>CM036321.1:15294948-15894948 GCA_020567845.1 Rhododendron henanense subsp. lingbaoense | reverse complement strand
TTACTCCTTATATACTTCATTCAATGGCGACGTGTTGCTCTTTGATTGGGCCAATAATTTTCCCATGCAAACAGTATCCCTGTTCGAAAAATCATGGAATATCCCGTAGCCCGTCTATGGGTACCGACGGAGTTGGTACACAGCTCGGTGTGTGGGTTCCATGTTTTAGTCTTGCAAAAATTATTTTAATTGTTCATTAATTTTATAATATTTTTTCGAGTGACCCCTTAAAAAATATTTTTTAATCCATGTTTGTACATATTATAGTTGACGATAGATATATCATTAATTTTGTCTTGCTCCAACGTATCAATTTTTCATTCAGAATGAAAAATCGACACATAAGATCACTATTTATAGTTATTCGTTTGACCTGATTTTTAAGAGGACACTTGAAAAAATATTTTTAAATTAATGAATAATTCATATTGATAGTAAAACAAGGGAATGGCCCGACCAAGGAGTGGGCCCCGCATATTTGGTCGGTACAATCACTCAATAATTTTTTTTCTCGATAAACAATCACTCAATATCCCGTACCGAGTCCTGCTATGAGTACAACCCTTTTGGGTACCCCAGTTGCACCCCACCCATGTGGGACCCATCTCAGGGATCCACACAAATGATCGGAGTCGCTCAATAAATTTAAAACGAAGTTTTATGGGCCCTGCAAAAAATCATGGCATTCGAACATTTGTAAAGGCTCAATCCATGTAGTTATCACACGTGGGATATCTAATCATTATTATATCCTAGTTGTTTCTTTGGTAACAGGATCATGAGAACTCTATTTTGGGGTGCCATCAAATTGACACGCTAACCATTTTAAGTTTGAAACTTTTGATTTGCAGATTATTCATGGTTTGGTTGACAGAGTTATGGATGTAATTGGGGCTCCATTTGGGGTTAATGCAGGCTACTATTTTGAACCTACAAAAGTAAGTGCTACCTTCGTACGGATTCTTTTGTAAATGACCTGGTGACTTTTTGAATATCTTTCTGTGTTGATATAAATGAAGGAGCCAGTGTTTCTTCCGCGTCAACAAGCTAACATCATTTACAAAGGGAAGCGCATAGGCGCTTTTGGTACGGTGCATCCAGAGGTATGCAGAGCACCACCTAAATGAACAGTTTTGGAAATTATATGACTTAATTAATTGCTTTAAGATACTCATCTCTTATTGTTGTTGTGACAGTTTTGGAAATTATATGACTTAATTAATTGCTTTAAGATACTCGTCTCTTATTGTTGTTGTGTTAACCTTCAAGGTATCATGAATGATGAAAAGCATGCTTTGATTAGAGACGATCCATAGGAGTAGGTGCATTAAGTTGGTTTCTAATTCGTGACGTTAGTTTTCGTTATTGTTCAAATGGCTTATAACAGTTTTCCACCCGAAGTGGGTTTTTTTCCCCTCGTTGGAGCATAGTGTATGTTCCTTCCTTTCGATTTCCAGGACAATAAAATTGAATTTGGAATAAGCGTAGATGAATTATCAAAAAGGGTTGTGTTTTAGGGCTATTTAGAATTAGGGATGGCAATTTGGACCGAACCGATAACCGAAAATTTCCCCGAACCATAACCGAAATTTTCCCCATGGATATGGGTATGGTTGAGGCCTTGGATAACCGAACGGGTATCGGTTCGGTTATGGTTCATCTGCTACCCGAACCGATACCCGAACCGAACCGAACCGAACCGAAATAACCGAAACCAGGAAATTACATAATTACCCCTTAGTATATATAATTACCCCTTAGGGGTTTTGTGTCCACAACTCCACATATCCTCAGATTATACTCTCGCCGCCCCTCTCTCTCTCTCTCATGGCGGCCTCCACACCTGTACGACTTCTCATCTCAGCGATTCCAGATCTGAGGTTCTCTCTCTCTCTCTCTGTGTTCGTCCGACGACTCCCCTTAGAGTGTTCGGCTTCTCTGGCGTTAGTTTCGGAGTACGACGAACACACACAATCCGTGACCGATTTGTGTTTCTGATTGGGGTTTTGAAGCAGAGATGGCCAAGTCGAAGAACCACACGGCTCACAACCAGTCGTACGAGGCTCACAGGAACGGGATCAAGAAACCCAGAAAGCACCATCACTCTTCCTGTCTTCCACCGAAGGGTATTTTTTCGTGGTATATACAAACCTTTACTGTATGTAGTTATGGAGAAATCTACTGTGCTTTAAGGAATTAATGACATTTTGTGATGAATGTTGTATTGCAGTGAATGTTGATTTTTTTCTCCTTTTTTTTTGATTTGGTTCGGTTACCCATTCGGTTCGGGGATTACCCGATAACCGAATGGTTCGGTTATGGTTTGATTTTCCCCTCCCCGTTCGGTTATCGGGGCGGATTTGGGTGGCATATCGGTTTCGGGGATCGGGGACGGAAATCCCCAAATCCGCCTCCCCGTTCGGTTATCGGGGCGGATTTGGGTGGCATATCGGTTTCGGGGATCGGGGACGGAAATCCCCAAATCCGCCCCGAACGCCCCGAATGCCATCCCTATTTAGAATTATTGAAATTACGGCAACTCGTCCATTCTTCAATTCCATTTGAAGCTCTTGGTATCTAGTGTGAAAATGCTTTGGGTTTTGATAAAAGCTATTTGCAAATAGAACAGGAGAGCTTAATAGCCAGCTCATCCTTCCCAGCACTTCGATTGAGCGAAACATGCGGCTCTTAATAACTCTGGGGCATTATTGTTTATATCCTCTGTTGCTCTGCTTGTTCCTTTTTAGATTATAGTGAATTTTATTACGTAATAATGCTAGCTTAATCTTCTTTTGTGCTACTTTCAGGTATTACACAACTTTGGCATTCTTGACCCATGCTCATTTGTGGAACTTAACATTGAGAGTTTCTTATGGAGTTAGTGTCAGATGTAAGTTCCTCTTCTCATTTTACGAAATTAGTGGCCAAAAATAAATTATTTTCCTTTTCTAATTTCTCTCTTTCTCCCATCAAGTTCTACTTTCCAAAGGCCGCTCTAGTTGTGTTTTATCCCCACACATGCTTGCATGTTGTGTTGATTTTTGAAGCTGCAGGTATGTTGGATCCTTGTTACTTCGCCTCAAGTTGCTTTATTGAGACGAGTTTACAGTTGTTCAGCTGTCCGTCCGATTAGTAGATTCCTCGGCTTCCATGTTTAGCAAATACTTTTACCTCTGCTGCTCCTACGAGGCTGAGTTTGGGCAGAATATTTGGGTACTATATTAGCATCATTGCCTTCTTTTTTTTTATCAGCAAAAGATGAAATTTTATTTAAAATGGGGAAAAGGGGAAGGGAATCCAACAAAAAGTTGGATGAACACCACAAGAGCAAAAGCCTGAAACACCCGAGGGTCTACAGGGTCTACCCGACCCATACCCAAAATGAACAACGAAGAACCAGCACACCCAAACCTGGGCCGGCCCACCCAAACCAGTCCTCAAACCCTAATCACTACAGCCACCATCACCGTACAAAACACCGAAAAACAGCCTCACCGTTAAGCCGAGCCGACCTCTCCCAGATGTAAAGGCCGACGGCTGGATCCGGCCTACGAAAATGAGAACCAAAGCAATCAGGGCTATAGGACAACAGACCACCACCACATCTGACAAACCCAACTAAACCCCAGCCTCACGATCTTCAACAGCAGCAGCAGCAATCCAGCCCGACAAACTGACAGCCCCACGCCCGATTGAGAACTCCGAACAGCCGCCGGCCGGACTTCGGCACACAAAGACGACAAGAGATCCCACCCATGGGGGCCGCATCCACCTCACCAACACTGGATTGGAACCATCACCGATCAACACTGTAGGGAGATATTCCCGAACAGGCACAAATGGGGCCCGAACACGTGGTACATGGGACCATGGTTTGAGTAAGATAGGATAAGTCATTGTGCAGGACGGTGGTCGGCGATATGGACCAGCGATATATGAGAAGTCATTGGTCCAGGGAGTCTGTACGGGGTCAAGGTCCAGTAAACATGAGAAGTTATTGGACCAAGAGATTGATAAAGGAACAGTGACATGTGAAGTCACTGGCCCAAGTAGTTTGTTCGGCAACAAAAGGGCCGAACAGGAGGAGAACTCTTGAGGAAGCAGTCTCAGATGTAAGGAACACTCTAGAAAGTTCCAGAACAGTGATATTCCGTGAAGGAATAAGATCCCGAGAAACTTTAGGATCTGGGGAAGATATCCAACAAGAATGGGATGTTCAGCTTGCTATGGAAAAGAGTCCTAAAAGGACTAAGGTAATGAATTGATAAGGGAACGAGAATCCATTGTGTTCTGGGTTTCCTATACGGGATAGGAAACCTAGGGCAATTAGGATGCTTGGGCAGCAAGCATATGAACATCTATAAATACGAGGTAAACCTAGAGGTAAAGGTACGCAATTCATTGCAATACGATTATTCTCCTACTGATAATTAGGGTTTTCTGCTAGTATGTGATACTAACTTAGGCATCGGAGGGCCTTTGCCATGAGAGGCAAAGGTGCGCTCACCCCTTGTCTGTTTTGCAGATTAGGGTTCCGACGACGTGCTAGGATTCCGGTGAAGAGGCACGAGTAGCCATTACACTCTTGTGCTGTCACGCTCTCGATTTTCAACATAATAATAATAGCCTTTCAAAGAAAAATCGTTCGCATTAATACATCATAATACCCCAAATTTGCTTCCCATAATCCATCCAAGAGAACAATCAAGTTTAAAAGTTTACAATAAAGGCACTCCGGCCCCAAATTCTTAGACAGTATCCTAAAGAGAGGAAGTCAAAGAATATAATTGAAATTACGATTACATCTTCAAAAAGATTTAACAAAGATGCCATGATAATTCCTCAATGTTAGCTTTCAAAAGTATGGTCAGATGCACAGCAAGCACTCCATATCAATGTCCCTGAGAGGTACCTGAAAATAATGATAGGTTGAGCTACACTAGCCCAGTAGAGAAATCTTTGCTCAAACTATATGCATATAAGATGGACGATGCACCGAGATGAACATTGATAAAGTTTCCCATGTGAGCAAGAGCAAGTGATTAATACCTGACAATCAATACCGTTCATATTCACGTCACTTAATAATCTCTAAATTCTCCGTTTTCATTATATCAAGTGTTCTCGATTTCCTTTCCGGGCATTTGGGACCCCGTGCATCCCGAATTCATTTCGGCATCGCACCATTCGGTGGATCCGTGGCTTTCTTGTGCACTTCCGGGCATTTGGGACCCCGTGCGTCCCGAATTCATTCCGGCATCGCACCATTCGGTGGATCCGTGGCTTTCTTGTGCACTTCCGGGCATTTGGGACCCCGTGCGTCCCGAATTCATTCCGGCATCGCACCATTCGGTGGATCCGTGGCTTTCTTCGTTTCGTTCTATCGTTCTAAATTGTGATTTTTCGTTCTACAAGCCTCAATACCGTAGAGCATGACGTATGTCAAGTCCGCATCATTCATAAAGCATGCCACAATACTCATGTAATAACCCGAATGCATAAACAAAGGAATGAGTATCATATTCATTTAGTTTAAAGCCTTTCTCTATTATAACGAGAGCCCAAAGAGTAGGGACGAACAACGAATCATTGAAACGCGAGCAATCAACCTTAGAGATGATTTAAAGGTGTTTAAAAGGTATTAGAAGTGATCGGGGGTCCAAACCATGAAGGGAGAAACTTTTCAGAAATTTCCAGTTTGGTACATGTAGCAGAAAAAAGGTGCTACATGTAGCCAGCGAACAGAACGTAAAATCTGGGTTTTGATACATGTAGCAGAAAAGGGGTGCTACATGTAGCCAGCGAACAAAATCAAAGAAATCCGGGTTTGCTACATGTAGCAGAAAAAGGGTGCTACATGTAGCACCTGGGTTTTTCAGCACGTTTTTGACAGATTTCAAGGGCGAACACAAGGCTTCCAAACAACGATCCAAAGCAAGTTTTGGACACCGAATCAACTCATAAACATATAGAGAAAGTTAGAAATCCCTACCTCGACTTTGAGAACGAAACCCAACGAGATTGATCGAGCCCTAGCCTTTGAATTCGAAATCCTTTGAAAATACTCCTCTCCGAGCTTGCTCCAACGAAACCCAAGGTCGAGAGCCCGAGAGGATGATGATTTGGTGAAGGATCTTAGTGGGTTTTGAACTTGGAGTGGGATTTTTTGGGTGAGAGGGTGAGAGAGAGAGAAGAATGCCGAGAGGGAGGGAGAGACGTGGTGTGTGTGTGTTTGAGAAAGTTATTTCTCTACACTACACTCTCCTACACATATATACTCAAATAAACCCATATTGCACATACACCCTCTTACAAGCCATTCCATCACATTAACCCTAATTCAATTAAACTCTACAAATTTCCTATTCTAGCATTTATAAAACTTTTAAACGATTTTTTTTTTTCCGAAACTACGGGGCTCTACATGTGCTGTTCAAAGCCTCTTTCATTTTTCTCCACCTACAATTGGCACTGTCTGTGGGAAACGAAAGAGTTCCCTTTGAAAAAACAACCATGGTGGAAGAAGCTCCAAAAACACCGCTCGATCCAAAGAGCCAGCTAGGTGGGGGAGGAGATAAATCCCCACCAGATCCGCCGAGGAAGCCCGATGACGGGCATACCAAGAGAACGACAAGCAAGGGCCATCCCCTGACTGTCCGGGATGACTCCAAGAATAGGGAGGGCAGGACAGTCACGGAATCCACGAGAAGGAGTAAGTCCCATCGTGGAAGAGGGTCGGTCGCACACTCGAGGAGTGTGCACAACAACGAAGATATCTTGGACAAGAAGAGACAGGAAATCGAGGAGTATGCTCGTCTAATCAAGAGACGAGAATATGAGATTCAAGAGTTAGAACGGGTACGAGAACACCCAGAGGATTCTGGACTTTCACGAAGGAATTCCAGGGGAGACAGGTTGGCTTTGGTAATACACAAGAAGGCTTCTTCAAGAAAAAGGAGCAGGAGCAGGAGCTCCACTCCAAGGAAGAAAAGGACATCTTCAAGAAAAAGGAGCAGAAGCCGGAGTTTCACCCCCGATAAGGAAGGGACTAGGAAGCAACCACAGGGATAGGTACGAGAGACTTGATTCCGATTGGGAAAGGAACGCTCCCAACAAAACGAAGGAACGTGAGGAGGGGACCATGTCTGCACGAGAAGCAGCACGGAAGACCCTCAGCAATATAGCATCCTCCCCCTTTGCAAGGAGGTTGCAAGAGGCGAGACTGCCGAGTAGGGTGGTGAAGCACGGTGCGTTCATCCTCTATGAAATAAATACTGATCCCGTGGTACACATACAGCATTACCAGCAGGCAATGTTTATGCACGATGGGGATGATGCAATCATGTGCAAGATGTTCCCATCGAGTTTGGGAAAAGTGGCTTTGTCCTGGTTCCATAAGCTAGGGCCGAACACCATACGAGGATGGAGGCAATTGGCCGAGGAGTTCACTGCTCGGTTCCTGACGAGCAGAAAAGCACCAAAGACTTTTGAGAGCCTCTCCATTATGAAGCAAGGAGAGAACGAGCCGATTAGGGACTATGCGAAGAAGTACTGGGAAACTTTCAACGAGATTGAAAGTTGCAGTGAGGAGTACGCAATAGCCACGTTCAAGACTGGGTTGCCTGTTAGGCCGGAGCTGCGTAAATCATTAAACATAAGTCCAATAGAAACACTGGCAAAGCTAATGGAGTTGGATTACGAACAAAATCCAAGGGGCGTAATCCATATGATACATGGATTGGCCGCACCTTATACGAGGAATGAGGTGGATTGACCAACATGTGATGCACTTGGGGAAGAAAAGGGGACATGAAGGAGAAGAATGCAACGAGGGCATAGTCTTCACGGATGAGGACCTGGGAGGAGTCCAGGTGCCACATAACGATGCCTTGGTCATAACCCTACAAATTGGGGAATATGACATGGAGAGAATCTTGGTAGATTCAGGAAGCTGCACGGAGGTGCTGTACTATGATGTATTTAAAAAGTTAGGACTGCCACAGGCGGACCTGGTGCAGTCAATAACCCCGCTGGTCGGATTCAGTGCAGGAGCAGTCTGGCCATTGGGCAAAGTAACTCTGCCTGTTCGGGCAGGAACGGTGGTGCTGCGAACCGACTTCCTGGTGGTAGATGTGCCATCTGAAATTCCTTTATCGCTATTAAATACTCAAAAGCAACGTAATAAAGGAACGAAAAACAATAACAGGTGAACACAAGAATATACGTGGAAAACCCCTTAAAAAGGGTAAAAACCACAGGAGGAAATCGAACCACTAAAAGTAATCATTGTGCAGTTACAAGTGATCTTAATTAAACAATCGTGAATCCTCACCGACTGACCAAAGATCGATTTGTCAAATCCACGTACACCGCACCAAGTGGTTGATTGCCGCACGTCTTGAATCCACAAGTCCTCCGATATACTTCCAGAATCCACCGGAAGAATGTTTGAAAAGAGCACTTGAAGTTTATGCAGAAAGATTCATGATCACCGAGCCATGTGTAACTTCAAGAGATAAGAACCGGTCACCGTTAGACATTACTCGGTATTGGACACGGTGAAGAGCTCTGATATATTCCGTGATCTTTAAAAGCCAGCAAAACTGTTTATAAATAGACTGCCGAGGGAATCGAGAAGTTGCTTGAGCACTGAATATAATTGCCTGACGAACCCTTCCATATTAGCCATACACCCAATTACTTTATTTCCTTTGCTGGTATGAGATATCCACGAGATTCCCTACCCTACTGCTTTCCTTTAATGAACTCTCTCAATCATTATACAATACAATTGATAATCTTTCTTAAAACAAATGCTCTAGCACAATAAGTTTCAACATAATTAATGGGATACAAATCAAAAGAGATTTTGTCATGGGATTTGCCAAAATATGGACTTTACAATCTCCCCCTTTGGCACTTCCATGACAAAACAAGCAAAGCACGATTAACCTATCCCTTAATAGATGGAGCACAATTGGGAAGAGCTGCAGACACAAATCTGGAAAAGATAATTGGTTAATCATTAATCAATAAATTACTCCCCCTTTTTGTCACGGAATGACAAAGGTAGAGCATAGAAAAATAAGCAACGAATTAAAACACGGAATTATAATCGCCATTGAAAAGTTGAACCCAGGTAAGCCAGACTAAAGAAGTTGAGAAAGCAACACCAGAAAAACATAAGTCTAGAGAACATAAACAAAAGGCCATAGCGGGCAATTATTATATTAGTTAACTAAGCTGCAAATTTGGAACTACGGAGGAGAACGGGTGGAAGTGAGGAGACTCCTCATCTCGGCCATAAATGTGGCAAACTGAGCTGCATGGTTGGTTTGGGCCTCCTGAAGCTCGGAAATCTGAACACCTTGGCGCACTTGTTCTTTGCGCATCACAGCAAGCAATTTCCCTTGGGCAGCCAACTCCTCTCGTAAATGCCAATTGTCAACTTGCAGATCAACCAGCATATCTGTGGTGATAGAGTTTTCTCCCTTAGCCGTATCATTCTCATGGACACTAGTGTCATCTTCACTAAGTTCTAAAGCATGTGCAGCACTAATAGAGATAGAGTGGATATTAAAAGGCTTACGTTTTTCAGTAGATAACTTATATTGATCTCCAGTGATACCAGGACAATGACTAATTTTGGTAAGAAAGATAGACAAGACGACGCCATACGGGAGCTTTCCTGTTGGAGGATTACGAGAAGAGCCAAACTTGGCAATCTCAGGAAAAGCAATACGACACCAATCAACTTTACGACCCAACCCAATAAACTAAACAGCGAGACCCCTATAAGCATGGATAGAGGATGTGTGACTACAGGGTTCGACAGTTGCACAAA
Organism: Rhododendron henanense subsp. lingbaoense; assembly: GCA_020567845.1. Lineage (NCBI taxonomy): Eukaryota > Viridiplantae > Streptophyta > Magnoliopsida > Ericales > Ericaceae > Rhododendron > Rhododendron henanense. The sequence continues at coordinate 15,885,104 of CM036321.1, read as the reverse complement.
AAAACAGATTGAGGAGACGATAAGAACTATAGAGAACACCCTGTGAAATAGCATTCTTCTCCCAAATACGAGATGTCCCAGTCAAAGTATAAGCAATAGAGTCCCGAACGGCGGGAGACACAGTGCGTGAGTTACGAGGGTAGAAATACTCAGAACGGGGGGGTCAAATTGACAATTTTACCAAGTGCTAACGGGGTAAGAGTAATCGGCTTGCCACGCACAAAAGAAGTGATTGTTTCAGTGCTGTAATCAACAGAGGTGATATTACAGAAAAATTCCCGGACCATGGTTAAATTAACATTGGCTTCAATCATAGCTAAGTTTTCCCACTCCTGTGTTTTGAGCCAACCGACAACTTTGTGATTACCTAAGGAGACGAGATCTAACTGACGTTCGAGGGCAATGGGCCGGGTGCAAAATAGCTCAAACTTCTCTTCAAGCTCGGAGGAGGGAAACCGACGGATGGGGTTACGACGAGAGGCACGAGTTGCCATTGTAGCTCTGCAAGAAATTAACCAAGAATAAATGACAGCAATAAACATGAAAGAAATCCCGAAGGAACCAAAACAGAAACCCTTCTCGTTGAAACCAAACTATTTGAGGACAAAATAAATGTGAAGGTTAAAAACAGAAACACAGAGCAAGCGTACGTACCGTTCTCGAACTGAATGAAGCGTGAGGGAAGAAGGATGGGTCTGGTGTGTGGTGAAAATGGAATGGAGTGAGAGATTCTTAAAGAGAGAGCGTGGGTTTTAATTTGGGAACAATGGAAGGGATGGATCAAGAAAGATGTGGGTTTCCATAGAAGAGGAAAAAAAATCGGTAAAAACAAGGAAAGGTATTAGAGAGAGAGGAGTTTCCCAAATCCCCAAACCAGAGGAGGCACGTGATATGGAAAGGAGAACAAAAGATTATTATAGCACGTGGTATGCAAGATATGCAAAAGAAGATATGCACACAAGAGTTTTTAAAAAAAAATGTGGCCTATGTAGAAGCACTTTGAACTGTGTAAGATGGCCCACTATCTTAGACCCCAAAAAAAAATATAGAAGATTTTTATCGGACAAAAATACTCTGTTGCCCCTTTGTTTTTTTTAAAAAAAATTTGAGGAAGACAAACACATAGATCCAGGGATGAATACTCAACCATGAGAATCAATAAATGTCACTACTAGTTCTTGAAATGCATGAGAGAACTTGTATGTATCCCAAGCATGAAGAAATCTGGAATTAAGTACACCATGCGATATGAGACCATGACAAAAGTGGGTGTGTGACACGTCAGAAATATTAAGACCACCATCTGTGGATACAAGATTTCTCGTGTTCCATGAGAATGGCAACCTCCCTTTCTCCCACGAAGTCAAACTAGGCATGATGACACGAGTGACATCTCAAGGCCTAACAAACTCCCCCTCAACGATTAAAATACTCCCCCTCAACCAATGAGTATTTGCCATATCAAGTTTTATTGAATCTTCCAAACAAATACACGTGTTTTAATAATTTTACCCCACTGCCTTTTGATACGAATATTGGAAATAAGAGTACCTCATACCCAATCCCCGGTTACTAAGCAAGTGGTCCAACACGGATGCCTTCACAAAGTCTATCCATTTTGTGACACGAACGCTCAGAGGGAGAGTACCTCACCCCAAGTGTCCGGTACTCGATGAACGCCCGGATAAGCAATATGATCTCACAAAATAGACTTTTGACTTTCCTATATGTTTTTGTTCTTCTTTCCCCCTTTTTCTTTTTATAACAAAACCAAGAGAGTACCGTATCCAACCAAGATGCCAAAAGGTCAATCGCCGAAGAAACAAAATGAGACATTCCAATGGACATGAGAACCAACTATCCAATCTGAATAGTCTCACTAATCCTGACGTGTAAATGTGGTGATCATAGAGTCATAGGGCATGATGCGATTAATGTCCAAATATTGCGCATGAGAGGAGAACAACAAGAAGAACGCATGCATTTGAAAAAAAAATGTGCATTTATGTGAAACCTATGGATGATTACCCACAACTGAAATAACAAGCTACGTGCAACACAAAATGAATAAGCCCATGTGCATTTTTTTTGTTTTGTTTTGTTTTGTGTTTAATTAAAAAAAAAACGAAACGAGTTTTAAAAATAAATAAATAAAAAACTACTTGACTGTAAGAAAAGCAAATAGCAATAATAGAGATGGAAGAAACAACTCAATCAAAGAGACATACCCCGTAGTGTCAAGGGGTTTGGTGAAAAGATCAGCTTTTTGAAATTCCTTTATCGCTATTAAATACTCAAAAGCAACGTAATAAAGGAACGAAAAACAATAACAGGTGAACACAAGAATATACGTGGAAAACCCCTTAAAAAGGGTAAAAACCACGGGAGGAAATCGAACCACTAAAAGTAATCATTGTGCAGTTAAAAATGATCTTAATTAAACAATCGTGAATCCTCACCGACTGACCAAAGATCGATTTGTCGAATCCACGTACACCGCACCAAGTGGTTGATTGCCGCACGCCTTGAATCCACAAGTCCTCCGATATACTTCCAGAATCCACCGGAAGAATGTTTGAAAAGAGCACTTGAAGTTTATGCAGAAAGATTCATGATCACCGAGCCATGTGTAACTTCAAGAGATAAGAACCGGTCACCGTTAGACATTACTCGGTATTGGACACACGGTGAAGAGCTCTGATATATTTCGTGATCTTTAAAAGCCAGCAAAACTGTTTATAAATAGACTGCCGAGGGAATCGAGAAGTTGCTTGAGCATTGTGGGGTGGTGGCTTCTCGTCACAGCTTCTCTGGGACGGCTCCTCTCTGCTCCGCGGGGTACCTGCAGCAAGGCGCGAGGCGGTTGGCCGCCTCTCGCCCCTCCGACGAGCAAGTCAGTAAACAGGAGAGAGAGAGTGTATTGGAAGTGCGTAGGGTTGCGTACCTTTCTTAGGGTTTACCCTCTCCTATTTATAGTCGATGTACTTGCTCCCCAAGCCTAGGGGTACCGTGACGTCACCCACATGCAAGTGACGTTATTGGTAACTGCCTTCCTTCCTCAATGTTCCATCATCTTCCGGAAAGAGGAGGAGGTTACGACACGTGGTCTCCGCCCGGGTCGCACCGACCCGACATATGTAAACCGACCCGAACGATCGGGTCATAACCTGTTACCACTTGGGCAACCAAATCGGTGGGCCCACCCTTCGGTCCGGCCCACCTCCCTTCGGTCTTTGGGCACGTCTTAGGCCAGGCCCAAATCTTGCACCACAGGCGGGCCGAGGGGGTATCTTATCTGGACTCGTGTGCTTGCTTTATTTGGGCCCATGCTTGGCCCCTTTGTCACGATTCGGCCCACCACAATAGCCCCTCAACGCCTTGCATTCTTCTAAATGGAAGGGGTTGACCCTTCGTTCTAGGCCGAACCGAATACTTCGAAACCGTCTTTTCCCTTCTCTTGAGAAAACCGAGCAGGACTCCTTAGTTGATTTCAAAGCTGGTGACTCATTTTGACCTTGGCGTATGGAAGACGCTTTGTTTGACACCCCAATGATTTCATGCCACGTGTCAAAGCCCTATTAGCCCCAGCCGTCACCACCGCTTCGTTTCCCGCGCGCACATGTTTCGAAAATCCCCCCCCTCCTATAAATAGGTAGGTAGGAAGAGAGAGAATTACCATTTGTCCAAATTTTCTTCAGAGCTCGAGATTACATTCCAGCCTCCTTGATCTCTTGATCCACCTTGCAGCGTTCTTGACTTGCATCCAAGGCACCTTCGATCATTATGTAAGTTCTTTACATCCTTTAGACTGCTTTTTTAATACCCTTCGCGACTAGTTGGGATTCTGGAACCCACCCTTTGGGTTTCTTGCAAAAAGAACGCGTCCCATCATGTCCTGAACATGATATTTTGGACCGAGTGTTCTTCCTAACAACGAGGCTTCAAACACTTAGACCGAACATCCCAATAAACGACTTTACAGTTAACTTACTAGGGTAAAACACCTGGGAGTGACACCGAACGTCCCAATCCTTGAGACCGAACCTTCTTCCGAGGTTGTAGCTAACCCTACTCTCGTTGTTGCCCCCCTCTAGGTCTTTCTCAAAGGCCGACGACTACGAGTCTGCTACAACCGATGACGAAGACATGATCCGGGATTATGATCCCCTGGAGCAGATAGACGATGATGACGACGATTTTGACACCGGACTTCTGGACTCGGCGCTGGGGAGCCCGGTGGTGGACGTGGATAGCCACATCCATCTAGACGCTGGGGGAAGAGGTCCTGAAGAGAGCCGAGGGGAAGACACCGAGACCGAGGATAAAGTGGACCACGAACCCGAAGCTGGAAACGAGCATGAGAGCGCCGAAGCAAGGCCTGCGGGACGTCGCCCAGTGAGGCCGCGTCGAACAAACTACCGCACCCATTTCCAATCTGCTGCTGCCCTAGCCGACTTTAGGGAGACATACCGAATTCCGCACGGCGTGACGCTCCAATTGGTTCCTCTCGGGGTTGTGGCTAACCCGACCCCTGCTAAGATCGTCGTTCCCTTGGCAGGGATTTGTATCGGGGGAATTTCATTCCCCTTTCCTCGATTCGTTCGGGGATTCCTCAACGTCTTGAATATCACAACCACCCAGCTTTCTGTCAACGCGTACCGGGTGATATTCGGGGTTGCCGAGCTTATCCGAAGGCACCGCCTTGAATTCCGTTTGGAGGATTTCTTCGAGGTCTATTTCGTTGGTCAAAACGCTCATTCCAAGAAATGCTATCTCTCGTGCCGAAAGAAGAAACAGCCCCTGATCCTTGAACTTCCCGACAAGGACGACACGAAGGATTTCGTGATCGTGGGAGGGAACTGGGAGTTCGGCCCTGGTGAAACGAACCGAACGCCAGTGCCCCGAGCCGAGTGCGATGCATGCAGTATGCTCTTCCTTTCTTTTTAAACACTGATTTGTTTAAACCGACGCTTTGTACCTTCTATTTCCCCTTGAAGTTAATACTAACGCGACTTAATGTTTCTTCATCAAAATTCTTTCTTTACAGACGTAGCAGTTGTTGACCGACTGAAGACTCGGGCTAACCAAGAGAGGGAGAACAAGCTTCTCGCCTGCCCAATAAGAAACGCACCGAAGCTTCTTGGCTACATTCCGACCTACAACACGACACTTGCTGCCAGGAAGAAGAGCCGGACCGAACGAGCGAGGAAGTTAGCTGAGGCCGGAACTTCTCTACAAGCACCGGACGCCGACCATCCGTTACGTGGGACAGAGCGTCTGCCTCTCGACCGAGACACATCGGACCCTTTTTCAGAAGGAAGCACCGAAATGCCCAGAGCTCCCTTCATTCCAGTGGACCTTGAGGCCGCCACAACCCCAGGGGCTGAATCCAAAACAGCAGCTCCGGCCCCGTAGGAGACAACAGGGACGGTCGCTCCTGCGCGAAAATGCCCACGTCCCGAGACCGAAGGTGGAGGTGGAGGCTCGGGGGACGGGTCGCGCACTTCGAACACTCCCGAACCACCAACGGGAGGTTATCCACCGTCGGGTCAGGATTCGACCGACAATCCAGTTTGGAACCCAGCGATGTCTTTCTCCGGCTTCCAGGTTCGTCGTGGCCACAGCGTTCGCGATGATCCAAAAGTTGCTTATGCTCTGCTGGGTGGGACCCTCCTCCCCCGGGATGCTCAGGAGTTACCGAAGGATCTGGAGGCTTCCCTAGCTTCGGCATGCCAGCTCCACGTTCAGGTATCACTTCTGATTTCTCTTTCCGTACTTAGGACTGTTGTTTCATTGTGCTGATGTTTGGATGCATGACAGACCTCTCAGCATCTGTCCGCGGTTCGGGATCATCTCTCGGAACGCAACAAGCAGGTGAACAAACTGATTAAGACGAGCGATGAGCACCGAGCTAATGCTGACAAGCTGAAGACCGAGGTGGCGAAGTCCAAGAAGGAGGCTTCAACCGCCAACGCTGCATCCTTGGCACTTAAGCAAAAGCTGGAAGATGTGAAGGCCGAGCAGCAGAAGCTGCTTGATGCTGCCGACGAGAAGGGTTTTAACGAAGGGACGGCCGAGGCGACCAAACACTACCAGCAGCAGGTCGTGGGTCTTCAAGACAAGGCTTGTGGGGTAGGCTTCATTCTCGGGCTAAAAGCGGCCGGGATTCCAGAGACTTCGGAGCTATACAAGGCAATGCCCAAATATCCAAGGCAGAGGCCAGCTCCTGATGCTGCAACCCCGGAGGTTTCAACTCCGGTTGATGACGTCAAGAAGACCGACCCTCTCATTGAAGATGCATCCAGGAAACCTTAGGATGTTTATTTCCTTTCCTTTTATTTTCGAATGGCTGGTGCCGAACGTTTTAGGCAACACTAGTTCATGTCATGTAATCAGTTTTTATTCTGGGAGGGGCCGGTGCCAAACTTCCGGTATTCACCGAGCCTTTGTTTGTACTGCACTTATCACTTTTTTATGCTTTATGAACGTTTTGATGTTTGCATGACTGTCTTGTGCTATATTGTGAGCACCGAGCACTCCTCTAGCCCCCACTTCGGGCCAGGGCTCCATGGCCGGGTTCGAAGTAACTCGTCTCAAAACTAAACCCAGCTAATCAATGCAGGCCGAAGATACTAGAAGTCGGCTTTTCCACCGAAAAAACTTTAATTAAATTTTTCAAATTAATTAATCAGACAGGCCGAAGCCGCGAATGGTTGGCTTTTCCACCGGAAAAAAAAAAAACTTTAATCAATTTTTTTCAAATTAATTAATCAGACAGACCGAAACCACGAATGGTCGGCTTTTCCACCGAAAAAAAAAAACCTTTAATTAATTTTTTAAATTAATTAATCAGACAGGCCGAAGCCGTGAATGGTCGGCTTTTCCACCGAAAAAAACTTTAATTTGAAAAAATTAATTAATCAGACAGGCCGAAGCCACGAATGGTCGGCTTTTCCATCGAAAAAAAAAACTTTAATTAATTTTTTCAAATTAATTAATCAGACAGGCCGAAGCCACGAATGGTCGGCTTTTCCACCGAAAAAAACTTAATTAATTTTTTCAAATTAATTAATCAGACAGGCCGAAGCCGCGAATGGTCGGCTTTTCCACCGAAAAAAACTTGAATTAATTTTTTCAAATTAATTAATCAGACAGGCCGAAGCCACTAATGGTCGGCCTTACCACCGAACACGGGGATGGTTGAGTGTCGGGTCGAAGATGCGGAAAGAAACAGTGTATTTCGAACCGAAGGATTTATTGATACCGCTCGGCCAAAAGTGCCAGAGCTCTGAAACGTACAATACGATGTGTCGGGCGAAAGTCCCAAACACGAAAAATACATAGAAAAAGTTCGGCCAAAAATGCCAGAACCGGACATAACAACTGAGGGGGGCCGAAAGTGCCGCCACCGAACAAACAAAAACTCTGGGTGGCCAAAAGTGCCGGGCCCTGAAATACTAAGAACTCCGGGTATTACATGTACGCTTTTCGGAGGTTGTTTGCATTCTACGCCCGAGGCACAATAGCACCGGACTTGTCCACCAGTCGGTAAGAATTAGTCCCAGCAATCTTGGTGACCTGATACGGGCCTTCCCAATTGGGGTGTAGCTTCTTCTTCTTCCCACCACAGACCATTTGCATAACCCAATCACCGACCCTAAATGACCGAGGTCGGACCGTTCTGTTATAGCCCCGTTCCAATTCTTGCTGGTATTTGGCAATTTTAATTCGGGCAAGATCCCTTCGGCCCTCAGTTAGGTCGAGCTCTTTGGTGGTTGTCTCGGTATTAGTCGTCACATCAAAATCCTTGGTTCGCCGAGTGGTCGAGCTCTTTGGTGGTTGTCTCGGTATTAGTCGTCACATCAAAATCCTTGGTTCGCCGAGTGGAAAGTCCGACTTCAGTAGGGATAACCGCCTCCATGCCAAAAGCCATGGCGTACGGTGTCTGCCCAGTTGCTCGGCGCGGGGTGGTCCTGTATGCCCAAAGGACATGGTAGAGTTCTTCGGCCCATTTCCCTTTCTTCGCCCGAAGGCGCCGCTTGATACCGTTGGTCACGGTTTTGTTAGATGATTCGGCCTGGCCGTTGCTCTTTGGGTAATGGGGGGTTGCCTTTAGCAGTAGAATACCGTGCTCTTCGCAGAAGGCCGAGAATACATTACCGACGAACTGGGTGCCATTATCCACGATGATCGCGTGAGGAGCGCCGAAACGTGATACGATGTTACGCCAACCGAAGCGTTTAACGTCCGAATCTTCGATTGTTACGAGAGGTTCGGCTTCAACCCATTTCGTGAAATAGTCGGTGGCGGTGATTAGAAACTTGAAGCCACCTGGGGCAGTTGTCAAAGGACCGACGATATCCAGCCCCCATTGGGCGAAAGGCCACGGGCTTTTTAGTGGTTGTAGTGGAGCGGCGGGCTTGTGAATTTTCGGCGCGAACTGCTGACAATTCATACAATGCTTGGCGTACTTAACCGCATCAGTCTCCATAGTCGGCCACCAATATCCTTGACTGAGTGCTCGGTGGGCAAGGGAACGCCCTCCAGAGTGCATGCCGCAGCTGCCTTCGTGTAGTTCTCGCAACAACTCCCTTGTTTGTTCGGGATGTACAACCTTTAAGTACAGTCCTCCAAAAGATCGTCGGAAAAGTTCTCCATCGGGGGATAGCTAGAAACGAGCGGACTTGTGCATGACGCGGTGAGCTTCCCTTCCGTCAGTGGGAAGGATGTTGTCTCGTAGATATTGGATGGTTTCATCCATCCAGCTTGGACCGTAAAATGTGACATTGACCGGGGCCATGGGGCTCGGCTCGATGGAGGGAGATGCAAGCTCTTCAATAGAGACCGTCCTTGGGCATCCTTCCGCACAGGCTGAAGCTAAAGAGGCTAAAGAGTCGGCATGTGCGTTCTTCTCTCGGCCGATCTAGACGATTCTTGTGTTTTGAAATCCCCGAAGGAGTTCTGTGGCCGATGCCACATATTTGGTCATTCGGTCATCTCTTGTCTCGTATTCTCCAGTTACTTGGAGGACGACTAGTTGAGAATCATTGTATACAACCAGGTCTTGTATGCCGAGTCCTATTGCTGTCGTTAAACCGGCAATTAAGGCCTCATACTCGGCTTCGTTGTTGGAAGCACGAAAGGTCAGTGATATGGCATGCTCGTGAATTGTTCCACTAGGGGAGATTAGAACGATACCAGCTCCTGAGCCTCGGCTGTTGGAAGCCCCATCGACGAAGAGTTGCCAAGTATTTCCGATGACGAGTCGCCACGGCTCGGTTGTCGATGAATCATCATTCTTGGAATGGCTTGGTCCAGCCCCGGACCTATCGAGGGTCGGTGAGAATTCAGCGATGAAGTCAGCTAGTGCCTGACCCTTGATAACCGTTCGGGGTCGAAACTCGATATGGAAGTTGGCCAACTCAACGGCCCACTTTGATATGCGGTTCGAAAGGTCGGCTCTCCGGAGTAGAGTCTTGATTGGGTGTTCGGTGAGAACGATGATGACATGGCTCTGAAAATACTGTACGAGCTTCCGGGAGGCGACAACCAAAGCTAGGACAAGCTTTTCAAGTGGAAGATATCTCGTCTCGGCGTTAGTCAAGGTTCGGCTGGTGTAATATATTGGCTGCTGCTCCGGACCGTCCTGGCGAACGAGGACCGAGCTTATTGAGTTAGCCGAAACCGCAAGGTAGAGGAATAGATCTTCTCCGTCCACTGGGGTTGTAAGTAGGGGAGGAGCCTGCAGGTAAGACTTGAGATCCTCGAAGGCGATGCTGCATTCTTTGGTCCAGACAAAGTTTCGTCGGCAACCCTTTAAGGCATTGAAGAACGGTCGGCACTTATCAGATGACCGACTGACGAAACGGTTAAGGGCCGCAACCATGCTGGTGAGTTTCTGGATGTCCTTAATTCGGGAGGGGGGAACGAGGCTTTGGATTGCCGAGATCTGTACGGGGTCGGCCTCAATTCCTCGTCGGGTCACCAGGTGACCAAGGAATTTACCGGACTCAACCCCGAACGCACACTTCTCGGCGTTCAAACGAAGCTTGTGCTTAATCAAGATACGGAATATCTCTCGAAGGTCATCGAGGTGGTCAGCCGACTCCCGGCTTTTGACTACCAAATCATCGATGTAGGCCTCCAGATTAATCCCGAGTTGTGCCTCGAACATTTTGAAGATGGCCCTCTGAAATGTTGGACCGGCATTTTTTAAGCCGAAGGGCATTACCGTGTAACAAAAGATACCCTTCGGTGTGATAAATGCGGTCTTCTCCTGATCTGGGCCGAACATTGCGATTTGATGATACCCTCTATAAGCGTCCATGAAACTTAACCGAGCGTGTCCAGCGACGGCATCAACTAGTTGATCGATCTTCGGGAGTGGGAAACAATCCTTTGGGCAGGAGTCATTGAGGTTTGTATAATCCACATTCCACACATACTCGCCACTTCCCATTCTTCTTTTTCACTACCACTGTATTCGCTAACCAGGTTGGGTATTGGACCTCTTTGATTGCTCCGGTTCTAGCAGTCGGTCTACTTCTTCTACTACGGCATCGGCGTGAGACACTGCTGATCGACGAGCTCGTTGCACAAACGGCTTTGCGTTTGGGTCCACGTTCAAATGGTGACTGATAAATTCAGGGTCGACTCCGGGCATTTCTTGTGGAATCCACGCGAATACGTCGATGTTTTCACGAAGGAGAGCCAATATTTCGGCTCGCTCTTGGTAAGACAAACCCGAACCGACAAGGAAATATCAATCCGAACCCTCCGAAATCGGAACTGAGATAAGATCTTCGACCGCTTTGTCAGCTACGGGTTTCCCCTCTTCGAGATCGGGTTGTTCAATGATCTGGACTTCTGAGGGTTTTATCTTCCCCCTGATAGCTGAGACATAGCAAGCCTTAGCGGCAAGCTGGTCCCCGAGTATATCCTCTTGCCCGAAACGACCAATGAAGCGAACGACCAGATGATACGTTGACGCAACGGCTCCCATTTTGTGCAACCAATTACGTCCAACAATAGCATTATACGGGCTCGGGACTTTGACCACGACGAACTCCATATCGACCGTTCGAGTCCCAGCCGTGACTGGGAGAGTTATGCAACCAAGGGGCCAGACTAGCGCTCCGCTAAAACCGATGAGTGGAACCGAGCATGGCTTGAGGTCGGTTTCGGATAGACCCATGTCCTTGAAGAGAGAGTAATAGATGACCTCGGCGGAACTTCCTTGATCGACAAGGATTCGCCGAACCGTACAGTCGTTTACTTGTAAACTTACCACAAGTGCATCGTTGTGTGGGAGAGTGAGACGATCAAGATCACTATCATCAAAGGTTATCTGTTGGTACGGGCTTCGACGGAGTTTCTTCGGGGCTGGGGCTATCGACATAACCTGCAAAGCCTCGGTCGCTGAGTGAAGTTTGGCTTTCAGTCGGTTCTCGGCGTCTGAGTCCACCATTCCATGGATGACATTAATAATCCGAACCGGCTGTTTGCTACTTTGTCCGGTTTCTCCTGAGCCCCCGGGCCCTGGCGTCTTTGGTTCTCTTGCCTTTTCTTTCGTCTTCTCTTGATCTATGTACTGGGCCAAGTGCCCCTTTCGGACTAGATCTTGGAGATATTCTTTAAACTGCGGGCACCACGTGGTTAGGTGGCCACGCCTAGCATGATATGAGCACCGATACTTGTTGTCCTTAACCTTCGGGCAGGGTATATTGTCGGGAGGGACGGTGTAGAATGGTTTGTGTTCGATTTTTTTGAGGAGCTCATGCAAAGGATCTTTAAATACGATTGGACCGGCTTCGAATTCATGGGGTTTCGGTCACCGGACGTAATCCTTCTGGTATCCACCGCTCCCCTGCTCGCCCCACCGATCTTTCCCCTTGCCCTTATGGATATTGTGCACAGACTTGCCACCTCTACCAGGCTCGGTTTTACCCGACCCTCCGGTGGTTTTCCATCGGGCTGCCATGTCTTCGGTCATTTGACAGTGCTGGTCTATGCGGACCATTAAATCTTCCATGTCCTTCGGCGGATGGAGGTAAAAGTCTTGGTACGCTTCTCGGGAAGATTCGTCGAGTCCGTTTTTGAAGGAACTTACGGCTACTTTCTGATACTGCACACATCCGTCTATCTCAGTGAACATGTCCCAATACCGATTTGCGTACTGCCGGAGGGACTCCTCTCCGGTCTTCTTGAGACTCAACAATGAGTCGATATCCTTCTCAATTTTCTGCGTTGTGACGAACCGTTGTAGAAACAAGGCCGACAAGGACTTATAGTCGGGGATCGACTTGCTTGGTAGTTTGTTGAACCAAAGCAGGCCGAGGGTCCCGAGGCTTGATGGAAACATTTTGCACATCAGAGGGTCGTCAGCGTGGTGGAGCGACATCATTTGTTGGAAATGGATAAGGTGGGCAACGGCGTCTCTAGTCTTCGGGTCGTACTGGTTGAACTTCGGAGCCGTGAAACCCTTCGGGGGACGAGCGTTTTTGATAGAGTCGGTGAATGGAGATGACACGAGCTGCTCCAAAACCATTTCAGTCTTCGACTGTGGAGGCTTCGGGGTATTCACCACCGGAAGATCAGTACCCCGAGCGGGGCGTCTATCGTAAACCTCTTCCTGGTGGTGTTTTCCCCTGTGCTCACGCGAAGGTGATCGTTCATAACGATAGTAATGGTCCCGCTCTCGATCCCTCCGCTCTCGGTTGGCGTAACATCGTATCACGTTTCGGCGCTCCTCACGCGATCATCGTGGATAATGGCACCCAGTTCGTCGGTAGTGTATTCTCGGCCTTCTGCGAAGAGCACGGTATTCTACTACTAAAGGCAACCCCCCATTACCCAAAGGGCAACGGCCAGGCCGAATCATCTAACAAAACCGTGACCAACGGTATTAAGCGGCGCCTTCGGGCGAAGAAAGGGAAATGGGCCGAAGAACTCTACCATATCCTTTGGGCATACAGGACCACCCCGCGCCGAGCAACTGGGCAGACACCGTACGCCATGGCTTTCGGCATGGAGGCGGTTATCCCTACTGAAGTCGGACTTCCCACTCGGCGAACCAAGGATTTTGATGTGACGACTAATACCGAGACAACCACCAATGAGCTCGACCTAACTGAGGGCCGAAGGGATCTTGCCCGAATTAAAATTGCCAAGTACCAGCAAGAATTGGAACGGGGCTATAACAGAACGGTCCGACCTCGGTCATTTAGGGTCGGTGATTGGGTTATGCGAATGGTCTGTGGTGGGAAGAAGAAGAAGCTACACCCCAATTGGGAAGGCCCGTATTAGGTCACCAAGATTGCCGGGACTAATTCTTACCGACTGGTGGACAAGTCCGGTGCTATTGTGCCTCGGGCGTGGAATGCAAACAACCTCCGAAAAGCGTACATGTAATACCCGGAGTTCTTAGTATTTCAGGGTCCGGCACTTTTGGCCACCCAGAGTTTTTGTTTGTTCGGTGGCGGCACTTTCGGCCCCCCTCAGTTGTTATGTCCAGTTCTGGCATTTTTGGCCGAACTTTTTCTATGTATTTTTCGTGTTTGGGACTTTCTCCCGACACATCGTATTGTACGTTTCAGAGCTTTGGCACTTTTGGCCGAGCGGTATCAATAAATCCTTCGGTTCAAAGTACACTGTTTCTTTCCGCATCTTCGACCCGACACTCAAGCATCCCCGTGTTCGGTGGTAAGGCCGACCATTAGGGGCTTCGGCCTGTCTGATTAATTAATTTGAAAAAATTAATTAAAGTTTTTTTCGGTGGAAAAGCCGACCATTCGCGGCTTCGGCCTGTCTAATTAATTAATTTGAAAAAATTAATTAATGTTTTTTTCGGTGGAAAAGCCGTCCATTCGTGGCTTCGGCCTGTCTGATTAATTAATTTGAAAAAATTAATTAAAGTTTTTTCGGTGGAAAAGCCGACCATTCGTGGCTTCGGCCTGTTTGATTAATTAATTTGAAAAAATTAATTAAAGTTTTTTTTTTCGGTGGAAAAGCCGACCATTCGTGGCTTCGGCCTGTCTGATTAATTAATTTGAAAAAATTGATTAAAGTTTTTTTTTTCGGTGGAAAAGCCGACCATTCGCGGCTTCGGCCTGTCTGATTAATTAATTTGAAAAAATTAATTAAAGTTTTTTCGGTAGAAAAGCCGACTTCTAGTATTTTCGGCCTGCATTGATTAGCTGGGTTTAGTTTTGAGACGAGTTACTTCGAACCCGGCCATGGAGCCCTGGCCCGAAGTGGGGGCTAGAGCAGTGCTCGGTGCTCACAATATAGCACAAGACAGTCATGCAAACATCAAAACGTTCATAAAGCATAAAAAAGTGATAAGTGCAGTACAAACAAAGGCTCGGTGAATACCGGAAGTTTGGCACCAGCCCCTCCCAGAATAAAAACTGATTACATGACATGAACTAGTGTTGCCTAAAACGTTCGGCACCAGCCATTCGAAAATAAAAGGAAAGGAAATAAACATCCTAAGGTTTCCTGGATGCATCTTCAGTGAGAGGGTCGGTCTTCTCGACGTCATCAACCGGAGTTGAAACCTCCGGGGTTGCAGCATCAGGAGCCGGCCTCTGCCTTGGATATTTGGGCATTGCCTTGTATAGCTCCGAAGTCTCTGGAATCCCGGCCGCTTTTAGCCCGAGAATGAAGCCTACCCCGCAAGCCTTGTCTTAAAGACCGACGACCTGCTGCTGGTAGTGTTTGGTCGCCTCGGCCGTCCCTTCGTTAAAACCCTTCTCGTCGGCAGCATCAAGCAACTTCTGCTACTCGGCCTTCACATCTTCCAGCTTTTGCTTAAGTGCCAAGGATGCAGCGTTGGCGGTTGAAGCCTCCTTCTTGGACTTCGCCACCTCGGTCTTCAGCTTGTCAGCATTAGCTCGGTGCTCATCGCTCGTCTTAATCAGTTTGTTCACCTGCTTGTTGCGTTCCGAGAGATGATCCCGAACCGCGGACAGATGCTGAGAGGTCTGTCATGCATCCAAACGTCAGCACAATGAAACAACAGTCCTAAGTACGGAAAGAGAAATCAGAAGTGATACCTGAACGTGGAGCTGGCATGCCGAAGCTAGGGAAGCCTCCAGATCCTTCGCTAACTCCTGAGCATCCCGGGGGAGGAGGGTCCCACCCAGCAGAGCATAAGCAACTTTTGGATCATCGCGAACGCTGTGGCCACGACGAACCTGGAAGCCGGAGAAAGACATCGCTGGGTTCCAAACTGGCTTGTCGGTCGAATCCTGACCCGACGGTGGATAACCTCCCGTTGGTGGTTCGGGAGTGTTCGAAGTGCGCGACCCGTCCCCCGAGCCTCCACCTCCACCTTCGGTCTCGGGACGTGGGCGTTTTCGCGCAGGAGCGACCGTCCCTGTTGTCTCCTTCGGGGCCGGAGCCGCTGTTTTGGATGCAGCCCCTGGGGTTGTGGCGGCCTCAAGGTCCACTGGAATGAAGGGAGCTCTGGGCATTTCGGTGCTTCCTTCTGAAAAAGGGTCCGATGTGTCTCGGTCGAGAGGCAGACGCTCTGTCCCACGTAACGGATGGTCGGCGTCCGGTGCTTGTAGAGAAGTTCCGGCCTCAGCTATCTTCCTTGCTCGTTCGGTCCGGCTCTTCTTCCTGGCAGCAAGTGTCGTGTTGTAGGTCGGAATGTAGCCAAGAAGCTTCGGTGCGTTTCTTATTGGGCAGGCGAGAAGCTTGTTCTCCCTCTCTTGGTTAGCCCGAGTCTTCAGTCGGTCAACAACTGCTACGTCTGTAAAGAAAGAATTTTGATGAAGAAACATTAAGTCGCGTTAGTATTAACTTCAAGGGGAAATAGAAGGTACAAAGCGTCGGTTTAAACAAATCAGTGTTTAAAAAGAAAGGAAGAGCATACTGCATGCATCGCACTCGGCTCGGGGCACTGGCGTTCGGTCCGTTTCACCAGGGCCGAACTCCCAGTTCCCTCCCACGATCACGAAATCCTTCGTGTCGTCCTTGTCGGGAAGTTCAAGGATCAGGGGTTGTTTCTTCTTTCGGCACGAGAGATAGCATTTCTTGGAATGGGCGTTTTGACCAACGAAATAGACCCCGAAGAAATCCTCCAAACAGAATTCAAGGCGGTGCCTTCGGATAAGCTCGGCAACCCCGAATATCACCCGGTACGCATTGACAGAAAGCTGGGTGGTTGTGATATTCAAGACGTTGAGGAATCCCCGAACGAATCGAGGAAAGGGGAATGAAATTCCCCCGATACAAATCCCTGCCAAGGGAACGACGATCTCAGCAGGGGTCGGGTTAGCCACAACCCCGAGAGGAACCAATTGGAGCGTCACGTCGTGCGAAATTCGGTATGTCTCCCTAAAGTCGGCTAGGGCAGCAGCAGATTGGAAATGGGTGCGGTAGTTTGTTCGGCGCGGCCTCACTGGGCGACGTCCCGCCGGCCTTGCTTCGGCGCTCTCATGCTCATTTCCAGCTTCGGGTTCGTGGTCCACTTTATCCTCGGTCTCGGTGTCTTCCCCTTGGCTCTCTTCAGGACCACTTCCCCCAGCGTCTAGATGGATGTGGCTATCCACGTCCACCACCGGGCTCCCCAGCGCCGAGTCCAGAAGTCTAGTGTCAAAATCGTCGTCATCATCGTCTATCTGCTCCAGGGGATCATAATCCCGGATCATGTCTTCGTCATCGGTTGTAGCAGACTCGGAGTCGTCGGCCTTTGAGAAAGACCTAGAGGGGGGCAACAACGAGAGTAGGGTTAGCTACAACCTCGGAAGAAGGTTCGGTCTCAAGGATTGGGACGTTCGATGTCACTCCCAGGTGTTTTACCCTAGTAAGTTAACTGTAAAGTCGTTTATTGGGATGTTCGGTCTAAGTGTTTGAAGCCTCGTTGTTAGGAAGAACACTCGGTCCAAAATATCCTGTTCAGGACATGATGGGACGCGTTCTTTTTGCAAGAAACCCAAAGGGTGGGTTCCAGAATCCCAACTAGTCGCGAAGGGTATTAAAAAAGCAGTCGAAAAGATGTAAAGAACTTACATAATGATCGAAGGTGCCTTGGATGCAAGTCAGGAACGCTGCAAGGTGGATCAAGAGATCAAGGAGGCTGGAATGTAATCTTGAGCTCTGAAGAAAATTTGGACAAATGGTAATTCTCTCTCCTCCTACCTACCTATTTATAGGAGGGGGGGGATTTTCGAAACATGTGCGCGCGGGAAACGAAGCGACGGCGACGACTGGGGCTAATAGGGCTTTGACACGTGGCATGATGTCAGACGAAGCGTCTTCCATACGCCAAGGTCAAAATGAGTAACAGCTTCGAAATCAACTAAGGAGTCCTGCTCGGTTTTCTCAAGAGAAGGGAAAAGACGGTTTCGAAGTATTCGGTTCGGCCTAGAACGAAGGGTCAACCCCTTCCATTTAGAACAATGCAAGGCGTTGAGGGGCTATTGTGGTGGGCCGAATCGTGACAAAGGGGCCAAGCATGGGCCCAAATAAAGCAAGCACACGAGTCCAGATAAGATACCCCCTCGGCCCGCCTGCGGTGCAAGATTTGGGCCTGGCCCAAGACGTGCCCAAAGACCGAAGGGAGGTGGGCTGGACCGAAGGGTGGGCCCACCGGTTTGGTTGCCCAAGTGGTAACAGGTTATGACCCGATCGTTCGGGTCGGTTTACATATGTCGGGTCGGTTTCTCGGGAAGATTCGTCGAGTCCGTTTTTGAAGGAACTTACGGCTACTTTCTGATACTGCACACATCCGTCTATCTCATTGAACATGTCCCAATACCGATTTGCATACTGCCGGAGGGACTCCTCTCCGGTCTTCTTGAGACTCAACAATGAGTCGATATCCTTATCAATTTTCTGCGTTGTGACGAACCGTTGTAGAAACAAGGCCGACAAGGACTTATAGTCGGGGATCGACTTGCTTGGTAGTTTGTTGAACCAAAGCAGGCCGAGGGTCCCGAGGCTTGATGGAAACATTTTGCACATCAGAGGGTCGTCAGCGTGGTGGAGCGACATCATTTGTTGGAAATGGATAAGGTGGGCAACGGCGTCTCCAATCTTCGGGTCGTACTGGTTGAACTTCGGAGTCGTGAAACCCTTCGGGGGACGAGCGTTTTTGATAGAGTCGGTGAATGGAGATGACACGAGCTGCTCCAAAACCATTTCAGTCTTCGACTGTGGAGGCTTCGGGGTATTCACCACCGGAAGATCAGTAGCCCGAGCGGGGCGTCTATCGTAAACCTCTTCCCGGTGGTGTTTTCCCCTGTGCTCACGCGAAGGTGATCGTTCATAACGATAGTAATGGTCCCGCTCTCGATCCCTCTGTTCTCGGTTCCGGCGCCGAGCTCGATCGCGTTGCTCTATGTGCCGACGCTCTCTCTGTCAGTCTACGGCAGTCTCGTGGCTCGCCGTGTACGCCAAGTTGAAGAACGAACCGGAGCTCTCCTCCGGGACCTCGTACCTAAAGTCATCCTTAGGCCGGCCGAGGCGATCTCTCACATCGCCCCGAACCTGAGACCGGTCCGGAGATAGACTCGACATCCGTTCGTCATACGGCGCTACCCTCTTTCCGAGTCTTTCCTTCACGTGGATCCCTCTTCCCACCGTCGGTCTTGGTGATACCGAGCGATATCGCCCTCGGCTGGGAGACGAAGATCGAAGACGGACGGCGGTAGCGACCATCTGGACGTTCTTTCGAAGGGCATTGATCACCCGGTCCTTCTTCGCCATGCGATCATTCAGCTGGCGTAGATACTCCCGGACCTGAGGATCACTCCTCAAAACAGCCGGGATCTCATCTGAAAGCGTAGCGCCAGAGCTGTAGTCACGTTCGAACTGGCGCTTGGATCCGCAGGGCTTGGAGGGGGCTGGGCCAGCGAAGCCGGTGACTCCTTCACCGGCTGCGGCCTGGGACGGTCGCTCGTCATGAATCTCAACCATTTTGTTTTGATGGAAAACCGAACGCTCTTCCAATCAACACCGAAGGTGCCGGAAGCCAACGTACAGGGAAGCTTGTCCCCGGCAACGGCGCCAATTGTGGGGTGGTGGCTTCTCGTCACAGCTTCTCTGGGACGGCTCCTCTCTGCTCCGCGGGGTACCTGAAGCAAGGCGCGAGGCGGTTGGCCGCCTCTCGCCCCTCCGACGAGCAAGTCAGTAAACAGGAGAGAGAGAGTGTATTGGAAGTGCGTAGGGTTACGTACCTTTCTTAGGGTTTACCCTCTCCTATTTATAGTCGACGTACTTGCTCCCCAAGCCTAGGGGTACCGTGACATCACCCACATGCAAGTGACGTTATTGGTAACTGCCTTCCTTCCTCAACGTTCCATCATCTTCCGAAAAGAGGAGGAGGTTACAACACGTGGTCTCCGCCCGGGTCGCACCGACCCGAGAAACTGACCCGACATATGTAAACCGACCCGAACGATCGGGTCATAACCTGTTACCACTTGGGCAACCAAACCAGTGGGCCCACCCTTCGGTCCGGCCCACCTCCCTTCGGTCTTTGGGCACGTCTTGGGCCAGGCCCAAATCTTGCACCGCAGGCGGGCCGAGGGGGTATCTTATCTGGACTCGTGTGCTTGCTTTATTTGGGCCCATGCTTGGCCCCTTTGTCACGATTCGGCCCACCACAAGCACTGAATATAATTGCCTGACGAACCCTTCCATATTAGCCATACACCCAATTACTTTATTTCCTTTGCTGGTATGAGATATCCACGAGATTCCCTACCCTACTGCTTTCCTTTAATGAACTCTCTCAATCAATTATACAATACAATTGATAATCTTTCTTAAAACAAATGCTCTAGCACAATAAGTTTCAACATAATTAATGGGATACAAATCAAAAGAGATTTTGTCATGGGATTTGCCAAAATATGGACTAATGGCATCGAAAGGATCAGAAGAAACCAAAAGGTTTCCCAGCAGTGCCTGATTTCGATAATCAAGAAGGCACCTAAAGCAAAGTTGGTTCAAGCCATCGAGGTACCAAACCAGCCAACCATCGAGGATGTCGGAGGGAACCCCGCCGAGAAAGTGGTGGAAGGCTTGAAGAAGATTCTGATCAATGAGACTGATCCAGAAAGGTATTTCCTGATTGGGGAAAACCTGAATAAGGAAGAAGAAGAAGAGTTGGTGGGATTCCTCAAAGAGCACGTTGATGTGTTTGCTTGGGTACCCGAAGAGATGCCCGGGGTGGATGCAAACGTGATTTGTCACCACTTGAATGTAGATCCACAGCATAAGCTCGTAATGCAGAAAAAGAGAAGATCAGCCGTACAGCACGTAGACGCTGTTATCGAAGAGGTTGACCGCTTGCTCGAAGCAAAGGCCATATGAGAAGTTTACTACCCAGAGTGGTTGTCTGACACTGTGGTAGTGAAAAAGAAGAATGAGAAGTGGCGTGTCTGTGTAGACTTCACAGATTTGAACAAGGCATGTCCAAAGGACAGTTTTCCCCTCCCAAGGCTATCAACTGGTAGATGCAACAGCAGGATATGGACGGATGAGTTTCCTCGATGCATATCGGGGATATCACCAGATTGCTATGTACAGGCCCGATCAAGAGAAGACTTCCTTTATTACGCCGAGAGGACTGTATTGTTACAGTGTCATGCCTTTTGGTTTGAGGAATGCCAATGCAACATATCAGAGATTGGCAACGATTATGCTAAAGAAGTTGCTCGGCAAGACCATGGAGGTATACATAGATGATATGGTGGTCAAAAGTAAAGGGAGACAAGACCACATGGCCGATTTAAAAGCCTTTGAGATTCTGAGAGAGTATAAGCTGAAGCTCAACGCCTCGAAGTGCGCATTTGGAGTAAGCTCAGGGAAGTTCTTGGGCCACCTCGTGACCATACGAGGGATAGAGGCAAATCCCGATCAGATAACAGCCTTGCAGAGGCTCCAAAGTCCAAGGACCACGAAGGATGTCCAAAGACTGATTGGAATGGCAGCAGCCCCTAACAGATTCATCAGCCGATCCAGTGACAAGTGTAGGCCCTTCTTTCAATTGCTGAAAAAGAGAGAAGGATACGAATGGGGAGCAGAATGCGAACAAGCGTTCCAAGACCTGAAGAAGTACTTGGCAGCTGCCCCGCTCTTGTCTACTCCTGAACCGGATGAGTCTTTAACTTTGTACTTAGTAGTATCTGAACATGCTGTCAGTGTAGTATTACTGAGGGATAAGGGATCCGAGCAAATCCCTGTTTACTACGTGAGCAAGACGTTGGACGCAGAGACGAGATATCTGCCTTTAGAAAAATTGGTCCTGACATTGAGGACAGCACCAAGGAAGTTGCCCCATTATTTCCAGAGTCACAGAATTGTGGTTTACACAGAGTTTTCGTTGAAATCTTTGCTACGAAAGGCAGATTTCTTGGGACGTATTTCAACCTGGTCGGTGGAGTTAAGTCAGTACGATATTGACTATCAGTCGCGCACTGCAATAAAGGGACAAGTATTGGCAGACTTTGTAGCAGAGTTTTCACCTGCAGTGGCTCCCCAGCCTTCTACGAGAAAGGAGCAGCCAGCTGAACCACCAACCAAGAAGAGTAAGGCATTGGCCGAGCAAGATCCTCTGGAATGGAAGTTGTTCGTTGATGGTTCAGCATGTAATACCGGTTCGGGAATTGGAGTTGTACTTTTCCCTGCTGAGGGAGTAATGATGGAGTTATCACTTCGACTGGGTTTTAGTGCTTCGAACAACGTGGCGGAGTACGAGTGTACTGTGATTCACAGCTCGTGGTGAACCAGTTGTCCGGGGAATATGAAGCCCGGAATGAAAAGATGGCAGCCTACGTGGAGGCTGCCAAGGATCTGCTCGACACTTTTGAGAAGGTGTACATCGAGCAAATAAGTTCTGGGTAGAATGCCCATGCAGATTCACTTGCTTGGTTGGCTGCGGCTGTGCCAACAGAGTTCAAGAGACGGGTGGCAGTAGATTACCTTGCTGAGCCGAGCATTGGAAGGAGCGTGGAATTGGTCTTGGACATGAACCAAGGACCAAGTTGGATGGATCTAATAGTGGAGTTCCTACGAGATGGGGCACTCCCCACAGATAAAAAGGAGGCTCACAAGATAAAGACAAAATCTGCACGGTTTTGGCTGTCACCTGAAGGAAAGTTGTACAGAAAGTCCTTCACTGGTCCATACTTACTTTGTGTGCACCCCGAGATGGTACAGAGATTTCTCCACGAAATCCACGAGGGAACATGTGGAAGCCATACTGGGGACAGGTCCATTGCCCACCGAGCAATCACTCAGGCTTACTGGTGGCCGCACATGCAGGAGGACGCAAAGGTGTATGTGAAAATTTGTGAGAAGTGCCAGAAATTCTCACCAATGATCCAAACACCAGCCGAGGATCTGGTGCCGTTGACAAGTCCTTGGCCATTCGCACAATGGGGAATGGACATCGTGGGTCCACTCCACAAGGCAACTGGGAACAGGAAATTTCTGTTGGTAGCAACGGATTATTTCACTAAGTGGATTGAGGCAGAACCATTGGCCAAGATCACTAAACCTATGATAGAAAGGTTCGTGTGGAAGAGTATTATTACTCGATTTGGGGTCCCTTATTCGTTGATTACGGATAATGGGTCCCAATTTCAAAAGAAGTTCAAGGCCTTCTGTGTGCCCAATATGGGAGAAGGAATTATTACTCAACCCCAGCCTACCCTCAGAGTAATGGGCAGGCAGAAACGTCCAACAAAACCATCCTTGACGGGATCAAAAAGAGGTTGGACAAAGCAAAGGGGAAGTGGCCCGACGAATTGCCACTGGTCTTATGGGCGCACCGAACAACTCCTAGGAGGTCTACGGGAGAGACCCCCTATTCATTAGCATATGGAACAGAGGCTGTTATTCCATTAGAGGTGGGTTTGCCGACCAACAGGACCACTTTGGTTGAAAGTGGAGGCAATGACAGAGCCCTGGAGATCGAGTTGGATCTGGCCGAGGAACGGAGAGAGAGGGCTCTGGTGCATTTGGCCTCATATCAGGAGCAGCTGATGAGAAGCTACAACAAGAATGTCCACCCACGAGAATTTGGTATTGGAGATCCTGTGCTTCGTAAGGTGCTCGGCAATACGAAGGTGGCCAACGAGGGGAAGTTGGGAGCCAATTGGGAAGACCCATATCGAGTAACTGAGATAGTGGGCATTGGGGCCTATCGATTGGCTGACTTGGACGGGAACCCGGTGCCAAGGCCTTGGAATGTCCATAATTTGAGGAAGTTCTTCGTTTGAAAGACTTCAGTTTATTTTTCATTCTGTTTTAGGATGCACATCGTGATTGTGTGAGAATTACGAATAAAATTCTCTTGTTTTTTATTCTTTGTTAGCTGCAAGCCAGGCACTAATTCTTTAGCCTCCCTACGTATTGGGGAGCAGAGAGTGGGTCCATACGAATTTGCGAGTTACGAAATTTTCTGAGTACAAAACACTTGGGTTGCATACGTGAATATGCACATATCAGCCGAGTACGAAACACTTGGGTTGCATACGTGGACATGCAACATTATCTGAGTATGAATACACTTAGAAACTTATCCAAGTACGAAGCACTTGGCATGCATTCGATAAAATGCATACTTTTGCCAAATATGAATACATTTGGGCACCAAGTATGGGAAACTTAGTAGCGGAATTCCCTAAGTACGAAATACTTAGGTGCATCCGATAACATGCACAAAACAGCTAAGTACGAGCAAACCTAGCTGGTTATCCTCAAGTATGAACAAACTTGGAGAGCATAATAGTTAACTAAGTACATGAAACTTGGAACTTGAACATGATCAATTGGCCATGAAGGGCCACCAGCCCAATGGCCACGAGGGGCCGAGCAAAAGGTAACTAAGTATGCGAAACTTAGATTATTACAGTTTTCCAAGCTTGAGTACGATCAAACTCAAAATTTGGCCAGGTGTGAATAAACTTAGGCCATGGCAATAAATGATGCCTAAATCCGATCGAGTACGATCATACTCCGAATTTGGCTAAGTATGAATAAACTTAGGCCATAGCAATGAACATTGCTGTGAGTTGCTTAATGTAAAGATAAAAACATTGGCAGAACAACGACTATGCTTGAGAATTGCTAAGTATGAAACACTTGGGCACCAAAATTACTTAAGTTTATGTACGAGATACATAAGATTGATAAGTATGAAAGACTGAATCCTGGTCTTGGTAGTGAAGGATGCCAGAATATAACTAAGTACGAAAAACTTAGGATATATGGGAGCGTCGTGCACAAACTAAGATCCGAACGTGAAGAGGTTTGAGGCCCGAGCATCGAACATTGCTTGAATCATGACAAGCAAAGAATGTCAGGTAAAGGCCTAAAGCACGAAGAAGTTTGGGGCCCGAGCAATGAACAGTGCTCCAATGGCGGGTATGCTTGAATCCTCTTTCTGCAGAGGGAATCTAGAGAGAGAATGAGGGTTTTAAAATGGGACGAAAACCCAGATATACCCTAAATGGGTGGGGTGGCGTATGTGAAACGTCACCCAGACGCCGTTTGGGCGTTACGCTCCCCAAAGGCGTCCATTCGCATTTAATGCAAGCAGTACGAAATGCGTCACGTGTAAAGATAAGGGCAGGAAAGGCCTGTCCAGCCCAAACGATGAGACGTTTGGCCTGGCCTAGTGATGAAAGTTGCACCAATATTGTAAAACAAGGTGCAGGAGCATAATGAATTAGCTCGGTACTTGGGAGCTTTGCTCGTCATTTGAGCAACAATAATGAGTAAAGCTGGGGAGCAATTGTAGGGAGATATTCCCGAATAGGCACAAATGGGGCTTGAACACGTGGTACGTGGGACCATGGTTTGAGTAAGATAGGATAAGTCGCCGTGCAAGACGGTGGTCGGCGATATGGACCAGCGATATGAGAAGTCTTCAACCAACGAAACGACTTCAACGAAATAATTTCAACGACCAACGAATCAACGAACGAATTCAACGACCAACGAACAACGAACGAATTCAACGATCAACTGAACTTCAACGACCAACTTTAACTACCAACCAAAAACCACCAACTTCCACGCTCACCAAAAGCATGGCCAAAAAACCCGACCATGATACCTAACAATATTCAACTGTATGATTGTTGCCATTACAATAAGTGCAATGGCGAAAAACACAACCACGACTGCGACCGACTTCACCCAGTATATGACCACCTCGACCAGAATCACGGCTAATATTAGGGCCGCCATAATCAGATCTACTACGATCATCTCTTCTGGACTTCCAAAAACCATGACCGAAGCTACGAGAGAAAGGACTACCCGAATCAGGAACTGAACTAGAAGCCATTCCAAATCAATCTCAACAATGCACCAACCAGCAGCTACTCCAACCATCAATGAACAAGACTAAAAACAGCAAAGTGAACCAGAATACCAACATGTAGTGTTACCAGCGAGTCATAGCATGCAAGGGAGCAGACCATCGCGAGAGCAAACAGCACAGCAGACCAAACAAAACCAGATCCGAGAACAAATCAGCATCAGACCCAAACGAAGTGGTCGGAAAAGAACTGACGAAGGGTTTGGAGGCCTACTAAGTGGGTTAGGGTTTTGGAGATTAGATGAGAGTGGAGGGATTTCTGGTACTGTTCACGACTGTGAGCACTGTTCAGCTGCTGGTCAATAAGGCGGCGGCGGCTGGCTATGGTGGTGACTAACTATGGCGGCTAGTGGTGGTGTCTATCGTGGGGTTAGGGTTTCAATGGGATGATGATGGCGGTAGAGGGTGGCGGCTAGGGTTTTGTATATCTAAGGTGGATGGTGAATCCGCTTTGATACCATGTTGTGAGAGAAATAAGGAAAAGTGTATAGGGTATAGTGTTAACTAACCCTAACACAATAAACTCTTATTTATATAATAGGAAATCATAACATAAGACTATATTAACCAATGTGAGACTAATAGCAATACTATATTCTAACAGGTAAATTCCTCGGTCTTATGTTTGAGTTCTTTTTTGTAGTCTTTCCAAGATGTAGGCAGTTTGTCAATAATAGAGGAGACAACAATAGATTCATCCATATGCATATTCTTTACCTTAAATTGACTAAGGATATACTGAATCTCATGCAACTGATCAATGACCGGCTTTGTATCAACCATGCGATAATTCATAAACGACTAACAAGAAACTTCTTACTTGTAGCGTCGTCAGAAAGATACTTATCGTTGAGTGCATCCC
This sequence comes from Rhododendron henanense subsp. lingbaoense, assembly GCA_020567845.1. Lineage (NCBI taxonomy): Eukaryota > Viridiplantae > Streptophyta > Magnoliopsida > Ericales > Ericaceae > Rhododendron > Rhododendron henanense. Next base: position 15,858,894 of record CM036321.1, on the reverse strand, counting down.
AAAGTTCCTTTGCCGTCATTGAATTCTGATAGACGTCGAATAGTGCATCTGACAGCGCATTGAGGATGTGTCCTCTACAGATATAGTCATCATTCTCCCATTTGCCCCTTTCACGAGCCTGCTCCATAGTTTCATCATCTGGCTCCTTCGGAATCACCGGACTCGGAAACGTGTCTAATCTTTCTATGATATTTGTTTAACTAGGACACGCTGTGGACACTATAGGACAAGTACGGACACTTTTGGGACACGTGAAGGACACATGAAGAGGTTAAAATGTAATGTTTAAAACTCGCCCCCGAGTTAAATTTCAACTGATGGTTTGTTCATGATTCCCACACAGTCACTGTCAATTATATCGTGATAATGTTTTTGGGGGTTTTACCTTCCTTTGATAGAAATGATGTTTGTATCTTGTATATAAATGTATAAATATGCTTTTGTCGCGTCTACAACGTGTCCATGCCCTAAACTCTGAGGGGATGACGAATCTGCGCATCGAATCATGTTGTGTGTATCTCGTGTATGTATCCGTGCTTCTTAGCTGGCTGGCTGTTATGCATTATCTGTTTAAGGGTTGTTTTGCAGTTACATACTACTCGCAGTGACTTTATACATACAATTCAATATTATGCATTATGTACTATAAAAATACGAAGTTTAACTATGGAGCAGATAACTTTCAAAAACTAGAATCGTACTGTGTTTGGGCTGGAACCCAAGTGGAGGAACAGAAGTACAGATGCTTCAACCTGGTTTCTTAAGCGTATTCGGTTTAGTGCTTTTACCACATATGAATGCAGATGAGGCCAGTTCACTTCAAGTTCAACTCTCAATTTGATAAGGGTTGAGAACTCATAGTTGAGTGTATGTACAGGATTTATTGTAGTTGTAACCCCATTATGAAATTGGGCTTATATCGGTCGTCACCTTGCATTCTAACAAGAGTACGAGAGGTATATTCTTGGCCCCAGACAAAAGTCCCTTGAGACCACCCTACACTTTTGTGCATCCAATTCAAGAAATAGGAAATTTTCAAATTAGGACATTGACCCACAGTGTGTTGTACCTATATGTTTATTTTTATTTTTTTTGCACTGCACCAGAAAATTTTTGTTGTCCCATTGTTGTATTATTGTTAGCCTTTAGATTTTGAGGAGGAGGGTTGGAGTTCGCGTGAAACTATAACTCATCAGGCTGCGCGCCACCATTCAACTTTGTTCAATCTGATTTTCAGGAAAGGGGATGACTGTGGTCTGTTTCTCCAGGCAGACAGTGTGATAGGCAAGAAGCAGCGACAAGTATCGTTCACCCCACACCCATACAATCTGCAAAGCTTGTTTAAGGATACGTCGTACTGTCAATTTGATCTTAGAGGAGACAGTGGCTGGAAACAGATGTCCAAAACCATCACTGAACTTCAAGAGGCCATCGCCAATCTCACTAAGCTTTTCCAAGCTCAGTTTCAAATTCCCAAAACTCAACGATGGCCGTCAACTACTAAAAGCAAATTACAACTTGAAGAGCACATTTTGTTTCTGTATAAATGCGTTCGGACCAGATATTATTATGTACTCGATTGACTTGGTTTTGTACGCAACTGTTGTATGCAACGAGCTCTACAACGTGAGAGAATTAGACTTGAAATGAACACGAAACGGGATTGGAGTTGGACAAACTGCACGGGGTGCAATCCACACCCAAGCGGTGGACAAGCTGATATGTATCAACACAGATGCGGTACTGAACAGTCTGAACTATATTTGATTGTGTTTTAATGCATCAATCACCATTGAAAAGGGGACCCTTCCATTGCATGATGCGATTAGACGAAGTGAATGGGCCCATTGATAGACACAATAGCAGTTTATTTCGTTGATTCAACAACTGGTTGATTACACCAATTGTGACCTTGTTGGCCTTTCAATGCCACTACAACTGGTTGATTTCGCGCCTCTCAAAATAGTTTGCTGATTTCCTTTTGCGAATGGTGCTACTGGTACAGATATAAAATCTGTACTAGTGTGTACAAATCCTATTTTTGTTCCATTTTGGGTCTCAAAAAAATAATCGGAACTGCTCATTTTGTTTAAAATACTTTATTTACGGCTTTTGCAAAAAATAAGCTCAATCCGATATCGGTTAAGACACCTACAAAACGTACAACTTTGTCCCAAAATTCAAGCCTGAATTCTAGAGTAAAGTTTGGATGTTTCGTAAATGCTCTTATCGATACCGGATTGAGCTTATTTTTTGCAGGAACCATAAGCAAAGTATTTCAAACAAAATGAGCGATTCCGACATCAATAAGGGCGTTTACATAACGTCTAAAATTGCTTTAGAATTTAAGCTAAATTCTAAAGCAATTTTAGACGTTTCGTAAATGCTTTTATCTATGTCGGATGGAGATTATTTTTTACGGGAACCGTAAGAACAATATATTGAACAAAATAGGCGACTCCGATTATCTTAGTTGGACCCGAAACGGGCCCAAAAATGCGTTGTATGCACTGTCTGTGCGCATAGTGCTGTACCAGCAGCATTACGGCCAAATATAAAGACTTGGCTGTTAGGAACTGTACGGAATTTTTGGGTTCTTTCCGAGCTCACAATAGTGATGTTCATTTATTCTTTGCCTATCCGATAGCTCAGTTAGATTCTCATCTTGATGTTTGTTTTATAAGCTCAAAAAAAAAAAAAAAACCCTACAGTACTGCAGTTTGCAGGCCAATTGAATTACTCCATTCGTCCCTTTTTAAGTGTTCTGCTTCGTAATTCCAACTTATTAAAAAGACATCAGCATTATACCTTTCACATCAACTTTTTTCTCCACTTTCGGACTTAACCCATTATTATTACACTTTTATTCAATTACTTTTCAAAATGGAATCTACTTTTAGGGGCAAAATAGATAATGTACCACCCTCTAACTTTACAAAATAGATATTTATTAAATGACAGTCCAAAATGAAATACTGGACTCTAAATAAGGGATGGATGGAGTAGTATTTATGTAACTTGTATTGCTTCTCTCTATGAGAAAAAGATCTGGGTATAATATCTGGACCGCCAATCTCGATGCCTGCTTTGGCATTTGGATTAGGCTGTCGATTTTTTGTTGTTCGATTGGGGTTTCTTTGCGTGGTCCTCCTACTGCGTTTAGTGTTCGGTTTCTGCATCATATCTGAAAAAATGGTTGGTGATTATGAGCGGTGGGTGGTTTTTTGATTGAGCTACAGAACACAAGAAAATTTCCAATGCAAAAACGGTTATCTGCAATTCCTCTCTCATATGGTGTGGGACCTCTACATAAATGATACATGGGGCCCGCATCATGTGAGAGAGGATGTTACAAATGACAATTACATTGAAGATTTTTTCCCAGAACACCCCCTCTATCCACTCTCTCCCTCATAATTGATCATTGAATTGATCTAATGTGTTGTTCAATGGAGATCAGAAAGTAGCGGTGAAAGGGGTACCTGGTCATGTTGTGACTGCTGTGTCTAAAAAATGAGGTGATTGGAGCACCACGTGGCAATGCGCTACTACAACTCGTAATTACAAGGGTTTTGGGTGGCTTGTTAGAATAGTCAATGCTGCAATGGTGAAAGGGGTACCTGGTCATTTTGTCATGCTTTCAAGATATTGCACTTAACCGTTTTGTGGATAGGCCAATTCCGCTAAGCGCTATCCACCCTCACTGGAGTACGTTGTCCATGCACGCCCAGAGGCATGCTGACGAGGGAACACGATCAATGGGCTCAAGTACGACGATGAATGGGCTCAAGTACGACGAGACCTTATCCAAGAGATTGAACAAAATTGGATCTTGTACGATCAACTTTATCTAAAACGTGATTATGTATACCAGGTGCTACAAAGACTTCGTTACTTCCAACCATCAGCACCGGAGGATCATTGGATGGATTCTATACCATTGGGACTTGTCATCGCATCAACGTACAACGTTATACTGCATACATTCGATATGATTGCTTCAAGTTGTCTTACTCACTTGTCGTTGAGCTCCCATCCAGTTCCATTTGCAGCGCACAAACATATAGTTATTGGCCATGTTAATGGCAATCACTTCGTGCAAGTTTTCCTATACCCTCATTACCCTGTACCACCCATCATCATATGGTGGAGGCCAAATACATCAGTCGAAGCACGCGGATGGGCTCATCCTTATGCAGCACGTCTCCAATTGTGGTACGAAGTAATGGAGATAGATCCGTCAGGATGACGACCACAATTTGGCGGAAATATTGACTAAATTTGTGTATTTATTTATGTTCATGTGTTGTTTCTATATACTCAATTATAATTAAATGAAGTTTGTTTTCAGTTTGCATTATTGACTGTTCAAAGAAATATAAAGTAAATTTAAATGGATTCAACATACATAATTTACTTAAAAACTCAAATATAGAAATTTAAAAAAAATGAAGGACAAAAAAATAAAAACAAAGAGATAATATATTTGGCCCAAAAAAATCATTTAATTTAAACACATTATTTCATATTCAATATTAGACTTGTTTGATAGGTTTCGTTGAGTAGATTTCAAAAATATTAAATTTATTAAAAATAAATACGTGAATAAAAAATTATTAGCATTTAAAATTTTATAAAAAAAAGAAAAGAAAACAAGAGAGAGAGAGAGAGAGAGAGTGTGCGGTGAGAGTGAGAGATAGAGAGAGGGGTAAAAGGGGGAAGGGAGGGGACCCGTGTTGGGGGGGTCTGACGGGGCCATTAGGCATTAACACATCTCGATGCGAATAGACGAAGTGAATGGGCCTATTGATAAACACAATAGCAGTTTATTTCGTTGATTCAACAACTGGTTGATTACACCAATTGTGACCTTGGTGGCTTTTCAATGCTCACTACAACTGGTTGATTTCGCGCCTCTCAAAATAGTTTGCTGATTTCCTTTTAGCCTTTAGGACTTGGCTTTTAGGAACTGTACCGAATTTTTGGGTTCTTTCCGAGCTCACAATAGTGATGAAAACTGTTCATTTATTAAATCTTTGTCTATCCGATAGCTCAGTTAGATTGATCTCATCTTGATGTTTGTTTTAAAAGCTCAAAAAAAAAAAAAAAAAAAACCCTATAGTACTGCAGTTTGCAGGCCAATTGAATTAGTATTTATGTAACTTGTATTGCTTTTCTCTATGAGAAAAATATCTGGGTATAATGTCTGGGCTGCCAGTCCTGATGCCTGGTTTGGCATTTGGATTAGGCTGTCGATTTTTTGTTGTTCGATTGGGGTTTCTTTGCGTGGTCCTCCTACTGCGGTTAGTGTTCGGTTTCTGCATCATATCTGAAAAAATGGTTGGTGATTATGAGCGGTGGGTGGTTTTTTGATTGAGCTATCCAGAATACGAGAAAATTTCCAATGCAAAAACGGTTATCTGCAATTCCTCTCTCATATGGTATGGGACCTACACATACATGATACATGACCTGCATCATGTGAGAGAGGACGTTACAAATACTCCGTAACAGTTGCATTGAAGATTTTTTCCCAGAACACCCCCTCTATCCACTCTCTCCCTCATAATTGATCATTAAATTGATCTAATGTGTTGTTCAACAGAGATCAGAAAGTAGCAGTGAAAGGGGTACCTGGTCATGTTGTGACTGCTGTGTCGGAAAAGTGAGGTGAAAGGGGTACCTGGTCATGTTGTGACTGCTGTGTTGTAAAAATGAGGTGATTGGAGCACCGCGTGGCAATGCCCCGCTGCAACTCGTAATTACAAGGGTTTTGGGTGGCTTGTTAGAATAGTCAGTGCTGCAATGGTGATTATGGATTTTGTGGTATTTCCTTTTTCTTTTTCTGAAATTTCTGGTGGTATTTCAGATGATAAGGGGACGAAAGTAGTGTTATTTCAGAAGTATTCAGTGGGTGTCTGTGTGATCATTGATTTCATACAGAGTCTAATGGATGTGGAGTATATATTTTTTTCCTTTTAAATTTCCAATACAATGGCTAGATCTCCAAGTATTAACCCAATTCAGTTTTAGGTATACTTCCCACGAGATTGTAAGTGGAGGCTCACATGGTGGGCTCAACCAGATCAGGCCATGCATGGGGTGGATTTTGAGAACAGGTCCAGTTTCAGTTTGAAAACTCTCATAGTGATGGTCTCGCACATGAATTTCTACCGTTGGTAATTACTACTTAGTTCAAAGCTTTTAAATAGTGGTGTCAAGACATATGTAATGGTATCGGTTGCGGTGTAACGATATCGGGAGTATCGAACGACACATAGCATGGTTTGGTTGAAGGGGCCGTGAATTTTTGAAACTAGTTTTGACCAAAAGGAAACACTTTTGGAGTGCCTAAAAATGTCGAATAGGCCGTGAACGATCAGAAACAATGTAGCGGGAATCGGCTGATACACATGCTATTTTTTAGTCTCCCTGATATATCAAATTGTAACGGTGTCAGAAGTTGCAAAAACCTATAGGTAGATGTCGATATTAGCATAATGCGGTAAAACAATGCGGTGATATTAGTATCCTTGACTGCACTCTTTAGTTTTTTGTTAAGGAAATAAAGTCTCACATTGCTTGGGAGTGGAATGGGTGATCACTTAATAACATTTGGGACATCTTCACTCATTGCCAATTGGTTTTGAGATGGACATAAAGTTACTACATGGTATCAGAGCGGGGCCCGTTCCACCCCACATTTTAAAAAATTTACAATCCACACCCCACGATGACAGACCAGCAAAAAAACTGCACGATGATATGACCCAAAAGTGGCCACACGGCCCACACGTGACAGATCTCAAACGCGGCTGCACGTGAGGGGGGATGTTAAGGAAATAAAGTCCCACATTGCTTGAGAGTAGAATAAGTGATCACTTAATAACATTTGAGACCTCTCCACTCATTGCCAATTGATTTTGAGATGGACATAAAGTTACTACATCCTCATTTGGAGGAAATGATAATCCAACAAGGATAATCAATAATGGATCTCAGTCTTGTGGATGGAAGTATTTTTCACCTGGAAAATTCTACCCTCAGGTGCCACCATCTCATCCCTTCAACTGAACCCTATAAATTCTCCACCACACACTGAAAAACTACATCTTGTTTGTTAGATATACCCATGTCTGTTTCTCTTAATACCCAAAATGCCATTACCTTGTTCAAATCCATGATTAATTCAGAAAGGCTATCCTACCCTGGATAGAGTCCCTTCTCTTGCCAAATAGGAGACCTATTCTGGGCAATTAACCCATGAATGACAGTTTGGAATCATGTTTTTGAACGACAGGATATGAATAATGAGCATACTGCAAAATGAAAGCTTGAACTTGTACTCTCTTTTCTACTGAATCATATTTTTTCTTCCACATCCAGCATGTGATGGGCATGTGAACATGCTATACATTCTCCAATCATTGCCATGGTGGCATGGTGGATCTTGATCAAGAGGAAACTTCACCACCCACCACTGCTAACATGTCTGCCAAGAATAAGGATCTCCTCTCCACTGCCATGAAGAGAACCAGTGAATGGTTTGCTTTTTCCCTATGCCTTTTCTTTTCTTTTGACATTTGCTTTATTAGGCCTTTCCTGAAGGGCACACAATGGTAAGGATTTCCCCCATATGACCCGGTGGTCACGAGTTGGAGTCGCGGAATCAGCCTCTGTGCCTGCTGGGGTAAGGCTGCATATATACAACCGTAACAACCCTTAGCAAGACTGTGCAGTAGCGGGAGACTCGTGCGCTCAGTTACCCGTTTTGTATTAGGCCTTCTCTCCTATGGGTGTAGATTTCTTGATTCTTTGTTATTGGTTGGCCTATTTGAAAGGAGTCAAAAAAGGAAAAGGCTGTAATTTATTTTTCTATTTGTGAATAGGATTTCTTCCCAAGAGATTCCCAGTGATGTCACAGTTCATGCTGGAGGAACTCCCTTCCCATTGCACAAGGTGAAAATTTCAAACTTTGCTCTTGCTTCTGTAATCCTAAATAAAGTTGTTTGTTTCAACTTTTGATGCCAGCTTTAGCAATTTTTCGTTTCGAAAAACCGTACCAATTTGTTTGGCGCAGCTTCTGATTCCGATTATGGGCAAAAACAGCTTGAGATCAGCTGAAAAAAAATTGATAACCAGAAAGCTTCATTTCGTTGCTTTTGGTTTCTGATTTTATCTGAATCCATTGGCCCATAACCTAAGCTGCAACAAACACCGACAAAAATATAGAAATAACAGTCTATTTTTTAGTGTCTATTTCTTCTCATCAAGAGTGGAGGAAATTTTCTTTGTTGAATTTTTCAAGCAGTTTCCATTAGTCGCAAAGTGTGGATACATAAGGCAACTGGTGTCCGAATCAAGTGATGCCGATCTCTCTACAATTGAACTCCCTGATATTCCGGGTGGGGCAGAAGCATTCGAACTTGCAGCGAAATTTTGTTACGGAATCAACTTCGAAATAAGTACTGAAAACATTGCCATGCTCAGGTGCGTGTCCGAATACCTTGAAATGACAGAGGACTACTCTGTTGGAAACCTGGTGGGAAGAACAGAATCCTACTTGAACGAAGTCGCGCTCAGGAGCCTTTCGGGAGCAATTTCCATTCTGCTGATATCCGAAAGCCTCCTCCCGATGGCCGAAACAGTTAAATTGGTCAGCCGATGTATTGATACGATTGCATATATGGCATGCAAGGATACTCAGTTTTCTATGTCAGGGAGTGATAGTTGCATTGAGGGTTTGAATTCTTCTTCCTCAGGGTCTCAACTGAAACCACCCATTGTTGATTGGTGGGTTGAAGATCTAACTGTTCTCAGAATTGATATCTTCCAGAGGGTACTGATTGCAATGATGGCAAGAGGGTTTAAGCAATATGCATTGGGTCCAATTCTCATGCTCTATGCACAGCAATCTCTTAGAGGTTTGGTGAGATATCATCCCAATTTAACTGAATGCTTTCAACTATTGGTTTGCGTATTACATATGATTATGATTATGTTCTGTCTTAAGTTATCTGCGGCATACTGGTCGGAAAGAAAATCGCGTGTGTATCGGTTGCATCGTGTTGACCATAAAATATTTAAGACCTTTTGAGTTTGTGAAGCCTGAATAGTACTGGACTCAACTCCCGCGATTTCTCTGAGTACATAGGAGACTACGTAAAACCATAGCAGTATTTATTGTGATTAGACCTAGGTGCCTTCATTCAAGATTATAGTGAAATTCAGTGTGAGCCATGAACGTACGCATTGTTGCCGAACCACATAAATCTCTGTGTCGTGCTTTTCTTAGTTTCTTTGCTTCTTCGTGCTATGTTGTGTGTGGTCCTCGTGTTTGTCACATACAACACCTAATTCAAGGTACAATGTTAAAGGTTGATTTGTATCGCTATCAGGAAATTTTTGGCAAGGGGAGGAAGAAAATCGAGCCAAGACAAGAGCACGAGAAGAGGGTGGTTTTGGAAACAATAGTTAGTCTTCTGCCAAGGGAGAAGAACGCCATGTCAGTTAGCTTTCTCTCAATGCTGCTTAGGGCTGCAATATACCTAGAGACGACGGTTGCCTGCCGGCTCGACTTGGAGAGGAGAATGGGGCTGCAGCTCGGGCAGGCTGTTCTCGACGATCTTTTGGTCCCTTCGTTTTCCTTCACAGGGGACACGGTTTTCGATGTGGATGCAGTGCAGCGGATCATGGTGAATTACCTCGAATGTGAGACGGATGGGAGTCGTTTGGCCTACGGCGGAGAGGACGATTTTTTCTCTCCTCCCCCAAGTGACACGGAGAGGGTCGGGAGGCTGATGGAAAGCTACCTTGCTGAAATTGCATCCGATAGAAACTTATCGGTGTCGAAATTCATCAGTCTCGGTGAACTTGTGCCAGAGCAGTCAAGGGTTACAGAGGATGGGATGTATAGAGCCATTGATATTTACTTGAAGGTGCACTGTCCAACCAACATGAACTCTTCCATTTCACCATCTTGTTTTTGGTATATGTGCATTTGCATTTCTTTCAATAGTGTTTGTTGGTTGACAGAAGCAGATCTATAATCTATTTAACCCACCTTTCTGTACTTGATTACAGGCCCATCCTAACTTGAGTGACTTGGAAAGGAAGAAAGTATGCAGTGTGATGGACTGTCAAAAACTGTCTCGGGAGGCCTGCGCGCACGCCGCCCAAAACGACCGCCTCCCCGTCCAAACCGTGGTCCAAGTGCTTTACTACGAGCAACAAAGGCTCCGTGAGGCCGTGAACGGCTCTGAATCCCCTGCTCCTCCGCCCCACACCGCGAACCTTTACACCACCACCACCAATAGCCACCCGGTCCCGGATGAGCTCTCCGCTCTAAGAAGGGAAAATCAGGACCTCAAATTTGAACTACTGAAAATGAAAATGAAGTTGAAAGAAATTGAGAAACCAGCTGGTGATAAATCAGCGATAGGGAGCCCATCGCGGAGCCCATTGCCGTCTTATGATAAGCCTCCCCTTCCTCGAAAATCGTTCATAGGCTCGGTGTCTAAGAAACTTGGACGATTGTATCCTTTTGTGCGCGATGGAGCCGCGCCTCCCAAAGGTCGGACCAAACCTCCCAAAGACCGGCGACATTCCGTATCTTGAAGACAAAGTGAAAGTAAAAACGGTTTCGTAGTTGGAATTCATTATTTCTGATCTCCAGTTATAAAAAAAAAAAAGAAAAAAAAAGAAGAGAGAAAATAATGGCTTTGGTGAAGCATGTTTTCTAGCCGATCCCAGTTGATTGGGACTTAAGGCTCGCCTTGGTGAAGTATGTTTTCTTGTTTTGCCTCTTGTGTGGTATTGCTGCAAGTATATGGTAATTATTTCCTTGTATTAGAACTGGAATTCAAAGCTGGTGATAGTGCATAAGGCTTCTCTTTTCTTTACAATAGCATTTCACTTGGTGCGATTACAAGTGTTATCTGTCCTAGTATTCTGGGATCCCGGAGAATCAGGTGGTATTCCACTTTTTTGGGAAACCTTCTTTTTGAAAAAGAAGATAATTTTAAGCTCAAAAATCATGTGTTTACGCAAATAATTTTCCTACCAATATGGATCTTGTTTTATAGATCTCATTGAGATCTTTTAAACAGTGCAAAAAAAATTGAAAAATTATTTTTCATTTTCGTTATATTTGATTTTGAAATTATCTTCTTTTTGAAAAAGAAGGTTTTGGAAGAAAGCGGAACGGGATCTCAGTCCCTCCACTGTCGCATAAAATTGGAGGTAAGACTCTACTTACTGTTTGGAAATCTCGTATGCTTGATACGATCTTTAAACCTTTTCTCGAAGCTCGTTAGGCTTTCAAATCAAGATTGAACAAGTTATTATTTGGCTCGTTCGGTTCAATTAGAGCTCGTTTAAGATCAGCTCAATTAGCCAGGCTTGATCTTACTTTTGAAGCTCGTTAAGCTTTCAAAGAACCATTCATTGCTCAGCTCATTTGACTTGTTTATTACTTCCTCCGTCCCAATTTGTTTGTACAACCTCGAGTTTCCAACTTATTAAGGAAATCAAATCTGATCCATTGATTTTGAAATTGGACAATCAATTTGGGACATTTAAAAGTCAAAAAGGGGATAAACAAATTGGGATGGACGGAATAGCTCGTAAAAAGTGAAGTGCTTGAGTAGGTTGGCCTTTGTGGGGTCTTCATCTGGATAATCGGATTCTCTCGGATAAAAAGTAAGAACAGCACAAGGGACAGCCTAGCAGAGGCCCAGGTTCATCATCATAAGACCCTATCAAAGAGAGGAGTAATTATTCAGTGGTTCTGAGATGCCACGTGGTGATGCCCCAACCTCCTTAATCGTAAATTCTGTTAGAGATAATTACCTCCAAAACTAGTATATGATCCTGGGCGGCCTGTCTACTCACTGCCAATTGACTCTTTGAGTTGGATGCTTTAACATGGTATCAAAGCTAGGTTTTCGAAGGCTTTTGGACAAAACTCTATGTTGTTGATAGTTAGTTCACTACGTTCCCCCTTTTTTTGTTTTTGATACCAAGACTTTTAGTATAATTTTCTAACAGATAGTTGTTGTATGTGTTGAATCGTTTGTTTACTTCACCACGTGTAGTCTCTGTTCGTTTGTCTCACATCGGTTAATAATTATCTCAAAAATTAGTATATGAATTTGGGCAGCCTCTCTTCTCACTGTCAATGAACTTTCAGTATACATTTAGTCTTGAACTCCATATAAATTTGTGAAAAGAAGGGATTGGGACATTACGCGGCGGTGGCCGAGGACAGCCTAATAATTTCTTCCAAAGCGAGTGCTTTCCAAATGGATAGGGGGGTATCCATTAAGGCTTTTTTTTGAATTTTCAGAAACTGGCAATGATTTCCAGACCAGACCTGAGTAGAATATGGACGTCTCAGCATATTATATTTCAAATGCGGATCCAGTGTTAGTTTAGTGGCAGACATGGCATAGGCTCTTTTACCATACAGTTGGCAAGGAGAAGTCTCAAGTGGTGGGGGCCGGAATTGGACAACACTGAATAAAATACCAAAGTTGAGTCACCCCCAATTATATGTAGAAGAGAAATAATGTATGTGGAATCTAACCTACCTTGATGTCAAATACCGCATTTGTCTTTTGAAAATTATTCTATCCTTTTTTGTAGCTATCATAGGAAATCAATGGGTGGAAAGAAGTAGCAGTGATACTATACTAAAGTCATTTCAAGATTCGCCACGCCATTCCGTATCTCTCTATTCGTAGTTTTTCTAGTCATATAGCAATGTCGTTGATATTTATAACACGTAGAAAACTGATCGCAAGATAGAAAAAATTTCAAAGAAAGGTATACATATAGCGTTGTCGTTTGTTATCATAGCACAGAGAAAAATGAACACTAAAATGGAGCAGATACTTTAGAGTAGTATGGACTATTCTAACTTGCTACAGGAAAAAACTAGTACAGATACTTTTGAGTCATCCGAAGGGTATTTAACTTAAAGTACTTCCAAATCAAATCAAGATAAAAAAACATTGTACATCAAAGTTGTCATCCCACTGGTAGAATTAAATAGAAAAAGGTCATACCATATGAGCAAAAATACCCGGATAAAAATGAAGAAGAAGAAGCAAAAATACCGCCACAAGGCTGTGGCAGATAACATTTGTCATCGTTCTACGTTACAAAAATCCTCTCTCATTCGGAATATGGGACAACTAAAAAGTTTGACAAAGAATTTTTTTTAGGTTCCGTTCTGCTAACTAAAATAAGTACTTATTTTTTGAATTAAATGAGATGTATTATGAGAGAATGACCTGTCTCGTAAAACGAAAAATAAATACTCCAGAAATATGAATCTTAATGAAATGGGGCTAGGGCTAAGCATCCAAACACCAATTTGAGGGACTTGGGGGGTGGGGGGGCACATTGCTCCGGCCGAGCTCCGATGATCGGAAATGTTTACTTTGTAGAGCCCATCGAGTTTAACATGAATGCAAAAAATCAGCTCGAACACATATAACTTGCCAATAATGGGTTCTAGTGAATTTGATCCAGTATTTCCAATCCATTATGCTAACTAAAATAAGTCCTTATTTTCGGGAAAATTTCAAAATAGCACCTGAACTTTCACCCAAATGTCACAGAAACACCTGAATTTAAGTTTATGTCAATTAAACACCTAGACTTACAAAACCCCCAAATCCAGGCCCCTGCCGTATTACTCCGTCCAATTTGTTGATAAAAGTGATGACGTGGCATATTTCTCCTGTTAAGTGCCCCAATTGCACATGATAGGAAGTCTAAAAGATACACACAATCAAAACTCCTCCCCTTTCTCTCCTCGCCTCTCTTCCCCTTCTCCCCCCTCTCCTTCTCTCTAATATTCGTTAGGTTTTCCCATTCTGATCTCTTTTTGTTCCCATGGGATATGTGTAAATGAGAAAGGAACAAATCCATTAATCATATCTCATGGGGGCCTGCACATCCGTGGGTGGAACCATATTGAAGAAAACCAGGCAAATCAATGCAGTGCCATTGCAAGAATATAATTGTTATAGTATGAGAAAAAAAAAAAAACAAATCCAGAACTCGAACTTAGCATCACTCATGTGTAATCACCATCACCAAATCACAACAGCTGGAATAGCAAACCAGATCCTCCTAAGACCAGTATCTGCTTTCTTTCTTTGAAAATTTCCAACCTTGCCACCGGTAAACAGAGGAGCGGCGGAGCGAAAAACTCGCCTGCAAACTCAAACATGCCTGCGAGGTTGATTTCGTCGATGAGAGCGGCGGAAAGGGGGAGGCGGAGGCGGTAGTTAATGACTGAGGACGGGGCCGTCGGTGGATTTTGAGAAGGGCGTCGTTGCCAATTTTCTTTCAATTTTGATCGATTTGGTTTATGGGTGATCGATTTGGTTTATGGGTTTTTCTTCTGGATTTGCAAGAGAGAAGGAAAGAGAGGCCAGGAGGAGGGGTTTGATTGTGTGTATCTTTTAGGCATCCTATCATGTGCAATCGGGGCACTTAACAGGAGAAATATGCCACGTCATCACTTTTATCAACAAACTGGATGGAGTATAACGGCAGGGGCCTAGATTTAGGGGTTTTGTAAGTCTAGGTGTTTAATTGACATAAACATAAGTTCAGGTGTTTCTGTGACATTTGGGTAAAAGTTCAGGTGCCATTTTGAAAATTTCCATTTTTTTAATTAAATGAGATATATTATGAGAGAATGACCTATCTCGTAAAACGAAAAATAAATACTCAAAAAATATGAATCGTAATGAAATGGGGCTGGGGCTAAGCATCCAAACACCAATTTGAGGGACTGGGGGGGGGGGGGGGGGGGGGCGCACTGCTCTGGCCGAGGGGACCTCACTTCGGTCTTGCTCCGATGATTGGAAATGTTTACTTTGTAGAGTCCGTCGAGTTTAACATGAATGCAAAAAATTAGCTTGATCGAATATCATTAATTGTCTGACAGGAACACATTTAACTTGCCAATAATGGGTTCTAGTGAATTTGATCTAGTATTTCTGATCAATTCTTTTCAAGACAAAAATATTTCGATTAGACACTTAATGATATTCCATCGAGCTGATTGTAATGGGTATCAAAAAGCCAGGGGGAACCAAATAATCTTCACACAAGACTCCATAACCCACTACACCACAAACCAAAAAAAGAAAAAAGAAAAGAAAAGAAAAGAAAAGAAAAACTCCAACACAAACATGATCAATAGCAGTGTGCTGTCCCCGCCGAGGGGACCCCGCTTCGGTCTTGCTCCGATGATCGGAAATGTTTACTTTGTAGAGCCCGTTGAGTTTAACATGAATGCAAAAAATCAACTCGATCGAATATCATTAAGTGTCTGATATGAACACATATAACTTGCCAATAATGGGTTCTAGTGAATTTGATCCACTGTTTCCAATCCATTCTTTTCAAGACAAAAAGGTTTCGATTAGACACTTAATGATATTCCATCGAGCTGATTTTTTGAAAACTTGTTCAACTCAACAAGCTCTACAAAGTGAACGTTTCCGATCATCGGAACGAGACCGGAGTGGGGTCCCCCCCGCCTGGGACAACAGCTCCCCCAACTCCCAATTTGAGCAACTCAATTCAAGCATTTTAAGGCAACTTGGATATCATGTAATGTGCAAAACAAAACAAGCCCTGATTGGGAAGTGATGTGGAACTAACTTTTCAGATTGTAATGGGTATCAAAAAGCCAGGTGAAACCAAATAATCTTCACACAAGACCCCATAACCCACTACACCACAAACCCAAAAAAGGAAAAAAAAAATAAAGAAAAGAAAAGAAAAACTCCAACACAAACATGATCAATAACAGATTAATTGATCAAAGCAGTCTAAAAATTCTAATATTATTATTTTCCCCAAGATTTTTTTATTTTTTTTTCAAGTCATGTTCAGACTAAGAGTTTGGAAAAGCCAAGGATGGTGTTCCAATCTACCTATTCTCAACTCTTCTTCAACACCAAAACTGCTGTTTCTTGTCCATTTATCGCCTTTTAGTAATTCTTCTTCCCCTGCTGAACAAGAAGAAGAAAAGCTTGTTCCGGAAACCGAACTTCCGGGGGTCGTCTGACCTTTCTTTCTTCGGCCATAACTCGAGGTGCCTAATGTCAATTTGATTTCACTCTCATCTTCAACCTCCAGCTCTCCGTTCTCGTCACATTCCGCGATATACTCCTCGGCAGGTTGTTCCAAGTCAATCCCAGGCCGCGGATTTCTACAGATATTGTTGTTATGGTGATTAGAGTCCCAGTATCTTTCACGGTTCATCGAACCGTTCGTCCTTCTGTTTTCCATGCTTTTCATCAAAATCTTCTGGATGCGGTATAAACGATGGAGTTCATAAACCTGCAATTTTGATAAAAACAAATTAATTCGAAACATTGGCAGAGCAGAAGTTGAATTTTTTTTTTTTTTTTGATAAAAACAAGGACTTGCTGGAGAATGATGTGACACTAGCGTCCTGAAATATGGTAAAGAATTTGTTTTCGAAATATAAAGATTTATGCCATCCAAACGGAGTATGAAGCTTTTTGTTTACAAATTTCCTGGTTATGATCACACATGGTAAAGAACTAAAGATAAGTACCTGATGTTTGAAGGTTTCTTCATGCTTCAACATGGCCATCTTCATATATTCTCTGTCATATGGCTTCAGTAGCTTCTCCATTGGAACTTATATGATCTCTCTCTCTCTCTCTCTCTCTCTCTCTCTCTCTACCTTGGAATCAGAAGTGGAAGACCTGAAAAGGAAAATGAAATCCTGTTCAAATAACCAAGTAGGTGATAGATTCCCTTTCTTGTTTCTATGCCAGTGGAAAAAGATCAAAACTTGGAATCCTCATAATGACACTGTTTCGTATATAGTGACCAAGGACACCCCACAAAAAAGAAAAATTAAATTAAATTAAATTTAAAAAAAAAGTACAAAGCAAAGTGACCGATAGCAATCAACTACGAGTAGTTTTCTAGTATAATTTGTTGGCTTTCGCACTGGTTTTTTTCCCACACATTTTGTCCTTAGTTTGGGGCCACAAGAATTGATTCTCCTAAAAATATCTCCTAATATGGCACAGGATATCACTTTCACCACCACAAATACAATAATGGCTTAACATTGTGGTACCCAGATATCTCTAGTTTTCTTTTCTACCAATATTGTCCTCTCCGTTAGTTTGCAGAGCAAGAGTTCCAATGAATCAAGTTGCAACAGGGGTCAGCCGTAAATTCAGACAAATTCAGACATCCTGAATTCGTAACTTGGCAACCTATTGGGCAAGGGAGAAATCTCTCGTGAATTCTCTAGTTCTGGCATGGATGACCTACCTTTTGACTGAACCGGGAAGGGGAATAGTCAAGATACACGTAATTAAGCTCACCCGGGCACCCTGGCTGTCGAACCGGAACAAAAGAGAGTAAAACTTAGGGTACTGACTTTCGCACCCCCAACTTAGGTTAGTAATTTGAGGAGTGCAGAAATCAAGGGGAAAAAAGGTTTTCTTGATGCACGACGATAGGGGTTGGAGAAAGAGAGAAGGTTCATCGTCTTCCTCTGTCCCTGACACATTACATGTACACCTATTTTTGCTTTTATTAAGGAAGGTGCCGGATCACATGCTCTGGTCCAGTTTTAAATCCATTTCAGTTTTGGGCTCCAAGACGCGCCAAAAATGATGATCCGAACAGCTCACTTTCGTCGCTATTGCGAATACACCAATCCATGTGAGTCACTAAGAAATTAGCTCGATGGCGCCGGAAAAGCAGAATACAAAATTAGTTTGATCAAACATCAATAGATTCACAAACAAATCACTTATATACTAGAAAAAAATAGACGATAACTATTAACTTAAACTCACAAACTCCATTTTTGTTTGCAGCAACGATATTTATTCACATAGCTATCAATACCTTATCGTTATTCACATAGCTATCAATATCCGATCAAGCTAATTCTGTAAACAGATGAACTTACAAAAGCTATCTTTTAATAGATGAATTTTACAAAAGCTATACAAGACACGGTTCGAATCACTGCAGTGAACCCGGGATGGGCTCGATGGCTTGTTTGTTTTGGGTCTCAAAACATTTGCACACGTTTTCCTATAAATTTTCTTTATCTATTTGTGTCCGCTTATTACACCCAAAAACCTTCCTCAAAATCCAAAACGAACAGGGTCCCGTGATCGATCCAAGCTCAATACAATAGCTAGTAACGAAGAAAACCTCTCATGAATTTCTAAAATTCTAGAAAACCATCAGGATACATAATTCTATATATAGGAGTACTATATACGTAAGGGTACACAGATGCAGAAAAGAAACAGATAGAGAAGAGATATAGGAATTGATCCTCTGACCTGACTGAGAGAGTCTCATGAATTCAAGAGATTTCCAGTTGATGTTTGTTTCTGGAGAAAATGAGGGAGAAAATAACACTCTTTTTGGGGTGGAAAAGTAACTGATCAGCTCTCTAGCCTTTGAATCACAAATACAGCCACAGCTTTGTTTGGCAGAGTGAGACCTTTCCTCCCCAGATTCCCACTTCTCTTTCTCTATATGACTATATCTATATATATATATATATATATATATATAATGCAAAAAGACAGAATAAAATACAACTGGAGAAGAATTTCAGATCCTCTTTCTTATTTTTTTTTTCCCACACAGAAACCAAAGCAGTGCTGTTGTATTTGGGGGTTGACGAGGCATGCCAAACATATCCTAGTGCCATAGCCAATAATCATGTAGCCTAAAGTTTTCTGAAATAGATGCCTCAGACATGTCCAGCCGCACATGTAGTATTTTTGTAGTAGGTGTATTTTGATAATCGGATGTTCGGACGAGCTTGCGTGCGCCTTAGTTATTTTCAGAGCACTGAAGTTACCATCCAAACAAACCCTCCGGCGGCCAACGGTTTGAAATATTTGGCATCCGTGAGATTCGAACATGCGATCTCATGGATGACAAACATTTATTATTTTTCTACTTCCCACCAGTGGCGTAGTCAAAACTTTAGACCGAGGGGGGCCGACTAAGAAAAGTACTCAGCCTATCATGTAGGTTTTGTAGTACACTACTGGAGTATATATTGTATATATATGACATTGTTTTGTTTTTTGGTCGACAATTACAACGCTCATGTTTGATTAATTTCGTCTATGAAAAATTGAGAAAATTTTACTTGACAATATAAAATAATCATTTAGATTTTCAGAGATTTGAACACCGGTTATATAAATACTACTCTCTTTGTCCCAATTTTTTGGGGGTTTAAAAATGTACGAAAATCCGTAGAAAACATTTAAAGCGAGACGGATGGAGTACTAATTATGTTACATATAATATTAGTAATATTCTAAAATTGGGGTTCACCAGGCCCCCTCGAGCGCCTACACACAACCGCCTCAGCTTCCCAATAAGCCAAACCCCATGGGTTAGCCGTGCTGATATATTGCATCTCGTTTTTTTTTTTTTTTTTTAAGTTTGATTTGATTTGGTTTTGCAATGCGGACTATGACGGGATTTTACTTCCTCCAACGGGTCGCATAGATCTACTAAAACCTAAGCAAGAGCCTCTCTCTCTCTCTCTCTCTCTCTTAAATGTTCTGCTCGATGATTCATTTTGCGATTACGTTTTTGGGTCGAATTCAGAATGATCGATATATATAATTCGCGTACACACATATATATATGGAGTACATATACGTATGTAATGTGGTTGCATGCATAAATAGGAGTATATATTGTGGATGACAAGTCTTATTAATTAGTTTACATTGCTCGATCCAGACAATAATAATCAGCATAACAGCTTGGCCTTGGCCTGCCAAAGTGATCGAATCACATGCACCCAACAAGTCTATACACCCCGCTAGCTAGCTCCAGTTGTCTCAATATATAAATAGAGTTGCACACTGCACACATACAGTGTACACAAATAGAGCTCAATGTATTATATTCAGGGAGATCATATATGGAGCCATCAACTGGCCGGATTGGGAGATGCTGCTAAGATCTTGACCGTACGTTTTGCGGGTACTTCTCAGAAATAGCCAAAATTGCATGCATGACTCCAAATTGCATGAGATGTAATTTAGATCACCATGCCTATAATTGGGAGAAAATTAACCATTGATATATATATATAAAAGGATTGGGGTGCCTGTTGTGCCTTCCGCACTCATCTCGGGTTCATAATTCGATAAGAATTCTTTTTAATTTGCTTAATTTTTATTATGAACAAAACATAATAAATAAAAATGAAGGGGTTTAAAAGTGAATGAATCTCGGCTGAATAATTGTTACAAGATTATATTTACAAACATTGAAGAGACGTACATATGGGTAGATCTCCCTTTAATTAGGAGGAGTTGAGTTTAATTTGATTTGTTTTATTGTTGTTGTAGTTGTGCAGACAGATAAGAGGAGGAGGATCCGAGATCCAATGTATTTTATTACATGAGTGTGGTGGTCCAGGCCTGGGTGGATAACTCAAAAGAATTTAGTACACATTATTGTCAAATACTAGAGACTAGAAGATTAAAAATAATACTATGGACTTGTACATCACATAGATGCATGTTGAATCCACATGCATGCACTTATGGTTTAGTTATTTTGTGCACACATTGATGCAAGTGTTTGTATATGTATGTATTAACACAGGTGGTTTCTGAGTTTAACTCAACAGTGACAAAAACGTACGTATAAAAAAAAAAATTTGTACACGAAACAATTTATGAAATATTTACATTTATTTTGGTTAAAAGTTAAAACTTGTCGGACTTAGTTTACTTTATTTTATTGAGCTATATGATCTTACAAATTTTAATAAAACTTTCATTTGTTCTGAACTTTCACAAAGGAAAGTGATTTCGGAGGCCACTTTTTGTTTTTATCCTAAGTGAAATTACCAAATTATCCTTTATTTTGTTAGAGATCATTAACTTTAAAAGGTATCATTCTAATTTTAAAAAGGAAAAAAACAAAAAGCAGAGTGCCGAAATCAATTTAATTTCTTTTCCAAATGATATTGTGCGGGCAATATTAAAAATAAATAAATTATACAAAAAACTGAGTGCATTTTTAAAACGCATGGGATTCGCTTCAACCCCTAAAAACCAGTGGAGCCACCCCTGTGTGCTAAGTTTAGACGGATAATTGAAAACAACAAAATTTATGACCACTAGTACTTATCAACCAAAAACCAATCATGCATTAAATTTCCCACGTATGGATCCATAGGAGTACAATAATCTAATGCATAACTAGTACTACACTACAGAACAGAAGCATGGAGAGAGAGAGAGAGAGAGAGAGAGAGAGAGGACAGGCAAGCACGCGTTGCCGGTGGAAGGAGGCGCAGCAGCATGGGGTAGTGGGGCCCTATCTAGGGAGGTCCCTTGCTGAAAGGCTGATCAGGTATAGCCACGGCCCTGCCGGTTTTGCATGTGGTCCCACCCTTGCAGAGAAAACAGAAAATGGAAAGGAAAGGTGAGAAACTGAGAGAATCATATCATGGGAAAGCAAATGCTCAAATGGCTTCTTTTTTTTCTTTTTCTTTTTTGACTAAGGTAGATCCTGCCGAGCAAGTGTGCTTGGCAGGGGTGTCGAGCGCATCTCGGTCGTCCAAAAGTGTTTTGGACGGTCCGGATGTAAAAGTACCGAATGGATTTAAAAAAAAAAAAAAGGAAAAGGAAAAATATGTTTCGATCCGGGCCGTTGATTCCGAGATGGACGGCCGGATTGACCGCTCGGCAAGCACCCCAGGTTAGTTTAAAGGTTAGTTCGGTTGGTTGGTGGGTTTGTTCCTCACACAATTAATTAGAATTCTATTCTTAAGGTCAAGACATAAGAAAAATATTTCTCGCAGATCCCTTAATCCCGACGTAGTCGCGTAGATGACCTTTGTTTTTGACTGGACCGTGAGGAGAAGTAGTCGATGTGCCAAAATCTGGTCCGAACACCCCCGAATGTCGAACACAATAAAATAGGAGTATATAACAATATGAGAAGGTACAATAATTTTCTCACTTGTGATCCACAACTCTATTTCAAAACATAGGACTGAAAAAGGGACATTATTGATTTCAGCTTTAAGCCTTATCCAGTGCCAGATCCCTCATGGAGGGGAGCCCTCCTGCATATAAAGTCAAGGGGAAATCTATGTATGAGGTTAGCTAGGGTCAGATATTTGGAATGAAAGCGTTTTTCACACTCTCTAATTTGATTGGTTACATTTCATTTTCATTTTTGTTTTGGCTTCCAAAAGAGAAAGCTGTATAAAAGTTCCCTATATATATGCAATTACTACCTTCTGCAGGCCCACTTTGTTTTAGATTTTCTTTTTTTTTTTGAATTTCTTCTAAATTTTCGTTAAGTTTATTCGATCCATAATTTAACTTGTCTCCATAAATCTACAAAATAAAAAATTATGTAAAAAACAAAAGAAAAATTCAGACGAACAAAGTCTTTATCTAAACTTTTTTCATTTTTATTTCATATTTTTATACTTTTTCATTTTTCTCGTCAAGATTAGTGATTAATCCCTAAGATTTAACGAAAACTATACAAAAGACCAATAAAATTAAATAGATAATATCAGCTGTCTTTAAAAAGTTAATTTAGACCAAACTCACCTTTAGTATCCGGCTAGATTGTAGGAACCTTACGAGAAGGCCGGGTAAAATAGAACCATATATACGCCAAAGCTTTTTATGAACAGTTGATTAATTAATTTGAATTAAAATATACAGTATCATGAGTTTGAAATTAAACTGAGGCAAGCATGCACCAAAGCGGTTATGATCACGGGTGGCGGTTTGATTAAACAAGTGATCAACAAGGATTAACTACTCCTTGCCGAGCAAAAAAAAAGAGGATTAAACTACTCCTTGATTTCAGTTAGTAGTAATTAATTGTTAATTATTCTTGTTGCTTGTTGGATAACGACATTAATGGTGGAATCTCCCATATGAGTGTTTGGTGAACCAAAAAAAAACTAGCTATGGCTCTCTTCCCCACATTATTATTATTATTATTATTATTATTATTATTACCGGTCTTGTTATTGTCAGCCCAGTGGATTAACGATAAACACACTAGAAGACAAGAAAAACATGTATTTTGTGTACTTTATACACCCTTTAATACATATTCACACACTTACTATTGTTAGCCCATGGAAACCCCAATCCAAGCGCTTGTATATCTCTCGTCACCTCCGCCAAGGAATATTATCCTATATCATATCACATTATTATTTGTGAAGGATCCCACAACATTTATGTCGGAGCCGAAGCTAATATTTCACCACGTATGTGTGGATAATGTTAGAAGTATGTTTAGCCCTAATAAATAGTTATGAGGACTCGAACTAGGATCTTGTCCAACTAATTGTGTCCTGAGTTCTGACCACTAAACGAACCTAGAAAGTTAGTTCGCATAGACCCTATACAAAGATTTTTTTTTGGGCCTATGACAGGTCTCATAAAGATGATCCATATCGCTAATTTTTTTAAAAATCGATCTCTTGTAAAAAAAACCTGAATCGGATATCGTTAAGTGCGTTTTCAGAATTCATAGGCAAAACTGAATAATTGGATGTACATTTTGAAAACACACTTGCCGATATTCAATTGAGTTGATTTTTATAAAAACCCTTAAAAAAATCATTTAAAAACATATATAAACGATTCAGATTATCTTTTTGGAACCCAAGGTGAGGCCAAAAAAACACATTTGCTAGATCTGTGTATAGGGTCTGTGTGCATAGCACAACTGAAACCAACCCCTCCTTCTCCTTGGTAGTATCTTTCCCACAACATGTGCTGATGCAGTACTCTCTCTCTCTCTCTCTCTCTCTCTCTCTCTCTCATATACATTGTCACTATATAGGGACTAGATCTGTCCCGCATGCCTGAAGTAGGATTATTGTACAAGAGATAAATGAAAGTTGCCAGAGCAATCCTCCCATAGAATTTTTTTTTTTCCAAAATTATATACATCAGCTATGTTAGTCCACAGAGAGATTCAGAAGCTATTCATAGTCCTGAATTCTAAACGCCCACAACATGTCTCAAACCCTAGCCTCCCACATAAGGAGGACCCAGAGATACCAACTGCGTTAGAGAGCCCATTGGCCTCCTATGGATAATTAAATGATTGCTAATTTTAATTAGGTTGTATGTTGTTTGGCATGGAGGAGAAAAGGCTTACGAGTTTCAGACTGTTCTTTTGTCTAAATTTTCTTCTTCTTTTTGTTTTTTGATGCTTTTGGGGAAGAAGGAAAATGTCATACTAAAGCTAGAAATACGAAGTTCTAGCCAAAGGAAAAAGAAGAAGAAAAATGCGAAAGCATATGCAGAGTATACAAGATCAGAAGCCTCAAACCCATACATAATTTACATACTTTTTAGATTAATTGTACGTTTTAGGGACGTAAATTTAAAACATAAAAATATTATGACCAAAAGCTAAAATAAGTTCACTAAAAACGAATATTGTTCGAATTGAAGTATATTTCATTTTGGTCCCTATTTTTAAATTTTTTCGCTATCTCACACGTTAAGATGAAAAACTGTAAACAAGTTTTCTGAACACGAAAAAAGAAAAATACAAAAGCATATATACAAGATCAGAAGCATGATATATACATATAAGGCTCAAGCGCAGACATAACAATTTTTTTTATATTAATTGTAAGTTTTAGGGAAAGAAATTGAAAAGTCAAAAAGATTATGACAAAAAGCTAAAATAAATACGTTTAAAGTAAAAAGATTATGACCAAAAGCTAAAATAAGTATGTTTAAAGTGAAAACATTATGACCGAAAGCTAAAAAAAAAAAAGGTTCACTAAAGAAGTTTTTTGTTTTTATTTTGGTCCATAATTTCACTTTTTATTTGAAGATGAATACTTAATTCAAAATTTTTGATGAAATGTAAAAACCATTACTTGAACACTATAAATGTCCACTTTTTAAATAATAATTAATTTCGTTCAAACCGTCTTTTCTTGGGATTTGACCCAAGGATCGAACCCTCGTCAATTTTTTTTATTGAAGCCTCGCAGACTCGATCTCTGGTTAAATTGATATAGTGTGCCTTTGCATTTGTGAAATTCAGACACATTCTTTAGCATCAAAAAGATTTGGGAAGAGTCGATCACTCTTGATGAAGCTACTTTGAAAGGTTTATCTTTCTCTTTAGGCAACGTGCAGATTTCTACCAAATCTTTTAGTGTTATTAATCAAGGCCAGGATCAACTTGGAGGCTAATGGAGAATTGTATCTAATCCGGGTGGTGGAAGAACAAGTTGAGATGAACAATATGATATGATGAGGGATGTTTGCGAATGTAAGTGCAAAGGAAGAGATACCGGGGACACCGAAGTCATTCCCGATACAAGCATAACAGAATCATAACAAGGTATAACTTGTTTGTTATGTCTTGGTTGGGTTTGGTTATACCTTGATTGGTTTTTTTGGATATTCCTTGGTTATGCCTTGTTTGGGTTCTATTATGCTTGTAATGAGTTTTAATTATGCTCATAATGGTGAAATTATGCCAACAATTACGGTGTCCCCAAAATGACCGGGGACACCATAGCATCATCCATAAGCCAATTATTTCCCATCCAATCAAATTGGCGCCATTCTCTTTTTTCCTTACACGTCAATTATTTTGGTGCCACACTTTCTCGTGACGCAAAATCCTATGCTTTTGGCAGGATCGCTTTTGCAAGAAAGTAAATATTGTAAGAAAACTTAAAAACATGGGTCCCACTATTTTTCTGGCAACTTATAAACACTAGAAAAGTTATGAAAAAATTTATTTTCCCATAATTTCATGTCCTTTCCTGACAACTGAACGGGGCTTCGAGTCTAGGAGTGTAGAGATGAGATTAGCTTCTTTCCTTCCTAGCTGTTTGGGTTTTGGGTGGCACTTTCCGCCGGGGTGTCCTTAACCTTTTAATTTTTGTTTGTTTTCTTCAAAGATTAGTACCTAAATTTCTTTGGCTTAGCAAAATAAAACCTACCAATCAACCGATCCAATGGGCTACGGTGTATTTTAATTTATTTGCAGTATACTATACCACTGCAAATCTGCAATCGAGTTGAAATAATTTGTCTTTAATTGCTTTCTTATGCAGTGTTCAAATATATTCACGTAAATATTAATAGATGAACAATCATTCCTTTTTTATAATTAATTGAACGAATGATTTACTTCATTATTCCTGTTTTGGTGTCTGATCGAGTCAATCTCATGTTAGACTTGTAGCCACCATCTTTAGAATCAGGGCTTTTTTTGGAATAATCCATTTGGATTATTTTATTTTTTGTCCTTATTCAATTATTTTTTCGCATTTGTTAGTTTTTTCTCAATTTTTTGTTGATTATTACTTCACCATGAAGAGAGGAATCTAAAAAGTAAAAAATTACGATCGAAACCCCATTTTTATAGTAAAGACAAAAATAAGCCAATAATCCATTAAAAATGGCTTATTTTCGTCTTTATTCAAAAAATTCTGGGTTTTGATGTTAATTTTTTTACTTTTTAGATTCCTCTCGTCATGACGAAGCAATAATTCATAAAAAAAATTGGGCAACAAATTAACAAAAGCAAAAAGAATTTGGGAAAATGACCGCCCATGACGTGTTTTGATAATTAATAGTACCCGCCAAGGACATGCTAAGAACATTTGTTAATACTGAAAATATCCTTGACGAGTATTAATTATCAAAAGACGTCCTTGGCTGTCAATTTCCCAAAGAATTTAATCCAATTGAATTATTAAGCCCAAAAAGCCCTCATGGAGAACTGGGCCGAAACATCTAAGCCCTATAAGAATTGGGGCTGTGCAAGAATAATGGTTGTATCTGGATAACTAAGGCCTCCCACACCAAAGAGTACAACCAGAAATACCCAAACCCGGACCTGGCGTTCCTGCAGTGACTTTTAATGCCTCGTTCTCTTCCCTTTTTAAAAAGAATTTTTCGAAAAATTCCCCCTATATTCCCCCTACTTCCAACATTTTTCTCTCTATCTCTCTCCACTTATTACCCCTATTATTTTTCAAAAAACTTTTCAAAACACAAACCAAACAAAGCATTAGTCACTGCAGTTTGCAGCCCCCCAAAACGACGTCGTTTTGGGTATTTTGGATTCCATGTGTGCAAATTACTTTTCTTCCCTCCTGACACATGTATGCAAATTGCGTTTTCCCCCCTGGCACACCACCCCCGACCCCACCCCCTCTTCCCCAGGAATACCCCAAAAATATCCGAACCTATTTTCTGTTATTTTTTCTTTATTTAATTAATAATGTTTATACTCTGTATCATATTTCTTTTTTATTTATTTAAAAATATTTTAGTGTTCCGATTTTCAATCCGGTTGAATCGGTGGAAAGATCTTGTTTTTTTTATCATTTTATCTTCAATGGTCATAATGAAATTTTGGACTCGTAGAATCAAATATCTCTTAGGGCTATTCAACGAGAGCCCTAGAGTCAAAATTTAATTATGACCATTTAGGATAAAATGATCAGAAAACTAAAATCTTTCCACCGATTCAAACGGATTGAAATTTGGAACACTTAACTATATTTGATACTGCACAGACCAAGACAAAAAGCTAGTACTATCCCGGCGTTCACTGACTTCATCTCCCTTGAAACCCCAAAGTTCTGCTCCAAGATCTTGAAAGTAAAATATCTTGTACAATTTCTGGTAATTAGCCCTATATGTATGTCTATGGTACGAGTATTTGATTTTTGATACTGCACAGACCAAGACAAAAAGCTAGTACTATCCAGTTGACATTTTTAGTTTTTTTTTTTCCCCCCCATTTTGTTGTAGTGTTTAGGGGTGAAATACCACTAATGCCCTCAATTTTAACGGACAAGAGGGATGGCGTTAGGGGTGGGGACCAAATCGACACACATTTTAAACATTGGGGACGAAATTGGACAAATGTTTAGATTGGGGACAAAATTGGCCACTCGCTAATACTTTGGGGACCAAAATGGTAAATAAGCCATGAATAATCATTCCTTTTTATCGTTGAACGAATGATTTATTTCATTATTCTGTTTTGGTGTCTGATCGAGTCAATCTCATGTTAGACTAGTAGCCACCATCTTTAGAATCAGGGCTTTTTTTGGAATAATCCATTTGGATTATTTTTTGTCTTTATTCAATTTTTTTCGCATTTGTTAGTTTTCCCTCAATTTTTTGTTGATTATTACTTCACCATGAAGAGAGGAATCTAAAAATTAAAAAATTACGATCGAAACCCCATTTTTATAATAAAGACAAAAATAAGCCAATAAATCCATTAAAAAAATTGGCTTATTTTTGTCTTTATTCAAAAAATTCTGGGTTTCGATGTTAATTTTTTACTTTTTAGATTCCTCTCGTCATGACGAAGCAATAATTCATAAAAAAAAAATTAGGCGACAAATTAACAAAAGCAAAAAGAATTTGGGAAAATGACGGCTCAAGACGTGTTTCGATAATTAATAGTACCCGCCAAGGACATGCTAAAAATATTTGTTAATGCTGAAAATATCATCGGCGAGTATTAATTATCAAAAGATGTCATTGGCCGGCAATTTCCCAAAGAATTTAATCCAATTGAATTATTAAGCCCAAAAAGCCCTCATGGAGAACTGGGCCGAAACATCTAAGCCCTATAAGAATTGGGGCTGTGCAAGAATAATGGTTGTATCTGGATAACTAAGGCCTCCCACACCAAAGAGTACAACCAGAAATACCCAAACCCATGCAACGCTTTCTCTCTACGCCCATAAACATTGTTTGGTTGCAGTTTCTAGAGAAAGCCTTGAAACCAAACACAACTCTATCTTGTTTACCGGCCAAGCAATGAATACAAGTTTTACGAGGTGTATATCTTTCGTTCTGGGTAAGAGCTCTTTCTTTGACAAAACATGAATCTTGTTTTCCCTTAGGTCTTTTATGCCATAATTCGCTAGAAGAATCATGAAGGGCGGCTCCAAGATTTTATCATGTGGTGACAAAAATTTATATTGTGTTAGTGACGAAAAACTCTTCGCAAAAAATAAACTTTATAGATGGATAACTGAATGTCTGGACTAGCTTGCGCATACTTTGACTATTCAGGCCTTTGAAGTTAATGACCTGACAAAACCTCGCAAAAGCCCCAATGTTTCAAATGTTCGACCATGCGATATTGAAAGCACTTATTAGCTTTCTCATGTTCACTTGGCCAATTCCTTTTGGTTAACTTGACAAGATATATATTATTATTTTTGGACAAACATCTTCCCATTTATATTACAACGAAAATATTACAATCACAATAACAAAGAAAATACCACAAAGGACCCAAATGATCCCAAAAAAAATAAAAATAAAGAAGGAAAACAACAACAAAACATAAAAATATGCCAAAATTGACTGTCGCATTAATAGAAACCACCAATCCGCTCGTTGATATGGCTGGAGGAAGATGGAAGATTCACATCGACGGCAACTGGAGCTTAACGTCTCTTCGTTCCACCACAGTCACAGCTGCTAGGTGCCACCACTGCTGCTGCATAAGCAAGATATGTTATTATAAGCCAAAAGAAAAATTTTACATATAGATTCCACTGTTTCACAAACTAATAATCCGATATAAAGCCCTTATTATCTGACAACATCCTACTTATATATTGAACACGGTGAATTTAATTGGACTTTCACTTAATTTAACTCCGCACGATTAATTAAGTGCTGACAATACTAAAGATTTTTTTTTTCAGTGCATTTGGGTTCGCTTGAACCCCTGAAATAACAGTAAAGCCGCCCCAGAGAATCATCATCAAGATTATTACAACCTGCTTGCTAATTGTTTCTTTCATCGTGCAAAGTGCGCAAGTCTTGCTCCCTTATAACCACCACAAGTGAATCCTTTGTGAGTTTCCATTTGGCATCACCAAAATGATTAATCTTGCCTTCATCATCTAGCTTTCCAATAGAGATCAAATTAACCCAAATATCTGGCGCATGCCTACATCTTTAAGCATCAATTTGCATCCAACACTTATCTCCAAACAGACATTTCCCATGCCAATAATCTCATTCAAACAAACCCATAATCTCCTTCATCGTAGGAAGTGAAGAAATCGGCCCGTGAAGTAAGATGAAATGAAGCACCGAAATCAATTGACCCAATTAGTCTCTTAGCCCACAAAATTAACATAACTCTCATCATTTACCACTATAAGTTAACAAGTTTCAAATGAGTTTGCGAACACATCTTTTTTTTCTAGTTTCAAATGTTCCGGAAAACAAGTGAATGTTTATACGCTTATATAAATAACATGACACCAAATGCATTTTTGCCATCTGTTTCTGAAACTTTCTGGAAAAAGCAAAAACAAAAACCTAACCGAATGGGGCCTTAAAAGCCGTTTGAAGTCAGTATAAAATAGGTGGTGGCTATGCAACGAAGCAACATTGCGAAAGCTGGAGTAATTATGAGGTAGGGGTGATTATAATTACCTCCAGAGCATACATGCCGAGAACTGAGAAGCCAATGTATCCTCAGAGGGCATCTGAGCTGAGTTTCCGGAAGTGAGGGCAGATGAATTGGGCATATGAGTTGAAGAGGCTGAGACAGATTCTTCTGGAAAGACTATATATATATATTTTTGATCCGTTCTGGAAAGACAATAGAAAATACATATCTCATTATAAACAAAAGAAAGATCAACCACAGTTTCTGAAGTACTCAACCTGTATACATTTGCTAGAAAATCAATACTCATTTGGTAGGTACCTTGATAGTTGATTAATAAATTGTGCCTCTTCCCCCATGCTTTATTGTAATCTCCATAGAAAGACCAAGTAGACCAATCTCTTCCCTTGCACCCACTCCGACTGATCACTCAAATATCCCGAAGAGGATCGCTCAAGGTACACAAACATTACCTTTCTCCAAGCCAAACTGCCTCGGGCTTTCATCAGGCCTACGGTAAACAGCTTTCTCAAAACACAAGAGGATTGCCTGGGACATGCCTAAGGTGTCTTGTTCCCTTAAAGAGACAGGAATAAAATCATTAGGCAACCTCGCATACAGCTGCCATGAAATGTGCACGTAAAATACAAAAGATGTGATCATCTTTCTATACAAAACAGCAACTCTAACGGGGGTGATATGACAATCTTACAAAGAACAGCTAGCAAATAAATTTCTAAATTGTGTTTTACAAAACGGAATCTGAAAACAGAACCCAAACAGAGCCCATGGATATCTATGACAGAGCCCCAAACATTCTTAGGTTGAGTTCTCAAAAAATTCATGCAAACAGAACTACAACTGACAACATAAAGGTTACCACACAAGCAGTAGGCAACGAAGAGAGGAAATATCAGAAATTAAAAACATACATAATCTTCCTGAAGCCCCTCAAGAAATTCTACAAACTCAAGCTTCTTGTGGTTTTTAAAATTGTTCCTTGTTGCCTCACGAAGGGCATTTGCCCAACTCACAAACAAAGGAAAATCTAGGATGCGTGTATCCAATGCACTAGAGAAACCAAACCTGTATGCTGGAGAAGGGATACACTCGAGTGCAAAAATCTGAACAAAAAAAGGAACATAACAGTGTCATACACAAGAATAATAGAAACAAGACAATAGAAGATGAAATGAAGCTCAGCATTAAAGAATAAGCAAAACCAGAGATCTCCTTTATCGGTTGGTCATGCTTCGACACCCTTTCATTGAACGATGAAGCTGTGCTAATAATGCAGCCCCCAAGCATAACTCTTTATTTCTCCTATATCTCCCAAGAGAGGAAGATACATAACTGAAGCATGAGATTAGGATGGATCCGGAGCTATAACACACCCAATAACATACAACACATACACCCGGACTTAACAAGCAAATGCCTCGCTATTCTCTCCAACTCGCCTGGAACTACCATGAAAGTATCCTTGAGCCACCTAAAAGAGACATTAGATGTCTCTATTACAATGCCCTTTTTTGAAGTTTGTATACAGTTGCTTAAACATACTTGAGACAAATGGGGCCTGGACTCTCATCTTTCCCGGTAACGGGCTTACCGTCAATAGGAAAGCCCATTACGTACAATACATCCTCCAACCCAAATAAAACAGTTGACTCTCCATCCAACCGGAAAGTAAAACATCTCCTTTAATTATCATACTTGGATACTAAAGCAGAAATTAAATCTAAATTTAACCTAACATCAGCACCCAGATTTCGAAGGGTATCAAACCCAGTTCCTCTTAACTTAGCAAGGACTCTATTATCAAGATTCCACTTGGCTAAGTTATTAATAGGGGAAGTTGGGTGTTTCTACAAGGAAGAAATAAGAGGGTTAGCATGAAAGATAAGATAACAGAAGACCTGCATGATGGAAAAATGATCTAATTACGGGTCATATGCATCTTACATAGCGATGCAACCAAACAACTTTCTGATAAATATAGATATGCATTAGAAAAATATTATCTTCCCAAAGCAAAAAGACAGAATTTTGTCTAGAAATGATCTGATTAGGGGTCAAATGATAATACTACAAAGAGAAGCAACCAAACAAACTTCTGAACTTTGTGTAATAAAACTGATTATGGAAATAGGAACCAAAGATTGTACACACAAGTCTAGCTCTGGCTTGGAATAAGACTAGTTACTATTCACACGTCCTTAACACTTCCAAAATTTTATACAGAACAAACAAAAGTACCATTTATCTATTTCAAATGTCAGAAATTCGGAAAGTTGGTTTTTGTTCTAAGAATGAACTTGGAGCACCAAACATGCTTGGATTGCCTTTTCTGAAAATTGTTGCAACCAAAAACAGAAAATGGAAACAAAAAGGTTAGCAAAGAAGCACGTTGTCAATTTCTGGAGGAGAAAAAAAGCAAGACAACATTATTGAGACAATTTCATGAACAAAAATCTCCCGTTCAGAGTATGCACATATAACATAGAAACTGTTTTCACAAAAAATATTTCCTTTTCAAAACAAGCGGAGCAGTATTTCTGTGCAAAACTGTCTCATTAGGGGTCATGATTATCTTAAAAAGCGAAGCAACCAAGCAAATTTCTGAGTTTTACAAGTCTGATTTTGTCAACAGGAACCAAACAGAATCCATGGACATTATGGTAGAGTACCATACATATTGATCACCTTTTCTTTTATTAGCAAAACAAATAAAATAACCTAACACATGCATGATGGAAACACAAAATTAGCACTCCCTCCTTCCCAAATTGCTTGCCCCTTTTGGGGAAGCTAAATATTAAGAGGACAAGCAATGATTGCACCAAATTCAAATTGTGATACATGACTTTACTACATTGCCAGAGAGAGAGAGAGAGTTCTGAATGCATCAACAAAGAAATTTGAATAAATGAGGGAATAAATGAGGAATTCAAAAAGTTGGGGACTCTTACCGGTAAGAGTTATACTCTTATCATAACTCTTACAGGTAAGAGTATGCTTCTTGATAGCAAGACTGGCGGGGGGAACGGTCATGTCATGTCAGCCAGCATGTATTCTCTTCCCGGTAAGAGTATTCTCCCACCAGTAAGAGTATACTCCTTGGCGGCAAGGTTGGCAGGTGGAACAATCACATCATATTTGCCAGTTTGTATTCTCTTCCTGATAAGAGTTTTTATCCTGTTTTTGGGATGGTTGGCCAATTACCACAACCATAAATGGCTCAACTGGTTAGGTTCCTCAATCCCATAATCCTGCCAACAATCCACAGCTTCTGTAATAAGAGTCAAATTAAGAGCAATGCATCAATTGTATAAGTAAGATGTTGCATATTAATAGGAAACTACGGCGAAACAATGATTGCAATAAAACGATAGTCAACAGTTGCCTTGTGCGTGACAATGACGTCAACACCGAAGTATAGGGCAACAAAGAATGCAATTTTAAATTGGAGTTCCCCAACCCAGAAACTCAATCAAAAAACTGGAGGTCTTGAAGCATATCAGTACTAACTTCAACTCTAATTAGACAAAGAAGATATGTAACAGTTTTTCCTGCCCTTTTGGGTACTCTCTGAGTCTCTGTTCACAACAAACTTTTACATGACAAATGGTTTTGGTACTTCACAAAAGAACAAAAGATTTTCAATCATCACATCCATAACAAAATGGTAAATTTGGTCAAACTAATGCAAAGTCACTTCACCTGTTAAGGTAAATATTACCACAAATCATTCAATATCACATCAGTTTGCTCTCAATATCAGAATTCATCATTTCTAAATGATAAATTGCCTTCAAGTTTCCTGCATTATCTAATGTGCAGTGTTTCAGGGATGTCAAATTTATGATACATGCAAAAAAAAAAAATGGCGGGGGCGGGCGGGCGGGTGGGGCGCGGGATGGGGGAGTGAAGAAGCAAAGAGAGCAAGATCTTGCAACAGAGCAGTGAAAAGTAATTGTGAGTCACTGAAAGTATTGCTCATCAGTCTTTCAGGGCCTGTTTGCTACCATCTTAAGCTGTTACAGATCAAGGAAATTGCTTCTCTCCAGTTCCTTAAGATTTTGACCTGTACCAAACCATCTACCCGATGGAGCCCTTCAACGGGCTCAAATTGATGATTTGAGTCGTTTATTTATAAGTCTCGGTGTCCAAAAGAATTGTCCATTCTTTTGGACAAATGAGGTTCAAGCAGGTTCTTACTGGTATCCGGTACTTTTTTGAATGAATTATCTTCACTTCGAGGCCTACAGAATGAATTGGTCGATCATGGAACTGTGGTCGGCCCATGGAACAAACTGTTTGGTCCCAGGCAATTCATTCAATAATTAGACCCAATGCTCCATTTGACTTCAATTTTCCATGTGCTTTCACTAGGGTCTATGCATCATGAGCACATATGTCAGAAAAGTAAAAGATAGTTAAACTGATCACGCTTGCTTGTGTCTGCTTATCTACTCCTTGATGTGAGAACTCAATAAACTCATCAAAATAAATACATCATGATTGTCAATTTTTAGAAGAAGTTGCACTTTGCACTTTATTCATCAAAAGGCGAAAAAGTTCAACTGACGATTTGAAACTCATAAAAAGAAAGAGGAGGACCTATACCTGACAAAACATGCAGGAAAAGTCTTCTTTGTTCATCAGTTAAATGGGAATGCAACTCAACAGTGGGAGCTCTCATTACCAATTAAGGAGTACAAAACTACAGAAAATAACCACAGGCTGCTGCTAAGAAGATAAAGAACTCTAAAAACTGTTGAATTTCAGAGTCTAAAAATAACATACCTTGGCACTTTGGTACAATTTGTTTGAAGAAGAAATAACCTGCATATCTGTGTCAGCCTGCCACTGTTTAGAGAAGTGCGATTGGCAAGTGTTCTTTAGATTAATTCAAAAAATAGCTGAAAGGAAAAGCTACATCCTCAATATGCACTTCCAACTCCTCAAAAGGTTTTACAGTTTCATAGCTTCCTTTCAAACTTTGACAAAAACAGACCCGTCAAAATCCAAAACAAGATAGATGGAAATAATCACTCATTTTCACAGAGGTGCTAGAAATTAGTTGCACGAAGTGGAAGGGGAATTGGTGCGGGAGAGCAAGAGGATATAGAAGAATCTAACCCCGTTTGTTAACTGGATTCGACCTTGGGATTGGACTAACAGTCTCTCCGGACTGTGAATTCCTTGTTTGGTCAAATCCCTCGGACTGTGAATCCCATGGGATGAGCAAGTCCCCTAAATGGGGGTATTAGCAATACTCTCTTGGAGATGGTATTGGTAATCCCATCCCAACCTCTACTTATTATCAATTCCTTCTTATTACCAATCTCTTATATCAATCCAATCCCATCATCTAATCCCATCTCAAACAAACATGATATTAATAATCCCATAATCTAATCCCATCCCAAACAAACATACTCATTATCAATCCCTTCTCTCTTTTTTTTTTTTGATAAGTAAATAAATATATAGATGAAGGCATTAAGGGAATGCCGCCCGTATACAAATAGGTCACGAGACAAAAAGGCCCTATACACTTCCAAGAGAAAAGAAAAGCTCAAACCAATCTAAAAATTGGTGAAGAGAAGGATCACAATCTCTCTTGTCCCAACTAAACAAACTATTCACCAAAAAACTTTTGATTCTATATAAAGGTTTTTCCACCCCATCAAAACATCTCGAATTTCTTTCCCGCCAAATGATCCACATTAGACAAAGAGGGATCAAAAACCAAACTTGCTTCCTTCTCTTTCCAACTTTTGCACCTCTCCAAGCGATTAAAAGTTCCATCACACTCCTCGACATGACCCATCGCATAGCAAACCAAGAAAGAACCATAGTCCAAAGCTCCCAAGCCACCGGGCAATGAATGAGGAGATGATCAACCGACTCCGCATCTCTTTTGCACATACAACACCAATTGACAATGATTCTCCGCCTTCAGATCAAATTATCAATGGTAAGAATCTTGCCTTCGGCCGCACACCAAACAAAAAAACTCACCTTTAAAGGCGCCTTTGTCTTCCAGATTGCTTTCCAAGGAAAAGAAGTACCCCTTCCAAAAAAAGATTCATAATAGGATTTCACCCGAAAGGAGCCATCTTTGGATAAATTCCACCGAATTTCATCCTCTCCTCCACCTAGTCTTTGGATACCATACACTCTAGAAAGCAACGCCATCAAAGCCTCTTCCTCCCACTCATTCACATCCCTTCGCAATCGGATGTCCCAAACCGCAACTCCTTCGTGAAAATGGAGATACTCGGAAACATTAACATCTGTGTCGCTAGCCAAACTATAAATACTCGGGAACTCTTCCCGCAAAGTCACTTCCCCACACCACACATGCTCCCAAAACTTTACCCTTCTCCCATCACCAACCAAAAAATGTGTGTTCTTAACGAAGGCATCCCACCCATTCATAATCCCCTTCCACAACGACACCCCATAAGGCGATCTCACACCCAAGGACGACCAATCTCCCCATCCGGACCCATATTTCGCAGCAACTACTTTCCTCCACCAACGCTCCCTTTCACTCGCAAATCTCCAAAGCCATTTGCCCAACAAAGCGTGATTGAACAACTTTAAATGCCTCACACCCAAACCTCCCTCTCTGGTGGGAGCACAAACTGTATCCCAATCAACGAGGTGATATTTAACCTCATCCCCTGCGCCGTTCCAAAGAAAATCTCTTTGAATCTTTTCTAACCTCCTCGCCACGAAACCGGAATGGTAAACAACGACATAAAATAAGTGGGCAGATTTGAAAGGGTGCTTCTAATCAAAGTAACTTTACCTCATTTTGTCATATCTTGGCGTTTCCAACCCGCCATTCTCTTCTCAAATCTTTCTACAACCGAATCCCACACAGACTTAGATTTGAAAGATGATCCCAAAGGCAAACCAAGAAACACCGATGGGAGAGACGCCACCCTACAACCCAAAATCTAAGCAAGAGCACCAATATCCTCAACCACCCCAATCGGAATCATTTCTGACTTTCCCAAATTCACCTTAAGGCATGACACAGCCTCAAAGGACAAAAGAACACATCTGAGGTAGCCCACTTGTGTTGCCTCTGCATTGCAAAAGCGTGTTGTCGGCATAAAGAATATGAGAGACCATCAACCCCGCACCGTCTGTCCTCCCAACTTCTACACCCTTCAAGAATCCCCCTAGAACTGCTTTATGAATCATCTTACTTAGCACCTCCATGACCAAAATGAAAAGGAGGGAGGAAAGGGGATCACCTTGACACAATCCTCTAGAAGTCTGAAAGAAACCGGCTGGAGAACCGTTCACCAATACTGTCATGCTAACAGATGAGATACAAAATTTTATCCATTTCCTCCACCGCTCTCCAAACCCCATCCGTTGCATAATATAGATAAAAAAAGTCCTAGTTAACATGATCATAAGCCTTCTCAATATCCAACTTACACATGATACCAGGAATTCCGCTCTTTAATCTCGAATCCACACACTCATTAGCAACCAGAGATGCATCAAGAATTTGCCTACCTTCAACAAAAGCATTTTGGGCTTCGCACACAACCTTCCCTACCGTCTTCTTTAAACGAATTGCCATCACTTTAGCCAACAACTTATACACTCCCCCAAGTAAACTGATAGGTCTAAAGTCCTTGATGTCCTCTGTGCCTCCTTTTTTCGGAATCAAGGCCACAAAAGACGCGTTCAAACTCTTTTCAAACTCTCCAAACCTCCAAAAATAATGGAACATGCCCATCACTTCCCCTCTCACCACACCCCAACAATGTTGAAAAAAGGCTAAAGACATACCATCTGGACCGGGTGCTTTATCTCCATTCAATGATTTAAGAGCAAGAAGAACTTCTGATTCCTCAAACGGTCTTTCTATCACTGTTATCATTACCAATCCCAATCCTAATCCCATCTCCTTACGAATCCCATCCATCTATCACTGTTATCAAAGGTTAGGAGCTTCTGTAGGAATAAATACTACTTTGTTGTTAGTCCTAGTAAACTAGTCAATTCGTACTTAGTATCTAGCGCAGTTATTCTTTTAGTCAATATTACGTTGTGTCTTCATTCATTTTGTTCAGGATTTACATGCTTGAGAGGTTCTATCCGACTTGAGAGCGAACTCCTTTCTCAATGGGAGCAAGGTTCTTAGGTGATTCTGACTTGGGAACGTGAGAGCAAGGTTGTGAGATAGTTCTTAGTTGCACGAAGCAGGTGCGGGCGAATATAGAAGCTCCCAAGGTTGGGAGTGTGAAAGGAACTTGTACATATATCACAAAAATTAGGTAGCATAGAATATGAACTTTAAAAGTAGAGTCATTTTAGCGAGTAAAAATATGGTTCAAGTCCACCATAAGTGTAAGAAATGGGCTAGTGTACAACATGTCAACATATGGTTTTCTTTCCAAGATATCATGATGTCGGCTACATATAAGTTAAATCGAAGACCAATTTATAAAGCCAATTGGTAAATCCTTGTTTTTCTATTCAAGGATTGTACAAAAGCTCCCATCTCTGTCAAGAGGGAGCTCCCATCTCAATGGGAGCAGGCTCCGATCAAGCTCCTTAGTTGGGAGTGCAGAAGCACGCTCTTAAGGTGGGAGTGGCACCGTTTTAGAAGCTCCCTGTTACTAAGAGATAGATTCGCCACTAGGGAGGAGTATCCTACTACTAAGAGTCACATAGTAGCCACACATCCAGTTGTTCGAGCAGTTGGGACAAATCCTAATCCTTGAGAAAATAACAATTTCAAATAGATCATATCCTAAAGACCTTGTTGCAACTTGCAACAAAAGTCTATTCTCACAAATCTATTGTTTAGGGTGACTTATTAGATATATTAAAATGAGAGAAGTGAATCTTGTAGATCACAAGCTAGTATATGTTTAAGTTGTTTTCTTGTCATTGCAAAACACTCAGTATCAACAAAATTATTTCTCACTAGGTACACCTTGTTGCACGACCGTGGGTAGAACTCAACCTCAAAAGCTAGCTACTAAAGGGAAGGTGACCACACTGCTTATATACTTCATACTACATTTGTAGCCTGGCGATGTGGGACTTCAGTTGGCTTGGCCTTTGTTGCAGATATTCGAAACATCCATAATTACATGGCATTTCATTATGTAATATCTGTCACCCTAAACCCTCAGAATGGCTTGTCCAAATTAAAGTGCAGCAGTATTGTATTTGTCTGGGAAGGCAAGGCAAGGCAGAGAAGAAAATGTGGCCTCCATTTTATGGCAGGAAGGAAGCGATTAATACTTACGCAATTTGTTTTGCTTATAAATACTATGACCTAGGCAAGGTTATACTTAGTTGACTACTCTGGCAAGGAGACTGGTTTTACCTTTAAACAAGAGATTAGTTCGTTTTACCCTATGTAGCATGATACGGACACCCACACGGTGCAGGACACGGACACAGATATGGAACATGAAAATTATAAAAATGGGGACACAAACACGACAAATTTTTCAATAATTCTGAGTAATGCAAACCTACATTGTAACCACTATTTATTTAGGTTAGCATTCCTGTTGAATGCATTATTGGCTCATGGTGTATGCCCATACACATACACGTCTTGTGTTACACTTTCGTCCCCAGCGTGTCCCGCCGTGAGGAATATTATAATTTAATGGACATGCTAAGTGGGGTGTCCTATACGTGTCCCAGTGTCTCCAACATGTTTGACACAGATACGGCAATCTCTAGGAGTGTCGGTGCTTCATAGGTTTTACCGTATCTCCTTCGCAGGCAAGCCCACAAATTCACAATGCCTTGCCTTTGATCAGGTGACAAAAGGAATAAGGCATCTAATAACTAAGAATTGTCAGAGAACAGAACACCACGGATTAAGAATTGTCAGAGAACAAAGTAATGAGGTCTTTTTCCTTCCTTTTAAGTTTTCAGACTTATAAACCAACTGTCCACAGATCAAGGTAATCGTACAAAGGAAAAATGGAAACCACAAACAGCACAAGAAATTAGTATTCCATCATTTGTTCAATCAAACAACTAACGGCCCCACACTTAATGTTGATCTTCACCTTCAAATGCTTATGGAATGAAAAGAATTTTAATCTAATGTTTCCCAGTTCATGAAATACTACTGTCAGCTGCAGTGACAACTGTTACATGGAACAAACCCATGCAAACTCACTTCGTTGAACCATTACCATAAAGCAGTGATGAAAGTCATACTAGAGCAGATGGAGCAAAAACAGATACTGATTACTGATTACAGACACTGTGGTACTTAAACTAAGAACACAAAACAATAATACACACTCCAAAATCACACATTGTGTCAATCGTAATAACACCCATACCACATAAAAAGTAACGTGCATATTATAACGCCGTACAGCTGAGGCAAGCCAGTCAAATGGGTAGACATAGTGATAAAGAAGAAGCCAAAGCCAAAGATAGCAGACATAGACCAAAGCAATTACAGAATGCGAGTAGGAGACACTTCAGCTTTTCACAAGGTCAATCCGTGTCAATCCAACATTGCAGAAAGTATGTTACGGCAGCGCTTGACAAGAGTGCTTTATTAAAAGCTCAATGGAAAATGACAAAACAGACATCAATTGAACCACAATAGGTAGGGCACTCCAAAGACAAACTTGAGATAAAACAATGAGCTGAAGACACTAAAGAAATCAGTTGACATTGGCTACTGAACTCAGCTACTCTTAGTAGCTAGACATTGCAAGTGTGTGTATATCTATACTTTACCACCTCAAGGAATAATCAGCACCGAGATTTATTTACAACCCAATCACTTTGACCCGAACTTCTCCATAGCTTTAACCACGTAAGCCCTTCAGCATCAGTTATAAAATCTACTTGCTTAAAAGCACTGTTAGAATGGACTCTACAATCAAAACAACACACACCACTGAGATGAAGCTAATGTACAATCACACCAAAATCACGCGGCAATGAATCTGAACTCATTCTTGATCTGCTGCACGCAAGCAAACCTTCTCAAGTTGTATAGGCCAATCTTCTCCAAGTCTCCTGGGATTTGACTCAATTGCAACTCGAAAGTCCAACAAGGATGCCAAAATAGGTCTGTTTGCTTCATGAACATATCCCACCGGCCTCATCCCATTCAAACCAAACATTACCTGATTACACACTTCACTTGAATTCTTCTTCCTAGACCTTGAACTGGCTAATTCTAAAGCCGGCTTCATTAATCTCTTAAGGTAAACATCCAGACTGCTGTTCAACAGGTTAACACAGTCCAGTGAAATTTTCAAGCCCTCGGTCTCCAACTTCTGCTCCAATCTTGTCTTTAGAGACCTTGTATCTGGAAGCTCACTACTACACTGGCAAGAGTCAGAGTGAAAGCCAGTTCCTAATCCAGTGCGCAGCACTTTCCGTGTCTCTTTGCCCTTTATGGACATTCCAAGAGGAGCTCTCACAGGGCTTCTACTGTAAATACTTGGGCTTCCAGAAGCTTGCTCAACCTCTTCACCCTCTTCCACAGAGCTTCCCTCAGGTGGTGGCCTGCTACCCAAAGAAAGCAGTTCGGTGGCGCTTTGTTGTTCCTGAACTTTAGGACTATATGCCTTCCCATTAGGCCCGAGAGGACTGGGACGGTCCATAAACTTTCGATCACGAACATTCGGTGCCCTTCCCTTCCTCGGAGACCGAGGCGAAGAGTCCCTACAGAGTGAATGGAGACTGCTTGTTTGATACCCATTTGGCAATTTTTCGTTTAATGAACTGCCTGCTTTGCATTCTTTTGGTGGAGGAATCTTAGCAACGCATGCATTCTTCAAAACTGCTCGGATAAGTCGGTTATGAAGGAAGATATTCTCCCTCCCGATTGTAGCAATGCAGAGTCTGTCAAACTCTGATTTGCTAATCTTAACACTCAAGAACCGGCTCAAGAGGTAAAAGTATTTGTCTGCTTTCTCATGCCCAATCTTCCTTTCGATATGAAATTTCAATTCTAAAGTGTCCACTCGGGAGGCACACAGATCCACCGACATTTTTATTTATGAATAGTCTCACATTACCATCAAAGCTGAAGTTCTGAACCATCAAGTAAAGACCCCATCAACTTCAGAGAATCCATGCCCACTTTCAATCCAAAACCCTAATGTCTAATGCTTTCTCTCAGACAGCATACTTCCGTGAATAAACACTGAATCAACAGCTGTTTCAAATCGCACTATTCCATTCTGTACCCAAATCAACACAACCAGTGCAATAATTAGCCACAAAACTAGAGGGGAAAAAAATCACTTTTTTTGTTTGATTAGTTAATGTGTTCACTTCATTTGATAACTCCTTGGATCTTAAACAAAACTCCGACTTACGAAACTTCAATTTCAGTCAAAACATACACAGAAAACAATAAAACCAATCAGAATCAGACTTAGACTTGAAAATTCAAATTGCGCAAGGAAAGCTATAATTGAACATCCAAGCTAATTGAACTAACCTGATTCAATAATAAACGTAGCTGAATTGCTCGAGAGGTTCAATGAATTGTGCGATTGCCCAGTGACCGAGCTTGATTTTAGTGTTGGGAGAGAGAAGGGGGAGGAGAGAGATTAGGGCTAGAAGGGCAGTGAGGGTTTGGAAGGTTCTTGGAGTCGTAAGGGGGTCAAAGACTCAAAGGGCACGTGCCTTTTACGAATTCGGAAGTCAAACGGGCGGGGCGCTGGTTCTCCAATTATAGGAACCATGTTTGTATGTTTAGAAGGATTAACTTGCATGTTTGGACCAATGTTCTCAATACTAGGGCGGCTCGCGGTCCGGTTCGGTTCAGATTTTTAGGAATCTGAGGATCGAACCGTTAGTCACGGTTTTTATAAAATGAAATCCGTGTCCAGACCAAAAGTCCTACGGTTCGGTTTTTACAAAATAAAATCCGACCTGTGACTCACGGATCGGTTACGGTTTTGTCTACGGATTTTAACAAAAATAAAGGTTAAGCATATATCCCACACTAAAAGAGAAGAATGTTACATTCAAAATTAAGTTTAACACCACCAGAAAATACTTGTTACATAAACTACCAAAAACCTATTTTAAAAATCAAATTCAAAAGAATCTAAACACTAGTAGAATTGTATCATTATAGTACATAACATTAAAAAAATGAAAAAGAAATGAACTAGTGAAACTCAACTAGGGTTACCCGTTATTTATATGAAAACATTATAATTTATTCCTTATATTTTATGTACATCTACATTATATCCCATTATTAAGATAAAATACTAAAATTGGTAGAAAAAAGTGTTAACATTACTAACAATTTATTATATAAATACACATATATATTTATATATATTATTTATATAAAATAAATATCTCACGGTTCGGTTCGGTTAATCCACGGTTTTGTAATGAAAATTCGTGGACCGAACCGCGAGTCACGGTTTTCTAATTTTTCAATCCGTATCTGGACCATTAATCCATGGACAAAATCCAAAAGGTACGGATCGGTTCGGTCCGGACCGGTTTCACGGTTCACCGGATTTTTTGAGCAGCCCTACTCAATACCGTATCGGTTTTTCTATAGGCATGATAAGTACCGGTATCGGTGTGATATCAAGTACCGTTTTCGGATTTATTGCTATTAATGTTATATTTCTACATAATAGAATTTATTAGTATAATATGCACTTTTATTAAAAAGAAAAATTAGAAGTACTCAGGTATTTGTCCAGTACTGTTTGGTATTTGTCCGGTATCGTTTGGTATTTACCAGTACCGACCGTTATTGTTCAGTAATAAAGGCATAAAATAAATTTAAAAGTAGTCCAGTATTGGCCAGTACCGTCCGGTATGGCCGGTACCAATCGGTATTTGAGGCCGAACGGAATTAGAGGTGTAGGGTACCGGATTTGGACAATACCGGTACGGTACGCGGGTACGGGATTCATAACCTTGGTTTGGACATAGATACATTTCGAGTCGTTTGATGTAGGTAGATTTCACGTGATGTGTGTGAGATTCATAGATATCGGAAAGTTTCGAGCACATCTGTATTTGAGGTTTTGTCCCCACTTTTGTGTTTGAAATGTTTTTTTCTGAGTTTTTTCGTACGGACAAAAATCTGAGAAACTATAAAAACGAAAGAAAGTATACATTGACAGCAAAAACCATTTTGAATTTTCTCTTTCAGTGATTATAGATGAATGAACAAATTACAGATGGATTTTATGGTAAATGCAGAAATAATTTACAAAAGATAAAAAAATATTTATGTCTTTCAACACACCAAACAGTGTTTGATTGGTGCTCAGCAGGGATGTGAATTAAATGAGTTAAAGTGGAAATAACAATAGAAATGATGTTTTGTAGTCGCCCGAAGTTAATATAGCGATGTTTGATCTTTCGGTCTTCACTAATTATTATT
This sequence comes from Rhododendron henanense subsp. lingbaoense, assembly GCA_020567845.1. NCBI lineage: Eukaryota > Viridiplantae > Streptophyta > Magnoliopsida > Ericales > Ericaceae > Rhododendron > Rhododendron henanense. The sequence continues at coordinate 15,813,947 of CM036321.1, read as the reverse complement.
ATTTTTTGGCTTTTCCGTACTGATCTTGATGAGATCAATGTAAAAGGTACGTAATAAGATTATGAGTATAAACTAAAAACTAATTTTCAAAAGACAAAATAGTTCAAACAAGCCTATAATTGTGAAGTATTTTTGTATTTTCTGAACTTTTTTCAATTTCGGATACGTTATTTTACTTTCCTTGGATCAAAAGGATTTTGAAAAGTGAAATACTTTGACCAAGAAATTTACTAACATTAGAATAAGACTTTGTCTCAAAAATTATTAACTTAATCCAAACTCCATCTAAATTACACAAAAAGTTGGTTTACATTTAGCTCGTTAACACCTTGTCAAAGAATTTTTTTTTAAATAAACAGTGATTAATAAGGGCGAGATAAGAAATTTAACTTAGTTGGGTTCGAAAAATTTCTTAAAATCTACATACTAAAATGTAGTTATTTCTCGAATCTAGGCATAAGATTCTCTTGTTTCATGTAGTTGTGAATTTGTGTTGATCAATTTGCTGTTTTATTAAAAGTACACCTAATGCAATAATAGTATTGATCACGATAACAATTCGTTTGATGCAACAATTTTTGCCCTCTCAAATTAGTACTTCCCAAAAACACGTCTCCTCTCTCTCTCTCTAACTTTTCTTTTCTCTGTCTTCTCTCTACAAACATCTGGTAGGGGGGCTGGGGCTGCCGCCTCACCCCACCCCTCCCATCACCGGCCCTCCACTCCCTGCTATGATGGGTTGTTGGGCCGCTTGGTGAGATCCTCCGGCGACATGATGACGGCTGGAGTTCTGTTTCCTCCTCCTCTCTCTCCAGATCTGTCCCTCTCTAAGTTTGGTGCTCCCCGTCGATGGCACCAATCGTTCACATGCAGTCCGCCTATGTGCTCTCTTTTCCAATCTTCTTCACCGTGCGAGTTTTATCGGCGTTATCAGGCCGGCCTGCCCTTGTCGTTTGGGTGTCGCTTGTTCGAGCCCTGACAAGGTTGTTGTTGTGGGACGGAGATAGCTGTTGGTGTTGCTGGATGGCGGGGTGTGGTTGATGTGGTGATCTGCGATCCCGATGACCGAATTTAGGAGTGTAGATATGTTTCTGTAGGTTTTGGTTTGTTTTTCTCTACTGCATTTGTTTTTTTGGTTTCCTACCACTGATGGGGCTGTTTCCTCCCATGGGGCTGTTTCCTCCCCTTCGGGGGTTTCCTTTGGTTTGGTTGTGCGTTTTTTCTGCGGCGAATGTTGTGCCTAGAAGGTTTGTGTGTGGGAGTGGGGTGTTTTCTTGCTGGCCTCTCCCTTGTGGCATGATTCGTCCGTTGTGTTGTGGGGATCTTGCTCTTCTTGATGTATTGTTTCTCATATCAATGGAAACTCTTTGGCAAAAAAAAAATATAGGTTTTCCTTACGTCCCCTTTATTTGCTTCCGTACCGTGCCATTTTGAACTCTAAAAAAATAACTTCTCAAGATAAACTTTCAAAGTTTTTTGCACCATTCAAAAGATCGCAATAAGTACTTTCTTTTGAACAGTGTCAAAAAGTTCAAAAAAATATTTCCGGAAGCACCTTATTTGTTAAGGTAAAAATGACAAGACTTTACATAAGAAGCAAAGAAAATATATAGAAGGAAAGGAGTATTTGTCATGCCCTCGATTTTCAACATAATAATAATAATAATAATAATAATACATTTTTACATAATTAAAATACCAATAACTTTGGCCTTGTTTGTTTGGTAACTTTGGGTATTTTAGTTTTGATAGTGGTTGGATAGAGAAATAGGGTAATGATTGGAGAGATGTGTAATGAGTGGAGAGAAATAGAGAGAGAAATGAAATTAATAATTAAAGAAATAAGGTAATGATTGGAGAAAGATATCTATATAACCAGAGCGGTTTTTGAATCTTATACATAACCAACGGTCCAGATTTATCCTCCTCCCTACATAAATCTCCACCCTTCATTCTACATTCCTTTTAAGTTTTACATGTTTCCCTAATATGAGATCTTTATGCATAAATCTCCACCCTTATTCTACATTCCTTTTACATTTTACATGTTTTCCTGATATGGGATAAAATAGAATTAGAAGAATAAGTAAAAAATAGAATTAAAAGAATAATGGGTGAAAACCGAATTAGAGGAATAAGTAAAAATAGAATTAAAGAAATAAAAGGAATAAAAATCTGAATCTATAAAGGAACCTATCCCATGCAAACCATGTTGGTAAAAAATGGAATTATAGGAATAAGTATATGAAAGAAAATGTAAATTGCACAAGAGATTTTAAAACCCTTAAAATCTGCATGACTACCTCCCAATTTAATTTAATCTAGGGTAAATTATAGTTAACCCCCTCTAACTATGTCTCGGTGGCACTAACCCCCTCTAACTATTATTTTTGGCACTTAACCCCCTCTAACTAACTGAAATTCAAACGATCATAACTTTAAACGGTCATAATTTCTTCGTCCGAAATCGAAAACATGCAAATTATATATCGATTTCGAGATCTTGAAGCCAGCTTTCTAATGACACCAAAATCACATCACGATTCAAAGCACACAGAAAGTTATGATCAAAAGAGTAAGGGCTGGTAGACAGAAAGACCGTTTTGATCATAACTTTCTGTGTGCTTTGAATCGTGATGTGATTTTGGTGTCATTAGAAAGCTGACTTCAAGACCTCGAAATCGATATATAATTTGCATGTTTTCAATTTCGGACGAAGAAGTTATGACCGTTTAAAGTTATGATCGTTTGAATTTCAGTTAGTTAGAGGGGGTTAAGTGCCAAAAATAATAGTTAGAGGGGGTTAAGTGCCACCGAGGCATAATTAGAGGGGGTTAACTGTAATTTACCCTTTAATCTATATATTTTTTCCTCTCCTTCGAACGGGACTTGACAAAAAAAGGTAGTATTCGTTAACCATTAAACCAATCATATCCATTACTCGGGCAATTATAATCCCATGATTTAGGGGTTTAATTACAAGGATAGATATATTTATAATTTATATAGTATCGAGAAGTTTTTTATTTTCTCATTCCATTCTCTCCCCTATGAAAATTCTAGAACTTTGAATGTCCATGAACAGATCCATCCACAGGTATACGCATCCCTCGCTTCATTTGTTTTGTTTTAAGCTATTGCTATTCTGTAGTTCTAAGGCATATGATGGTTTTTTCTTTGTCATTTTCACGTGTGTGTGTGTGTTTTTTTTTTTTTTACGTTTTTACCAATTAATTGTCTTTCTCTGTATGGGACCTCTCCTAACAAAGACAATAAACCGATCATCCCCAATTAGTTCAAACAAATCCCAGTTTTACAGTAGAAATTGATATACAGACAAAATTGTGGGATTGGTTGTTTAACGGATATGTCATCCCTCTCCTAATTGTTGCATTCGAATGTTGAAAATTTGGTCTCACGGGTTTAGTAATCCAATCTCTATTGGAAAATCAAATAGGCCCAAAAGCCATCCTGCATGACATGGCAGTGGTTCTTTCTAAATTATAAGCTTTAATGATTGGTTTTTAGTTTGAAATGAACGAGCATAGAAGTTCACATAGTTCACGAACAAAATTCCATATGAAAATCCTATTGGTATAGCACACATTTCACAATTTACATGATTTAAAGACCATATGCATGATTAAAGACAATAGGCATGAGGGGTTGTTTATTGGGGGAATAATTCGGTCATCAGTCTCATAAGTCATGACTGCAAGGGTGTATGGTAGAAAATCTATTCTTCGGGTTACTACTCGGTTTTTGTAGCGTTTTTATATTTTCATTGTTGTTTTGAATAGGGAAATGATTAATGATAACTCTGAATTTTATGAGGTTTTGTGCATGTTTGATTTTCTGCATGCGAAAGTTTGGGATTAGTAAAATACTTTTTCTTTATTTGCGGAATCAAGTTAACCAGACCAATTAGTATGCTTGCTATTTTTTTCGTAGTTGGAACTTAGAATCGTTGGATAGGGGGTTGAGATATTGCACGTGAGCCTACTATTGATTTGCGAGTGTTGAATGTTTGAGCCGTGCCTTCAGGCACGGACATGCGCTAGTAAGATAATAATTAGAAAACAAAGTAAAATTTGGAAAGAACAAGACCTCTTGCCACAATTTCCCATGTGGTCATGAGACCATGCCACGTCATTCCATTGAAACCGGTCTGTGCCAAAGTAGTTGCGATAGATTACGGTGCCGTTCCGCTTTCTTTTTAAATATTTTTTTCAAAAAAAAAAGTAATTTTAAGCTCAAATATAATGAAATTGAAAATTAATTTTTCAATTTTTTTTGCACTGTTTAAAAGATCTCAATGAAATCTATCAAACAAGATTCATATTGGTAGGAAAATTATTTGCGTACACACATGATTTTTGAGCTTGAAATTACCCTTCCTTTTCTAAAAGTTCATTTTCCAAGAATCCGGAACACCCCCTACATCCATGTGTGACGACAAAAGAGAGTATATTTAGTTTAGTACATTCATCCAAAAATCAACGAATATATATAAATAAAATGTACACTTTCATCTTTCCAAAATATGTAACGCAAAAGATGATGATATAACTCTTCAAATGAGCTTTCAAAAGATGATCATATGATGTACGCTAAGTTATGTCCCTTAGTTTGTACCTAAAAAAAATAAAGGGTTAAACTATACTAGCTCAGTAGAAAAATCTCAACTAACTCTACATATTAATGAGATAATTTTTACAAAAAAAAAATCATTTAGAGATAAGAATGTGCAACCGTGATCTGAATAGGCAATAACATGATACGATTGGATTCGGTGAAGAACTCGCCTATGCACATAAGTCATTTAAGGCTCAACCACAAGCAACCAAGAAATTTCAAACACTTTAGCTTTAAGTACAACAAACACCACCACCAAGCATTTGGTATCAACTACACACACCTCTTCTGTGTTTCTACCCCTTGCGTCACAATACAAGTCAATTGAGTTTCTGTATTTCCACCATTTTTTCTGTATTTCCACCTCTTACGTTACAGTAAACATCATCACCCGAATGGATTTCTGTATTTCCACCCCAACCCTTACGTTACAGTAAACATCACCCGAATGGATTTCTGTATTTCCACCCCACCCCTTACGTTACAGTAAACATCACCCGAATGGGTTTCTATATTCCCACCCCTACTACGTTTCACCTTCTCAACAACGACATAATGTCATAAATCAACACGCAATCATTATGCTGGGTTTTGGCGACTTCTGGTTGGGGAGCATTTGGTTTGTTTTGGAGGTTGTTCGACACCTGTGGTATTGGTTGTGAAGTCACGTTTGTCGGTTTATGCTTGTGGTGCAGCATGGGCTAAGGTTGTGGTGGCACTAGGTGGACTCAGAATGTGTTTGGCGCTTGGAGGATTAATTTGTTTGCCTGTTCGGTTTTTGGTAGTGGTGGCTTGTGGCTGGGTTGAAGATGTGGTTTTTAATAATCGTTTGTTGATATTTAGTGAGTAGTTTTTTGGCTTAATAACCATGGTTGCGATTTGTTTCTGCATTTTCTCTACCAATTTTTGAGTTGTAGTTGGTTTCTCGGCCATCTAGTTGCACAAGGTGTTTTTTGTGCACGCAGTGATCTCTATTGGGGTGCTATAGTCACTTGGTTGCAAGGGTGGAACTGTGTATTGGCTATGTTGGGCTATAGCACACGTGGATTCCAAAAGATTAAAAAAAAAATATTTGTACATTTTTAGTTCAAATAAGTTTAGCCCAACTCACCATTCCATTCACCCCAACCCACCATCCTCCCATTTAGTCCAAGCATCATTGTCGTATTGATATGTTCAAAGCCGCAATAGATTTTCAGTTGGTGGAGTTGAATAATAGATTCAACGAGGGGTAGTAAACTCTTTGTCCTTAGCTCGCCTTTAGAATGTAACTAAAGATGGCTTTAGATCATTTAACCTTGATAATATTTGCACTCGAGAAATTTTATCCTTATGATTTCACGAAATAGGAGAGACATTATCTAAGATTGTATTTGGAACATTATAAGCTTGATGTACATCGTCAGCAGAAATTCCAAAATATGTCCACCATTTATGAAATATGCCGAGGATTAGTTGAGACAAAAAAGTCAAAAAAGTATCATTTGATCGAAAGGTTGATTCGTCTTATTGTAACTCTTCCTGTTACCACGACTACTACGAAAAGAATATTTTAAACTATGAAGCATGTGAAAACTAATCCTCGTAACAAAATGGAGAATGGTTTTTTTTGTGTGCAGATTCTATGATTATCTACATTGAAAGAGAACTTGTTAAAGATATCGACTCAGATTCGAAAATAGATGATTTGTACTTTCTAAAACATCGTAACTTTTTTTTTTGTACTTTTTTTTTGGACATTTATATATTTATGTACGAGTTTGCCTCTTTTATGATTCCGCCCTTTCTTGGTTGGTATTAGTCAATTTCTGTAACAGGGTTAATCGACATATTGCACGCACTTCTCCGACAACTCACCATCTTGTCAATTTATCACTGGTTTTTCCTTTATTTGATGAGATGTATTATTTGTCTCACTCATGTAGATTGTGATCTTTTAATGAAGTTCTTACCCTTCCAAAAAAAAAAAAAAACAACTAAAAGGATCCAACTTCCAAAGTCAGCCCAGGAATCAATTTCCTAATAGAACTTTCCTTTCAATTGGACTCCAATTTCTAATTTGATTTTACTTCCGGAGACGGTTTAACATTCAATGTCCAAATACAACAAAACTTGTCCCAACAAAGCATCCTTGTCCCATATTTCAACGCAATCAGAAGGAATTCCTTTGGGCTCTGAACTCTGTCCGCTAGCCAGAGAGGAGCAGAGAGAAAATACTTAAAGAAGTAATTAAGTCAATATCTCAAAGGCCAAGTATCGACCAAACTAGCAGCCAAAAACTGGTGGGTACGAAATCTTCTTTCTGTGTTTGATCTTGTCTGAGAAAAAACCACTGTTTCTTTTATTATGCCATTATACACTTCTATCACCTTGTTCCTCTTTGTATGTTTTTTTTTTCTCACTCCGGAACCAATATGACCAATCGCAATCTTAAGTCGGGTGGCTGTATGGCCCGAATCGTGTTTCTCAGTTATTTGACACAAGTTTTGGCTAACAGGGTAGGCGACCCCAAGAATTTTGCTCTTTGTGAGAGTCAAACTAAAAACTTGTGTTTATCATGAGACAATTACTTCTGCCCTCTTTGTAATTTTATTATTTTTTTTATGAATTTTGTCATACCTCTCATGCAGGAAAACATGGATCGTGATAGCGAGACCACTCAGCCTAAAACTGATTTGCCAGCACCTGTTATAACGGAAGAACAAAATCACCGCTCTACAATTCCTCTGGACAAAAATAAAGACGAATCAATCACCATCGAAGGAGGAGAAGAAGAAGAGAGAGAGACGATCACAGCGGAGATATCACTAAACTGCCAGCGAAAAATGAAATCGTACTAGAAATCTTTTCCCGGTTACCACCGAAAACTGTTTCCAAATTCAAGTGTGTATCCAAAACCATATCTGATCTAACTAGGCAACCCAATTTCACAGCCAAACACTCGCGTAATTATAAACCCATTAGCAGTACTATTTCAACAGGGTTTTTCCACCAGAGAATAATATGTCCTGATCAAGACAAGTTTATGGATTTGGAATTAGATGCTATTGAGTTCACACCCGTAATAGGATCCGAACCTGGTTCCCTACCGGATTCTTCCCTAAATTTCTTGAAACAGAGGGTTGATGAAGATTATATCGAGCTCATTGACTCATGTAATGGCCTCCTCCTATGCAGCAACACGGATTCAATCCATTTTGTTACAACTTGTTTCGTATGTAACCCTTTGACAAGGGAAAAAGTTGTCATTCCTCATCCATGTCGTAGGTCGACTAGGGTTTTGTATTCATTAATTGCTGATTTGAATAGCCATGGGTACCTTCAGTACAAGGTTGTGTGTCTCTTTAGGCCTAAAGGTACAGACCAGGGTACCGAATTGTTGGTTTTCTCATCGGAGACCGGTACTTGGGAGGAGATTGAAGGAAGGCTTCCGGAATTGCACCACAAAACCGTGATGGGTTCCAAAGTGTTTTTCAACGGGAGCCTTTTTTGGGACTGTTTTGAGGATAAAATTCTAGTATGCCACTTGAAATCGAAGAAATCGCAACGTTTTCACGAGTTGATTGAGGCTCCGCGTGCTCCACTCGGAAGGTGTTTGTGGGAATGCAAGAAGCAACTAATCTGTTATTGCCACGGGTATGCAGATGAATTTCCGGATTGGCGTCTACAAACCAATGAGAAAAATGAAATGACGTGGAACCGTGAAGATGGAAAAGAGTTTGAAAACTTGAGCCAAGATATCTCGACTATGAATTCAGAGGGCTGGCACATCAAGAGGAAGGCGATGCCCGTTGTTAGGTTTAAGATCATCGGGTACAATCCCGGGTCAGAAACGGTGTTTCTGTGGGTACATGAATCAGTTTTCTCCTATGCGTTCGAGGATAGGAGATTAGAATGGGTGGGAGGATGCGGTGTCCCATGGTGGGAAAATTGGATATGGAGATTCCACTCAATGAGTTGTGTGGTGCCTTATAAGCATAGCTTGGGGGCAATACAAATTGGGAAGGAGGAGGAAGAGGCAGAAAGGGAAATAGAGGAAGAAGATAAGCAGAAGAGTAGTGATTCTGTTGAAAAGGAGGAATTTGTTGAACTGGTGTCTTTGTATGAGAATTTGGCAAACAAGGTGAAACCAAGAGGCAAGAAAAAGTAGTTTGAGTTCTGAGTCCATGGAGTGAGTAGTTTTTGCGTATACCGCGGACATGATTGGAGGCAATATTTTCTTTAATCGGTGAAAGTTAGTATTCGTAGAATAGTTAGATTTGCAATTTTAGTAACGGAATTCTGTTTATTAGAGTACTGATCTCGTTCTTGGGTAAGCTAGATTTAAGTTGACTAATTCACAACTGAAGAATATTTCTGTCTTTTTACCTAAACATATCCAGTGCTACTTATCATTTCAGACTAGTTATCTCATACTAAATCAGTTATGGGTGATTACTTTCGAAAGGCGGGATGGTGCAGCGCTCAATCTCGCCGTCCAAAAGTGTTTTGGACGGTCCGGAGTGCAGAGACGGACAGTTTAAAGGAAACGCTGCATTGTGGCGCAGGCGCTATAGGATCCTCGGATCGATCCATTACTTTCAGTCATCCAATTAAAGGTTACATAGCCTTCGACTGGGAAACCACCCACCCCAGCAAGCAACTGTTGTTGAGCACATGTGATTTTTCGGTCTCACGTTCAAATGCATCAGGTAATTAGATGGGGTAAAACCATCGAAGCAAGATCCTTCATGTGATCCTCGAGTGAAGCTAAATAAGGCTATCGTGGCTTTGTTCGATGATCCAGAACCGTTCATATTGTAGAACTTGTATGTACACTGGTTCAATAACTCTGTTCTTGGTCATTCATTTAACAAATCAAGTTGATCGAACATCTATCAATACTCGTCCGAGTCGTTTCTCTTGTTATAACATCATTCAGATACCGGTATTAGATCAACTTGGTTTTTTACATGCACAATAAACATATTATACCTACAAAATGAAGGACAAGATAAATCGTGGTGAGTTTGGGGACTCCTATTTTTTTGTCACATGAGAAATTGCATGTCAGGATCCTTTCTTAACAGCATCAAGCGAAGCACTACGACCATTGCACCGCACATGTAGTGGTCATCCATCGCACACCTATTGGGACGCACTCCGGGCCCCACAAAAAATACAGAAAAATATTTATAAATTTTAAAATAATATTTTATGGGGGCCCTGTAAAAAATCAGCTTTAACGGATATCGATAGGTATGTTTTTTTGAATTCGTTGCGAAACTTACGAATTCAGAAAAACATAACTACTGATATCCGTTGGAGCTGATTTTTTACAGATCCCTATAAAATATTATTTTAAAATTTATGGATATATATTTTTTATTTTTTGGAATCCGGTGTGAGCCTCAATAAGCGTGCGGTGGACGGTCAATGCCGTGTACCTAGACTTTCTGAGAAACTATAATGGGCCAGTGTGTACGTGGACCCGATTAGGGTAAATCAAAGAGAACTTGTTCACAATCGTCTATTTCTCTGCCTAATCTGTTTTGTACTGGTGGACGAATACAAATTACCTTACTCGAAAAATTCTTTACCAAGTCTTTTAAATAGGCAGGTGATTTTGCCAATCCCCTATCTGTTAACGTCACTCCTCTTCTTGTTTTTATTAGATGAATTAACTAAAACACCTTTGCACTTTATGATACCAAATAAAGTGTAATGGTGTTTTAGTAAATTCACCTAATAAAGTGCAATGGTGTTTTAGTAAATTCACCTAATAAAACAAGAAGGGTGTGGCGTTAACAAATAGAAGAGTGGTAAAAATCAGTTGCCTATTTAGACTTGATAAATAACGAGAGATATTAATTTTCTTGTTAAAGTGTATTCTTGGGTATATTTTGATTGGGAAGTATATACTATTAGGTAAGAGAAATCAGCCTAACATAATATGAGATGACGGTTCTTCAGGTAACATTAAGATGATGCGGCGTGATAATGTACCCTTGATTAAGTGTACAGGGTGTGCGTATTGAAGAATTTCCTTTGTTGGAATCCAACCCCTAAAAGGATCCAACTTCCAAATACGGTTCAAGAATCAATGTCCTAATAGAACTTTCCTTTCCAATTTCTAATTTGATTTAACTCCCTAAGTTGAACATTCAATTTAATGTCTATATATATATATATATAACATAACCTGTCCCAAGAGGCCAAGAAAACAGCTGCGTCCAACATACAAGGGTTTCCCCTAATTCCACGGCCAAGTACCAATCAAACTAGCAGCAGCCAAAAACTGGTGGGTACGTAAGCAATATTCTTTCTGTGCTTGATCTTCTAAGAGAAGCAGTTCTTTTCTAATGTTATTATTATGCCATCATACACTTCCATTGCCCTAGCCTGTTTCTCTTTGTATATACGTGGTTTACTATTTTCTTAATTCGGGATCGATCCGACCAACCGCAACTTTTGGTCGTGTGGCCGTATCGTGAACCGAAATAGTCCCTTCTTAGTTATTTCGCAAAAAATTTCGCTTACGGGAAGGGTATGACCAAAGGAATTTTGCTCTACGTGAGAGTCGCACTAAAAACTTTTACTTTCTTCTCGGTTCCGTTCACGCTAGTGATTAACTTATGCACTACAATTTTTTTGATTTTGTCCTTATTCAAATTTTTTTTTCGCGTTTGTTAGTTTTATGCTAAACTTTTATGTTACTCCCTCCGTCCCTTTTTAAATGTCCTGCTTCGTAACTCCAACTTATTAAAAAGACATCATCATTATACTTTTCACATCAACTTTTTCCTCCACTTTTCCTACTTATCCATTATCATTACACTTTTACTCACTAACTTTTCAAAATGGAATCTACTTTTAGGGACAAAATAGACAATTCACCAACTTTTATCCACTAACTTTACAAAATGAACACTTATTAAGGGACAGCCCAGAATGGAATACTGGACTGTAATAAAGGGACGGAGGGAGTATATGGGTGTTCCTCTCGTCAAGAGGAAACGAAAAAGTAAAATATTATGACTTTTACACAAGTATTTTGGAAACTATCCAAGAAAAAGTTCAAAAATTGCCTTTTAAGTTTTTTCTTGGATGTTTTCCAAAATACTTGTGTAAAAGTCAAATTTTTTTACTTTTTCGATTCCCTCTCATCGAGACGAACCTATATCAAAGGAAAGTTTTCCGTAAAACTAACAAACGCGAAAAACAAATTGAATAAAGACTAAACCAAAAACTAATGCTGCATAAGTTAATAACTAGCGTAAACAAATCGGTTCGTGATTGTTTTTATTTATCATATATATCTCGTGCATTCTAAATTTCTAGTTAGTTGAGAGACAATTTTTTGTATAAAATTGTATTCAACTCCATGCAGGAAAACATGGACTGTGATCTAACAAGAGAATCAAATTTCACAACCAAGCACTCCCACAAGTACAAACCCATCAGCAGCAGCAGCAGTAGTAGTCCAACAGGGTTTTTCCACCAGAGAGTAATATGTCCGGATCAGGACGTATTTATGGATTTGGAATTGGATGATATCGAATTCACACCAGTCATAGGATCCGACCCCGGTCGCCTCCCGGATCCTTCCCTCAATTTCTTGAAACAGAGGGGTGATGAAGATTTGGTCGACCTCATCGACTCCTGTAATGGTCTCCTTCTATGCAGCAACACCGATTCTCTCTATTTTGTTACGACTTATTTCGTATGTAACCCTTTGACAAGGGAAAAAGTAGCCCTTCCTCATCCTTGTTGTCGTGGTTCGAATCGGGTTTCCTATTCATTGATTGCAGATTTGAATAGACATGGGTACATTCAGTACAAGGTTGTGTGTCTTTCTAGGCCTGAAGGTACAGACTCGGGTTCCGAATTGTTGGTTCTGTCATCGGAAACCGGTGTTTGGGAGGAGATAGAAGAAAGGCTTCCGGAATTGCACCATGAAACCGTGATGGGTTCAAAGGTGTTTTTCAACGGGAGCCTTTTTTGGGATTGTTTTGAAGATAAAATTCTAGTATGCCACTTGAACCCGAAGAAATCGCGACATTGTTATGAGTTGATCGAGGCTCCGCGTGCTCCACTTGGAAGGTGTTTGTGGATATTCCGGAACCAACTTCTCTGTTATTGCCACGGGTTTGCCGATGAATTTCCAGCTTGGCGTCTACACACCAATGAGAAAAATGAGAACATGACATGGAAGCACGAAGATGGAAAAGAGTTTGAAACCTTGAGCCAAGATATCTCGACGATGAATTCAGAGGGCTGGGTCATCAAGAGAAAGGTGATGCCCATCGTTAGGTTTAAGATCATCGGGTACAATCCCGAGTCAGAAAGGGTGTTTGTTTGGGTACATGAATCTGTTTTCTCCTACGGTTTCGAGGATAGGAGGTTAGAGAAGGTGGGAGGATGCAGTGTGCCGCGAGGGTGGGGCAATTGGATATGGAGATTCCACACCTGGAGTTGTGTGTTGGCTTATAAACATAGCTTGGGGGCAATACAAATTGGGAAGATGGAGGAAGAGGAGGAAAGGGAAATAGAGGAAGAAGATAAGCAGAAGGTGAGTGATTCTCTCCAAAAGGAGGAGCTTGTTGAACTGGTGTCTTTATAAGGTGAAACCAAGGGGCAACACATGCATAATAATGTGAGTTCTGAGGCCATGGGGTGAGTAGCTTTTTCGTACAAATTGAGTACTACTCGAGGCAATTTTGTTGGAGTATCTGATTATTAATTAGTAGTCTTTTGAATTAGTGTGTCTACAACTCAGTGATCCTTTTCATGGCTTGGATACTGATTTTGATCTTTAATTAGTTGTGAATGATTGAAGTAAGATTTTATTGTTTTGCATACCTAAACTTATTCAGCAATTAGAATAGTTATGTCGTACTACAAAAATTGATTTCAGTTTTTGAAGTAAGATATTGCGCGTTTGATTCCTATTTAAGAGCTAGTTTGAGGTCGTTTTTTTTTTTTAAAACTTAAACAAACCAAGCTTGTATTTTGTTTTAACCTCGTTTATAAGCTTTCAAACAAAGCTTATACAAGCTATAACTTGACTCATTCTGCTTATGCAGTGTGAAAAATTCAAGCTAGCTACTTGAGAAATGATTCGTGATTGTATCGTTTAAAACTCATTCAAAATTAGTTCGTTTGATAAACAAGTTCAACTTGGACGTACATATGTTGAAATTCATTAAAATTTCAAATTGAACTTGAATAATCGGTTACTCGCTCAATAACCCCCAACTTCATCCAGACATCCAATTTAAAGTTACATAGCCTTTTGATTGTGTGTTATTCTCAGTGGTAGTCAGGAGGCCCAGCATTCTTTAAGCATGGGCTACCAAGCGCATGCAAATTAAGGAATGAAAACAGAAAATTAGTCATTGACTATCCTTCAAGTATTCAAAAAAATTTAGTGTCTAATAATGGGTCAGTACTGTATATGTGGACCCGATGACAGTCATGTAGTCCGGGGGCACTGTCTCGTACTGATGTTTTGGATCACTCTAGAATCATACTAGTACTGTTTAAGGCATCGACAAAAATATGTGATTCTAGAGATCCGGTGTACAACGGGTCGGTGGGACACGGAATATATAACTAGATCAAAGTTGAAAGCAGTGTACAAACAAATTATTCAGTTTTAACAAGAAGAAAAGCTTTACTGCATTTTCAGTCTTGATTTACATAAAGTAGTAATTTATAAGTACACAACGCTTCAGCTAAGGTCGCCCTTAGACCTGGAAAATGTGGACGTTAGCTCACAGCCGTTTATTGTGTTTTCAATGGTCCGGATCTGCTGCTGATGGTCATAAATCATTTATGACCGGTCAAATTTATGACCATCAGCAGATTTGGACCATTGAAAACACAATCCAACGGCTAACAAGTGATGTCCGCATTTAACAAGTATAAGGGCACCCTTATAGGAAGGGCCATGTTTATAAGTGTTGGTGAAATTACCGCAGAATATATATTTAATAAATTCAGAACAATTCCAGAATGGCTGAGGCGCGGGTATCTCGCTTTCTTTAAGGAGATATAGCCTCTGCGGTGGGTGAATGATAAGCCCGTCAATAGTGTAAATAATAGGGCTTATCTCTCTCTATTTTGTCACACTCACGTGCGTAACTTACTTGATTATAACGATATTGCACGAAAGGTGTGTTTTTGGCGTTTTTAGGTAAATCGTGTGAATAAGGTGCTTTTGAAGGCCATGGATAGCCCCAAGTGTGTCCAAGTACCCAAGACCACGTGGCGCTCCGCGACTGAGTCCCAAAAGTCATGAAAAGAAGCTTTGAAGCATACTCGGGATGTCCAAGGGTCAAGGGAAGTGAGGGAGATGTGAGGATGTTACCCAAAGCAATTCATTTTCCGACCAACTGAGGGTAAAATCGTCATATCTTTTAATATAAAAATTTCTTTTGATCCAAACAACTTGGGTTAAAAAGTAGACTCAACAAGCTTTCCAACGGTTCGAAGAACACCCAAATCCGAGTTCGGGAGTGTCCGGAGCGAGCCCGCGAAGTTCGGCAAAAGTCTGTGAATAGTCTACTGGTAGGTGAATAGTTCTACCGGTAGGAAACCAGTCCAGTGAGGCCACACTTTTGCTCCGAAGAACTCTTATCGGTAGGAGGTCAATCCCTACCGGTAGGAGCCCAGTCTGCAAATATTTCAGTGGCAATTATCTTGGATGGGGCTATATATACTCCTTATGCACGAAATTAGGGCTATGCTCCCCCTTCCCTTTCTCTCTCTACCTCCCTCCTTAGGTTTTGCTCTCAATCCTCCATGGATTGAACTTAGATTTCCATTTTATCATGTAATTTTCTTCAAGAATCATGTAAGTACTCTTAATTTCAATATATGTTTTAGTTGTTAATCTCGTTTTTCACCATGTTTCTTGCATTCATCTTTCTTGCTTAGTTCATCTCTAATGGAGGGGTAGTCTCTTTGGCTTGGTCATGGGGTGATTTCTATCTCATGACTTGGGTAGTTTAATGGCTTCTCTTATTTCTTGTGCTTAATGTGATTTGTGAATGGATTAAGTTCATTTTTATGTAACAAAACTTAGGGTTGTTAACCTCTTTGATTATGTGTAGGCAAGGACTTGATCTCTTGCCACACATAATGCTTGGAGCTATGTCACTCTAGGTGTTTGCCAAAATGCCTCAAAGAACTTATTGAACTCTAATTTTTGGTCTAAACTTAGGGTTGTTAACTTCTTTGATTGTGTGTAGACAAGTCTCCTTGGCACACCCAATGCTTAGAACCATGGCACTCTATGTGTTTGATAAAATGCCTAAATGATTTCCTTTCCATTTCCAAACCCCGTTGTATGAGTTAAACTTGATTTTCATGGTTAAATCTTCCGAGTGAGATCAAATGACAATGACTCTCACTTGAGTTATCAAAGAGAAGCATTGAATGGCCTAAGTTATGGGCGGAATAAACCCCTAGACCTTGCCGTTTTTAATTTCTAGTCAATCTTCGTTTTTAATTAAGTTAGGAGGTAGAGAGAATTCCACCACTCAAAAGTTGGCCGTCTCAACGCCAAATCTAAAGGTTGGCGGTCCTAACGCTAAAAACCCTTCGTAAAGCAAACCTTCTGGCCTAGCTCCATTGGCTCCCTGTGGATTCGACCTCGGACTTCCGAGTTTATTATGCTGCAATCGACCTAGCCCTACGCTTGGGGTAAACTCTTCTACGACACACTTAAGGTCGAGCAAGCAGTGAAACCCAAACAACCGATGCAGCAGACAACAACTATTCTCCCCTAGGATACGTCATCTCACACACTCTGCATCAGTGGTGTGAGCCCAAAGCTCCACCGAATAAAAACACATTTCTTTGCCCGAAATAGTGAAAATAGTTTTCCCTTTGTTTTATTTACTACTTCACTTACTTACCTTAGAAACACCTGAAGAAGACTCTTATATAGTCCTTAAGTAGAAACCCAATTAACTAAGTACATGCATAACTTAACACATTAATAAGACTTCAGTTAAAGACTTTTACTCTAATGAACTGAACTCTAACATTAATGATATTAGATTAATTAATATACTTCATTTAATATGAAAATGTAACAACAATCCCCCACTCATTTGAATATTAAATAAAGTAAAAATATATTACAGGGCAAAGAGGAATTATTATGCATCATGAAGGTGTGCTCTGCATTGAACCTCCAGTAGTGAAACAGTAACCTCTATTCCAGAGTCAATAGTTTGCTCAGCATTGAACTATGACTACTTAGGCGAAATAAATAATTGCTACTCACACATAATAACTCAGGTGTTGACATGAGCTTTATTAGACAGCGCTTTACGGCCTTGCACTGATCCCAGTTTTCATAAGCGTATTTGAGATTAGCCCTAATCTCATAGGAAGCGGCCCCACTCCCATGCTTACAGAGGTGAAATCTGTCAAGAGTGCTCCTGTAATACAAACACCCCACTCATACGAGCTACAGACTTTCATTAAGAGTTTAAAAACTCAACCCTCCAACCTTATGTGTATGGTTTTTCAATTGGAGTTCAACATTCTTTTGGTTGTAGCTTTTGGGTCATTGACTCATTGCACTTGTGTTTTTTTTGCTCGGCAAAAGAAAATTTTATCAAACTCGAAGAGGGTACATCGAGTAAAAGGGAAGGAAAATAAAAAGAAAGTTACACCCAAAAAAGACACCTAAATAATGAGTCTTCTAACACCGTCAAGGTTTGATTTGATATCTTCCACCGTATACACCTTTATATCAAACTTGGCTTTGAACTTGTGTTGGATCCTCATAGTTAATTATTATCCCAAATACATTCAGCATTTTTTAGATACTTTGTATATTGGATTTCTTGGTCAAAAGAAAAGTCATCCAGGAAACAATATTGCTCGTAATCAGTAGATTTTTTATTTGCATAATTGTTGTTAATATTATGTTAGGCTTCTGTAGTAATCCAAAAAGGAGAATCTAGGGGCCTAAGTAAAAATAAATGAAACTTGCTTCATGCATAGAAATCAAAGACAGAATATAGAAAGTAATAATGTCTCAACTTTGATTCCTCATGCTAAATAAGTGTTAGTGTCACAAGCCAAGTGAGGCTTATGAAGAGCAATAGTATTTGGAGTCATATGCCTCATGATGTTAAGGGAACTTAAGTTGGAGCCTGATGAGCTTGAACTTGACTCGATTTACAATTTTCTACTTCACTAAAGATCTTCCAAGTGAGAGACAATTGACAACTCGTTAGTAGAATACCTTGTAATTGGACCATTGACCAAAGTTCTCATACATAGTCTAAGTAAGGGACGGGACCGTGAAGCCAATTTTTCCTCCAAATCTTCTTTAATTGATAAGATGACGTGTATTGTATAAAGAAAAACATCGAACTCTTTGATCACAGGATGTTTTTATAACTTTCCTATTGAATTAGATGTCTCTAACAAGATAGCAGGTAAACATTCTTGAATTTTTTCCTTTAATGGTAAATTCACCCATATCCTTTACTTTTTTATGGACATTCACTGGAAGCGGAGAAACTTTGATTATATATTCTGAACGTGTATGTTTGGAAGTATTATGGACCTAATCAGTTGATAGTTGAAGTTATGTAGAATTGGTTAATATCTTCTTGATTGACTATGATGAACTTTTGACGAATTTGGTAGGACGGTTTCGCCAATTGCTTTTAGTATTAGTTTGGACATTAAAATCTTCCTGCTTTTGTAAAATTTGTATGATGAAAAAAATTGTTTTGACAATTGGAGACATTCAAGAGACAACTAATGCAGTCGCGAAAAGATGATAAGTCTCATCTGTAACATTTTTTCGATCATGGTGGTTGATAACTCTTACGCTGAGTTTTTTTTCTACCTTGGTCTTTTACTGACGATGAGTGCTACCAGTGGACATCGCTCACACCTGGTATTTAATGGGTAAGTACATTGCTTGTTTTCATTCTTAAAAGGTGTGTCATTGTTTCGGGGGTGTTCATTGTTGTGTTGAGTTATTGAATAGTCGTTTAATCCTTATTCTTGTGTTTTCTGATGACCAACATAGTAATTTGGTCTTCCAACATGGAGTCGCGTGGTAGACAAACAATGGAGAACTAATGTTGAACTATGATGGGAGTACCAGGTATAAATCAAATCCCTGACTATATGGCATTGGAGCCTTATTATTTATTTCAGAGTCATCACCCTGAGACGGAGATATATGTTATTTTGGTACTGTATGGCATCAGAATATGATTGTTTATTTCATAGTGTAGGGAGGTATTCCGGACAGATGTAAGTAGTAGCCGAACACGTGGTGTGCCAGATCCGTGTAATGAGGAAAGTGATATGGGGTTCCATATAAGATGAACGGCGGCGGAAAGGTCCGGTGCATCCAGAGGGCACCAGATTAGATTGTCTGTTCGGCTGAAAGGGACTAACGACATGAGAAGTCGTTAGTTGGTACAGCCTGTTCGGCCAAGAGGGGCCAATGACATAGAAAATCATCCGGTTGTGCTGTCTGTTCGGTAGGGGCGTATGCCGAACAGATAGAGTTACTTGATGAAACATTGTCTTAAGAGATAAGGCAATAGGGGTGTTCTATAAAATGAACCCAGTATACGGTAAAGACGAGTCAAGAAATAGTCCTGTTAAAGGATGAGTTCTATGGTAAGAAGAGACCCTATGAGTAAGGGATCTCAATTGATTGGGTAAGAGATTCCCAGAAGAGCCAGGTTTCCTGTACGAGACAGGAGGCCTGGGACGAGAAGGATGCTTGGAAAGCAAGCACGCTCATATCTATAAATACGAGGTAAACCTAGAGGAAAAAGGTACGCAATAAGTTGCATTCATTCCACACTTCCTATTGATTTTTAGGGTTTTGAGACAGTACGTGATACTAACTTAGGCATCGGAGGGCCTTTGCCACGAGAGGCAAAGGTGCGCTCACCCCTTGTCTGTTTTACAGGTTAGGATTCAGGCAAAGATACTAGGGTTCCGGCCGAACAACTCGTGACATAAGGAGATTCAGCGCTGTTCTAGGTACCATCTGTTTTTCTCCACCTACAATTGGCGCCGTCTGTGAGAAACGAAAGAGTTCCCTTTTGAAATACGACCATGGTGGAGGTAGATCCAGTCACACCGATTACCGATAAAAACCAGGCTGGTGGTGGAGGGGATAAATCCCCACTAGGAGCTCCGAGAAAACCAACTAGCGGGCATGATAAGAGGACAACGAGCAGGGATCCTCTTACCATCCGCGACAACTCCAAGAACAGGGAGGGCAAAACGGCTACAACCTCCACGCGAAGGAGTAAATCCCATCACAGGGGAGAATCAGTTGCACATTCGAAGAGTGTGCACAGCAACGAGGATATCCTCGATAAAAAGAGGCAGGAGGTCGAGGAGTATGCTCGACTAATTCGGAAAAGGGAACACGAGATCCGAGAGTTAGAACGGATCCGTGAACATCCTGAAGACTCTGGGTTAGCAGAAAGGAGATCCAGGGGAGATGGACTGGTCATGGTGCAATACACAAAGGCCCCTTCACGAAGAAGGAGGAGCAGGTCCAGAAGCCCCACTCCTCCCAAAAAGAAAGTTTCTTCACGAAAAAGAAGAAGCAGGAGTCCAAGCAAGCAAAGAACTCCCCCACGTTACAAGAGAAGCAAGAGCCGAAGCTCCTCGCCCAAGGAAGGCGTAAGAAAACACCCCAGGGACAGGTATGAGAGACCTGATAGTGATTGGAACAGGGCAGTGACCCACGAATCCAAAAAGCGAGAAGATGGGTCTATGACTGCACGAGAGGCAGCAAGGCGGGCCCTAAGTAATATAGCAGCGTCACCTTTTTCAAAAAGGCTATAGGACGCGCGTCTGCCGAGCAGAGTGAAGCACGGGTCGTTCGTACTTTACGAGACAAATGCAGATCCCGTTGCTCACGTACAACATTACCAACAGGCAATGTTCATGCATGATGGAGATGATGCCATCATGTGCAAGATGTTCCCTTCAAGCTTGGGGAAGGTGGCTTTATCGTGGTTCCATAAGTTGGAACCACGTTCCATACGAGGATGGACGCAGTTAGCAGAAGAGTTCACTGCTCGGTTCTTAACGAGTAGAAAGGCTCCCAAGACGTTCGAAAGTCTCTCAATGATGAAGCAGGAGGATAACGAGCCGATCAGAGACTACGCAAAGAAATACTGGGAGACCTTTAATGAGATAGACAGTTGCAGTGAGGAGTATGCCATTGCTACCTTCAAAACTGGCCTTCCTGTTCGGGGCGAGTTACGCCGGTCATTGAATAGGCATCCTGTGGCATCATTGGCAAGGCTAATGGAGCGAATCGAACAACACGCAAGAATGGAGGATGACATACTCCGGGAGGAAGGCAGAGTTGTTGCCGAACAACCAAAGACTCCAGCAAAAAGGGCAGATAAGCCAGAGCCCAAGACTTATCGGAAAGAATATGGGCAGGCTAAGAAAGAGCCTTACAAGGAAAAGCAGGCCCCTGATCCTAAATCGTTCTTTTCAATAACCACGGTTTGGAAAGAGCCAATCTACAGGATTCTTTATCGAATAAAGAATCAGCCTTTCTTCAAATGGCCTCCAAGTCTAGGTGGAGATAAGGAAGCAAAACGTGCTACGAATCAGCACTGCAGTTACCACAAGGATTGGGGTCATATGACAGAGGATTGTGAGATGTACAAAAGACATCTCGACGATTTGGTCTCTCGAGGTTATCTTAAGGAATTCATTCAGGAGGATCCCAAAGATAAAGGGAAAACGATGGAGCTGGATTACGAGCAGAATCCTAGGGGCGTAATCCATATGATACATGGATTGGCCACACCTTATACGAGGAATGAGGTAAGACTGATGCAGAGGCAGGTCAAGCATGACCAGTACGTTATGCGAGTGGGGAACAAAAGAGGGCGAGATAATGACACACCCAACGATGTCATAGTCTTTACAGATGAGGATCTGGGAGAGGTTCAGGTGCCTCACAACGATGCATTAGTCATAACCCTACGAATTGGGGAATATGACATTGAGAGAATCCTGGTAGATTCAGGGAGCTGCACAGAGGTGTTGTATTACGATGCATTCAAAAAGCTGGGATTGAAGCAGACAGATTTGGAACAATCTATTACGTCTTTGGTTGGATTTGGTGCAAGTGCCGTCTGGCCCCTCGGGAAGGTAACTCTGCCTGTTCGGGCAGGGACAGTGGTCCTAAGGACAGACTTCTTGGTCGTCGACGTCCCATCCTCCTATAATGCAATTATAGGAAGAACTTGGTTACATAAGATGAGGGCTGTTTCTTCTACTTATCACCAGATGGTGAAATTCCCAGGGTCTGACGGGATCGAGAAGATAAAAGGGAACCAAAAATCAGCACAACAGTGCTTGATTTCCATCATCAAGAAAGTCCCAAAGGCCCATCAAGTTCATACAGTAGAGGCAGATCAACCAACTGTTGAGGATGTTGGAAGAAATCCAGCGGACAAAGTGGTGGAAGGCCTAAAGAAAATACAGATCAACGAAACTGATCCCGAGAGGTATTTTCTGATTGGGGAGTCACTACCGGATGAAGAAGAGTCCGAATTGATAGGTTTCTTGAAAGAACATGTTGATGTGTTTGCATGGGTACTAGAGGAGATGCCTGGAGTGGATGCAGATGTGATCTGTCACCACCTAAATGTCGACCCGCAGCATAAGCCCGTTATTCAGAAGAAAAGAAGGGCAGCAGTACAGCATGTTGACGCTGTTATTGAAGAGGTGGATCGTTTGCTAGAGGCTAAAGCAATACGAGAGGTCTACTACCCAGAGTGGCTGTCCAACACTGTGGTCGTGAAGAAGAAGAATGGGAAATGGCGTGTCTGTGTAGACTTCACAGACTTGAACAAAGCTTGTCCTAAGGATAGCTTCCCTCTCCCAAGGATTGATCAGTTGGTTGACGCCACTGCTGGGTATGAACGAATGAGTTTCCTCGACGCATATCGAGGATACCATCAGATTGCCATGTTTGGGCCTGATCAGGAGAAGACTTCTTTCATTACACCACGAGGGTTGTACTGCTACAACGTTATGCCTTTTGGGCTGAGAAATGTAGGAGCAACTTACCAAAGGCTGGCTACAATCATGTTTAGGAAACTTCTTGGCCAGACTATGGAGGTATACATAGACGATATGGTAGTCAAGAGCAGGACCAGGCAGGGGCACATTCTGGACCTAAAAGAGGCCTTTGGAATCTTGAGGAAGTACAAGTTAAAACTCAACGCCTCGAAATGTGCGTTTGGAGTTGGCTCTGGAAAATTCCTGGGCCACCTGGTCACTCTGAGAGGAATCGAGGCGAATCCTGATCAGATAACGGCCTTACAGAAGCTCCAAAGTCCTAAGACTACGAAAGAAGTCCAGAGGTTGACCGGGATGGCTGCAGCCCTAAACAGGTTCATTAGCCGTTCAAGTGATAAATGTAGGCCTTTCTTCCAGTTACTCAAGAAAAGAGAAGGGTTCGAATGGGGAGCAGAATGTGAGCAAGCATTCCAAGACTTGAAAAAGTATTTGGCTCAAGCTCCCCTCTTGTCGACTCCAGACCCAGGTGAGATTTTGATTTTATATCTAGCAGTTTTTGAACATGCTGTAAGTGCGGTTCTGTTAAGGGACAAGGGACCCGAACAGATCCCGGTTTATTACGTAAGTAAAACACTTCTAGACGCAGAAACGAGGTATTTGCCCCTTGAAAAACTGGTCCTTGCGTTAAGGACAGCAACACGAAAGTTGCCCCATTATTTCCAAAGCCATAAGGTCGTGGTCTACACTGAGTTTCCATTAAGATCACTGCTACGAAAGGCGGATTTCTCTGGGCGGATCTCAACTTGGTCCTGTTGAGTTAAGTCAATATGATATTGATTACCAGCCGCGCACTGCAATCAAAGGCCAAGTGTTGGCTGATTTTGTGGCGGAATTTTCACCGACTGTAGCACCTCGGCCTCCTACGAGACAGGAGCAGAAAGTTGAACTTTCTAAGAGGAAAGGAAAGGCCCTTGCCGAACAGGATCCTTTAGAATGGAAACTATTTGTCGACGGTTCTGCCTGTAACACTGGTTCAGGTATTGGCATTGTTTTGTTCCCTCCTGAGGGTGTTATGTTGGAACAGTCTGTTCGGCTGGGCTTCAGTGCATCAAACAATGTAGCAGAGTATGAGGCTCTTCTGGTTGGCTTGAACAGTGCCAAAACTCTGAAGGTTAAGAGAATCAGGGTTTACTGTGATTCACAGTTGGTGGTAAACCAACTGTCCGGCGAATATGAAGCTCGAAATGAGAAGATGGCAGCCTACGTGGAGGCAGCCAGAGTTTTACTGAACACCTTCGAAAGGGTATCTATAGAACAGATAAGCTCTGGACAGAATTCTCATGCAGACTCTTTAGCTTGGTTGGCTGCAGCTGTCCCAACTGAGTTTAAACGGAAGGTAGCAGTTGACTACTTAGCCGAACCGAGCATCGGCAGAAGTGTGGACTTGATCCTGGACGTGAACCAAGGACCGAGTTGGATGGATCCAATCGTAGAGTTTTTACGAGACGAAACTCTCCCTACGGATAAAAAAGAGGCACACAAAATCAAAACCAAGTCTGTAAGGTTTTGGTTGTCCCCTGATGGGAAGTTATATAAGAAATCCTTCACTGGGCCATATTTGCTTTGTGTACACCCCGAAATGGTACAGAAGTTCCTACATGAGATACACGAGGGAACATGTGGAAGCCATGCTGGGGGCAGATCCATTGCCCACCGAGCAATTTCTCAAGGATATTGGTGGCCTCACATGCAGGAAGATGCCAAGGTCTATGTTAAAATTTGTGAGAAGTGCCAGAAGTTCTCACCCATGATAAAGACACCGGCCGAAGATCTGGTACCCTTAACTAGCCCTTGGCCATTTGCCCAGTGGGGAATGGACATCGTGGGTCCACTGCATAAAGCAACAGGAAATCGAAAGTTCTTGTTGGTGGCCACTGATTACTTCACCAAGTGGATTGAGGCAGAACCTTTGGCCAAAATCACTGAACCTATGATAGAAAGGTTTGTGTGGAAAAGCATTATCACTCGATTTGGGGTCCCTTACTCTTTGATCACAGATAATGGGGCACAGTTCCAGAAAAAGTTCAAGACTTTTTGTTCCCAATATGGGATAAGGAACTATTACTCAACCCCTGCCTATCCTCAGAGCAATGGGCAAGCAGAAGCTTCCAACAAAACAATTCTTGATGGAATCAAGAAGAGGTTGGACAAGGCAAAAGGCAAGTGGCCTGATGAACTGCCCCTGGTCCTATGGGCCCACCAAACAACACCTAGGAGGTCTACGGGAGAGACCCCCTATTCATTGGCATATGGTACAGAGGCAGTCATACCCCTGGAAGTTGGACTTCCAACCAATAGGACTGCATTGGTTGAGAGTGGGGGTAATGACAGGGCTCTAGAAATTGACCTTGATCTGGCCGAAGAGAGGAGGGAAAGGGCTTTGATCCATTTGGCCTCATACCAGGAACAGCTAATGAAAGGCTACAATAAACGTGTCCACCCCCGAGAATTCGGTATTGGGGACCTTGTGCTACGAAAAGTACTTGGCAATACCAAAGTAGCTAATGAAGGAAAGCTGTGAGCAAATTGGGAAGGACCGTATCGAGTAACCGAAATTGTGGGCATTGGGGCTTATAGATTGGCTGACCTGGACGGGAACCCGGTACCAAGGCCTTGGAATGTCCACAATTTGAGGAAGTTCTTTGTTTAAAAGACTTTTTTGTTTTCAAATTCTGTTTTAGGATTATGTTACTGTGTGGGAATTACGAAGACAATTCCTTTGTTTTCAAATTCTGTTTTAGAATTATGTTATTTTGCGGGGATTACGAAGAAAATTCCATCGTTTTCTCCTTTTAGTTGCAAGGTGTACGCATAACGACTCCTTGAGTTTCACAATTATGAATAAAGTAGCAATTTTTGTGCAATTCTGTTTCTTCTAGTATATGGTTTTTTTTTTTAACTTGCCAAAATACGAACAATGGACGAAATATCCCTCCTTCGTATTGGGGAGCAGGTAATAGGCATAAACGCCTTAGAACGTATGAGTTTGCATATTAAAAGTACGAAAAACTTAGAAAAAGTACGAAAAACTTAGAATAGGTACGAAATACCTATTAACTTGCAAGAGATACTTGTATGCACAAATCAATAAGTATGAGAAACTTAATGATCCTTTTAAGTATGAGAAACTTAAAGATCTTTTTAAGTATGAGAAACTTAACAATCTTTTTAAAGTACGAGACACTTAACGATCTTTTTAAGTATGAGAAACTTAACGATCTTTTTAAGTATGAGAAACTTAACAATCTTTTTAAAGTACGAGACACTTAAAGATCTTTTTGAGTATGAGAAACTTAATGATCCCTTTAAGTATGAGAAACTTAACGATCTTTTTAAGTATGAGAGACTTAAACAATCTTTCTAAAAACAAAAGACTTAGTCTCCTGTTTAAGTATGAGAAACTTAAAATCAATCCCAAAGTACGAAACACTTAGGGAAATAAGACATAACGAGAATTTGTCTAAACATACATGGATTCCTCTTGAGTATGATAAAAACTCAAAACTGTGAGCAAACCTTGTCTCTTTTCCAAGTCTGAAAACACTTGGTAGTAACGTTTTGGAACCCAATCAAGTACGAATTACTTAAGTTCCTTGCTTACACGATTTGCTAAAGTATGAAAGACTTAGAAGCAATACATACAGCCAGGTACGCAGATGCTCAGGAAATTTTCCAAATATATAGTAACTTGGGGTGCATACCAGAATATACGTGATTCTGCCAAACTTGAATATTTTTTGGGCACTAATCTAAGTACGAGAAACTTAGAAGCACATAAAGGGCATACGATAACATGCTTGGACATAACTAAGTACGAAAGCACTTAGCAATTCAACATAAATATTTGGCCATGAAGGGCCCCTGCAGAAATCAAACCCAAAAGAGGCCGAGCAAACTAAAGGCAAGCACCACGAGGGGCAAAATACTTGTGTTAAAAGTATAAAAGAGTATACTGATGCCACACAGGGCTAAAGGTTACGGTCACGCAGGACCAACACAGAGTTTTGAAATGTTTGGGAGGAATGAAATAAATACTTACCAAATCAATCCAAGTTTTGGATCTCTGGAGTGATACTGTTTGGAGCCACTGCAGCGTTGCTAACCCCGGCTGGTGGTTCATCCAAACTGACAGTTTCGGTAGACGCTCCCCCAGTGGTTGGTTGTTCAGGAAGCGTTCCTTGTGATCCAGGTTGGGCGCCTTGGGATTCCATCTCTATTTCTTCGTCTGCATCAGCGAAGTCATCAATCTGATCTTCAATATCATCAACAGCAGGTTCCTCAGAATCGTGAGATTGCTGGAGACGTTTGCTGGGCAAATCGTTTTCTATCCAGAGTCTGCAATCATCAGGAGCTCCCACCTTTGTCAGGCATGTCTCCCAGCACACGCTCCAAATCTGGTCCTGAATGCCAGGCATCTGCTCCACATAGCTTGCTGTGGCAGCATCAAAGCCTCCCTTGAAACCATCTTCGTGTGCTATCTTCTTTGTGTTGTCAATTTCAGATAGCGCCTGGCGGAGATTTTCTTCAGCAGCATCCAATTTCACCTTCATTCCATCGGCTTCCAGTTTAGCTTTATCTCTCTCTCTCTCTCAAGCCTTGCGACTGATCGGATCAAACAGGTGTTTTCATTCATCAGCCTGATCCTTTCAGCTTCAGTCTCTTGAAGCCTCTGCCCCATTGTGACCATCTTTTGAATAAACTAAGGACAAGACAGAAACTCAATTTATGGTCAAACATTTTTTGGGATGAAAGACAAAGGTAACAATTAAAGGTTACCTTGATACCACTGACGAGCCCAGTGGATAAAAGCCGTTCAGAGGAGTTAGTAGATTCCTTCTGCATATCTACTGGCAGCAGCAACCCTTGTGCAAGGGCCAGTGCAGTCTCAGAAGAACTCGCACTGTCGCCGACGCTCACTGGCCGGTCACCCCTAGTAAATTGAGGGGCCCAGGCGTCATGGATCGCTTGGGTGACCGGGGCAGGAGGTCCCAAACTTGCATCTGCAACGACTTGAGAATTTGACCCCCCGGGCTCCTGATGCCTTGGGCGTTTGTCCCGATGGGCATCAGTAACCTCAAGGGAACTATCTTGATCCCGAGGAGAAGAAGAAGATCATGTTTGGGGACCCCTGGAACGACGGGGAGGCGGGGGAGCGTGACCGGTGGAAGCCGCCCTGCCTGTGGCACCACGTCCCCGAGGAGAGATTGTCAGAAGTGTACTGAGATTCAGAGGTTGGTGAGACATTGTGCCTGATTCCGGAGGAGAAGGAGAGTATCCAGGAGAAGATGATTGACTTGTGAGTTGAGGTGCTGGCTGTTCGGATTGCTGTTGATTGCCCTCCTGTCGACGTGAGGACCTTCTAAGTATCAAGCGGGGTAAAGGGATCCCCTCGGAGATTGGAACCTCCCCCGACTGTCCGGCGATTGTTACGCCAGCACTTGATCTTGAACCTCTGGCTTGGGGAGCAGTCGAAGTCGAGGCACCGCTGGTGCTTGGGTGAGCAAGTCTTCTGTCTATGAAACCCTTGTAGGCTGGATCGTATCCGAGCAAAACACTTGCATCACGTCCTCGTCCAGCTGTTTGTGTACCTGGCACCCCTTTGTATCTCAGGACCTTGTTGATATCTCCTGCTTGGATGTAGCTGGGTTCTCTGCTCGGGCGTCTGTTGGCATTTTCGGCTGAAATAACAAAACAGATGAAACTCTCAGTGGGACAGTTTCAGTATAAGAAGAATAAGTAAACTGAACTTAAAAGAGCAGAAAGTAGAGGCGTATGTGGGAAGCCCCATTCGTGGGGAACGTGGACACCCACCACCTGGCCATCCTCACCCATGGGCTCGAAAGCTCCAGTAACATACAGAAAATCCATCTCGTGGTCCCGAGCGGAGTCTGGCAAGTTAAGCACGAAGCGCTTCTCTGCCTTTCTCACTTTTAAGTAGTAGGTATTGTATTCACGATTTAATACAATACTGTACCACCACTGGATATCCCAGATTCCTAATTGGGTCCCCAAGATTCTATTTAAAGCTACAACTCCCATAACCAATCTGAAAAAATTGGTGGATACTTGCATGGGGTTGAGTCGATACCAATTAAGAACTCGACGAAGTAGTGGGTCGAGGGGGAAACGAACTCCACCCTCAACGATGGCCACGATAGGGATGCACGTTCTAACCCATGTACAAGCATTTCTAATCGCACCCAGAGGTGCAAGTTCTAGGCCAACGTTGTCAGGGATATTATAATCCCTCCTAAAGTCTGCCATTGCGACCGGAGTGTCACAAAGTTTTCTAAACTTCCCTGGTTTGGGATCGTTATTATCATCCGCCATGGACGAGTTTCACTAATGACCAACTGAGATTTGGAAATGGGACCGAAACCCTAAGAAGAGGGAGAATCTGAGAAAGAGAATCTCAGAAATGAAAAGAATAAAGGAGTGAGGATGAGAGTCTTACGAAGGATTTGTGAAGATTTCCTGAGGTGGATTCGAGTTTGCAGACGGCGGCGATGGCGGACTGAAGATGAACAGTTGCGACTGGTTTTAGAGAGAGAAAGGGCAAAGATTGGAAGGTTTTGTGTGAAAACCCAGAGTCCTTCTTTTTCGAGTTTAAGGGAAAGAATTCGTCTCCGTTAAAACCCGTTACATGAAAAGTAACGGAAAAAGAATCAAAGAGAATAAGCGTTCTAAACGCCGTTAGGCAGAACGTCAGTTCGAATTAAATGCGCAGCGTACGAGGTACGCCACGTGGATTTATTACCTCGAGATGGTATAATGACTAAACCGCCAAAAGACATCAAAGGAAACCCAATGACTATATCTGCACGGTATCTAATTTGTTCGGCCTCAGGTTCATTCTTGAGCTTTACTCATCATCTTTGATAGAAATAAAGAGCAAAAGCTGGGGAGCAATTGTAGGGAGATATTCCCGGACAGATGTAAGTAGTAGCCGAACACGTGGTGTGCCAGATCCGTGTAATGAGGAAAGTGATATGGGGTTCCATATAAGATGAACGGCGGCGGAAAGGTCCGGTGCATCCAGAGGGCACCAGATTAGATTGTCTGTTCGGCTGAAAGGGACTAACGACATGAGAAGTCGTTAGTTGGTACAGCCTGTTCGGCCAAGAGGGGCCAATGACATAGAAAATCATCCGGTTGTGCTGTCTGTTCGGTAGGGGCGTATGCCGAACAGATAGAGTTACTTGATGAAACATTGTCTTAAGAGATAAGGCAATAGGGGTGTTCTATAAAATGAACCCAGTATACGGTAAAGACGGGTCAAGAAATAGTCCTGTTAAAGGATGAGTTCTATGGTAAGAAGAGACCCTATGAGTAAGGGATCTCAGTTGATTGGGTAAGAGATTCCCAGAAGAGCCAGGTTTCCTGTACGAGACAGGAGGCCTGGGACGAGAAGGATGCTTGGAAAGCAAGCACGCTCATATCTATAAATACGAGGTAAACCTAGAGGAAAAAGGTACGCAATAAGTTGCATTCATTCCACACTTCCTATTGATTTTTAGGGTTTTGAGACAGTACGTGATACTAACTTAGGCATCGGAGGGCCTTTGCCACGAGAGGCAAAGGTGCGCTCACCCCTTGTCTGTTTTACAGGTTAGGGTTCAGGCAAAGATAATAGGGTTCCGGCCGAACAGCTCGTGACATAAGGAGATTCAGCGCTGTTCTAGGTACCATCTGTTTTTCTCCACCTACACATAGTTATAGCTCTAAGATGGCGATGTGTGTTCTATTGGTTTGCAGATTTTTACCTGTAGATCTAATTGGTTGTGCTTCCTTTGAAAGACTCTCTATGTGGTGAAAGCTTCTTTGTGTACCTCTTTCACCCATGGAATTGGTTGCTAACTTCTTAGGTGAAGGCCTGCGCTCTTCCACGGCCTAATTTGTTATGATACTACATGTTAGAAAGAAATTGAAGACAACTTTAGCTGGGTATTTCTCAAGTTCTTGGATTCTGGAATGAATTATACTATAACATGTTGGGCGGAGGGTTGGCATAGTAATGGTGTGTTACGCCACCTAACTGGATTTAAGATCATAAGATTAGTTGTCTTTCAAAGAGATTATGGTATACATATAGGGATTTCTCTCAAGGATTTTTATTATGTTTCCTACCTTTGTTAGTGATAGCATGTTTTCTGAATTCATTGAGGTTGTGGTAATACTTCTTATGCTATCTTGCGAATATAGGATGTCCCCTACGAAGAAGTGGTATTAATTCTCATTAATACTATTCTTGTATTTGTTATTTGTTACTTAAAAAATGTTAGGAACTGCCTGATATGGTTAGGCAAGTTTCAAGTACACATGGATTGTTTGACGCAACATTATTTCTTTTTGAAGGAAAAAAAAATCTGGAATACTTTGTTCATGGGCATATGAAGAAAGCTTGTGACATTTTGTCCTTTGGTACAGGTGAGAATGTTCTACGCGTAGTATGGCTTATTCGAAGGATGCTTGCAAGCGTATTCATCCTTCATGTTTGAAGACGAGGGAGCTATTCTTGGAAGACATCGCTCAGAGACTTGGTTTCTACCTTTGATGATGAATGAAGTTGGTTGCGATAGAGATTTTTCTGTAATTTTGTGTTTTCAGAGATTTGTTTTGTTTTGGGTGTGTATCTTTTTCTATAACAAGTCTTGTATTGGGAAGATAGAAGTCAAGACCTTAATCTTTGCTTTCGATTAAAGTGATTGGAATCGAGAGTTCTTCGCTTAGGCTTCCGAGTTGAGTTTTGCCCTTCAACAACATAGTTTTCTTGTACCATTAATAAATTTCTAATGACAAATTAAACAAAATTAGAACACATAGCAAAAACTCAAATTCGATGCATTATAATGAGCACGCGATTCGTGCAATGCACGAATAGTGACACTAGTCCTAGAAAAGCACAGGTGGTAGTTCTTACACCCAATTTTGGTATTTTAGGGTCTGTAAGCCTTACGAAAGCTAGACAACCCCAAACTCTCAAATGTCTCAAATTTGGCTTATGCCCCTTCCACATAAGGTATGAGTTTTGTTTTTTATTTTTATTTTTATGTGGTACTCTGTTTAACACATAACAAGCAGTTAAAACTGTCTCACCCCAAAGATTTGATGGGGCAGTTGAATTAATAAGCATGGCATTAGTCAACCCAGTCAACGTTCTATTTTTTCTTTCAGCTACACCATTTGATTGAGGTGAATATGGTGGTGTAATCTCATGGATAATTCCCAGTGATTGAACAAACGAGTCAAAGCCAAAAGATACATATTCTCGACCTCTATCACTTCTAATTCTCTTAATATTCTTTCCGAATTGATTTTCAACTTCTTGAAGGAATTCTTTGAATTTCTCAAATGCATCATTGTTATGTTTTATTAAATATACAGTAGTATATTTTGAAAAATCGTCAATAAAAGTGATAAAATATCTATTTCCACCACGGGTTAAAATTCCTTCAAATTCACATAAATCAGTGTGAATCAACTCTAACAATTCGGTAGTTCTTTGAACACTTTTATGAGGTTCGTTTTGTAATCTTTGCTTGACTGCAAGTTTCACACTTGTTAAAACACTTTTGTCAATTTGGGAATTAATCCAAGACTACTCATGATTCCCACATATCCACTATTGATATGACACAAGCGAGCATGCCAGAAATTAAATGAAGACATCATGTAAATAGAACTTGTAGATGCTTTATTAATTTCAACATTTAGCTTGAACATTCCATCACATGCATAACCTTTACCCACAAAAGTTCCCTTTTTAGTTATCACATACTAATCAGATTCCATAGTTTGCTTGAAGCCAGCCTTGTTTAAAAGATAACTTTACATCAGATTTTTCCTCATGGATGGTGTGTATAGAACATCTTTTAAAGTCAACACTTGTCCAGAGGTAGACTTCAAATCAACCTCACCACTCCCAAGTGTAGACACCCCAATTTGGCCTAACGATTATTTCAAGTCCCGCCTTGGGACAATCCCGATGATGAAATGGATAGAATGATTGATGATTGCTTCTTTGAGGACCTTAGGACTTTCGGTGAGAACTTTGACCATTTAGAGGACCCAATTCAAAGCCATACAGCCTTTCAGACAGAAATACAGAAGCCTAGGAGAATCCATTTGACGGCCGTAATATCGATCTAACGGCCATAACATCAATCCCTCGCCCGAGCAACCTGTTGCTAGCAAAATCTCCCTGAGAGATCAATCTCTCGGCCGCAAGATCTATCCTTCGGCCGAGACATCCATTCCACGGCCGCGACATCCTTTGCTCGG
Organism: Rhododendron henanense subsp. lingbaoense; assembly: GCA_020567845.1. NCBI lineage: Eukaryota > Viridiplantae > Streptophyta > Magnoliopsida > Ericales > Ericaceae > Rhododendron > Rhododendron henanense. Next base: position 15,780,917 of record CM036321.1, on the reverse strand, counting down.
CCGCCAGATCGACCTTTTTCCAGACTCTGGAACGTTCTGTCAGACGTTTGGTTTGATCCAACTACACTACCTTTCCGATGCGTTCGGGCTACGTTCGGAGATCACGACGTAGAGTTAGAGATGCATTGCAATTGCAATTGCCATCTCGTGATTTGATTGGCCGGAGTGAGTCGTCCCTATGCCTATATAAAGGGGCCTTTGGGTTCCGAAATTAACACACAGAAATTGAGATACCCACACACTCAATCAAACCTCGAAACTCTGCAGAAATACTCCCTCAATCCCATACTTTAAAAGCCCTAACCTTCCGAAGGCAGCCGTCAATCCTGCGATCGAACCCCGAAGTTCAAACCCTAACTCTAGGGTTCTCGATCAAGCAATCAATCAATCACGCCCAATCCAAAGCAATCAAGCAACTGAGGGATCAAGGTGGTGAGGCCCAACGGCCTCTGGTTTGTCTTATTTACTGTCTCTTTTACTAATCATAGCATTTTGATTAACTGTTAATCTTTCTATCTGGTGTGAGGAAGAACACCGACCGGGGCTTCGATCCCTCGGCCGGTACATCAAACCAGGAGGATCCCTCGGCCGTGACATCTATTCACCGGCCGCGAGATCCATCCCCCTGGGACATTTTGTTTGCTTTCTCTGCTTTCTAATGCATGCTTCAATTATCGCACTGGCTCACTTTGCTTACTGTTTAAAGGAATAATTAAACAGACTATGTGTTAGAATTAAACAAAGCATCTATATGTCTTATGTTGAACGATTATGGGCCAGTCTCATGACTGGGCAAAGAGGGGTGCCTAACACCTTCCCCTTATTGTACTTTTGGCTTCCGTATCCAGAATCTCTATCTATTTTCCCAGTTTTAATAAACTGGGTGGCGACTCTATTTGATGATAACCGTTATCATGTGGCGATGTTCCTAGCCATGGGAATGTCCATGATTTTGGTTTATGAAGTGAGCAACCAATCGAGCAAACACAACGTGATCAATCTGTATGGCGATGCCCCGCTTGGGAGGTGTCTACAGTTTTTGGCGACTCTGCTGGGGATATGAGAGCTATAACCAAAAAGTTCAACATAAGACTAATACATGCCTTGTCTAATTCATTTATCATATGCATCGAGCGGGCAACCCGTTGAGTTCACCTGATATCCCGGCATGACACGGGCTATGTTGGGGGTTCCAGCAAACTCCACAGTCACTCGTACCTAGTGGTATATCAAAAAGGAAAATCACCCAATCGCCGCCTATGATGGGCTGGCGAGAGGATTGGTGCCCTTTGACAACGGAGCACCCTGAAACTACCAAAACCTTGCATGCTTTAGAAAGCCATAGAACTTATCAAACTAAGACAGGAACCTACAGGCTAGGAACCTACTTGCATTCTACTTGCGAAAGTTCTTCCTCACACCTTGTATCATTTGTTGTTGTATTAACTTTTTCTGTGCAGAAGGGTTGGGATTTTCAAACCCAAATCCTAACCCTACACAGGCCGAATACTGACTTCCAGGTATTCTATTTTTCAAGCAGGCACAATAGGTAGGTTAAAGAAGCAACCTCAGCCAGTTTTATACTCTTACAATACCCGAAGTCACGCCAAACAGAGGTCTTTATAGTCATCTCATCAGTCGCCTTCGTCTGCCGAGACACCCTCACTGCAACGGTCCCAATCAATTTCAGGGACTTCGCGGTTTTCTCCCCAACAAAACCGATTATCTACCAGATTTCAAGCCTCACCAAACAATCTCCCTACCTACATCCCAAAAATGGCAGATAATGATGCTACCATCACCGAGCTCCGAGCCCAAATTGCCTATTTACAAGCTGAGAAAGCAGCAAGAGATGTTGAAGACAAGAAAAACGAGGAGGAAGCAGAAAATCCTCATGAAATTATAGAAAACCCTGAATTGGCCAAACAGATCAAAGAAATCAAGCACGCTTTGGCTCGTTCATAAGGAGACCAAATTCTAGATTTCGAAGGACTCTGTCTCTTTCCAGAATCTCAACTGTCTGGACGGTTCAAAATGCCAAACATCGAGAAATTCAACGGGACTGGTAACCCTACCAGCCATGTCCGCCATGTCATCAACACTCTGAAGCCTATGGGTTTGACCGACGAGCTCATTGCTCAATTGTTTCAAAGGACTCTCACTGGAAGCGCCCTCGATTGGTTTCTCACTTTGGAGTTTGTACATTATCAAACTTGGCCTGAAATTGCTAACGCTTTTGTCAAGCAGTATGCGTACAATGTCCAAATTGAGCTTACTACCCGAGATTTGGAGATGACTAAACAAGAATCCAATGAGGATTTTGCTACCTTTGTGGCAAGATGGAGAGAGAAGGCTGCCAAGATGAAAAGCTGCCCTTCCGAGGAAGATCAAGTGAGGATAGTTGTCAAGAACTTACAGCCTAAATATCTCACTCACATTTACACTCAGGCTATCACCGACTTCAAACGTCTACACGCCACTGGATTACAAATCGAGGATGGGATCAAGTTGGGCCTCATTGGAAAAGAAGAAACCCCTCCACCCAGGAAAACCTTTCCAAACCGTGCAGCTACTGCCTCCGTCAACATCCTTGACTCAGTCTTGCCACAAGACCATTTTCAAACTAGCTCATCTAGAAACACGAATCACCCTCGCCGTAATTTCAGCCCACTCTATATGACTCCATCCCAAGCCTTAGCCATCCTAAGCCGTCAAGGGCACCTTAGGCTCTTGAATAATCCATCTCCTCAGCCACCTTATGGCCCAAGCTATGATGCCAATAAGCAATGTGCTTACCATCAACACCCTGGACATGAGACAGACCGCTGCATGCGTCTTCGTCATGACATCCAGGATCTCATCGATAGTCAAGTCATAAAACCTCCTAAGCCTAATGTATAAACCAATCCACTTCCCGCTCACAACAACGCACCACCACCTCAAAATATCAATCTCATAAGCCTATCCAATAGCCCCACATATAATCCTGCCCTACACATTATTTCAAATACCCAAGCCAAACCATCCCTAATCCTCTCTGAGAACGAGGAATACTTTGCAACAGGGAGAGAACCCCACATCTATGCCATTGATGATGGAGATTGGTGGTTGGACATGCGTCAAGCCCTGCCAAATGATTGGAAAGTTGGAAGAATTGAGCCTGCTGACCCTTGGGGTACCCAAGAAGAAGAAGTGGGTCACCTCACCCGAAGCGGAAGGGTGTATAAATCGCCTAAACTGTCACGCCCTCGATTTTCAACATAATTATAAAGGATTTCCATAAATGAACCTCACATCAATCCGTGCGGAGCCCAAGATAACATAGCATTCCCATTCCCAAAACCTCATTTCAACATCCAATACATTCCAAAAGATTACATCAACGGCTCAACAGGCCAAATTAATATAAGTACAGAGTATTGTATGAATCAAGAATTTACAATATTCTGAAGTCAAAGATCTATAGATAATTTTCCAAATACTTCTTCCAAAAGGAATTTGCAAAGATGAGCGGGTAACTTCTCATTGTTAGTTTTCAAAAGCATGTCCACGTCCAAGCATTCAGTCATGCAAGCTACTGCCCTGAGTTGGTACCTGAAAATGTTGTAAGGCTTGAGCTACATGAGCCCAGTAGAGATATCTTTGCTCAAACTATATGCATATGTGATTGATACAGCACCGAGAAGAACATTTAAGAAATTAAGTCTCGAGTAACAAGGATGAATACAATCAAACGCCGATATCATACCAGGAATTAAGACTCATGCAACTCTTCATGGTCTTTACCTAAATCCATTAATCATTCTATTCATTCCTTTCAATTCACGGCTCTCCTTACGCACTCCCATACTAAAGGACTCACTGATTGGTGGACCGAGAGACGTTCCGGGCATTCGGATCCCGTATACCCACTATGCATTCCGGGTAACCATGACCCCGTACATCCAAGTCTCATTCCGGGTCTCAGACCCCGTACATCTACTTCACATTCCGGGTATCTAAGACCCCGTATGTCCATTCCAAGCCATTCACCTCACGTTTAATCGTACGCGTTTCCAAGCTTCTATTGCTAGAATGTAGATAATGGAATTTGATTTTTAATACAACTCAACTCTTTATTCTTATTCCAGAATTCAATACCTAACCCATCTCTTATACCATAAGTTATCACGTGTTGGTCTATCACCTTTGTTCGGGAATCATTCACCTTTTATTCAACTAATCGACCTTATCATAACTTCGGCTAATAATTAAGTATTCACCTTTCTCACATATATAACAATACCTTAAGTAACTTACAAACCCATAATAACCCTACGACATACTACCCGTCGGTATCGATACTTAGGACTCGAGGAACTGGCTCCGAAGGAATTCGATAGGATCAATGAGATGAACCAAGAGAATGTGAGTTGCTACTTTAACCTTTGAATCACTAGACGACTCACACCTACCAAATACACCCATCACAATACCTCGCACAGCCTACAATGTTCCTAACAACCATACGATATCTCACTAGTCGACAACGATACCAAATTTACATTTTTACAAGTATCTCGGGAAACGATAACATCAACGAATCAATAGAGATCGAACAATAGAGTTTAAAGGTGGTCTAAAGACGTTTTAGAAGTGCTAGAAGTGATCGGGAACCAAAAGGATGAAGTACGGAACAATTGCGGAAAAACTGTCCATAAGCATCTGGTATCGATACGGCCAAAATGGCTGTATCGATACAGGATGCTTATCAGCAAAGTCCATTCTGTTTTAATGATGTATCGATACGGCAGAAATCCCGTATCGATACGGGGAGGTCTCGAGCAGATTTTCTGCAGATTTTCAAGGATCCACCCAACAACCAAACACAACAATCCAAGCCACGAATAGGGCACAAAATCAACTCATAAGCATGTAAAGAGAGTAAGAGATCCCTACCTCGAATTCCAAAGCCGAACCCAAAGTGGTCGATCAAGCCCTAGAGCTTCAAACCTCGAAACCAAGCAAGAAATACCCCTCCCCGAGCTTGCTCCAACGAAACCCGAGGTTGAAAGCCCGAGAAGATGATGATTTTGGTGAAGAATCTTAGTGAGTCTTGAGCTTGGGGTGGAATTTTGACTGAAAGGGTGAGAGAGATGAGAGGGTGCCGAGAGAGAGAGGGATCGGGAGATGAGAGAGAGAGAGCTTTGGGATCTTTTATCCCCTACACTCACACACACCTATTTATACTAGCACACACATTAATTACGCTTACATCCCTCTGCTAACAATCTTTCCACTTCAACCCCAAATCGTATAAACTCAACAAATTCCTTGTTTTCCTCAATTTCTAGCATTTATAAGTTTTAAATAATATCCGGAAAATGCGGGTCCTTACATAAACTGAGTGGGGAAAGTTCAACTTCAACACGAGTAATGGAAGAAGAGGAAGGAGAAGAAAGCCGAAGGACCGAACCTGAGGAAGACAGGGCGCTAAGACAACTAAAGAAAATCCAAGCTGATATCTCTATTTGGGGATTGCTTATGTCCTCCTACGAACATCGCAACTCCTTCTTCAAAACCTTGGGGAAAGCCAAAGTTCCCATCGACATCACCCCCGAAGAACTCGTGGGTTTCATAATGGCGTCAAAAGCTCCAAAACCAACGATAGCTTTCACTGACAAGGATCTACCCCCTGAAGGGCCTGCACACAACAAACCTCTCTACATTTCACTTAAATGTCTCACCAAATGGATCCCGTTGGTCTTGGTAGATAATTGGTCTGCTTTAAACGTATGTCCTCAAAGAACCCTCGACAAGCTAGGGGTAAACGCCACCGACGTACGCCCTTCAAGCCAAGGAGTAAGGGGATATGACAATTCAAAGAGAAGAGTGATTGGGTGTGTCACACTGCCAGTAGAAGTAGAGAAGATCAAAAGGGATGTGGAGTTCCATGTGATGGATATACCGGCCACCTTCAATCTTTTATTAGGAAGGCCTTGGCTACATGACGCTGGGGCAGTACCTTCCACTTTGCATCAAAAAGTCAAATTCGCGGTAGATGGAAGGGTTATAACCATTCTGGGGGATTCATCAATCCGGGCTCATTCTGATACGCCTGTCCAAGAGGTAGAAATCGAGGAAACCTTCCTCACTGGATTTAGTCTTGAGGAAGCGACTGCTGTGCAAGCCTTAATGGCTGAGAGAAACTTCTATGTAAGCGCCCCCGCCATATGGATGATGAAGAAGCAAAAATACCTCCCTGGTTTGGGTTTAGGCAAAAGATCACAAGGCATCTCGCAAATGATTGATCCTCCGCATAATCAATACGCCTTTGGTCTTGGCTACACCCCGACGGAAGCCGAGGTAAAAAGGAAGAAAAATGTGGAAAAGGCTAAGGCAAGAGGAAGCAGGGTCAAAGAAGAGAAACTCGTGATCCCAAAAACGCTCAATGGCTGGTTTGTGAGAGAAGGAGAAGACTTTCCATTCTGCGGCTTCGCAGAGACATGGGAAAACGAAGTTACCAAGCAACGGTACCCTGGAATGCAAATCTTCTTTGACCAGGAATGGACCGACAGTGATTTGGAAGAAGAACCAGCCAATTTATCTCCTACTCCCGAAGACTGGATTGAAGTGCTAGCTGAATTTGACCTAAAGATTCTGTTTGGCAAAGAGGGTGAAGAAGAGTATAAAACTGCAAAAGGAACCATTCCTGAAATACCGCAGTAAATCGCATGACAAAAACATTGCTCTCATTTCCTAAAGGCAAGTTAGGACATGTTTTGGGCCCCTGTTTGGGCATTATCTACGATTGAATAAATTCCCATTTTTATCACTTCTATGCTTGACAAATGATTCCATCTTTAAAATGTGATTGTTATACACCACAATCTCTCTGCCAAAGATAAAAGGATTTCAAGAATCTAATTCTTTATGTTACCGACCAAAAGGAAAGAGGGGACGAACCCTGGTTACTTAGAACTAGGCTTTTTATCAAAACTTAGGAAAAAGACGCTATCTCCGTGAGAACACTTAGGGTTAGCTTGCCCATTGTGAAAGTACAAACACAATAGGAGATTCATAAAAACATCTCCATCAGATTCCTCTCCAAAACACCAAAACCTTCTTGAGAGAAAAATGCTCGTTGGGTAAAATATACACCCAAGCAAAAGTAAAAGCAGAGCCTGCTAGGAAAAAGTGAAAAACGCAGCCTAGGCAAAAGTTAAGGCATTTGAAGGAAAGCTCGCTAGGGACTCAACCTCTATCAGGTAACCTAGGCAAAATTTAGAGCATAAAAGAAAGAAAAAACCAAGAGTGAAAACCCAACCCCCAAAGGTGGTGATCTTGGAACTACGTAAAAGGCCTGATTCCCTGATTGGGATACGTAGGCAATCTCGCGTCAAGATGCGGCCCAAATATTTGGAGAGAATAAAGATGATACCAAAAGGGTTTGTATTCAATGATAGGCATAGCTAACCTTGCGTATTGAGCTCACAAAAGATGAGTTAGTCATTTTCCAGGGAATTGGTAAGAACAAAGGTATGCAAGAATCATCGTTCGTCCTCTCTGACTCAGAAGTCGTCGACATAAGGGACCAAGCATTCTAACAAAAACATGGCAAAGAGATTGCAGGAATAACAAAAGCAAATAAGAGAGCTTGAATCAAATGCAAGTGTAAGAAGGGAAAAATACCGTTTGGCTAAATAGCAAAAAAAAAAAAAAAAAACCTAACTTCTTTAGGAAATGGAAGTAGCGGCCGAAGAATGGAACCCTCGGCCGAGTGATCCATTCCTCGGCCCAAGTTTAAATCCAGGCATTCACAAAACTTTGAAAAGTATTGCATAAATACCTAATTTCTCATACATGCTGAGGATGCTTCAAATACAAACAAAAAATACAAATGTCAAATTATCTGTTTTTAGAACTAACAAATACAGGTACAAGAGAGGAAAGGCTAGCTACTGCCCACGACCCCTCTTGGGCGCGGGACGAAAACGCTCAGGAACTGGGACACTGATCCTCTGTCCCTCGCCAGTCGCGGCATTTCCATCACCAGCTTCAGTACTCCCACCCTCGCTAACTCCAGCACTCTGGGTGACCGACACTGTCGGTACTCGCTCTGCTTCAAGCTGCAGAGACACAGGATATAGGCATTTAGTTTCACAGGGAACATAGGATGGAAAAAGAAGAGATCAAAGGATGCATATCGCAGCTATTCGACTGCGCTGCCGCCGAGCCAAAGCCTCTGCGCTCTAGAAAGCACGCAACCATTCCTGAAACACCCCAGCGGGCACCTACAGAGGAAGCAACTGCATATAGTAAGCAAGGAATGCTGAAGGAAACCAAAACAGAATCTACAAATATTACCTGCTGGACCCCGGCAGGAAGCACGTAGAACTGCGTAGTACACGGTGTCAGTGGCAAACGCTCCTCTTCTCCACTCGCATTGTGGAAAGAAATGAAACTGGGGGCCCGTGGCCAAACAGGAGGAGCAGCAGCAGCAGTAGTGGTAGGAAGGGTCAAGGAGGCCAAACGAAAGGCTGAGTAGTCTCCTACTGCGAGAAAACTCAAGGCTGGCTGTCTCTCAAGAGCAAGTAGCAAGCTTTCCCCGGTCAAAAGATGGGTCGATCTCATGCCAACAGGAGGAGGGAGAGGAACAAGCTGCAACGCCTCAGAACGTGGAAAGTATTGGCTCGCTACCCTCTCCCCAAGATACCACGCTCTCGAAAATGGCCCCTCCAGAAGGAAGTGCTGGCTGTCCAACGCCCGAGCTGAGGTCAACTCCAAAGGAGCATCGTCAAGTAGCACGCCCCATGGGTCGAAACGCACCTATAACAAGGGAAATAGCATCAAAATGACAGAATGAGGAAATTGCGCGAAAATCAGAAGACAAAGAAAATGTCATACCTGATCCACCGTTAGGCGATCCAAAACTCGCCTCCAAGCCAGCAAGTCCATGGCGGCCGACCGTGACTTCCGAACTCCTTTCAACCAACGGGCTGCCCGCGGAACAAACCTAGGCTCTCTGTGCCCAGTCGGAGGAGGAAACTGCAACAAGTGCTCAAAAGCCCAAAGCTACAAGCAAAGACGGAGAATATGAATAATGAAGGTGGAAGCAACAAGAGAATAATGCAGAAATCAAAATATATACCTCGAGAATACGATGGTGTCCGCCAAGCGACAAACTAACTCCCCGGGAACAAGCACTGAGGTGTCCGTACAACGTGGCTAGGGCAGGAGTTCCCCAATCAAACTCTGCTATGGTCTCTAAGTGCACCAAAGCAGCCAAGAACTGGACATGTACCGAATTTTCTTTGTTGCAAAACAAAGTTTGCCCAAGGAGATAAAGCAGGAAAGCTCGTACCAGCTGAGAAAGGGGAATCTCCGTCAAGATATCAACTTGATCAAACTCGTCCCGAAGCCAGGTATATGTGATATGGCCACTCTCGGATACAATGGGAACCTTCCCCAAGAGGTATCCAAGGGCACCCTTCCGCTCATGAATCCGCGGGTCAATTGGAAGAGGATCGCCGCCAACCCTCAGGCCTGTGAGCAAAGCAAAGTCGCCCGGAGTGATCGTCATCTCCCCAGCCTCCGGAAGGTGGAAAGTGTTGGTGGTATCCCACCACCGTTCGACCAAGGATGTGGTCAATCCCAACTCCGCCTTCGGAAGATGGAAACCAAGAATCAAGGGCTCGAAGCCAGCCAAAGCAACTGCATCCTTGGCCTCCTGAGGGAGCCTCTCATACCACTCAAACACCTGGGGGCAGCTTCCCCACACGCGCAGCCTCTCATTTGCCTGACAAAATATAAAGAAGGAATCAAATACACAAGATATCGCCTATACAGGGGGCAACTTCTAGAACTCAAACTCCCTATCAAAATATCAAATTATCACTCTGCAAAATCTTATATACAAAAATCATTTGACAGGATAAAATTCTACCTTCCTGTTGGTGAAACCAAGATGCTGCTCTGGCTCCCTGTGCAAGACCTCAGGTGGGATGTCACTAAGGGGAGGACGGTATCGCAAGGAACCACCACGCCCGACCAGGTGAACCTGGGGAGCGTAAGTGGCAACGTCAAATGGTGGGAGAATATCACCACCCGCATCAGTAGAAACCTCGGGTTCAACCCCAGGAGGAATGGGTTGCGAGGAACTTCCCCCAACAGTGGCTCTGCGCCGACTCGAACGAAGAACGCGGGAACTTGAAACCCCGCCAAGAATCGCGGCCTCAACGGCCGGAGCTTTGCCCGTATCCCTGGGTGCGGCAGAAGTGCCAGAAGATGGAGGAGGGGGCGGAGATGATGCCATGGCAGGAGGTGGCAGGGAACCGTGGTGGTTGGAAAAACCGACGGGTAGGAGGCGGCGGCGGCCGACGAGGAGAGAGAGGAGGAGGCGGCGGCAATCGCTCGAAAGGGAGAGAAAAATGAGGAATGGAGGAAGAAAGGGTAGGATGACCCGTGAGATCGATTAAGTTTAACTTAAATCGATTTTCTGACTTTTGGATTTCTCACGGCCGATACATCGATTCCTCGGCCGAGACATCAATCCTTCGGCCGAGAGATCGATCTCCTGGCCCTCTTAATCAATTTCCCTTAGCAAACAGCAGATTTTGCTCAGTGCACTAACTCGCCATTATAGAATTCTGGGTCCGTGACCAACAGAAGCAAAATCAAATCAGCCTTGGGGGCATCCCCAAGCCAATACAATATGATCAAAACTAGCCTTGGGGGCATGCCCAAGCATCAAAGCCCTCTCTCCACAAACTGCTGGCCAAAGCAAGCTGAAACACCGAGCGACTTTACACCTGTATCCATTCACTCAGCGGCTCGAAGCCCATTCAGCGATCCTGTATCCATCATCTCTATATGACTCAGCAACTCTACACCTGCCAGCTCAGCGGCTCGAGGCCCATTACTCCAACGGGCTCAAAGCCTGTATCTATCGTCTCAGCGGCTCTAAGCCCTCAGCACAGCAGGCTCAAAGCCATTAATCTCAGCAGCTCTGCGCCCATTACTTCAACAGGCTCTACGCCCAATCACCATCAGCAGCTCTACGCTTGCCGTTCCCAGCAGCTATACAATCATCAAGCCCATACAGCGGTCCCGTACCCGTTATCTTTATCACAACTCAGCGGCTCGAAGCCCGCTACCTCAACTGGCTCGAAGCCGTAAACAACCAACCCAGCGGCTCTAAGCCCATTGTCTTAATTGGCTCGAAGCCCATTATCTCGACAGGCTCGAAGCCTATATCTATCACCTCAGCGGCTCGAAGCCCATTATCTCAACAGGCTCGAAGCCTATATCTACCACCTCAGTGACTCCAAGCCATCACCTCAATAGGCTCGAAGCCTATCTCAACAGGCTCTACATCTACTATCAACCAGCGGCTCGAAACCCTCGAATCAGCAGCTCTATGCTCACTATCACGGCAACAGGCTCTACGCCTGTAATTACTCAACTCAGCGGCTCCAAGCCCATTATCTCAATTGGCTCAAAGCCGTAAACAAGCAATCTCAGCGGCTCTATGCCTATACCATCTCAGCGGCTCCAAGCCCACCGTTTCAACTGGCTCAAAGCCGTAACAACCAACCCAGCGGCTCTAAGCCCATTGTTTCAACTGGCTCGAAGCCGTACACAATCAAGTTCTTAACAGGCTCGAAGCCTGTGTTCATCATCTCAACTGGCTCAAAGCCGTAAACAAGCAATCTCAGCGGCTCAAAGCCCATCATCTCAACTGGCTCGAAGCCGTAAACAAGCAACAGGCTCTAAGCCGCCCCAACAATCAAGACATTTATTCTCAGGCTCTACGCCTGAATGCTCAAAAATCTAACATTTTTGAATGCTCAAGCTCTACGCTTGGATGCCCAACCACTGTGTACTGGATGCTCAAGTTATACACTTGAATGCTCAAGCTCTACGCTTGGATGCCCAACCACTGTGTACTGGACGCTCAAAGCCTGTACTTTGAATGCTCGGATTCTGCCGTCCGAATGCTCGAGCTCTACACTCTGAATGCTCAAGTCCGGAACTTGATAGAAGCTCTAAGCTTAAAACAAACACACACGCACGGGCCCGTGCACATTTGCATCAACATTTTCACATCGAGTCTGCATCACATCTATTCACATCTAACAACCATCATCACACATATACACTTTGCATATCTCTCATGAAACAGGTCAACCCTGCAATCAACCGGCACTATGCCTCGGTTTTATTGATCGGCCCAACGCCTCGATCTTTTGGCTCCACGCCAACACTTATGATGGAAAAGCTCTGTGCGCAGACCATCAGAATGCAACCAGCTCTACGCTTCGGTTCATATCACGTCAAGCTCTAAGCTCCAAACAACTCAGGCCTGCGCCTCAAGACTGTATACAGGCTCCACGCCTCAATCACTTCAGGCTCCATGCCTCAGTTCCTTCATCTCAGGCCCTTGCCTTATACAAGCTCCGCGCTTCGGTTCATCACGTCAAGCTCAAAGCTCTGACACCACAGGCTCTCGCCTTATGATCAACACCAGCTCCGCGCTTCGGTCCTAGCAAATCACCTCAGGCTCTCGCCTTATGATCAACACCAGCTCCGCGCTTCGGTCCTAGCAATCACCTCAGGCTCTCGCCTTATGATCAACACCAGCTCCGCGCTTCGATCCTAGCAAATCACCTCAGGCTCTCGCTTTATGATCAACACCAGCTCCGCGCTTCGGTCCTAGCAAATCACCTCAGGCTCTCGCCTTATGGTCAACACCAGCTCCGCGCTTCGGTCAAACCCAATCTCCTCAGGCCTTCGCCTTAAGATTGCAACAGGCTCCACGCCTCGATTTCATCACTCTCCAGGCTCTCGCCTCATGACTACAACAGGCTCCGTGCCTCGGTTCCCTCATCACCAAAGCTCCGTGCTCTAGCTACTGGCCCTGCGCCCCCCACATCTCAAAAACAACTGGCGTCCAATTCATCCCCAGTAGATGGTTTGGATTCCACCCCATTACATCAATTCCTTCCAGCTCATTCGCAAGGATAGGCTACTCTACCGAGCTCCTTTCAGTCAAAGTAAGGATGATCAAGAAAAGCAAACGCACCTGCAGTGTACTGATCTACCCCAAAATAACTAAGGAAGCTCTCCGCAAAAACTCCCCAGGCAGCCCTGCGCTCCTTCAACTATCTTCCGCCAAAACCCTGGCTCAGTCTAGGTACGTCACACTACGGCTTTTTTAAGCCCTAAGGTACGTCTTCTGTCTCTAACCCTCCAAACTTTTTACTTTTCTTTATTGCCCGAACTACGATTGGTCTGAATTTCCCTTGTGGAATATGTAGGCAGCCTCCCGGCCCGACCATAACAAAACCTTTTTCAAAAACCCCTTGGAATAGTGGTTGGACCAAATTGAGTTGCTTTTTACAGCTTTGACTCTTACTCAAACATGTCTCGCGATCCGTCTGAGTTCAGTCAAAGAGGGGCATCTGTAGACACCCCAATTTGGCCTAACGATTATTTCAAGTCCCGCCTTGGGACAATCCCGATGATGAAATGGATACAATGATTGATGATTGCTTCTTTGAGGACCTTAGGACTTTCGGTGAGAACTTTGACCATTTAGAGGACCCAATTCAAAGCCATACAGCCTTTCAGACAGAAATACAGAAGCCTAGGAGAATCCATCTGACGGCCGTAATATCGATCTAACGGCCATAACATCAATCCCTCGCCCGAGCAACCTGTTGCCAGCAAAATCTCCCTGAGAGATCAATCTCTCGGCCGCAAGATCTATCCTTCGGCCGAGACATCCATTCCACGGCCGCGACATCCTTTGCTCGGCCGCCAGATCGACCTTTTTCCAGACTCTGGAACGTTCTGTCAGACGTTTGGTTTGATCCAACTACACTACCTTTCCGATGCGTTCGGGCTACGTTTGGAGATCACGACGTAGAGTTAGAGATGCATTGCAATTGCAATTGCCATCTCGTGATTTGATTGGCCGGAGTGAGTCATCCCTATGCCTATATAAAGGGGCCTTTGGGTTCCGAAATTAACACACAGAAATTGAGATACCCACACACTCAATCAAACCTCGAAACTCTGCAGAAATACTCCCTCAATCCCATACTTTAAAAGCCCTAACCTTCCGAAGGCAGCCGTCAATCCTGCGATCGAACCCCGAAGTTCAAACCCTAACTCTAGGGTTCTCGATCAAGCAATCAATCAATCACGCCCAATCCAAAGCAATCAAGCAACTGAGGGATCAAGGTGGTGAGGCCCAACGGCCTCTGGTTTGTCTTATTTACTGTCTCTTTTACTAATCATAGCATTTTGATTAACTGTTAATCTTTCTATCTGGTGTGAGGAAGAACACCGACCGGGGCTTCGATCCCTCGGCCGGTACATCAAACCAGGAGGATCCCTCGGCCGTGACATCTATTCACCGGCCGCGAGATCCATCCCCCTGGGACATTTTGTTTGCTTTCTCTGCTTTCTAATGCATGCTTCAATTATCGCACTGGCTCACTTTGCTTACTGTTTAAAGGAATAATTAAACAGACTATGTGTTAGAATTAAACAAAGCATCTATATGTCTTATGTTGAACGATTATGGGCCAGTCTCATGACTGGGCAAAGAGGGGTGCCTAACACCTTCCCCTTATTGTACTTTTGGCTTCCGTATCCAGAATCTCTATCTATTTTCCCAGTTTTAATAAACTGGGTGGCGACTCTATTTGATGATAACCGTTATCACGTGGCGATGTTCCTAGCCATGGGAATGTCCATGATTTTGGTTTATGAAGTGAGCAACCAATCGAGCAAACACAACGTGATCAATCTGTATGGCGATGCCCCGCTTGGGAGGTGTCTACACCAAGCACTTTTGTTTTGCTAGAGTCACCTAGTATAACCATCTTCTCTTCATCAAGGGAGTATACACTTTGAACCAAGTCCTATCATAGCAGACGTGCCTATTTGCACCAGAGTCTGCCCACCACCCTCCACATATTGAACCATGCAAATGTCTGTAATCATTGCCATAAATGGCTCCTAAATAACGTTCGCTTGTGGAACAGGACCACGTTTTCGTAACTTGCAAATTCGAGCAATATGCCCACTTTTGCCACAAACAAAGCATCCATTGTTTTGTTGATTTTCCAAAGGGGGTCCTTGGTTAAAGTTTTTATGAAATCCTTTGTTGTGAGATTTTCCTTTTTTTTTTTTAGAAATCTTTTTGTGAGGCTGCATATAAGCATTCTTAGGAGACTGATTTTTTGGGTTGGTTATGGTTACTCACAGAAATATAATTTACCTTTGTGAAATGCCCAATACCTTCTTGTGTCAATAGTGCATCTTGGCCTCTAGCCTCCTCCTCCACACGGATGCGAGTGATCAAGGTCTCTAGGGACATCTCTTTTTGCTTATGGCGCATCGTCTTTTGAAATTCCCTCCAAGACGGTGGTAATTTATCAATGCTGCCTGCTACCACAAGATTGTCCCCAATCTTGATGCCTTCAGATGACATCTCTGCCACTATCATCTAGAAATCTTGAGCTTGCTCCACAACCAATTTTCCATCCACCATTTGAAAGCGAAAAAATCGACTAGCTGCATACTTCTTTGCTCCTGCCTCTTCAGTATCATACTTGCTCTGTAAAGCTTTCCAGATTTTCTTGGCAGAAGAGTAAGTTGTATCATAGTAATCATAAAAGTGATCAGCAAGGCAATTCAAGAGATAATACTGACACTTGTACTCATCTGTGTTGTACTTCTCCACCCGCTCTTGATGAGCTTCGTATTCTTCGTCGTTCGTCTCGTCGACATTGACCTTGTTCGGATTTTTGCCGAAGAGAATGTAGGCAACCTTGAGAAGGCTAAGGTAGAAAAAAACTTTTCCTTTCCACCTCTTGAAATGGGCTCCCTTGAACTTGAAGGGCTTGTTGAGATCACCAGTGTTGTCCTTGGTCTTTTCTGGTGCTTGCTCCATGCTTTTATCTCCTTAAAATTGTTGGTGAAATTACCACAGAATATATATTTAATAAATTCATAACAATTCCAGAATGACTGAGGCGCGAGTATCTCGCTTTCTTTAAGGAGATATAGCCTCTACGGTGGGTGAAACCCAAACAACCGATGCAGTAGACAACAACTATTCTCCCCTAGGTTTCATCAGCCCAACACTCAAGTTGTATGGCTCTCACACACTTTGCACCAGTGGTGTGAGCCCAAAGCTCCACAGAATAAAAACACATTTATTTGCCCGAAATAGTGAAAATAGTTTTCCCTTTGTTTTTTGTATTACTTCACTTACTTGCCTTAGAAACACCTGAAGAAGACCCTTATATAGTCCTTAGGTAGAAACCCAATTAATTACGTACATGCATAACTTAACACATTAATAAGACTTCAGTTAAAGACTTTTACTCTAATGAACTGAACTCTAATTAACGTTAATGATGTTAGATTAATTAATATACTTCATTTAATATGAAAATTTAACAACAATAAGTAATGCAAATTATGGGAAAGGAAAATCTAATTTGCCTTGGTTTTGGCCTTCCCATTAATGCTGATGCAAATAATCTTGCAAATTAGTCAGTCAATTAACCTAAATTCGGACTTATCAAACAAATTGAGCTCTCATCTACATCACAACTAATAGAAAACTGAACAAAAATTTGGAAGAGAAACAAAGAATTAGAATTAATAAAACCAAAAATCAACTGGCTAGCTAGTAGGTACCCAAACAGTAGCAAAAACAACATTATGCCCTTTCCAAGTGAGCACAAGATCCTCTTCCTCCCTCTTCAACCCCCACCCCGCCGTGTGCTCCTCGAGCATGCCCTTCACCTCCGCCACCCCATCTCCTCTAAACCCGACGCCTCTGAACCCGGTGTTCCTCATCCGCTGCACCCACTACCCCTTCAGCTCCGCCCTCTTAGCCCCCCCCCCCCCCCCCCCCCCCCCCCCCCACCACATTCTCTATCTTCCAGCACAAATCCCCCTCGTACCACTCCCTTTCCTTGCTACCGGTACTGCCACCACCACCACGCATTAGAAACGTGTCCATTTTATTCCAAAATCTATATCACGCAAAATTCAAGTCTACGAAAAAGATGGAAAGATGCTAAAAAAAGTCAATTTTATTGATTTGAGAAATTTAAGGTTACAATCTTTGATGAATTTCAAAGCAAAGAAATTAATCCTCTAATTCTTCTCTTCGGTTGTTGAAACGAGAGCTTGACAGCTTGATCTTGATTTGAATGGCGATATCTTCTGCGGTCTTTGCAAAGATGACGGCGACTTTGTCGGGCTTTGACTTGAGGGCTTTGAAGCTTCTTCTCAAGTTGGATTGCTTGATCTTCTCCAATTCAGTTGAAAAAGATGGTGGATTTGTGGATATTGACTTGAGAGCTTTGGAGCTTCTTCTCAAATCGGTCTTTGGGATCTTCTTCAATTTGATTGAAGGAGATGCAGATTTGCAGATGTTGACTCAAATCGGTATTTGAGATCTTCTTCAAGCTTGAACGTTCTTCAGGGCTTGGATGCTTTGAACTGAAGAGCGTCTGGCTTGATGTGGACTTGAAAGATTCTGAAAGGCCTTCGCAGCTTTGATCTTCAAAACTCCGGAAGCTTACGTGTGATGGATGAATGCGAATTCTGAAGGGCTTGGAGGCTTTGATCTTCAGAGTTCTCGAGCTTGGATTTCATGATGGAGATTTGACTTGAGCATTCTTTAGGGTTTTGAAGCTTTGATCTGAAGAACCGTCTTTGTTTGATGTAGACTTGACTTGAATGTTCTTCAAAGCTTTGAAGCTTTGATCTGAAGAACCTTCTTGTTGGATGCAGACTTGAAGACTTCTGAAGGGCTTGAGGGCTTTGATCTTCAAAGCTCTGGAGCTTGTGTGCTTCAATGTGCAAATGGAAAAATATGAGAGGGAGCACCTCAATTTATAGAGATGTGGGATGGAGAGTCATGACCAACTCTACCTCCTTCATATTTATCTTCCTAATTATTTCTTTATTTAACATAAAAGAAATAATTATTTAACTTGATAATTATCCTTCTTTCTTTTATTTTAAGAAAGACAATTATAAAGAGAAATACAATTATTATTTTACCAAGTGGCTTAATTTGATTGGCTGGACTTAATAAAAAATAATAACTGCATCACTTCGATACGTGGTGTCATTTGATTGGTCCATTTGGATCACTTTAACCTTTGACCTCAAGACACTTGGCGATGTTTGATTAGCCATTTATCGTGCCCTATTTATTAAGTCCTGCAACACGTGGCAACTTGTGATTGGCCGTAAATTTTACATGCCTACATGAGCTTTGGGTTGTGATGACCAGTGGGATAAGGAGGATGCTATTAAGAACTGATTTTCAACTGCGCGTTGGATTTGAATTGGAGGATCCTCCAATTATTGAAGAATTGGAGAAGAGCCAAATTCGAGAAATTGCATTCGGGGATCCTTGCTTAACAAACATCAAGCGCATGCAAGAAAAGAAAATTAACCATTGGTGGACGAATACAATTACCTTACTCGGAAAATTCTTCACCAGTCTTTTAAATAATGAGAGATGTTAATCAGTACAAATACGTTCGGTTTTTTATTTTATTTTTCAATAAAATTTTTGCTACGTTCGGTGGTGTAAAGTTGAAAGCTAATTGGACACTCCAAGCTTTGCTAGAATTTGAATATGGCAAAGGAAGAGAGATACTTATTCACGCACTACGTCAAATTTTTGCTTTAGCGGCATCAAAAAAACCATCGGTAATAGTCCCAAAATTGCCGGTAAAAGTTACGTTGGTAAAGCAATTGTCGGAAAAACAAAAATGGCAATAATTACCACCAGTAAAGGCAAAGACTATTAACGGCGGTTTTACTACCACTGCTACGGGAAAAAATGACTTTGCCAAGGTTCGAACCGCGACACATTGATTAATACCAGAGCAATTTCCCACAGAGCTACATAATATTTTATGTTTAATTAGAAAAAAATAATATTTATATTATATAATGCATCATTACCGGTGATTTTTTGCTTACCGCCATTAATAGTTAATTTTACCGGTGATTTTACTCATGCCGTTAATAAACTGTGTTTATAATTACCTTTTGTGGCGGTTGGTCATTACCGCCGGTAATAGCACCATTTACTAATGGTTTTATTACTGCCAGTAAAAAAACCGCCAGCAAAGGCTATTTTTGGCGTGGCTCCTCCGTAAATAAGTTATTTACGGATGCGGACGATCTCACCCGTCTGTCTTGGCAATCAATGGTCCGGATTTAAAAAAAAAAACTCTTTTAGGAAAGAGTTCTTTTAAAATCCAGATCGTCCAAACACTTTTGGACGCTCGAAATTGAGCACTATAAACTTAGTTTTACGGGACAACCACTGCTCAGTGCAGTTAGTATGTCATCTCTTCCCTAAGGGGAGGTCCTAGGTTCGACTCCTGCTGGAGCAACACCCTTGGGGTCCCAAGCTATAGATAGCTTCTGGACTCCGTGCTAACTCTAACATCCCCCACTAACCCCCGCTGATGTATGACGATTGGAAAAAAAAAAAAAAAACTTAGTTTTACGGAAACCTCTTTAAAGGAGTTTTTCTCGGCAAGGAAACTTGGACCAGCCATGCCCCTAAAATTTTGTACATGGTGTGTGACTGGAGCCAGAGGAAATTGGGTCCCATAGTTATTGGTACTGAGGTCCTATTTCAAAACACCTTCTTAAAAAATAAGTACTTATTTCACATTTTTAAACACAAAAATAATATAAATGAAAAATATATTTTCAATTTTTTTGCATCGTATTAAATATCTCAATGAGATCTATCAAACAAGATCCATATTTGATAGGAAAATTATTTATGTAAGGACATGATTTTTAAGTTTAAAATCGCCTTCTTAAAAAATAAGTACTTATTTCCCTTTCGGAAACGGGACCTAAATGGTATTTTAAAAGGAAGGGGATTATTAGTCAGTGAGTTTTGGAAAGTTAGGGCTCTCTCTTTAAAGCGTAGTTCTCGGCACACTAGCAGTATAAAAAGAGGAGGGCAGATGGGCTTTATTGAGGGAGGAGAGATCACCACGCAGAGACAAGCATATATCTGGCTTTGGCTGGAGACCAGAAAGTAGAAGGAGAAACAAAGCCTTTGGGCAACAATACTTTTATTCTTTGTAAGCTTCTATTTGTTTTTCAATGGAGTTTTATTATCGCATTATTATGCGTCATATCGGTTACTCTTTGTACGTATTTTTCCCGCACTCCAGTACTGATATGACTAACGACAACCTTATGTCGCGTGGCGGCCCTATCGCGTTTCTCGGTTATTCTCGCACAATTTTCTTCTAACGGGTGCTCTAAAAGAATTTTGCTTTTAGTGAGAGTCGAACTAAAAACTTACTACCTACGAGACTATTACTTGTGCCCAGTCCGGATCCAGTCAAGGGATCCCGGATTTGGGCTTTGGTGCAGACTTCTTTCATCAGCCGTTGGATTGTGTTTTCAATGATCGGGATTTGCGGACAATGTGTTCGTGCGAACAGATCGTCTGCAGATCCGGACCATTGATAACACAATTCAACGCCTAAGAGTAGGTCCGCAACAAAGCCCAAATCCGGGATCCCTGACTGAATCCGAACTGTACTTGTGCCCCTTAGTAACTTTTTGGTTATTTGTCATACTCTCACGCATGCTAATTGAGATAATTTTTTATTCAGCTTTATTCAGGGAAATATGGATTGTGATAGCGAGGCCACTCAAAGTGATTTGCTAGTTCCCTTAATAGCGGAACAGAAAAATCACCACTCTGCAATTCCTCTCGAGAAAAATAAAGAAGAATCAATCGCCATCGAAGTAGGAGGACAAGAAGAAAAGAGAGACGATCACAGCGGACATATTCACAAAACTGCCAGCAAAAGATGAAATGGTACTAGAAATCCTCTCCCGGTTACCACCAAAAACTGTTACCAAATTCAAAAGTGTTGTGGGCTCCCGCGCCCGAAGCGCGATTTTAGACAGAGTCGCCACCCGGATTTTTGAGATGGATGATCCGAGGAACCGAGGGGTTTTGTTTTGAAAAAGAAAAGGCCTTTTGGTCTAGCGAAACTGTTTGAGATTTTGGATCCGGGAGCCAGGTTACGAACGGGGAAGGTTTTGTTGAAAAGCACCCCGCTCGCTCAGTAAAAACCGGTCTCTACTAAGCATTTTAAATGGGGGGATTAATACCATTCGGAAAACCTCAAAAACACATAAAGGGAAAGGGGAACAAGATGAATCATAACACGTTGCCGTGCTAGTGGTGCTTGCTGTACAGAGATGATAAAGATGGCATGGCGATAATATAAACAAGAAAGATATACAAACGGACTGTCTGAATCACTATCCTCCGTCAGGCGGCATATCGGCGTATAACGCGCGGCTTACTGATATGCCGTGCGTGGTTCTGATCTTGATACTAAACTTTTATTATTTTGTAAAGCTTCGCACGGTGTACCCATTACATCGCACGGTGTTATTTTAAAACTTCAGACAACTCACAGCCGTCAGATCATCTTAGATCTGCACCATTCCTTCAAGCCATGGAAAGAAAACCATTTTTGATACGTTTGCCTGTTTTGAAAAAGATCTATGGGGTTTAAAACATGGCTTGTAGATATGGTCTCATTTTGGGACTGCTTTTTGGTATACAGAAAAGATCCAACAACAGACGATCGTGATCCAGACAGCTTGAACAAGAAAATAATATCATTTTGTTATGCCGTGCGTGCAAGCTTACTACGCCGTGCGACGCTTCAAAGCGCCGCGCGGCGTAGCACACTTTTGCACAGAGCACTGGTTTTGTTTTGTAAAAGAGGTTTTGGGTCAGATCCTAACCAAAAGGGTTACGCCTGAAAACAGAAAGGTCCCCTCAGGGCCAGGACAGAGCCTAGCCCAAGGAAACTTGGTTTTTACCTTAGATCTGGAGCTTGAATGAGTTTTGATGAAAGCGGATGGACGTCGGAAGGTTGGAAAAGAAAGTAGAAGTATGGATGTGTGTAGTAGATGGGTATATTGGGTAGTTGAGACCTCAAAGTTAGTAAGGAAATAACTTCAATGGTGAAGAGAAAAATAGAGTAAAATACCTAGAGAATGTCTTTTGAGAATAACATTCTTCAAGGCTTGGAAATGGAAAGTGGGTGTGAAAGCAAGAAGAGAGAGAAATGGTATAATGGTGATCAAATGCCCTTTTCCCTTGAGTGGAGGGGTGTATTTATAGGCAAGAGCCTTGGATTTTGAATTTCAAAAGTTGGAGGTATTTTCTGGGCGGGCCAGAAGTGTGCTTTCGGCTGAGCCGTATTGCAACTGTGGCTCAAATAGGCGTGGCCGACAGCTTTCTGAGCCAGTCAGAACTTTATCCAAAATGCCGTGTGGTTAACCTCATGACTGCGTGCGGCGTATTAAATTTCGATACGCCGCGCGGTGTAGAAGTGTCACGCGCGGTACTTCAGGTTCGGTCCAGGGCTTTTTGGGCTTTCTCTGGACTTTTTCTGGGCTGATGGTTGGTTTGGGCTGCGGATGCTGGAGGAATACTTCATTCAAGCTCGCAAAGGCTTTGTTTCCTTTATTTCATCATCGGGGCGGACAAAGACCCTTCGAGGTCCGGATTGGGGTGTCTACAGTAGTCCCTCTTTAACGTAACTCAGATATCATTGTTTTGATACGAGTGACGCTTAAAGAATAGGCATCCCGATCCGTTTGCTCTAAAGTCTTTGAACAGAGACAAAGTACTCGAAAATGCAAGTAAATGACAATGGTGGTCGCGTTCGCGAAACTGCCTACGTACCCCGTTTGTAGGGATCAGACCAACGTAGTTCAATTGGGATAATGCAATCGTAGCAAACAATGCGAAAAATTCGAAGTAAGCCCTTTTGAAAATTCGAGACGAGCCTTCGGGAGGCGAAACTTGATTTGAGACTGGTTTGAAATTGAGACTTGATTTTGAGACGAGCCTTCGGGAGGCGAAACTTGATTTGAGACTGGTTTGAATTTGAGACTTGATTTTGAAACGAGCCTTCGGGAGGCGAAATTTGAAATTGATTTGAGACTTGAATTGAGACTTGATTTGAGACTTAATTTGAGACGAGCCTTCGGGAGGCGAAATTTGAAATTGATTTGAGACGAGTCTTCGGGAGGCAAAATTTGAAATTGAATTGAGACTTGATTTGAGACTTGATTTGAGACGAGCCTTCGGGAGGCGAAATTTGAAATTGATTTGAGACTTGATTTGAGACGAGCCTTCGGGAGGTGAAATTTGAAATTGATTTGAGACTTGAATTGAGACTTGATTTGAGACGAGCCTTCGGGAGGCGAAATTTGAAATTGATTTGAGACTTGAATTGAGACTTGATTTGAGACGAGCCTTCGGGAGGCGAAATTTGAAATTGATTTGAGACTTGATTTGAGACGAGCCTTCGGGAGGCGAAATTTGAAATTGATTTGAGACTTGAATTGAGATTTGATTTGAGACTTGATTTGAGACGAGACTAGGAACGCGAATCTAGCAAATACTGCGAGCAAATGTGAATACGACCAGTCCTCGGGGGACGAGGAAATTTTGCGAGTCCCGGGGGGACTAGGATCGAATGATCTCATCATTAATGCACGTTATTCCAAAGGATTTCTGCTGCAAAACGGCTGGAGCTTTTGGTTTCCGAGATGACTTTGGTGGCTAGGGTGCTCAATTTCCGAGAAAACACATTTATTCCTCTGAAGCCATAATGCCGTGCGGGCGTTCGATGTGGCGCGCGGCATTTCGTTTTCCCATGCACCTCTTCGATTTCTGAGATCAGTTGGCTGGTTTAAGGGTGCCCATTAATACAGGTGTGCCCTTTCGTCGGTCAGGACCCCTTTTTAAAGGGATGGTGATGCCTTATTCCATGCACCATTCTCCCAAGTCTCTCTACCTTCTCCCCATTCTAAGAAAAAGGTTTCTTTCGAGACTCGACATGGCGGACAGCGACTTGACTGCACGAGTGACTTCCCTCGAGGCTGAGATGGGTTTTTATCACGAAGAGATCGAGCAACTGAATCGTCAGATCGCGAGGCTCATATCAACGATCCGTACTCTTCGCCGTGCGGTGTCCAACCTTCAGGACTTCGCTTTTGATCAACTAGACAACAAGGACGACCCGGAGTATGTGCCAGGGCGCGACTCGGATGGGACTGCAGAGGACTCGGAAGGGAATCCGAATGGCTCGGACGACCATTCTGACGAAAGGGACGGTGCGTCCGGCGGAGAGAGCGACTGAGGATGAGGATTGAGGAAGAAGAAAGGGGGCCAGTAGGATTTTTTTCTGTTTTGATTTTCTCTTTTCTTTTCTTTTCTTTTCTTTTTTTTTTGAACGATGTAATGAAAATCCCGGGGGATTACCTTGGGCTTCGTGGAATGAAAAATCCCTTTTTCTTGTCATCACTCGTCTGCTTTTTCTGCTCATACTGTACACGAACGAAATCGAATGTGAATACCATTGTCAGAAACTGCCCTCAGAAACTAAACTGTCGAACCAACCCAGTATGCCGTGCGCAGTATGGGTAATGCCGTGCGTCGTGAAAACTCGTGAACTTTCACTCTGTCAAGCTATTATGCCGCGCGCTTCTCTCCAATATGCCGTGCGGTACACCTCTCTTCGAACCCGGTCCATTTAAAGTCCAGACGAACCGGTTCACGGGATATATATATATATATACGCGGCGTACACAGTACGCCCCTGTTCGAAAAGTTCCCTCCTCTCTCTCCTGTCTCTCTCTCTGGTCTCTCTCTCTCTCGTCTCTCTTTCTCTCTCCCGATCATCTCTCTCTCTCACCCATCCCTCTCTTTCGCTGCTTTCTCTCTCTCTCACGCTCTCACTGCTCTCTCTCTCTCTCCCGTCTCTTTCTTTCATGGATAGCACAGATATACTCGGGGGTGATCACCCCCCGCGGGTCGAGGTTGCACTGGCCACGGTGGCCCCGGGGAGCGGCGTGGCAGCCGAGGTGGGGCCGGAGACCGTGGGGGTCTCGGCCCCGGCGGCATTGGCCGAGGAGGCTTCGGCCTCGGCTGCCGCGGCGGTTGGCAGTGGTGGCGGTGACGGTGGTAGCAGGGTGTTGGCCGGGTATGGCCAGGAGACGGAGACTCCGAGTGCAGTGGAGCCTAGGGGTGAGGACGAGGCTACGGGCCGAACAGAGGGTACAGTTGGTTTGGAGGAGAGGGTTACTGAGACTTACGGTGGTGACGGGCCTGACGGAGCGGAGGTGGTGACAGAGGCTTCCCCTGTGAGAGAGCCACGGACTGACCTGGGGAAGGGTCCTGTCGTTGAGGAGGAGTTGGTGGAGGAGAGGGAGACACCGGCTCTATTTGTCGGTAGTGGTGAGGGTGCAGGGTCGTCGCGGCCCATAGGGTTGAGCGACTACTTGGAGGTGGCATCCCTGGACGACCTGGTTGAGACCTTCCGAGGGGTGCCGGGGCTAGCGGAGGCTTTACTGGAGGCTCGAGAGATGGAGCTCCAGGCTGAGGTGGAGGCAGGGGCTACTAGAGGGCCTCAGGGAGTAGAAGAGGAGGCTGCCGGAGGTGAGACAGGCCCTCGGAGGAGTGTTGTGGAGGAGGCAACGGTGGCCCTAAAAGGGCGCCGGGCTTACGTGGCGAAGACCTACGTGCCCTTTCAGCACGTGGTGGTCCCTACTCTTTTAAACGCCTACAGACCGGCGCGGCCCACGTACGACGAGGCTCTGGTCCTGAGGGACCCACAGCAGCACCTTTCTTTGCGCCAAGACGAGGTATGCCTTAAACACTTGCATTTCAAATTCCAATGTATCGTACTTTCATTTCTTTATCTGAATGCTGTATTCGCTTTGAATAGTATACCTGTTTACTGAATGTTATCAACTTATTGCAACAAGCGATCACCATCTCGTGCTACGGTGGTGCGGCCGACGTGCCGACGTTCTGGGAGAGACTCCCTGAGGCTGTGAGGGAGATCGTGAGGCAGGCGGGCTTTGGGGAGTTTGTGAGCGTGTTGACGAGGGCGAGCAACGATCGCCAAGTGGTGAGGGCACTGGCTGAGAGGTGGTGGGACACGACGAACACGTTCCACTTCCTTTTTGGCGAGCTGACGGTGACGCCGCTGGACTTCGCGGCGATCACTGGTCCGAGGGTCGGGGGTGACCCTATCCCCTACGATGCCGTTACGGGGATGAGTGCGGTGCTACAGCGGGAGACACTGGGGTACGTGCTGAGGGCGGAGAAGGAGGACGCTCAGTATGCTCAGCTGTTGGGGTTTTGGACGGAGGAGCTCTCGACTGACAGGGTGCAGGAGGAGCAGATGACGCGGTGCTTTCTGTTGTACTTGCTCGGTGCGTCCCTGTTTCCCAACAGGCGCAACCGAGTACACCTTTCGCTCCTACCGGCCTTGAGGGACGTCGGGGAGATAGCCCGTTTCGACTGGGGCGGTGCAGCTTTGGGGGCGTGCTACGCCTTCATGGGGTCTCTTTCCCGAGGAGCGGGAAAGAGCCTCGGAGGTTACTGGAGGGTCTGGGAGGTACATTTCGAACTTCTCTCGCATTTATTTGTCTTTCTATTCACTTATTGCATATCCTGTGCTAATTGTTTGATTCTACAGCTGTGGACGTACGAGGTACTGGACATGTACCCTCCCGAGACCTCCTGCCCTAGCGACACAGTGCTTCCCTGGGCCCTACGCTGGTCCAAGGAGTTCCGGGGAGTGAAGAAGGGGAAGGGCAACTTGAATGCCTACCGCCTCTTCTTAGACGAGCTTCGTCCTGACCGGGTATGATTATATCTCGCATGCTTTCATTTGTTTGACAGTTCTTATTCAAGTCTCATGCTGATGTTATTCATCTTTGATTGCAGATTCGCTGGCGTGTGTGGGACCGCTGCGAGCTTCCTTACTTGGTCCGGAGTAGGGAGGTGACGAGGGGGAGAATGCTGCTCGAGTCCCCTTACGGCTGGCAGTGGTACCTGGGTGACCGGGTGTCACGTCAGTCGTTGAGGTTGGACGCTTTTAGAGTCCCTGGTCCCCTTCCTGCTCTGGTGCAGAGGACGAGCTTGTACACCAGGGGAGAGGTTGAGCGGTTTGTACGACCGGACCTTGAGCTGGAGCCGCTCTTCCAGGCGGGCGTGGACTACTCTGAGTACCGGGCTCGGTACTTGATGCCGAGTTTCGGGGTACGGGCTGCTGCTTGGGAGGCGACGCTTCGAGCGCCAGGTGGTGCAGGTGGTAGAGGCGGACGAGGACGGAGAGGAGGGAGAGGAAGAGGACGCGAGGGTAGTGATGGTGGTCGAGGTGACGGTGCAGGTCCGAGTGGGCCAGCTTGCCTCGACTCTCCTGGACCGTGGACGTGACGACTGCCCAGGGGGTTTCTGGTGTAGTGGTGGTGCCACATCCCACGGTTGCAGCTCCGGAGTTCCTTGCTCATGTATAACTTACACTCTTTCGCCCATTTGCATTCACTTGTTAGTATCACTGTACGTTCTAATCAATCGACCTATTGTGCAGGTGACTCCGGAGTACGTGAGAGAGATGGCCGGGGCCATGATGGGCCTAGAGCAGCTGGTGAGGCAGTACGCCATGGGCCACGCCCCAGAGGTGCTTCTTCGTGCTGGCGGGACTATGGTAAAGCTTTCGAACCCTTTGCTTTTGTTTCCTACTGCTTATAATATGATTACAATGCAAATGACGAATATCATGTTATTGCAGGCTGGAGGAGGGACTTCGCGTGGGCCGCGCAGGAAGTCTGTGCGCATGCAGATGCCACAGGCTTCCTCTGCAGGCTCGCGAGAGGAGCCTCCGTCAAAGAGGCAGCGGCTTTCTGGGGGGACAGAGGACGAGCCGGTCGACATCTCTGATGAGACTGAGGAGCCGACGGACGTCGACCTTGCAGACACCTCGGGGAGTACGGTGCCTAGGGTGTCAGGTACTCAGGAGGCGGCCGGTTCTCAGGCAGAGGAGGCCTCTGGGGAGGACGGCGAGGAGGATGAGGACGAGGACGAGGATGAGAGTTGAGTTCCCTTTTTGTTTTGCTTTTGCTTTTTGATGGAGCCTGCGTGCTTCTTTTGGAAGAGTGCCTGTTTACCCTCAGTAGATAGGATTTTGGGGCTTGCACGCCTTTTGGTACTTTGACTCATGGATATCTTGGAGATTATATATATAGAAAAGCTTATTTCTTTCATTGTGTACGTCATTCAACTTCCCTTATTGTCGTTTGTTTAAGAAAGATTGAATAACAGAAACACTAACCAATGCACGCAACTAGTCCTTTGAGCCATAATCTGAAGTGAACTTGAGTTTTATGATGAGCAGTACGTTAGGGAAAAGATTTATCGACATTAGAATAGAAATCAAGGAAGATAAATGAATAACTCTGAAAAACTGATCCCTTTGTGCAAGACTTTACGAAAATACCCCTGTCGCGGACTCTTGTTTATCAACGATGACCTTTGATATTTGGCACGTGATTATGAAACTCAAGCTCTCATTTGAAAACTGAAAACTTCTTGAAAACATGCCTGAAAAGCAAGAAAACCTTGACTTTGGAGGGTGACATTCTCAGATTTTGACATTAACCACGAAACGGAACTTAGGCCAGGTCACTTTTGGCTATCGTGACTTGCGGGACTCGAAAAATCAACTTGAAATGGCTTGAAACGGACTCTGATACCTTGACATGACCTAGGAAATGAGTTTTATCGACTTTTTGGTGTCCTTACGTCGAATTTTGAGAGTTGACTCGAAGCGGGGGTTCCTCGAAGTCCAAAATACTCGTTGAGACGTGTTCTGAGGGTTGGGGATGCTTGCGAGTGCCTCGAATTGGTTTCAAACCTCTGCTGTCAAAGTCTGCAGAAATGCAGACTTAAAACGCCGTGCGGGGCTACAAAGCGCCGTGCGGGGCTTCATATGATCCCACGGTGTATCCGTGCTATGCCGTGGTTTTCTCCTGGTTTTGGTATGCCGTGCGTTCTCTCGGTATACCGCGCGGCACTATTTTCCTGATATTCTGCCATTTGCTGCTTCCCAAGATAGATTGCACGAAGGTTGAAGTTTGACCTGTCCTATAACATCTCCGGGCCAATGCATGTCTACTTTGTCCTTTTAGGGTATGACCAAGCTTTTCCCTATGCAAGACTCATGGAAAATCTACACTTTTGGAACCCAAGACTCTTTTGAAAATTGAAGTTGTCTCCTCTATCTCTCTATAATTTCAGGCCTTAGGCCTCATATTAACCATATCTTTTCTTCATCTCCTCCCAATGGCTCTTTCTCTCACCGGTTCACTACGGCCGTGGTTGATCTCCATGGAGGGGGTCGATTGGCTCAACTTTCGGGCGCATGGTCTCTACTCTATGAGATACCTGCGTAACATCCGCCTTCGTCCCGAGCTCCTAAAGGCTGCCATAAGTCTTTGGGATCCGGAGGTGCACGTATTCCGCTTTGGTGAACAGGAGTTTTGCCCTACAATCGAGGAGTTTCGCGCCTATCTTGGCGGCTTCGGCTCTGGAGATGTCATTGTCCCTCCCGTGCGCGAGAACATGTCCAAGGTTCTTGCTGCCTCTCTTGGTTTGAATGACGGTGTTGCTCGTTACTTGGTTAGCAATGGTCATCTCAACGTGATGCGCCTCATTGAGATGTTCTCTCCTCTTGGCAACCTAGCGGACGCAACCTACCACACTCGGCGCATGACCGCTCTTTGTATGTGCTTACTTGCTGCTTACTTCTTGGTTCCCTCCACTGGTCATGCTAGCTCGGCACTGGTCAGTATTGCAGTGCAGATTGGAGCTCGGAAGGACGTGATTCCAATGGTATTGGCTGAGACACTGATGGGTTTAGACAGGGTTCGTTCTGGAGAGACTAAGACTTTTGGAGGCAGCCCCCTTCTCTTGCAGGTTAGTTTTCGCCTCATCTTCCTTCTTTTCAGCTCTTCCTATTTTCTTTAACGTTGGGCTTGGCTTTCTATGGTTTCTCACATGTTTTCTCTCTTTGGCAGATTTGGCTGTGTGACAAGGTGAACGTACTGACTCTCCCTCCCGGCAACTTGGCGTATGGGGCTAGGTTACTGTCCTCTCAGTGCTTTGAATTTGCAGATAGGCGAGTTTCCGAGTGGGTCAACTTCTTCAAACGCCAGCGGGCTGAGACTATTTCCTAGAAAAGCTCTTGGCTTGATCTTCCGCCCATGACTGTGCACTATATGGGTTCCCAGTGGGTGGTTCTTCCCGGGCTGGAGGCTTTTACCTTCTACATCCCCTATCGGATTCAGCGTCAGCTTGGACTGAGGCAGGAGGCTCCTGCAGAGATTCTGGTGGATGTAGTTCTACCTTTCTTCCGCCATTCAGTTCTTTGTAACTACCAGCGATTCTGGAGGTCTCGCGAGGTGACCGATGCTCATCCTTACCCGTCTGTTGCAGTGCGTGGGAGTTACAGGAAATGGCTCAAGAGGGACATTGCTGCGAGGGCAGATGCCCAAGGAAACTGACTCGATCTCACTACCCTGATTATTGAATAAATCATGGACCTCCTTTTATTGTATTGCACTTTTATTTTCGAAGATCATGCTCAGCCTTATGTATTAGAAGCAGTTATTTTAATAAAGTGAGTTATAGAGGGTCTCCCCCTCTCTGATTCTGCCTTTCTGGATTCTGTCAACCTGGATTTTTGTTTTGATTGATCGTGACCGAGTCCCATAGTGAGACTGCCTACGTATCCTTTTGGATGAAGGAATCAGGTCATGACGTAGTTCAAGGATAGGGTTCGCTCTGGTTTTGGCACTCTCCTTTTGCGCTCTAATTTTTGCCTAGTACCGCCCTTTCGGGTTTTCGGCCTAGCGAGCTCATTCATTGTATGCCTTGACTTTTGCCTAAGACGCCCTTGCGGGTTTTCATCCTAGCAGGCATTTGCTCTAATTTTTGCCTGGAACTGACTGCCCTTGCAGTTTTCAGCCCAGCGAGCTTCTCTCAGGGGTAGTAGCGCTTGAGTTGATCTAGATTGACTAGCGTTGAGAATTCGTTTCCATCCAGGTCGATGAGTTGCGTAGCTCCTCCAGATAGGATAGTCTTGATGATATAAGGCCCAGACCATTTTGGTCGGAACTTTCCTCGTGGATCATAGATTGGTGCTCGTATCTCCTTCAGAATCATGTCGCCTTCTGCCAGGTCCCTGGGCTTCACTTTTTTATTGAATGCACGCGCAATTCTCCTTTGATATCCTTGAATGTGGTAAAGTGCCCTTAAGCGGCGTTCATCGAACAACATAAGTTCTTCAAACCGATTGCTCAGCCAATCTGCCTCTTGGACATCACATTCGATCATGGTTCGGAGGGATGGGACCTCTAATTCTATGGGGAGTACGGCCTCCATGCCATAAACCAAAGAGTATGGAGTTGCCCCGGTTGATGTACGTACAGACGTGCGGTATCCCCATATTGCCAAAGGTAGTCGCTCGTGCCAATCCCTTGCAGATTGAATGGTCTTTTTCAGGATGGTTTTGATTGTTTTGTTGGCCGCCTCCACGGCCCCATTGGTCTGCGGTCGGTAGGTTGTTGACTTGTGTATTTGGATCTAGAACTCTTCCAAGACTTTCCTTGCTCGGCCTTTGAAATGAACCACATTATCGGATACGAATGCCTGTGGGACCGCATACCGATAAATGACGTTTTGCTTGATAAAGTGCGCGACTTGAACTGCCGTCAGGGTTGCATACGAGGCTGCTTCCACCCACTTTGTGAAGTAATCGATGGCCACCAGGATGAACTTATGGCCATTAGAGGCTGCTGGCACAATCCTTCCGATGACATCAATACCCCATGTCGAGAAAGGCCACGGCGAGGTCGTTTGCTGCAGCTCATGTGGTGGAACATGCGTGAGGTTAGCGTGAATTTGGCACTTATGGCAACGTCGTACGTATTCCACACATTCCGTCTCCATGGTGGACCAGAAGTAGCCTTGTCTCAAAACCTTTTTGGCAAGCATCATGCCGTTCATGTGAGGACCGCATACTCCTTCGTGGACTTCCTCCATCACCCTTTTTGCCTCATCACCATGAATACACAGTTTGTGGGTTCCACAGTGAGACCTTCGGTATAGATTTCCTCCACAAATAATGTATTGAGCTGCCATTCTCCGAAGGGCGATCCTGTCTTTCTTGCTTGCTTCAGAAGGGTACTCTCCTCTTTCCACGAATTTTCAGATATCGTAGAACCAAGGGTGACCGTCTTCGGGCTCGTTGATGGTCATGACATGTTGGTATACTGGGGTGTCCCTTTACTCGATCATAATCGGCCTTAGCTTCACACCGACAGGGATTTTGACCATAGAGGCTAATGTTGCCAAGGCATCAGCGAATTGATTTCTGAGTCTCGGGACATGAGTGAAAGTTACTTTGTTAAAATGGGGAATGAGATCTTCGATATCTTGATGGTACGGCTTTAACTTCTCTTCCCTGACCTTCCAATCACCGTTTGCTTGAGAAACGACCAAGTTTGAATCTCCCACAACTTCCAACTTTTCTATACCGATTTCAATGGCTGCTTCCATACCAACAATGCAAGCTTCGTATTCCGCTTGATTGTTGGTGACTTCAAAGTTAAGCTTAAATGCAAGCGGGATATGCGACCCATCCGGTGAAATCAATAGCACGCCAATTCCGAATCCTTTCTGATTAGCTGCTCCATCGAAATACAACCGCCACACGTCCTCGACTATGGTCAATATGCCTTCATCTGGGAACTCAAATTCGGCATCTTCCTTTCCTTCGACTGGGCAGTCGGCCAAAAATTCAGCGACAGCTCTTCCATTTACTGACTTTCTGCTGACATATTTCAATTCAAATTCTGTCAGCATCAATAGCCATCGTGCCATTCTTTTTGTGAGTGCTGGCTTTTCGAATAAGTACTTCAGAGGATCCATTCGGGATATTAATCTTACCGAATAGGCCAGCATGTAATGTCTTAACTTTCTGGAAGCCCAAACAAGTGCCCAACACGTCTTTTCTAATGGAGTATAACGTTTTTCAGACCCAACCATCTTTTTGCTGAGGTAATAGACAGCCCTTTCAACCCCATCGTCTCCTTCCTGTGCCAGCATGCACCCCATGGAAGACGGAGTGACTGACAAGTATAGGATCAAAGGTTTTCCTAGTTCCGGCGGCATTAAGACTGGCGGATTCCTTAGATAGGCTTTGATGGCCTCGAAGGCTTGCTGACATCTATCGTTCCACGCAAATGGTGTTCCTTTCTTGAGCAAGCGAAATATGGGTTCACATGTTGAAGTCAGTTTCGCAATAAACCGGCTAATGAACTGTATTTTGCCAAGAAAACTCCTTACGTCTTTCTCTGTCCGTGGTGGTTCCATTTCCAGAATAGCCTTAATCTTTGATGGATCGATTTCGATGCCACGAGTGGTGATCATGAACCCGAGCATTTTCCCTGTAGTGACTCCAAACGTGCATTTAGCCGGGTTGAGGCGCATCCTGTACTTTCTTATCCTTTCGAAGAACTTCCTCAACGCGGGTAAGTGGCCTTCTCGCTCTTTTGCCTTAACGATCATGTCGTCAACGTAAACCTCTACCTCTCTATGAATCATATCATGCAACAAGGTTATATCAGCTCGCTGATAGGTGGAACCATCGTTTTTCAGCCCGAAAGGCATGACCCGATAGTAATAGGTTCCCCATTCAGTAATGAACATGGTCTTCTCTCGGTCTTCCGGGGCCATGAGAATCTGGTTATATCCTGAGAAACCATCCATGAAGAAAAGTAAGACATGTCCCGCGGTGTTATCAACTAGCACGTCAATGTGGGGCAGAGGGAAGTCATCCTTGGGGCTAGCTTTGTTTAAGTCCCTGAAGTCCACACAGACCCTGATTTTGCCATCCTTCTTTGGAACGGGAACGATGTTAGCAACCCACTGAGGGTATTTAGTTACCATTAAGAACCCAGCATTGATCTGTTTAGTTACTTCCTCTTTTATTTTAAGCACCCAATCGGGCCTCATGCGTCTCAGTTTTTGTTTTACTGGTTTTGCGTCAGGGTGAAGGGGAATCCGATATTCCACGATTTCAGAATCAATTCCGGGCATATCAGCGTGTGACCATGCAAAAACATCTTCGAATTCTTTTAACAATTCTACGAGAGCCTGACGCTCTTCTTCTAACAGCGCGGAACCGATCTGGACCATTCGGGGATTCCCTTCATCCCTCAAATTTATTGAAACAACTTCTTCTTTTACAGGCTGAGCATGCCTTTCGTCTTCCCTTTCGATTAGGGACCGAATTTCTTCAGGGATTTCCCCCTCGAAATCAATCTCTTCATTATTGGGGTTGACACAATTTATTTCAAAATCAGGGAAGTAAGCGGAATCAGGTTCATTTATTTCATCATTAGCAGAGGCCTCGAGGGCATCATACACACGGGTAGATTCAAACTCAAAATACAGACTCTGAGGAGTTGGGCCAAGAGGCACCGACTCAGACTCAACAAACTCAGAAGACTCGAAGGACTCAGAAGACTTAAAGGACTCAGCTTCAGATTCAGACTCATGACTGGTTGCACTTGGTATGAAGGTCCAATTCTTATAATCTCCAGCGGCATCCATGATGAGTGAAGTTGGATCTTCAGGGGCCTCCTGCCCCAGCATTTGCACTTCTGCTTCCACGACTATACCCAATGGTTCATCCTCCTCGAATAAGGTCGCTAGGCTACCCACGGCAAGAGTTTCAACCCAATCTGTCGTCTTTGCTGGTTTGATCACTGCTTCTAGTTCTTCATCACTTTCAGGCCAGACATCATTGGCGAATATCTCAAACCCTGGTAGGAAGGTTTTGGTTTCTTTGTCCCAGAATGGTTCCGGCTGCCCTTGATAAATCTGCTTTGCCTTTTCTTTGACAAAATAATCTTCCAACCTATCTCCTTTCTTCTCCTTCCTATCCTCGGAAGGGTGGTATCCCACACCTGTTACGCGGGTTAAAGTTCCTGGTTCTTCAAACTGTGCTGGCCCCTGAAGATTCTTTTCCAGCCCCAATCCTGGCATGTAGGACATTTTCTTCATTATCTTTATAACGACGAAGTCGTCATCAATCTTGACAGTGAAAACAGAACGAGAGGTGTCAAGAGAGAAGCCGCCCAGGGCAACGTCCTCTTCCCCATGTTGTATCTCCAAAAGCGGGGCATTGTCTTCCACAGGAGCCCGAATCCCGGAGTCGCCATGAATGGTGAGCATCCCAGTTTTCAGTCCCAGTCTAACTTTTTGGTGGAGCGTTGAAGGAACTGCCATGATGTCAGGTCGATGCATCCAAGGTCTACCCAGCAGTAGGTTGAAGGATGCGGGAATGTTTACCACATGGAACTCCACATCCGTTTGGTAAGGCCCGAAAGTCATAGGGAGCATGAGGGTGCCAGTCACATTCCGACGGGTGTTGTCATATGCCCGAACTTTGACTTCTGATGGAGAGAAATCACTATTTTTGTATCCCAGGCAATAAGCAACACGGAGTGGACAGACATTGATTGCTGACCCGTTATCAATTAGAATTACCGGTACCCATTTTCCGTGACATTTCAGAGTGATATGGAGTGGTCGATGGTGATCAGTTCCATCAGCGGGCAAATCT
Source organism: Rhododendron henanense subsp. lingbaoense (assembly GCA_020567845.1). Classification (NCBI taxonomy): domain Eukaryota; kingdom Viridiplantae; phylum Streptophyta; class Magnoliopsida; order Ericales; family Ericaceae; genus Rhododendron; species Rhododendron henanense. The sequence goes on along the minus strand of CM036321.1, from coordinate 15,745,314 downwards.
CGATCAGTGAAGGTGATAGCATGTTTGACGGGTATGGTTTTGATGAGTGCCACAAGTTCGTCAGGGGTTATGGCAGAAAGGACTTTTAGGTGAGAGAGAGCTTGGATGAATCCTTCGCGATGGCGGGTGGAATGAACAAGCACGTCCCAAATAGACATTTTGGCTGGAGTCTGTTCAAGTTGGCGCTTGATCATTCTTTCTGGGTCTTTCTCAGGGCGTGAAGGCTCTTTAACTGGTGGGGCAAATGGTTGGAAAGTATCTTTGATTGGGGTAACGAACGGGTTAGAAGGTTCTTTGGTCAGTGGAGCTGAAGGGTTGGAAGATTCTCCGATCTGAAGATTAGGGGGTTGATATATTCGACCACTCCTGGTTAATTAACCAATCTGTTGGTACTTGGACTCTTCATTCCACAAATCCGCAAGGGCCTTGCGCTTGTTTCCAATGGTGGTGTCTTGGAGGTTGACAGCCAAGTCAGCGACAACCAGGTCTTCCCACAGATCATCGGGCTTCCATTTCTCAGCTTCTGCTACTGCCCTATTTACGGTCCATTCTTCGTTCCCCACCTTTATGTTGATGATTTCCGTATTACCCTACAGGTTTGTCTTAGCACCTGGTTCATCTCCCCACAAATTCATCATGGCAACATCGGCATCTTTTGAGAAAGTGACAGATGACTCCGACTTAACTTCATCGACTAGGTAGTCCATTGGGTTGAACTCATTATTAGCCACATCTTCTTCGGGGCTTGGCGGTTCTGGGTATGGAGCAAGACCTACATTGTTGTATGGGTCGTTAGCTATGAGATCGTGGAGGTAGGAGGAGAGGTTTGGTCGAAATGGAACAGGTTCAGGCCAGTTGTAGATCACTGCCGGTGGTTGATATTCTTCTGCAAACAGCATGGGTATAGAGAAGGTATCTAAAGGATCATTCCAGGCCAAGAGTTGGTACTCATCCGGAATTGGATTCCACTCCCATTCAGGCATTTCCGACAAGTTCCCATTTTGACTTTCGAACATCATATTCAAAGAAAATCCATCAAGAGGGTCAGCATAAATGTTTTGCCAATCAACTTCCCATCCTGGCTCAAAGAACGGATTTACATCTTCTTGGAAATTAGCAACTTCAAACTCTTTCCAATCGGCAATCAAATCTCCCCAATCCCAAAGGTAATAGAGGGCAATTTCTTCGGGAATTTCCACAACAGGCTCTGGTTCGGTATCAGGGATGATGAAAGAGGTAGGATCAAAGTCTTGGCTTTTGTCTTGGGTGATTTGGTTGATATGGAATGGGGTATTATGCTGTGGCAAGGGATTTGTCATGGTGTTTGGTTTGTCAGAAGGAGGGGTATCAATGACTTTATTGTCGATGAGGTTTTGAATCTCATGACGGAGACGGATACAATTGTCAGTGGTATGGCCATGCATTTGGTGGAAATCGCAGTAGACGTTCTGGTTTAGGTTGGGTGGAATGTTCTGTGGTGGCTGAAGGGGATTCAGCACTCCTACTTCAGTAAGCTTTTTGAGCAAGGCGGATCTAGGAGTGCTAAATTGGGTAAAGGCTCTTTGTTGGGACTTTGGTTTTTCCGAAATTTGGTTTACTTCTGCCGGTTTGGTGGATGAAGTTCCAGCCTGATTGGAATTCCCGAAGAGGACATTGATGTTCCCTAAATATACCCTTTTGGGCTTTGCTGCTGATTCCTTCCTTTCCAATGTACCGTCTCGCAGTGCCTCCTCCACAGCCAGGCCTGAGTCGTAGAAAGTTTCGAAATTCGGGGCTGCCTGTGAGAGAACCATGTATGGGGCAAAAGAGTTTGGCAGATTCTTGGTGATGATCCTTATTTGTTCTTTTAAGTCTGGTTTGCTTTGCATCTGAGTGGCTTTAGCCCTCCAACGTTTCACAAAGTCAGCGAAGCCTTCTTTCTCACCCATCTTGGTGCTCTCTAGTTCCCTCGTGGTCATCTTTAGATCGACATTGAAATCGTATTGAGCCACAAATGCCGTCCCAATATCTTCCCAAGTCCTTTTCTTAGAGGGTTCCAGGGTAAGAAACCATTGCAAAGCTGGCCCTGACAGAGATTCGTGGAATAGTTGGGCCATGGCTTCCTTCTCGATTCCTCTCATGGTGAGTGAACCAACATACCCTTGGAGGTGAGCTTTTGGATCTCCGGTACCGTCAAACTTTGCGAAATCCACGCCTTTAAACTTTTCTGGTAACTTCACGTTGGGGAACAAGCACAATTTGTTCATGTCAATCTCTCCTCTCCCTAATCGCTTATTTTCTTGTATTGATTCTTCCAACTTCTCAATTTTAACCATAAGGGCGGCTAGAATGGGATCGATTGCCGGCGTGTCTTTGGCTGGCGTTTCCTCCTTGGGTATGTCAGTTTTAACCAAAAACTTGTCACAGACCTCCTGCATAGACTCCATTATCATATTCATGTCGCCTTTCATGGATGCAACCGAGGCTTTGAGTTGCGTATCCATCCCAGCAAGGGATTGCCTAAACTGAGCATCCATGGTAGCCATGTTCTGCCTAAGCTCTTCTACCCCGTTTCCTTGGTCAGCCATTGGTAAAAGATTTTCAAGTGACTGAGGCTCCTGTATTGCCGGGCTTAGCGAAACTGCTAATGACGACTGGCCTTCCTGTTCTATGTGGACCTCAACCAGTTGGGTTTCTTCCAGGGTATCTATGCGAACCAATCTTCAAGACGGACGAAACCAATTCGGTAAAGCCTCTTCTTTTTGCAGGTGTCCAATGTTTCTGAACTTGTAACAAAGCAAAAGGGAACAACTCAAAATCCGCCCCGAGTGTCTGTCCTACCTTCTACGTGCCTCCTAGGTCCTAGAACCTACCGTGACTTGAGTTTCACTTGGGGCATTTGTACAGAAGATTTCTGGCGATCCGGGTAGGTACTGTCAGGCAGGTTAAATTCCGATCGTTTCGGAACCAGAGCCAATCTCCTTATCTTGACCATCCAAGACAGAGCAATGTGACCGTCAGAATCCAAATACGCACACCTCCAAGGTTAATCCCATGTCAAGGGAGCCGTTCGGGCACGGCAAATACCGGAGGTATCGCAACCTCCATGGATTTATAGTCTCCTAGACTGACCGAAAAGTCCTAAAGAATTCTAAAGGAGCCCAATCCTCTAGCCTGCAGGATGCAATGATGCGTGAATGATATGTATGTACAGAAAAGAAATACACATAAACAGGATATATCACATAAGTCCTAGCCACGGGTTCCTGTCCTAGTTGGAAAGGTTCTATGTTTATGTACAAGTGCAAAGGCCGATTTTGGTTTGAGAGGGGTTCTTCGGACTAGAGCCAAGATGTACTACCCCATGTCAAGTGTATTGCAAGACAATGGTCGAACAGCACGATGGCCCATCATAGTCGAGGGTTGCTAGGCATTCCGGGAGAGCTTGTCACCGGTAAACCGGGCAAGATAGCCAGAACACGCTAACGCGGCTTGTGCGGGGCATAGTGTAAAAGAAAGTTAAGTTCTCCAAATTGCATTAAGTCCCCCAAGTAAAATGCCTTTCAAGTTTGGCCCTCTTGATTATTCAACAGTTCTTTATGTATTTTATTTATAAAAAAAAAAAAAGAAGTTTTGAATAAAAGTCCCCAGCAGAGTCGCCACTGTGGGCTCCCGCGCCCGAAGCGCAATTTTAGACAGAGTCGCCACCCGAATTTTTGAGATGGATGATCCGAGGAACCGAGGGGTTTTGTTTTGAAAAAGAAAAGACCTTTTGGTCTAGCGAAACTGTTTGAGATTTTGGATCCGGGAGCCAGGTTACGAACGGGGAAGGTTTTGTTGAAAAGCACCCCGCTCGCCCGGTAAAAATCGGTCTCTACTAAGCATTTTAAATGGGGGGTTAATACCATTCGAAAAACCTCAAAAACACATAAAGGGAAAGGGGAACAAGATGAATCATAATACGTTGCCGTGCTAGTGGTGCTTGCTGTACAGAGATGATAAAGATGGCATGGCGATAATATAAACAAGAAAGATATACAAACGGACTGTCTGAATCACTATCCTCCGTCAGGCGGCATATCGGCGTATAACGCGCGGCTTACTGATATGCCGTGCGTGGTTCTGATCTTGATACCAAACTTTTATTGTTTTGTAAAGCTTCGCACGGTGTACCCATTACATCGCACGGTGTTATTTTAAAATTTCAGACAACTCACAGCCGTCAGATCATCTCAGATCTGTACCATTCCTTCAAGCCATGGAAAGAAAACCATTTTTGATACGTTTGCCTGTTTTGAAAAAGATCTATGGGGTTTAAAACATGGCTTGTAGATATGGTCTCATTTTGGGACTGCTTTTTGGTATACAGAAAAGATCCAACAACAGACGATCGTGATCCAGACAGCTTGAACAAGAAAACAATATCATTTTGTTATGCCGTGCGTGCAAGCTTACTACGCCGTGCGACGCTTCAAAGCGCCGCGCGGCGTAGCACACTTTTGCACAGAGCACTGGTTTTGTTTTGTAAAAGAGGTTTTGGGTCAGATCCTAACCAAAAGAGTTACGCCTGAAAACAGAAAGGTCCCTCAGGGCCAGGACAGAGCCTAGCCCAAGGAAACTTGATTTTTACCTTAGATCTGGAGCTTGAATGAGTTTTGATGAAAGCGGATGGACGTCGGAAGGTTGGAAAAGAAAGTAGAAGTATGGATGTGTGTAATAGATGGGTATATTGGGTAGTTGAGACCTCAAAGTTAGTAAGGAACTAATTTCAATGGTGAAGAGAAAAATGGAGTAAAATACCTAGAGAATGTTGATAAGCCCGTGATAGTGTTTATAACCGGGCTTATCTCGCTCATTTTTGCCACGCTCACGCGCATAACTCCTTGTTTTTGATTGATTTTGCGCGAAAGGTGCGTTTTTGGTGATTACAGGTTTTTCTCGTAAATAAGGCTTGATTAAAGCCAAGTTTCGCTCCAACAACGTCCGGTGATCCGAGGGCTCCAATCGGAGTGATTCCGGAGCTAGGGGATGGTCGTGGAAGCCCCGGGACCAAGTCTGCATTGAACTGCTGGTGGAAGGCTGACAGACCCAATGTCTACCGGTAGACATTCAATGTCTACCGGTTCAATCCCAGATCAGTGAAGCCATCATTCTGCACCATTTTGGATCGGCCAATGTCTACCGGTAGAGATCAATGTCTACCGGTAGAAATCCAGTCAAGCTACCTCAACCTTTTGCTACGAAGTCGTTCTACCGGTAGAGATCAATGTCTACCGGTAGACATTCCCCAGTTTCTGCAGATTTCTATTTTCTTTTTCTTTTTCTTTTGTAACCAAAAAGGGGTACTATATAAACCCCCCCTTGCACGTTTTTTAGGGCATCTTGGATCATTTTAAGCTAGCTCTTTCTCTCTCTACCTCCCTCTCTTCTCCAACTCTCAATTTCTCATTAATGGAGCATTGATTGGTGGGTTTAGGGGTGGTTGATCTTCATTAAAGTTGTAAGTAACCTTGAGTTCTTCATTAATCAAGTGTTTGTTTCTAATTTGAGCATGATTTCGTTTTCCCCCTCTCTTACCCTTGTTTATCTCACTTCCCCTTTGATTATGGTTGAGTAGTGTAGCAAGATTAGGTTATGGGATGATTAACATCCCGTAACCAAGAGTATTCCTTGTTCTTCTCTCTCTAAAATCAATTTTCAAAGAGTAAACATGATTTAGGGTATTTTTACGTAGCAAAGCTTGGAGATGTTAACCCCTTTGATCATTTGTAGGCAAGGGTTTCGACTCCTTGCCACATGTGATGCTTAGGGCTATGTCTTTCCGAGCGTTTGTCAAAATGTCCCCGAAACCCTAATCTGTTTACCAGTCATTTCACAAGAGAGGAACAAGGGAGCTCTTGAGTTATGGGTGTTAGTTATCCTTTAACCTAATCTTTAGTTAATCTCCATTTAAAAAGCCGTAGTTAGGTTAAGTAGCCATTTTCTCAAAATCAGTCAGTTGGCCGTCTCAACGCCGAATCTGGTTGGCGGCCCTAACGCTAAAACTTTCGACATTCGCTAATCTCCGAAGTTAACTATATGGACGCGCTCCCTGTGGAATCGATCCCGGACTTCCGGGTTTTATTATGCTTTCAACCGATCTAACCCTACGCTTGGGGTTTTCTTATTGCAACACACATTAAGGTCGCAAGCAAATGTCTTTTGAGAATAACATTCTTCAAGGCTTGGAAATGGAAAGTGAGTGTGAAAGCAAGAAGAGAGAGAAATGGTATAATGGTGATCAAAGGCCCTTTTCCCTTGAATGGAGGGGTGTATTTATAGGCAAGAGCCTTGGATTTTGAATTTCAAAAGTTGGAGGTATTTTCTGGGCGGGCCAGAAGTGTGCTTTCGGCTGAGCCGTATTGCAGCTGTGGCTCAAATAGGCGTGGCCGACAGCTTTCTGAGCCAGTCAGAACTTTATCCAAAATGCCGTGCGGTTAACCTCATGACTGCGTGCGGCGTATTAAATTTCGATACGCCGCGCGGTGTAGAAGTGTCATGCGCGGTACTTCAGGTTCGGTCCAGGACTTTCTGGGCTGATGGTTGGTTTGGCCTGCGGATGCTGGAGGAATACTTCATTCAAGCTCGCAAAGGCTTTGTTTTCTTTATTCATCATCGGGGCGGACAAAGACCCTTCGAGGTCCGGATTGGGGTGTCTACAAGTGTGTCCAAAACCATTTATGATCTAACAATACAACCCTATTTCGCAGCCAAACACTCCCATAATTATAAACCCATTGCTAGTACCAGTTCAACAGGGTTTTTCCACCAGGGAGTACCTGATCAAGACGTGCGTATGGAATTGGTATGGGGTGATGTTGCATTCACAACCGTAAAAGGATCCGAACCCGGTTGCCTCCCGGATCCTTCCCTCAAATTCTTGAAACGGAGGAGTGATGATTTTATCAAGCTCATTGACTCATGTAATGGCCTCCTTCTATGCAGCAACATGGATTCAATCACTTTTAAAACGACTTGTTTCGTATGTAACCCTTTGACAAGGGAAAAAGTAGCCTTTCCTCGTCCTTGTCGTAGGTCGACTCGGGTTTTATATTCGTTAATTGCTGATTTCAATAGCCATGGGTACCTTCAGTACAAGGTTGTGTGTCTCTTTAGGCCTAAAGGTACAGACCAGTGTACCGAATTGTTGGTTTTCTCATCGGAGACCCGTACTTGGGAGGAGATTGAAGAAAGGCTTCCGGAATTGCACCACGAAACCGTGATGGGTTCCAAAGTGTTTTTCTAACGGGAGCCTTTTTTGGGACTGTTTGGAAGATAAAATTCTAGTATGCCACTTGAACTCGAAGAAATCGCGACGTTGTTATGAGTTGATCGAGGCTCCACGTGCTCCACTCGGAAGGTGTTTGTGGACATTCCGGAACCAACTTCTCTGTTATTGCCACGGGTTTGCTGATGAATTTCCGGCTTGGCGTCTACAAACCAATGAGAAAAATGAAATGACATGGAAGCGCGAAGATGGAAAAGAGTTTAAAAACATGAGCGAAGATATCTCGACAATGAATTCAGAGGGCCGCCAAATCAAGATAAAGGTGATGCCCGTCGTTAGGTTCAAGATCATCGGGTACAATCCAGGGTCAGATACGGTGTTTTTACGTGTACATGAATCTGTTTTCTCCTATGGGTTTGAGGATAGGAGATCAGAGATTGTGGGACGATGCAGATTGGGAAGGTGGGACAACCAGCTATAGAGATTTCATTCAAGGAGTTGTGTGGTGGCTTATAAGCATAGCTTGGGGGCAATAGAAGAAGGAGGAAGAAGAAGAAGAAAGGGAAACAAGTTGAAACCAAGAGGCAAGAAAAAGTAGTTTGAGTTCTCAGTCCATGGAGCGATTAGTTTTTGCATCTACCGCAGACATGATTGGAGGCAAATATATTTTTAAATCGGTGAAAGTTAGTATTCTTAGAATTGTTAGATTTGCAATTTTAGTTACGGAATTCTGTTTATTAGAGTACTGATCTCGTTCTTGGGTAAGCTAGATTTAAGTTGAATAATTCACAACTGAAGAATATTTCTGTTTTTTACCTAAACATATCCAGTGCTACTTATCATTTCAGACTAGTTATCTCATACTAAGTCAGTTATGGGTGATTACTTTCGGAAGGCGGGATGGTGCAACGCTCAATCTCACCGTCCAAAAGTGTTTTGGACGGTCCGAAGTACCGAGACGGACAGTTCGGATGAAGCGCTGCATTGTGGCGCAGGCGCTACAAGATCCCCGGATCGATCCATTACTTTCAGTCATCCAATTAAAGGTTACAAAGCTTTCGACTGGGAAACCACCCACCCCAGCAAGCAACTCTTGTTGAGCACATGTGGTTTTTCGGTCTCAAATTCAAATGTATCAGGTAATTAGATGGGGTAACACCATCGAAGCAAGATCCCTCATGTGATCCTCGAGTGAAGCTAAATAAGGCTTATTGTGGCTTTGTTCGATGATCCAGAACTGTTCATATTTGTAGAACTTGTACACTCGTTTAATAACTCTGTTCTGGTTCAATCATTTAACAAATCATGTTGATCGAACATCTATTAAGACTTGTCCGAGTCGCTTCTCTTTCTTGTTATAAAAACATCGTTCAGATACCGGTATTAGATCAACTTGGTTTTTTACATGCACAATAAACGTATTATACCTACAAAATGAAGGATAAGATAAATCGTGGTGAGTCTGGGGACTCCTATTTTTCTGTCACATGAGAAATTGCAAGTGAGGGTCCTTTCTTAACAACATCAAGCAAAGCACTACGACCACTGCACCGCGTGACTGTCCACCGCACACCTATTGGAATCCACCCCGAGTCCCATAAAAATACAAAAAAATATTCTTAAATTTTAAAGTAATATTTTATGGGGCTCTATAAAAAAATCAGCTCTAATGGATTTCGATAGGTATGTTTTTCTGAATTCGTAAGGGCGAATTTGTGGGCACACGCCCCAAAAATCCCGTTTTTAAGCATAAGATTCCGGGTGCGCCCCTATATCGCGGAAAGCGCGGCAAAGTGCTTCGCAGATCAGAGAGTCGCCACTCAGGTTTTGCGGAAAGTACCCAAGAAACCGTGCTTTTGAAAACGTTTGGAAAAAAGGCTTGTAGACTGGTCCGTCGTCACCTTTGAATCTGAGATTCGGGAGCCAGGTTACGAGAGGGGAAGGGTTTTATGGCACCCCTCTCGCCCAGTCCGGAGACCGGTCTCTACTCAGGCGTTTTATAAAACATTTGCATTTCTCTCTTTATTTGATCTTTCTTTTAACCAGTTAGGGCGGGGGAACAGTTAATAGGGATTAAAACTGTAACAGATTGCATTTATGTACAAAAGATGTAACAAAATGTTTATGGATGGTGATGTTTGATCTAAGCAAATATAATAGATTGAGAACAAGCTTTTGTGGACGTTTTAGACAAACTAGCACACACTGACTGTGCAATGGCACACACGGGAACAAGCCTGCATGCACTGGACGAACCACTGCATGCGCTCAACACCTGCGTGCGCCACTCAAAACTGGCGTGCGCCGGTTAACCCAATACCACAGCTTCTGTTCTCAACCCTCTGGGCTCTGGAAAGGACCAGTGCACACCCAGGACAAACCACGCAGTTTATAGAGGTTACCAAACTATTACAGACAGATAAATGGGCTTAAAAACCACCAAATAGACAGAAAACCCCTTAAACAGTGAGGGGAGAATGATCAGAGGCCTGGATGGAAGATCCATGCAAGGGCCAAGCCACTGGGACAAAGATAACTAGCGCACGCCACTAAGGAAGGGCCGCACGCCAGTTCTTTCTTGGTTCCAATGCTTTGGCTTTGCACATTCTGGGCTCTGGAATAGGACCAGAGGGACCCAGAAGGCCAATATAAGCAATAAATATAGATAGGAAAGAAAGCAGTTCTAAATACAGAAAGCTGTAAACTGGTTTTAGCATGCAACAAGGTGATCAAAGCTTAAATAATGCAAGAAAACAATGATCCATGATCCCCACACCAGTGTTGCACATACTACCATGACTGGCGTACGGTACATCACTACTGGCGTGCGCCACTGATCATTGTATACGGTTCTTGAAACCTTGCCAGCATTAGGGCCAGGACTGGTATAGATTACCAGCCTTGACCCTGCTAGCCCCCCTCAGGGGTCAGAACAGAAAGCAGGAGCAAGAGGTATTATACCTTTGCTAGTGATTTTTGAGAGAGAGCTTGAACTTTGAGCTTGAAGATGATGATGGATGTGGATGTGGTGAAGGTTAGTGGAGGATATGTTCTTCACTTACTCTTTCTATGAGGAAGAAAGGAAGCAAAGAACAATGAATGAGAAGAAGACAAAGGATGGCTTGACTTTATGAAGCTACCCCTTTCTTAATGGTGCTAACCCTTTGCAAATGAATGCAAAGGGGGTATTTATGGAGGAGGGAGAGGGCTGATCAGCCTGGTCCTTAGGGGCTGTTTGGAGTGGTGAGATATTGGAGGAAGCTCCCATGCATTTAATGCATGGGACTTGGCTTGATGGAAGAGAAAGGAACAGTTTCTGGCCGAAGTAATGATCAGGGGGCTGCCAGCTGACGTCAGGCGGCTACAAAACTCCCGCCCAGCTGGCTGAAAAAGGTTGATTGGACTGGTGCTGACTGGCGTGCGCCACTTGTTGAGTGGCGTGCGCCAGAGAGTGGTAATGACTGACACGTGGCAGTGGTTCCTGCGCACGCTAGTCCACCACCAGCGTACTCCAGCAGAGTTTTGTTGAGGCCATTTGGTTCTGGCTTGAGGGTTCGACAAGGGTTTGAAATGGGTTTGGACGAGGTTCGGGACGCTCAAAGCTCAAACTCATCAAACAACTCGGTATGTTCTTGACCTTAATCATCATCGGGGAATCAAATACCGTAAATAAACTATTCTGGAAAGTCCAAAATAGGGTGTCTACAGTAGCCCCCCTTTGACGGCACTTGGAGCACCGTTGTCTTGGTACAAGTAACGTCAAAGGTTTCTAGACACCCTTTCAAGGCTATCCAGAAGGAAATAGAAAGTGCGGACATGTATTTAAAAGTACCGTCCATTGATAGATTGAAGATGGGCGGACCATCTGAAGATCGTTGGAAGAGAGTTTGAACTCTGTTGGAAAATAGGGATGGGTGGACCATCATTGAATGGTGAGGTGGACTCTCCTGGGGAATAGTTAGTTGTGGATAGATCAATGCCGCTAGGGATCAAATCTTCTTTGGCATAAGTAATTCCAACAAATCACGGGTAGGTCGCGCAGGTAGGTTGAATTCCATCTGTTGGGAATCAGAGCCAATCTCCTTATCATGGACCATCCGAGACAAAGCAATAAGACTGTTGGACAATGCGCTACTTGTAGACCGATGTGGACTAGGATAGGCGAACGGTGTCGTAGACTGATTGGACGGGCATACCGTCGTCGTGGATCGATCGGACGATATTCTGATCGTCGTTGAGGGGGTGAACGGGGGCAATATTCTGATCGCCGTTGATCGGGGTGAACGCGGGCAATATTCTGATCGCCGTTGATCGGGGTGATGACATGACTGATCATCGGTGATGATATGGCTGATCATCGGTGGATGGACGACATGGCTGATCGTCGGTGAATGGACGACATGGCTGATCGTCGGTGATGATATGGCTGATCATCGTTGAATGGACGACATGGCTGATCGTCGGTGATGACATGGCTGATCATCGTTGAATGGACGACATGGCTGATCGTCGGTGATGACATGGCTGATCATCGTTGAATGGACGACATGGCTGATCGTCGGTGATGACATGGCTGATCATCGGTGAATGGACGACATGGCTGATCGTCGGTGATGACATGGCTGATCATCGTTGAATGGACGACATGGCTGATCGTCGGTGATGACATGGCTGATCATCGGTGAATGGACGACATGGCTGATCGTCGGTGATGATATGGCTGATCATCGGTGAATGTCAGCCATCGGTGAATGGACGACATGGCTGATCGTCGGTGATGACATGGCTGATCATCGGTGAATGGACGACATGGCTGATCGTCGGTGATGACATGGCTGATCATCGTTGAATGGACGACATGGCTGATCGTCGGTGATGATATGGCTGATCATCGTTGATGACATGGCTGATCATCGTTGAATGGACGACATGGCTGATCGTCGGTGATGACATGGCTGATCATCGTTGAATGGACGACATGGCTGATCGTCGGTGATGACATGGCTGATCATCATTGAATTTGAACAGGACTGGCTGTTGTTAAGGATAAAGCTAACCATGGCACGGATAGTTCCAACAAATCACGGGTAGGTCGCGTCAGGTAGGTTAAATTCCATCTGTTGGGAATCAGAGCCAATCTCCTTATCAAGGACCATCCGAGACAGAGCAATAAGACCGCTGGAAGATGCGCTAACGATTGAACCGGAAGCTGGATGGACTGCCCGTCGTTGATTTTGAATTTGGATGGGTAGAACGTCGTTGATTTGGAATAGGACGGATAGATCGTCGTTGATTCGGAATTGGACGGATAGATCGTCGTTGATTGGAATTGGACGGATAGATCGTCGTTGATTTGGACTGGACGCGTAGATCGTCGTTGATTCGGCATTGGACGGATAGATCGTCGTTGATTAGAAGTTGGACGGATAGATCGCCGTTGATTAGAAATTGGACGGATAGATCGTCGTTGATTAGAAATTGGACGGATAGATCGCCGTTGATTTGAAATAGGACGGATGGATCGTCGTTGCTTTGAAATAGGACGGATGGATCGTCGTTGCTTTGAAATAGGACGGATAGATCGTCGTTGATTGGAATTGGACGGATAGATCGTCGTTGATTGGAATTGGACGGATAGATCGTCGTTGATTTGAAATAGGACGGATAGATCGTCGTTGATTGGAATTGGACGGATAGATCGCCGTTGATTAGAAATTGGACGGATGGATCGCCGTTGATTTGAAATAGGACGGATGGATCGTCGTTGCTTTGAAATAGGACGGATGGATCGTCGTTGCTTTGAAATAGGATGGATAGATCGTCGTTGATTGGAATTGGACGGATAGATCGTCGTTGATTTGAAATAGGACGGATAGATCGTCGTTGATTGGAATTGGACGGATAGATCGCCGTTGATTAGAAATTGGACGGATGGATCGTTGTTGATTTGAAATAGGACGGATGGATCGTCGTCGATTGGAATTGGACGGGGTCTGCTTGGGGGAAATAGCAAACTGTGATGGAAACATGGATCAAGGCAACATGGGCTGCCTGTTGGGAATGGGCCTTAATGCTGATTTGATTTGATTTGCCAATGCCACAACACTGACGATAGAAACGCCTCAACGCTGGTTTGATTTGATTTGCCAATGCCACAACACTGACGATAGAAACGCCTCAACGCTGGTTTGATTTGATTTGCCAATGCCACAACACTGACGATAGAAACGCCTCAACATTTGTTTGATTTGATTTGATTTGATTTGAAAGCCTCCACGTGCTTTGGATTGATTTTGATTTGATGCACTTTCCTGCTTTTGACATTTGATATACAATAGGCAACGATAACGTATGCTAAACACATATGTACAAATTGAAGATGCAAAGGCAAGCTAGGGCGGCTTCTACAGAATGGGACGACACTAACGACGACCAGGACAATTTTGATGATTGAGGGCTACCACTGAGCCACACTTTTGCTTTACTGCTTTGATTTGAGTTGCGAGCCTGCAGGTCCAGGTAGGTAACTTTCAAGCGGGTCAGAGTTTTGCTGCTTTGATTTTGAGGTGCAGGCCTGCGTACCCAAGTAGATAACTTTCGAGCGGGCTAGATCACCCTGTGACCTGCTTTGCTGCTTTTGTATTGGGCCAATGTATCCCTCTGTACTTAACGATTTGCTGCTTGCTTGGACCATGGGTGCCGTAGTGGTGCTGTAAAAGTTGCATTATTCTCGGTTCATTGGAGATATGGTATAAACCAATCGCTAATATCCAACTTGCATTGACGAGCGAATCGAGTTGACACACAGACATACGCACACGTATAGACTGCCTAGCTCGGAAGAATGAGGAAGAAGAGTCCTAGAATACAATGCAGACTCTCCGACACATGGGCAATAATGAAATTTTGGGCATTAACAGGCCAAAATCCAAAATATCCCTAGATAGGTGAAACTGACACTCACACACAGTTAAATATGTACAAAGACCTGTACGAATAAACGAAACAGATAAGAAAGCCCCGGAATGGGCAATAGACCGAAAAATAGAAAAAAAAACGTCGCAAAGATGGACAAAATACGCAAAGGGATGACTCATATAGGCCCGGACTGAAACCGACACCCCCGCACAGTCACAATAGGCACATATGACCTGCACGACATAGAAAACTTAGCAAGAGCCCTCAAAACCAATTTCGAGGCACCGAAACCTTCGTTTTAACTTGAAATTCCCACCGGGGGTTCAAAATCGTTGTTAGGCGTGATGGCTGCCAAACGTTGTATGCTACCGGAATTGAAGAAGTGCGCGCAGGTTTGAGACCAACGCGTGTCACTTTGAGCAGACTTGTGTGAGTCTCAAACTAGCGCGCGCGACTGAAAAGCTGTTGCCGCTGCTTAAATTAGACTTTGCTGATCTTAGAATAAACTGTGAGCCCGTTGGGGCCTTGTAAGCATTTCGTTCTGCTTTTGATGCTTATATATATATTTTTTTTTTTAAGGCTTTTGCTCAGCTTTGAAATTTGAAATAGTAGTTTGAAATAAGATTGAAAGACAAAGGGTTCCCCCTTCTATTTCTGATGAAGCTTGTTCTGTTCTTGACCCTTCTCGACCCTTGATGTGTACCAAAACGTCAACCATGGATCCAATTGATAGAATATGACCGAGTCTTGAAGAAAGACTGCCTACGTATCCCATTTTGGGGAATCAGGTCAAAACGTAGTTCGGGCCAAGGTTCACTCGTGTGTTTTGCCTCTCCTTTTACGCTCTAACTTTTGCCTAGTGCCGCCTTCTCAGGTTTTCGGCCTAGCGAGCTTTCGACTTTTTTGCCTATTTATTTTTGCCTAGACCGCCTCCTTTAGGTTTTCGGTCTAGCAGGCTGCTCTAACTTTTGCTTGGCACCGCCCACCCTTGTGGTTTTCGGCCCAACGAGCTTCTCTCAGGGAAAAGTGGCTCTTGAATTGATCCAGGTTGACTAGAGTGTTGAATTTTGTTGTCGTCGAGATCGATGATCTTTGGCTGCAGCCCCAGATAAGATGGCTTTTGATAATGTAGGGTTCTGACTGCTTCAGTTGAAAATGCCTCGCTCCAGGCCACTTTTGCGCCTTTTTAATGTGCGCTTGATGGAATGCTGCTAACGCTGTCTTAGACACAGTGCAAGGCCTGGAGCCTTCTGAGTTTCTGTTTTTTGGCTTGACATCCGTTAGCGGGGGTTTTGAAGCTTCTTTATCTCACGATTGACGCCAAGCACATCTTTGTGAGACCATGCCAAAACGTCGATGAATTCTTTGACCCTGTCTGATCAGGCACGATGCTCATTTGGGGGACAGCGTTGAGCGAATTTTGAACCATCCGGGGCCAAGTGCTCCTTTGGGGGACAGCGTTGAGCCAATTTTAAGTCATCCGGGGGTCTACCTTATCTTTCAAGTTTATTGAAACTACTTCTTCTTTTAATAGGCCGAGCATGCCTTTCGTCTTCCCTTTCGGCGAGGGAACACATTTCCTTGGGGATGACCCCATCGAAATCTATCCCTTCGTCGTCAAGGTCGACACAGTTTATCCAAAAGCCAGCAAAGTACTTAGAAGCAAGATAGTGCATATCATAAAGAAAGCCCCACGGGGTTGCCAAGTATAGCAAAAGACTCGAATTGAGAATAGAAGTTACGACATGGAGGGCCAAGAGGCACGAACTCCGACTCAGAGCTAGACTAAGACGACTTGACAGACACTGTGTCAGACTCAGACTCAAAAGTGTGTAATGCAAGCTAAACGCGATTTGAAAATGCAACTTTTATTGTTACCCTTGGCTTCCTCACAGAGAGGTGAGATCTAGAGGATGTCAGGCCCAAGCAACAGCACTTCAGCTTCCTCATCTTCTTTGACTAAACCCACTTGGGAGAACAGCAACTCCAAATGCCCTTGAGTGAAGGACCTCAGACTGTCAGTCCGCTCCTTTGCTTGATCGATCCGGTCCTCAACCAGTGCTTTCCAGTTTTTTTTTTTTAGCCCCATCTTCTATTCCGCACCCTGCAGCCTCGGATTCAGAAGGGATAACCACAGTTGGTTTGGGTTGAGTTTCTGGGACAATGCAGAAGGTTGGGTTGAGTATGGTGGAGCTCGGGTTGATTTGAGTGGAGATGGGGTTGATTTGAGTGGAGGTGAGGTTGTTTTGAGTGGAAGTGATAGATATCTGACCAACCAGAGTGTCAGACTTGAGTTGGAGCGAGGAGCTAGAACTGTCGTCGGGTTTTGATGGGAGTGGGGGTGGAATAGTGCCATTATCGATGAGATTCTGAATGGCATGTCGGAGGCGGTAGCAAGCATCGGTGGGGTGGCCAGGCGCTTGATGGAAAGCACAATAGGCATTTGGATTGTGAGACGCCGGGAGTGCTCGAGGTGGAGGAGTCGGACGAAGTGGCCTGAGAATGCCAGCTTCAAGGAGCTTCTCATAAACCGAGGACAAAGGTGCAGAGAAGCACGAGAAGATCCTTGGTGGGTTTCGGCGACTGGATTGAGGGTTGGCAGAACTTTTACTCACTCCGCCGCTGTATAGCATTGCGCTGTCAAGGGAATGCACTCTTTCGGCACTGGGGATGACTTCTTTGTTGCGCATATCCTCCTTTTCAGCACTGGCTTTGAACAAGGAACCAGCGGTCTTCGGGCGAGTATG
Source organism: Rhododendron henanense subsp. lingbaoense (assembly GCA_020567845.1). Classification (NCBI taxonomy): domain Eukaryota; kingdom Viridiplantae; phylum Streptophyta; class Magnoliopsida; order Ericales; family Ericaceae; genus Rhododendron; species Rhododendron henanense. Next base: position 15,728,403 of record CM036321.1, on the reverse strand, counting down.
ACACTCAACTAGGTCTTTGAACATGTCTTTTGAGCACGGCTTGATTCCGATCGCAGGAGTGTGACAGGCCTGAAGAGGTTCTTTGACTAGCCCTGGATCCGGCTTTGACATGATGGAGGTGAAAAGGTCAAACAGCCCCTGGACCATAACCATTTGCTTGTCCATTTTCTGGTTCATCTCTTGTACAGCCCTCTTCAGCTCAGCCAGCTCTGCTTGTGCTGCCATTTCGGATTGATGATCGAGGAAGGTGATGGCCCAGAGCTCTTCTTTTCGGTACTTTCTTTGACGGTGCAACGCTCAAAGCTAGACAGTAAAGCAATCGAAGGCTCAGGAAGTGTCCCTGCAACAGTTTTATTTGAAAGAAACAACGGAAAATGCCTGTATGAGCGTCGTCGGTGTCCTCCTAGACTCTAGAACTAGCAGACAAAACCGTTTTATGACAGCCGGACGCTGCCCAGGTCCTCAGATTTCTTTTCGACAGTGTATCCTTATTTGAATCGACTAACACTGAGAGATGTCAAAATAGTCTAAGCCTTTGACTATTCCGTTCTCGAGGTTTCAACTTTGGAGGTCGGAACAACTCGGTGTAGATGACGTGATACCGGAACCGGGGCGGCGTTGTGGCAACACTCCACTTAGCCTGAGCGGTGTACGTGCTTCGCACGATAACCAAGGTGGTGTAAGTATCACGGCATTCTCTCCGTTGTTCCTAGTTTTCTGTTTGAAACCTCGATCGGGTTTAGACAAGGACTTAGAAAGTCTTGATTTCCCAAAGTCTCGTTGACCCAAGGAATTGGAAAGTTGATAACGTGCACCATCACGATGCACGACTCGTCATCGGTCCAAGCAGCGCCCGAGCAGGCATAAAACGGGTTTGAAAGAGAGAAACCCTAAAAAGCCGCCCTAGCATGCTCCTACGCAGAACGGTATGAATGTATGTACAGGCATGCGATATGGAAAGCAGTAACACATAGACAGTTTATGGGGGTTAGATGCAAGTAATCCTACCCTGTGGGTTCCTGTCTTAGTTTTGAAAGGTTCTATTGCTTTGTACGTATGGCGAGGCTGGTTTTGGCTTAGAGGGGTTCCTCAGACTAGAGATGTTTTATACCTCCCATTGCAATGCGTGCAGCAGAGCCATGGTCAAACGGTAATACGTCTCATCATCGTCCAAGGTTGTTGGGCATTCGAGGACCCCGGGCTCCAGTAAACTGTGCCGGTTACCCAAAACACCTCAACGGGGCTGATAGAACACCGATGCAAATGAACGCGTGCCGAAAGAATGATCGAGAGAGAGAGAGAAGCGAAATGCTTTTTTGAAAAACACCTTTTGAAGCTTGGCTCACTTCATTAATCGACATTTGGAGAAAACTACATAAGTGAACAATAGTAAAAGCCCCAGTGCGGAGTGGTCGGATGTAGAATCCTGTTACGTTACCATTCCGTTCTTCAGCAGCGCGGAGCGTACTGTTTTGCCAGACTTTTGAGAATTGTTCATTGATGTATTAATTTCCAAATGTTGATTAATGTAAAGTCCCCAGCAGAGTCGCCACTGTGGGCACACGCCCCAAAAATCCCGTTTTTAAGCATAAGATTCCGGGTGCGCCCCTATCTCGCGGAAAGCGCGGCGAAGTGCTTCGCAGATCAGAGAGTCGCCACTCAGGTTTTGCGGAAAGTACCCAAGAAACCGTGCTTTTGAAAACGTTTGGAAAAAAGGCTTGTAGACTGGTCCGTCGTCACCTTTGAATCTGAGGTTCGGGAGCCAGGTTACGAGAGGGGAAGGGTTTTATGGCACCCCTCTCGCCCAGTCCGGAGACCGGTCTCTACTCAGGCGTTTTATAAAATATTTGCATTTCTCTCTTTATTTGATCTTTCTTTTAACCAGTTAGGGCGAGGGAACAGTTAATAGGGATTAAAACTGTAACAGATTGCATTTATGTACAAAAGATGTAACAAAATGTTTATGGATGGTGATGTTTGATCTAAGCAAATATAATAGATTGAGAACAAGCTTTTGTGGACGTTTTAGACAAACTAGCACACACTGACTGTGCAATGGCACACACGGGAACAAGCCTGCATGCACTGGACGAACCACTGCATGCGGTCAACACCTGCGTGCGCCACTCAAAACTGGCGTGCGCCGGTTAACCCAATACCACAGCTTCTGTTCTCAACCCTCTGGGCTCTGGAAAGGACTAGTGCACACCCAGGACAAACCACGCAGTTTATAGAGGTTACCAAACTATTACAGACAGATAAATGGGCTTAAAAACCACCAAATAGACAGAAAACCCCTTAAACAGTAAGGGGAGAATGATCAGAGGCCTGGATGGAAGATCCATGCAAAGGCCAAGCCACTGGGACAAAGATAACTAGCGCACGCCACTAAGGAAGGGCCGCACGCCAGTTCTTTCTTGGTTCCAATGCTTTGGCTTTGCACATTCTGGGCTCTGGAATAGGACCAGAGGGACCCAGAAGGCCAATATAAGCAATAAATATAGATAGGAAAGAAAGCAGTTCTAAATACAGAAAGCTGTAAACTGGTTTTAGCATGCAACAGGGTGATCAAAGCTTAAATAATGCAAGAAAACAATGATCCATGATCCCCACACCAGTGTTGCACATACTACCATGACTGGCGTACGGTACATCACTACTGGCGTGCGCCACTGATCATTGTATACGGTTCTTGAAACCTTGCCAGCATTAGGGCCAGGACTGGTATAGATTACCAGCCTTGACCCTGCCAGCCCCCCTCAGGGGTCAGAACAGAAAGCAGGAGCAAGATGTATTATACCTTTGCTAGTGATTTTTGAGAGAGAGCTTGAACTTTGAGCTTGAAGATGATGATGGATGTGGATGTGGTGAAGGTTAGTGGAGGATATGTTCTTCACTTACTCTTTCTATGAGGAAGAAAGGAAGCAAAGAACAATGAAGGAGAAGAAGACAAAGGATGGCTTGACTTTATGAAGCTACCCCTTTCTTAATGGTGCTAACCCTTTGCAAATGAATGCAAATGGGGTATTTATGGAGGAGGGAGAGGGCTGATCAGCCTGGTCCTTAGGGGCTGTTTGGAGTGGTGAGATATTGGAGGAAGCTCCCATGCATTTAATGCATGGGACTTGGCTTGATGGAAGAGAAAGGAACAGTTTCTGGCTGAAGTAATGATCAGGGGGCTGCCAGCTGACGTCAGGCGGCTACAAAACTCCCGCCCAGCTGGCTGAAAAAGGTTGATTGGACTGGTGCTGACTGGCGTGCGCCACTTGTTGAGTGGCGTGCGCCAGAGAGTGGTAATGACTGACACGTGGCAGTGGTTCCTGCGCACGCTAGTCCACCACCAGCGTACTCCAGCAGAGTTTTGTTGAGGCCATTTGGTTCTGGCTTGAGGGTTCGACAAGGGTTTGAAATGGGTTTGGACGAGGTTCGGGACGCTCAAAGCTCAAACTCATCAAACAACTCGGTATGTTCTTGACCTTAATCATCATCGGGGAATCAAATACCGTAAATAAACTATTCTGGAAAGTCCAAAATAGGGTGTCTACAGAATTCAGAAAAAACATACCCACTGATATCCGTTGGAGCTGATTTTTTACAGAGTTAGAGTTTTGTTTTCCCTAGCTCCTTAAAATAGGGTGAACATTATCCTCCTTCCTATTGGTTGAAGTGGTGTGGATCCCACCATAAAATGATGTCATGCTTATCAAAAAATGTATTGCAAGGGTAAGCATGACATCACTTGTGGTGGGATCCACACAATTTCAATTAATAAAAGGGTGGGTAATGTTCATCCTCTTTCAAGGAGGGTGAACAAAATTGCACTCTTTTTTATAGGACCCCATAACATATTACTTTAAAATTTATGAATATTTTTCTGTATTTTTATGGGACCCGGGGTGGGCTCCAATAGACATGCGGTGGAATTGACTAATTTCGCTCCCCCAACTCGTCGTAGGAGAGGTCGAGTGTGGGATGTCCTTGGTGGCGCTGGCCCCGTGAGCTTTATCAAATGTATCCATTAATGAGATGGGATTAGTAGGGCTGCTAAACGAACCAAACAGCTCGAGCTCGGTTCGACTTTTGGCTTGTTCAAACTCATTTATTAGAAATATAAGCCAAGCTCAATAATATTTTTTTTTCCGTTTGTTTATGAATTCAAACCAAGCTAATCATATAGGTGTTTGGCTCGATAGATTCGTGAACAAATGGGTCATTCTATAAATACTAAAAATATAGAAATAGATTAATAAATATTCCAAAATATAAGATATGAATCTGCCTTTCATATAGTTTTCACCAGTTTTACAATAATATTGTATCCAAATAGAAATCATTAGAAACCTTATCATTATTTATTTTTTGATTACGAATCACAGAACTTAGTCATATTCTTTAGAGATAGTTAGGAGGCAATTAAGAGTTTATTTGCTTTATTCTGCTTAAGATAATTTTAAGACAAATTTGACTTTGAGGGTATTTAATTAATTTGATGAATGGTTGTTAGTAACCGAATTTTATGTTTATAAGTTTTTTTGGCCTAGATTAATGATGCTGGTTCTTTTTTATGGCTTTAAATTAGTCTATTTCATTTTATAACTTAATGAGCTTAAGCTCGAGCTCAAGCTTGAAAGCTAGAAAGTTCACAAAATTAAGCTCGCTCGAGATTGACTTGCTATTTCACAAGCCAAGCCAAGTTTATCACGAACAAAAAATTTCAAGTTCGAGCTAAGCTTGATCAATTAGTCTCAAAAAATTCTCAAGACTCAAGCCAAGCTTGAACACATGTAACAAGGAGTCGAGTCAAGCTTGAACATTATTGTGCTTGGCTTGTTTGACTCAATTAGCACCCCTAGATGGGGTAACACCATCGAAGTAAGATCCATACTCAAGTGAAGCTATATAAGGCTAGTTGTAGCTTTATTCATGATGATTCAAACTGTACTTCATTTTATAGGACTCGTACACTCATTCAATAACTTCATCCTGCAAGGTCATTCATTTAACAAATCAGGTTGATCGAACATCCATCAAAGCTTGTCCGAGTCATTTCTCTTGTTATAAAAACATCATTCAGGATTGTTCTTAGCTTTGTTTAAGGATATGATATCGTGAATCCTTATTTCTTTTAGTCTTTGTAACCACTACAAAGATTAATAAAATTTCCTTTTTTGCCATTCGAAAAAATAAAAACATCATTCAGATCGACATACCGATATTAGATCAACTTGATTTTTTACGTGCATGATAGAATATCACACTTACAAAATAATGGAGAACAAGATAAATCGTGGTGTCTCCTATTTTTGTTTCACATGAGAAATCGCATTCGGGGATCCTTGCTTAACAACATCAAGCGCATGCAAGAAAAGAAAATTAACCATTGATAACTCTTTCGTACAAGAAATTTTTCGATGCCAGGTAGATATATCTCACATGGTACCCGCTCGTGCACATTCGGGCCGTCCAATACACTTTTGGATGGCTAGGATTGAAACCCTCTCTCTCCTCTCACCCTAACACTTTCTCTCTTATTTTTTCTCTCTCCAAATCCGAGCCGTGATACGTACCCGCCCGGCACTGAAATTTTTTCCCTTTTGTACCCTTCAAACTTGGAAGCATGTATATTGGGCTAGTGTGTACGTGGCCCGGGTAAAATCAAAGAACTCGTTCACAATCATCTACTATTTCTCTGTTTGGGAAAATGATGGTCCATGACGTATTTTTATAATTAATACCCGTTAAAGATATGCTGAAAATATTTGTTAATGCTGAAAATGTCTTTGACGAGTATTATTTATCAAAACACGTCATTGGCCGTCATTTTCCCATTTTGTTTTGTACTGGTGGACGAATATTACCTTACTCGACTTCACAAGTCTTGTAAATAATGAGCGATAATTAATTGTCTTGTTAAAGTTTATTCTTGGGTATATTTCAGTTGGGAAGTATATATATTACTAGCAAATTGTCCGTGCCTAAAGGCACTTTCAACATACGGAGTAAGTTTTATATCTCTTAGTAATTCCCGTGCATGAATACATTGCCCTCCAAATTCACTTTTCCATTTTCACAAAGTATCATAACCAATTTAAGAGAGAGAGAGAGAGAGAGAGATTTGGTAGAAAAAAGGTAAGATTAAGTATTCCTTTTTTGTTTTTTCCTAATCGTATGATCATAAATTTTAAAGAAAGTGATGTAACGGTTGTAGAAGTTGCTTTCGTTTATATGCCTAGACATCTTTAACAGAAACCGCTCTGTTTTATAATATAGATATAGATGTAAGAGAAATCGGCCTAACATAATAGGACAATGACGGTTCAGGTAACTTTAAGATGATGTGGTGCGATCTGTACCTTTGATTAAGTGCATATGATTTACAGTATTTCTATTAGGTGTGTTTGTATCGAAGCATTTCCCGTATTGGATTCTAATGAGCACAGAATATTGACACATATAACTTCTGATCTAGTATATGGTTAGGCTTTAATTGTACTTAATTGCATCCAATTATTATCTTTTCGATAATTTGTATTATATTATTGAATTTGGCATGAAAGATGATCATCAAATTATTTCAGCCGTTGGATTCACTTAGTGAAACGTTGACCGTGGTGTAAGAAGGAAGCGGATCAAAACAGGTCAAGTGGTAGGTCCAAATGGCAAGCAATTATGGAAATTAAATCAAATATGAATCCCATTGGAGATGTGAATCAGTACAAATACGTTCGGTGTTGTAAAGTTGAAAGCTAATTGGACACTCCAAGCTTTGCTAGAATTTGAATATGGCAAGGAAGAGAGATACTTATTCACGCACCACGTCAAATTTTTATTTTAGCCGTATTAAAAAACCGCTGGTAATAGTTCCAAAACCGCTGGTAAAAATTCAATCGGCAAAATAATTGTCGGAAATACAAAAACGGCAGTAAATTACCGCTAGTAAAAGTTTCGGACTATTAACGGCGGTTTTACTACCGCCGCTAGAAATTTCGGAAAAAAATGACATTGCTGAGGTTCAAACCCGCAAAGCATTGATTCATACCGGAGCACTTTCCCATTGAGTTACATAACATTAAGTGTTTAATTAGAAAAAATTAATATTTATATTATATAATGCATTATTACCAGCTTCTTTTTTTTTTTTACCGCCGTTCACTACAAGAAAAATTGCATTGGGTGACGGCATTGGGTGACGAATGAAAATTGTCACAAATTGCATGTTTTTCGTCACAAATAGTATGTGTGACGAAAAGAAATTTGTCGACTAAAGGTTGTCGAGGATTCCTACCTCGTGATGAAATTTGTTTTTCGTCACCTATGGTGTCTTTTGACGACGAAAAATTTCGTCACGAAAAAATCACTTGGTGACGAAATTCTTTTGTCACCTATTATTCTTTTTTACGACGAAATATTTCGTCACCATTCTAATAATTATTTGTCACCCATTTTCAATTTCGTTAATAGTTAGTTTTTCCGGCGGTTTTACTCATGCCGTTAATAAACTGCGTTTATAATTACCTTTTTTTTTTTTTTTTGCTCGGCAAAGAACATTTTATATAAAGAAGACTTGAAAGGGATACAACAAGTCGGGGAGAGGGGGAGGGGACTCCAACCGAAGTTGAAGGAATTAAAACCACCTAAACGGGCCAAGCCCAAACACCCAAAACACCTAAACGGGCCAAGCCCAAACTCCTAAACAACAAACGAAAACAAACCAAGCCCAAGCCCAACCGACACAGCCCAAACCAGTCTGAAAAAGACTGAAGAACCAGCCGCCGCCCAACAGCAGACCCACCACCACAGTAACCCCAACACCGCCACCATCGAGAAGAGGACGTCACCTCCAGGCCTGCCGGAAACCACCAGATCTGATCGATCAACCACAAGGTCAACCGATATTCATCGGCAACACCACAACAACAAATAATGACGATCCGCGGTCTTGAAACAATATCAGCAGCCAGACAACACCAGAACTCCACCCACCAACCACCGCCCCACACAAACCTCCAACCGAACCCGCTCCAGGACAAAAGATGCGACGAGAAGCCCGGGGAAAAGCCCCATGTTGATTGCCCTCCACCGCCACCAAAAGCCCGCCCAAAACCCATCAAACCTCACAAGCTCCCAACGGGAAACCCCCCCAAATCCGCGTTCCAGCGGCCGTTAGGCCAAAAATACAGGGACCAACCAGCATTGAGACCCAGGTGGAACACGATCAAGCCGACATGCCGTTAGGCTTTCCGGCGCACCCAACAGTGCGGCGGCGTCGGGAGGCATTGGGGTGGGCTGAGGAAGAGGGGATCGGGATGGAGACGAGAACCCACCCGCCGACCACACCCACACTGGATCTGCAAACAAAGAGCGAGGGTGAAACCACAAATCCTGCACACACAAAAAAACGTTAGAACAGGCAGCTACAGTACTCCACAACTACGACCACACCACCGTCCACCACCACCACACCGCCGGCCGAGATCTACAACACCACCCACCAGCACCCACAGCCTCTGATCATCCGGACCACCCACCACCGCTAAGCTCCCGGAGGAACCAAGAGACCTCCGGCCGGAGGAAGCCGGGCACAAGCCCAACCACCACACCCTCCCACACCGAGGAGGGTGGAGGCCCAAAAAAAACACAGACGAAAGGGAAAAATGGAAGGGATTTCGATCTGGGAAGAAGAGGGATAGAGAGGAGATAGCAGGCGCAGAGCAGAAAGAGGAGCCCGGGGGGAGGAGGGAGGGAGGCGCCTCCCCCCCCAGGCGGCGGCGGCGGCCAAAACGAAACCCTAGCAGAGGAGGGTTAGAGAGAGAGAGTCTCGTAGCTGTCCGTTACAATTTTTAAAATTGTCCACGTTTATAATTACCTTTTGCGGCGGTTTGTCATTACCATCGATAATAGCACCCTTTACCAATAGTTTATTACTGCTGGTAAAAAAACCGCCGGCAAATAGGCTATTTTTGGCATAGTGACGGCTCCTCCATGAATAAGTTATTTACGGAGGCGGACGATCTCACCCGTCTATCTAACAATCAATTGTCCGAATTTTAAAAGGACTCTTTCAGGGAAGAGTTCTTTTAAAATCAGAGTCCTTTTAAAATCCGGATCGTCAAAACACTTTTGAATACATGAGATTGAACGTTGTAAACTTAGTTTTATGGAAACCTTCTATAAACAAGTTTTTCTCGGCAAGGAAACTTGGATCAGCCATGCCCCTAAAGTTTTGTCCATGGTGTGTGACTGGAGCCAGAGGAAATTGGGTCCCATAGTTATTGGTACTGAATGGTATCTTAAAAGGAAGGGGATTATTTTGGAAAGTTAGGGCTCTCTTTAAAGTGTAGGTCTCGGCTCACTAGCAGTATAAAAGAGGAGGGCAGTAGGGCTTTATTGAGGGAGGAGAGATCACCGCGCAGAGACAAGCATCTGGCTCTGGCTGGAGACCCGGAAGTAGATCGAAGGAGAAACAAAGCCTTTGGGCAACAATACCTTTATTCTTTGTAAGCTTTTATTTGTTTTTCAATGGAGTTTTATAATCGGTTCCTCTATGTACGTATTTTTCTCACTCCAGAACTGATATGACTAACGACAACCTTATGTCGCGTGGCGGCCGTATCGTGTTTCTCGGTTATTCTCGCACAATTTTCTTTTAACGGGTGCCCTGAAGAATTTGCTTTTAGTGAGAGTCGAACTAAAAACTTACTACCTACGAGACTATTACTTGTGCCCCTAGGTAACTTTTTGGTTATTTATCATACTCTCATGCATGCTAATTGAGATAATTTTTTATTCAACTTTATTCAGGGAAATATGGATTGTGATAGCGAGGCCACTCAAAGTGATTTGCTAGTTCCCTTAATAGCGGAACAGGAAAAAGAATCAATCGCCATCGAAGTAGGAGGAGAAGAAGAAAAGAGAGAGACGATCACAGCGGACATATTCACAAAACTGCCAGCAAAAGATGAAATAGTACTAGAAATCCTCTCCCGGTTACCACCAAAAACTGTCACCAAATTCAAGTGTGTGTCCAAAACCATATCTGATCTAACAAGACAACCCAATTTCACAGCCAAACACTCCCATAATTATAAACCCATTACTGGTACCAGTTCAACAGGGTTTTTCCACCAGAGAGTACCAAATCCTGATCAAGACGTGCTTCTGGAATTGGTATGGGGTGATGTTGCATTCACACCCGTAATAGGATCCGAACCCGGTTGCCTCCCGGATCCTTCCCTCAAATTCTTGAAACAGAGGAGTGATGATTTTATCAAGCTCATTGACTCATGTAATGGCCTCCTTCTATGCAGCAACACGGATTCAATCACTTTTAAAACGACTTGTTTCGTATGTAACCCTTTGACAAGGGAAAAAGTAGCCCTTCCTCATCCTTGTCGACGTTGTCGTAGGTCAACTCGGGTTTTATATTCGTTAATTGATGATTTCAATAGCCATGGGTACCTTCAATACAAGGTTGTGTGTCTCTTTAGGCCTGAAGGTACAGACTCGGATACCGAGTTGTTGGTTCTGTCATCGGAAACCGGTATTTGGGAGGAGATAGAAGAAAGGCTTCCGGAATTGCACGATGAAACCGTGATGGGTTCCAGAGTGTTTTTCAACGGGAGCCTTTTTTGGGACTGTTTGGAAGATAAAATTCTAGTATGCCACTTGAACCCGAAGAAATCGCGACGTTGTTATGACTTGATCGAGGCTCCGCGTGCTCCACTCGGAAGGTGTTTGTGGACATTCCGGAACCAACTTCTCTGTTATTGCCACGGGTTTGCTGATGAATTTCCGGCTTGGCGTCTACACACCAATGAGAAAAATGAGATCATGACATGGAACCGTGAAGATGGAAAAGTGTTTGAAACCTTGAGCCAAGATATCTCGACGATGAATTCAGAGGGCTGGGTCATCAAGAGAAAGGTGATGCCCATCGTTAGGTTTAAGATCATCGGGTACAATCCCGGGTCAGATATGGTGCTTCTACGTGTAAAAGAATCCGTTTATTCCTACTGGTTCGAGGATAGGAGATTAGAGAGGGTGGACGAATGCAATGTGGACAATTATTTGAGATTTCGCTCAACGACTAAGAGTTGTGTGTTGGCTTATAAGCATAGCTTGGGGGCAATACAAATTTTGAAGATGGAGCAAGAGGAAAGGAAATATAGAGGAAGAAGATAAGCAGAAGGTTAGTGATTCTCTTCAAAAGGAGGAACTTGTTGGACTGGGGTTATATGATCGCAAACAAGGTGAAACCTAGGGGCAACTTACACCGCCGGTATAAACATTTTTTTTCTCCAAATCAATTACATTACCCCACGTTGTTATGTTCTATTAATTGGAACCACTGTCTTGACAACATGGCGCAATGTAATTGATTTGGAGGAAACAAATATTTACACCGCCGGTATATATATATATAAATAATTTATTCTCTTTTCATATACAATGATATTAATAGAGACAGTTTTATTTGCTCGAGTGTGTCTACAACTCGTGATCCTTTCAATCATGCATGGCTTGGATAGTAAAAACTGATTTTGATCTTGAATTAGTTGTTAATGATTGAAGAAGATTTCTTTGTTTATGATACCTAAACATATTCGATCAGTTATACTTGATTAAATCAAACTAGTTATCTCGTACTTCGGCAAATGATTTTTGATTTGGTGATTACTTTAGCTACGTTTGATTGATGAACCAAGCTACTTGAGTTTAAGCTAGCTAGCTTTCGACTCATTAAGAGCTAGTTTGAGGTCGTTTTTTCTACTTGAACAAACCAAACTTCTATTTGTTTTAAACTTGTTAAGCTTTTAAACAAGCTATTATTTGTCTCATTCAGCTTATGAGGTGTAAAAAAATACAAGCTACTTGAGATACGACTCATGATGGGATCTTTTAAAACTCATTCGAAATCAATTTGCTTGATAAACAAGTCCAACTTGGATATATAGTAACGTTAGAGTATTTCCGGAATACCATGTGACATGTCCTACGGGATACTCCCAATCATTTTCATATCAACAGTTTATGAGATAGGGACATTTATCATTCACTTTTGTTAGGTGATTTGAGAGAGAATGAATGACCCATATTGTGTGCTGACGATATTTTATTTGCGGGGAGTACTACGTACATGACAATGCCACACGATACTCTGCGACTACGTGATAGTTGGTGACTTGGTGCTAATAATGGGTAAAGCGTATTCGTGGACACGATGAGAGTAAATCAAAATAGAACTATTAAGTTCACATGTCTTCTAGCCAGAGTCACATACTACTCTTATAAACCAACTCTTTAACATCCCAATCAAAATTAATTGAAAGCCTAACAAGAAAGGGTATGCATCTGACGGGGACTTGGGTGAAGAAAAGCTCTACTGCATTTTCTGTCATTATTTACGTAAAGTACTATCAATTTATTTAATTATAAGTACCAGGTAACGCCAATTATGCAAAAGAAAGACCTACTTCGCCTTGCAGGGCCGGCTCTAATATTTTAGAGGCCTCAAGCGAATTTTAAAATGAGGCCCTAGATTTTTTTTAAAGGAAAAATTCAATATACGTGGCTAACACAAGGTAAAAAGATTAAACATGGTATTTTAGCTTCGTAATTTAACTAAACTAAACTAAACTTTAAAAAAATTATACCATTAGAAAAATATGAATCAAACATAACGAAGTATCACTCATACACTATGTTTAGGGGTGAGCACAGATCCGAAAGAATCGACCAACCTGTCTAGTCTGACCCGATCCGACGTGCTACAAGTTGTTTAGAAACCTTGAGCGGTCGGTTGTGGGTCTGAGTTTTAGTGAAATCACAGGTTTCGGGCAAGGGCGGGTCTGGTGTTTTCGAATCTGATCTACCGACCCGACCGACTTTCGGGCGGGTGGTGTAGTCTACGTTTTCTTTAACGATTATTTTACATTTTTTTTTTATCAAAGTTTGTTGAGTAAAAATAAATATTTTTGGTTTATTTTTATTCGATAGTGTTTTATTTGTGAATTTGATATTAACTGTTCAAGTAAAATTTTAAAAAATTACCAAAACACTATGGTATGTAAAAGATTTGAACATTGGTCTTGAATAAAACGTAGAACTATTAAAGCATAAGTAAAAAAAAGTTTGTCAAAAAAAGCCCTCTGGGGTTTGAACCAAAGACATTTAGGCTCCATTTCGCTGAGTAAAATAAGTATTAATTTTTCAAAAAAGTACCTAATTTTTGAATTAGCAGAACAGGGCCTTAGGATAGAAATCATCTTATTATGATACATGGAACAACTTGTATTTTAATATTTACTAAATGTGTTAAATGAAAAACGGGGCATTAGTTTTTGAATAAAATTTATAGGCCTAAAGTGTCCGCACCTCTGGCTCCACTCCTCAGCCGGTCAATTGATCTGGCAAATTAGTCAGTCAATTAACTTAAATTCGGACTTATCAAACAAATTGAGTTCTCATCTACATCAAAACTAATAGAAAAGTGAACCAATAAAATGGAAGAGAAACGAAGAATTGAGATCAAAAAACGAATTAATAAAACCAAAATCAACTGGCTAGCTGGTAGGTACCCAAACATTAGCAAAAACAACATTATGCCCTTTCCAAGTGAGCACAAGATCTTCTTCCTCCCTCTTCAACCCCCACCCCGCCGCGTGCTCCTCGAGCATGCCCTTCACCTCCGCCACCCCATCTTCGCTAAACCCAACGCCCCTAAACCCGGCGTTCCTCATCCGTTGCACCCACTGCCCCTTCGGCTCCGCCCTCTCCACCCTCTTCGCCCCCTCCTGTGCCACCACGTTCTCTATCTTCCAGCACAAATCCCCCTCGTACCACTCCCTTTCCTTGCTGCCGCCACCACCGCGACCACGCAGTAGGAACGTGTCCATTGTGTCGTACGGTATCCACAAATAATTGAACGCCGATTTCAGTCTAGAAACCATATCATTGGAGGTGAAATCCACGTCTTCGTCCACCAGAACCACTGCCGTCGGGTCTAGTCCCCGGAGGTTTTTTAGAAACGTTGTGCGGTAGGACGAGTTAGGAGAACCGGCCGCATCGAACGAAGAAATCGAGGACAGGGTTCCTTCGGGTATGTAGTGGAGCATCATGTGACAATTTACAACCAATGCCTCGTTTGTAAAGTTGTTTCCCTGGACTAGTTGTTCCGACCGGATTTCTTCGATAAATGAAGAAAATCCGTCGGTACAACTAGATGGGATGACGCGGAATTCCATGTTCACATTTTTTGACCGGGCGAAATTGACTAGTTTCGCTCCCAACTCGTCGTAGGAGAGGTCGAGCATTGGCGGGATGTCCTCGGTGGCGCCGGCCACCGTGAGCTTTATCAGCCGTGGGCCCGCTAACCGGCTAGCGACAGCGTCGATGAGAGTGGGTATCTGCATGCAATGCGTCAAGCTCAAGTCGACAATGTGAATGATGGAAAACCCCTCGACGGCGTCTAGAATCGCCGAATTGGCCGCGGTGAATCCGAACCGGTGCCACGGGGTTAGGTCGACGAAGGAGGCCAGCTCGGTCACGGAGAACTTGTGCGTGGAGATCGCGGGGCTCGAGCTCGCGACCGTGGCGGCGAGCATCTTGCACGTGCCGGATTTGGCGGCGCGCGAGATGAGGGCGCGGAAGAAGGCGGAGGCGAGGCGCTGGGTGGAGTCGCCGTCGGGCGGGGCGATGTTGTTTAGGACCCAGAGGATTTGTTGCGCCAGGGTGGCGTCGTTGGCCTCAATGGCGGTCGCGCATTGGACGAGCAGTTGTTCCATGCAGTTGGCGTCGCCCAGCCCGCTGTTTCCTCCTGCGCCAAAGGTCGCTGCGGCCTTCGGCGTGGGGAAACCAATGGGCCACGGGCGGCTGCGGTGGATTATTTGGGTTTTGGTCATGGGGTTCAGGGTTGTGAACGGAGAGATTTGGTGGAGTGGTGGTGGTGGTGGGGTCTGAGTGAATTGCATCATCCAGAGAGAGAGGGGAGGAGAGAGAGAGGGAAATATATTGGATTATAGAATTGAGAGGAAGAAGAATGGGAGACTGAGAAATTGAATCAGGAGGGGGAAAGGGACTAGACTAGTAATGGTACCTGCGGAATATTGGGTGACAGTCCATTATTGGACTTTGCTTGGGGAGGGATAAAGCTTCTGAAATTGGATTTAGAGGGAAAATGAACTTTTCAGCTTTTATATTACCTGGAGATTTACTTACTTTTTCTTGTCCCTCTGCTCTGTATGACAAATCAGAATGAGGAATTAAATTCCTCTCATCCCAATGGCAGAAAAAGAACTCTTGACAAGTCAAAATAGTGTAAGGTAAATCTTTTTTCTCAGCAACTTTTGAGAAGCAGCTAGCTAGCTAGTGTGAAAAACTTTTCATGGCTACAAAAGGGTCTTACTGCTTTTCTTCTATGCAGGTAGGACCGTAGGAGAGAGAGAGAGAGAGGAGAGAGAGTGGGGATTTTGTTGGATTTGGGTAGGCATGTGAGGTGTGTGGCCTGCCATGGAGTTGTCTCTGTGCGGGAGTTGGGATTTTTTGTTATCTAGTGAGTGGAGGAGGGATTGGAGGCTGTTAGTTTTGGCTCACTCACGGGAATATATACTCACATGTCATGAACAAAATCATTTTTATGCTTTTTCTATGTGACTTGTGTAGTTGATATGAATTCATGAGTAAGTAATTCAGTAGTCGCGGAGTATATATAGGCACATAGCGTGCTCCACTTAAAAAACACCATATAATTACGTACGTGGAGTTCATTAACTTTGTCATCGTTTTATAAGAATGTGTGGTGCTAGAGCCTAGAGTATTCCAAAACATCACAAATTTGGAGACCATGTTAATTTCATGGCTAAGAGGTTTGTGCTCCTGGAGCACTATACAAGTAAGTAGACTGAATTCAGAGTTTAATAGTTCAGCAGCACTTCTTCTTCTTTTTTTCCTTGGCCTCAGCAAAGAATTGGGCTCCTTAAAAGGACTCCGGGAAGCCAAAAGGTGAGAAGATTATATTAGTAATAGCTCAGCAACACTTTTTTTTTTTTTTTGGCTCGGCCTCAGCAAAGAATTGGGCTCCTTAAAAGGATTCCGGGAAGCCAAAAGCTGAACGATTCGAAACATAACGGAAGTATCCGAATTAAAGCATTAGTGCACTACAGAAGTTATTCGTCCATTCTTTGCTTTAGAAGATAGAAAAATGAATATCAATCTAGCTACCTAGTGAAACCCATATATGAACACACTAGAGATTGAATGACTAATGCATTCAGTATGTAATGATTACTATTCAGTAGACCATATATATGATGGACGACTCTAATCAAGGGTGTGCCAGCACTTGTAACTAATGGACCCAAGGACGCATGACTTCGCAGTGACAAACAAGCTGAATCCTTGACGCTTTGAAATGAAAAACCCAAAAAAAAAAAAAAAAAAACAACTCCCTTTTCCAAAATGCTCGCATATATATATATATATATATATCAGTCAGAGGGGGTCCTCATTTTAGTTAAAATGCAGACCTCCTCATTTCTCTCATTTTCCCATCGAATTTCGATGATCCGAGCCGTTCAATGTGTTCATAACGTAATTTTAAGAGTACCTGCGAGAAATCAGCAAACAAAAAAAAAAGACCGGGAAGAGCTTCATCTGAGCAGTTTTTATTTGCAACGTTCAATAAAAAATAAACAAAAATTGCTCGGATGAAGCCCTTCTCGGTCTTTTTTTTGCTGATTTCTAGCGGGTACCCTTAAAATCACGTTCTGAACACATTGATCAGCTTGGATCATCAACATTCGATTGAAAAATGGGAGGTCCGCATTTTATTAAAATGAGGTGGTTCTTACGGGAGACGGACTGTGTCTATATATATATATATACAGGGGGCTTCTACTGCGGACGTCCGCAGTTTTGTTAAATGTGGACTTCTTTTGTGAGCCGTTGGATCTCATCCAACGGCTCTGATAAAAGGGGATAACTCGCGGGTAAAATAGGGGTTGGGTCGGGTAAAATTGGTCTCGGGTCAGTCCGGTTCCCACACACGCGGATCCTTTTGTTCCCAGCTTCCAGAATACGCTTTGTTTCAGACGAGAGAGAGAGAAGAGGACCTCCCTTTTTCCAAAATCACTATATATATATATATATATATGAGTCCCCTTCTAATAAGGACCACCTCATTTTAATAAAATGAAGACCTCCCTTTTTCGATTGAATTTTGATGATCCGAGCCGCTCAATGTGTTCAGAACGTGATTTTAAGTGTATCCGCGTGAAATCAGCAAAAAAAAAGACCGGGAGGGGCTTCATCCGAGCAGTTTTTATTTATTTTTTATCTAACGGTTCAAATAAAAACTGCTCAAATCAAGCCCTTCCCGGTCATTTTTTTTGCCGATTTCTCGCGGGTACCCTTAAAATCACGTTATGAACACATTGAGCGGCTCAGATCATCAAAATTCAATCGAGAAAGGGAAGAAATGGGATAGTCCTCATTTTAGGTCCTCATTAGAAGATTAGTGTGTGTATGTATATATATATCCTGTTGAGTTTTATGCAATATTCCTCCTATGTAGATCAACATGCGAAATCTGTGGCTCAATTGCACATGAACCCAACCAACAGTCCCATGGTAATTAATGTCTGCTTTCTAGTTGTCAACTTGTCATGGGTAATAATCCAAACTCAACAATCCAACACTTCTTTGTTAATTATGCTGTACCTTTCCACCTAACGCACACAGTCTCTCTGCTCTCGAAGGACTGCGTACGTAACTAATTTGTTTTAATCCTTTTGTAATGGAATACTCAATATTCAAATCTATTCCAGTAATAGCTAAAATAAGCATTTCTCTCACTTTTTCCCACGTTCGCAGACCCCAATATATCCACATATCGTCATATCTAGTGCTAACATATACCCCGGGATACTGCCGAGCGGTCGATCCGGACGTTCATCGCAGTACAGACTGCTCGAATCGAATTTGAGCCCATACAAATCTGAACCGTCTATTACTCAGTTAAGATCCGAGCCATTGATTGTCCAGATACACCGCTCTACAAAGAGATGCTTGTCCCATTCCCATATATACAACTTGGGACCATTTGTTTGTTTTTTTTTTTTATAATTCAGGTGCCCGCGCCAACTTATCGCACCTTGACTAAGCCCATTTGTATTTGGAGGTGTGATAATACCTACGAGATTTCAAATCTGGTAACTTAGGAAGGAACAAACCCCTAAGCCACATGCATTGACTAACAGGCCAACCCCCATTTATTTGATATCCACTGTACTAGCACCATTATAGTCATGTAGTAATCATGGATCTCAGAAAGTCATCAGTCAAGATCGATTCTGGTGTTTGACACTCACATTTGCCTATCAAGGACACCGCTAGCAGACAGTGAAAATTATTTCACCTGAAATTACTCGGTTCATTGTGCCGGATACCGAAACATAAATAATAAAAAAACCCTGCAGCATGTAATTGACGTAAGAGGACTACAAATGGGCAATAACATGTGAAGGTCGATCACATTCCTTTTGGAAATGGTCCATATTTCAATTTGAATACATACATACATATATATACACACACCACGGATCCAGTGAGGGATTCCTTATCAGTTTACCATGCGGACCTCCCCTTTCCCAAGTAAATTTCGATGATTCGAGTCGCTCAAAGTGTGCATAACGTGATTTTTAGGGTGCTCGGGAGAAATCAGCAAAAAAAATGACCGGGAATGGCTTGATTTGAGCAGTTTTTTATTGAACCGTTCAATGAAAACTGCTCCGATCAAGCCCTTCCCGGTCTTTTTTTTTTTGCCGATTTCTCGCGGGTACCCTTAAAATCACGTTCTGATCACTTTGAGCGGCTCGGATCATCAAAATTTTGCTCGGAAATGTGAGGTCTGCACCGTAGCACCGTGCGGGATCCCTTATGGGATCTGGACTCACATATATATATATATATATATCTAATAAAACAAAAGGGTTGTTCTATGTGGCACTCTTTGTCCTAGGTGGCACTCACCATGCACATGCACACACGTTCACACACGCTAGTCTATACACACGTTCACTGTTCACACATCAAAAATGTTATTAAAAAATTAAGTGTTCCATTTTTCAATCCGGTTGAACCGGTGCGTAGTGCCGTAAGCACGGACAAATACTAGTATCTAATAAAATATAAGGGTGTGGGGACCACACAAACACAAGTTAAAAGAATGGTTAAGATTCATTTGATCCAAGGGTTGACAAGTTAGGAACTTTGCAAATGTAATGCAAGTGCCCACATTATTTGTAGTAGTTGCACAAATGCCACCGATCTTCCAATTCCAAAACCTTATACGCAAATTGATAGTTCTTTGTAGCTAGCTTACAAGTTTAGTTGGGGAGTGCCGTAAATACGAGTAATTCTCTTTCGTGCCACTAAGAAGAGGATCACATACTACACACTAATGAATCGATTTAGTGTTTAAGCCACTAGTTAGCAAGTGTCTTAGACATGGGCAATTTTCGACCGGGGTGCGCAGTGCCGTAGGCACGGGTAAGCACTAGTATATATACATATTATCACTTGGAACTTCTGGCACTGCACCCAAAGCACGTGATAGTCCCGCTCTATTTTTGAATATACTAGTAATCGTATTATACAACCACCTCAACTCGGCCCACCTTAGAAACAGCTCGGCCCACCTTAGAAACAGACTACTCGACCATGCATGCCACCTCAAAGATCAAAAAAAGAAAAAGAAAAAAAAAAGAGTACATTCAATTTAATTTCCTCTCTCAGAAGCAGAAAAACTGCTGCCTGCATTTAGCTGGAGGGAATAAGATCGCCATTTTGGGAGCCCCCCGAATCTTTACTTGCAGTGTTATCACTGTCATAGAATTCGTGCTGTTTTCACATGCATTTAGGCCTTCCGATAGTTCCAAGTACTGTAAGTGAGGGGAAAAAAAAAAAACTTACCAAAAACACACTATAATTAGTACTCCACTACTACCATTTTTCTTGCCAAGCGGTATACATCAGCGGGAGTTATGAGGTAGTTAACAAGTTACTAGTCCACAGGGGATTCAAAGGTTTTCTGTAGCTGGCCTCCCACAAATTAAGAAAGGAACATGCATGAAATACTATTGGGCTACAAGCCCTTTGTCACAACCACGTCCTCTTTACCCGACCACATTTTCGCAAGTTGAGTGCAATCGCGTATTGTTTTCCCGGAAGAGCATGCATGCATGGGGACATAAAATTCAGAAATAGAGGGTCTCCTAGGTATTCCGTTTTAAGCAAATTAAGAGTTTGATTTAATTTGGACTGAATTAATTTGTGTTTTGTACGTGACAGCATATTTGAACTTTTTGTATAAATATTTGATTTTCAACTCCGTCTCGACGAGAAATGCAAAAGGAAAAAGAAAATCATCTCAATTTTGACAAATTCAGAAAAGGGAAAAAAATGTATTGATTTCTTTGGTCTTTATAATTGAATTGCTTTTTAACTTTAGTACTAATAATATTATAGTATTTCAATTCCTCCCGGCGAGATGAAAATCTAAGAAGTACAAACATTTGACCAATAACTAATAAAAATTCACAAAAGACAAAAATAACCCGACTTAACTAATTTAGTACTCACAAACTATGACTAAATCTCATAAATGGACAGCAAAAGCTTGGAAAAATGACGGCCAAGGACGTGTTTAAAAAATTAATACTCGCCAATGACATTTTCAGCATTAACAAATGTTCTTAGCTTGTCCTTGACGGGTATTAATTATCAAAACACGTCATGGGCCGTCATTTTGCTTCTCTAATTCGGCATGAAATTAATCTGCCTATTCTGTTGTTATGCTATTGGATCTATTAGCTCCAAGACTAACAATTGGATTATATTGTCATGTGTGCTAAATGACACACAGCATCTTTTAATAGAGGCATAATTTTTTGTGCCGAAAACCTCCATGGCTATGTGCCGAGAGATTTTAGATCCGGCTGTTGCATTTAAAATATTAAAAAAAATTACACAATTCAACGGCTGTAAAACCTCTCGAGGCATTGAAATTTTCAAGACAGAAGAGATCGGACCCCCTTCTGATGAGTATATGCCTATATGGTATACCTTTCCCAAGATGATAAATACCCAGCATCCTCTAGGCTTCATATTAAAATGGAATCATTGGTTTAATCATCAGCCCAATAATATTCTTCTGCAGGGTTCCAAGGTCCAAAATGCTACAAGACACGAATCATATATATTTTTCTATTGAAAAGTTATTCTGTTAAGTATGTCCAATTTTTCTGTGAAGTTTTTTTCAATCGAGATCAATGTTTTCTACACACTATTTTTTTTAAAGTGTTATAACAGGCATTCATTTTGGAGCCAAAAGCGGCCTGTAAAGAAAGCTGACTCACCAACTCTTTTTTTTCTCCTAAACTTTTGTCCTAGATGCATATATATCATGCGAGAGAAACTAAATTCACGGAGTCTCTGTTATTCACATAGCGGTGCAATTACAGTTGTCCATTCGTGCAATCAATAGTTGAGATTCATTTTCAATTTTGACCAGTAAAAAATAATTTTTACAGGTCAAAATTGGTTTCCAATATAGACCGTCCAAAAACACTTTGAACGCTCACGATCGGGTTCCGTAACTCTCAATTCACGGAGCCCTCCGTATAAAAGATTTTCTGATATCATGCACGTATGTAATATATGTAAACACATACTTTTAGAACACATTTTTTCTTGAGAAAAACGGGTTAAAATGGATTTTATCTAGTGTCCCGGAGTCCATTTGTCTTCCTAGTATTTTGGTGGGCTTGGTATATGCCTCATTAATTTTTTTTTTTTTTTGTCATTCGTTAAACATAATCTACTCTATCCTAGGGGGACTTGGAGAGGGAGATGAGTGCTTACGGGAATCAAACTCTGTCCATGTGTATGGAAATATAAGGGAGACACCAACTACACTCCACTCCACTTGCGGTATACGCCTCATTAAATCGCCTTAACGTGTGTATATAATGTATATGTGTGTATATATATATAATAGCTTTTGCATAGAAATTGATGATATTTCCATCAAAATTCGTAGCGTCATGCGAAAACTAATGACGTGCAAATGTATTGAATTTTGTGAACTCATGCAAATGTTTTGAAATTCTGTGTAGGAGTTTTACTTATGAATTTACAATGGTGGGCGCTATTCGCAGCGTAGTTTGTGCTACTCGCAACCGATTAATTTTTTTTTCAATTATGGACAAAAATGCCCTCATGCAATTTGACCATTATACCCCTAAGACATCATGTTATTTGACCATTTTACCCTTTAAGAATAATACATAACCCCTTACATACAACCCCCAAAAATCATCACCTGAGATTTCCCTCCCTCCAGCCCAGAACGTGTCCTTCGTCCCCCATTCAAACTCCTCCATTTTCATCCCTACCCAGCTGCCATCACCCACCACCAAGCCCTCCCACCAGCAGCCAAGTCTACCTATCTTCCTCCCCTCCTCTTCCTCCTACATTGTGAATGGAAACCTCGATTGCTTCATCTCCCTCCATTGATAAACAAGAAATAGGTGACCCATCAATACACCATGATTTGGAGTCGGAAGATTGTGCAATGGAAGTTGAGAAACAAGTCACAAATGTTGTAGTGACGGAGCAAAAATCGCAGCAAGAGGTAAGCCCGCTCTCCATTTTCAATTTCAGAAACCCTCCATTTTCAATTTCAATTCTGGCCCGACACAATTGGACACACAGTGCCAAAACTTTACTAATTTTTTGGATTCTAATGTCTGAATTATGTACAACCATTCGGATATTAATATCTAAATATTGTCAACATTGTTGGACTCTTATATCCGAATTTAGTGCCAGTTTTCAGATATTAATATCTAAATGAAACTGCAGAGAATCTGCACTTACAATTGGACACACAGTGCCAAAATTTTACTAACTTTTCGGACTCTAATGTCTGATTTATGTACAACTATTTGGATATTAATATCCGAATATTGTCAACATTGTTGGACTCTTATATCCGAATTTAGTGCCAGTTTTCAGATATTAATATCTGAATGAAATTGCAGAGAATCCTCCACTTACCTGGTTTGTCTTTGGGTGTTACAGGGTGATATTTCAACACTTGGTAGTTATGTAGGGCCATTGACTATACTTACTTCCACTCGTCCTCCATATGATTGTACGGAGCATTTTACAACGGAGACGGTGAGTGTTTTTTTGATAGAGTATTTATCATGTGCAATCTTATATTACGGGCTATAATTTTTTGTTATGTGTGTGTAGGTTTTTCCGTCCGATGAAGCGTTGGTAGATTGGATAAGATGCACTGGTAAATAACACGGGTTTATCATTGTCATTATGGGTTCTGAGAAATGTATTAAGAATCGCACACCTAGGATGAGGTTTTCATGTGAAAGGAGCGGTAAGTATAGGCCGTTTGTGAAGAAGGTTGATGGGAAGGAGGTAGCTGTGAAGAAGAGAGTGCGGTCCACGGGCACCAAAAAATGTGAATGCCCATTTGAATTGAAAGCTGTAAAGGGCAATGATGGTTGGACTGTCTCTGTCCATAATGGCACTCACAACCATCCTCCAGCGGTGTACTTGGAGGGCCATTCGTATGCCGGGAGGTTGTCGGCAGAGCAGACTACCACAGTGGTTGATTTGTCAGTCGCTTTGGTCAAACCCAAAGAAATCCTAACCCATTTGAAGGTTCAAGATCCTGAGAACGTAACGTGTATCAAAACCGTGTACAATGTACGACACAAGTACCGAGTGACAGAGAAAGCTGGAAAATCGCAAATGCAACATTTGTTGGATCGGCTAGAAAAGTACCAGTACGTTCACTGGACCCGTGGGAACGAGACTGAGAATGTCACAGAGTTGTTCTGGTCTCCCCCATCTGCCGGGGAGATGTTACGTGCTTTTCCCCGAGTGTTAATGATGGATTGCACATACAAGACAAATAAGTACAG
Organism: Rhododendron henanense subsp. lingbaoense; assembly: GCA_020567845.1. Classification (NCBI taxonomy): domain Eukaryota; kingdom Viridiplantae; phylum Streptophyta; class Magnoliopsida; order Ericales; family Ericaceae; genus Rhododendron; species Rhododendron henanense. The sequence continues at coordinate 15,704,398 of CM036321.1, read as the reverse complement.
GTTTCCTTTGCTTCAAATTGTTGGTGTAACATCGACGGAGATGACTTTTTGTGCAGCGTTTGCTTTCATGGAGTGTGAAAAAACGGAAAACTACACTTGGGTCTTGGAGAAGTTAAAAGGCATGATGGATCCCAACGCACTTCCGTCCGTTATTGTCACGGATAGGGAGTTGGCACTTATGAATGCCATCACAAATGTTTTCCCTCATGCTACCCACCTCCTATGTAGGTGGCATATTGGCAAGAACGTATTAGCCAAGTGTAGAAAGATGTTTGATGACAAGATGTGGGAGGAGTTTATTTGCAGTTGGGGCCTAGTTGTCCTTTCAGCGAGTGTTGCACAGTACGAGGAGCGCCTTTGTGTTTTGAAGCGTGATTTTGAAATGGTTCCTGCAGCACTTCAGTACGTTGAGAAAAATTGGTTGGTACCCTACAAAGAGAGGTTTGTAGGAGCTTGGACGGACAAAGTCATGCATTTCGGAAACCTAACAAGCAACAGGTAAACGCTTCGTTCGCAACTCTAGCATTTTCCTTAATATTCATGTTATTCACACGTTTTTGGAAATTTCTCATATATTCACGTTATTTGCTACGGCTAATATCTTGCCATATTTATTGATAGGGCGGAGAGTTCACATTCGAAGCTAAAAAATCATCTTGAAAACTCGCAATGCAATTTTGATACTATATGGGAGAAGATTCACAGATTGATGCTATTGCAAGTTACTGAAGTCAAAGCTTCTTTTGAGAAGAGCCTAAATACTGTGCAACATGATTTTAGGACAACTCTATTTGATAGGCTAAGGGGAGTTGTTTCGTCGAATGCCATGACACTTGTTTTAGCGGCATCCCATCAAGTCGAATGGTTTGTGGAATCAAAGCGTCAGTGCGAGTGTTCTTTGAGGCATACTCATGGTTTACCTTGCGCTCATGAGATTGCTCCTTACAAGATGGGAAATATCCTCCTACCGATTGAGTTAATCCATGACCATTGGAAGAGGCTTTCTTTGCTTGCACCCCAAAATGAGGGTTCGATGGAGGAGACGCTTTTGGCTCACTTTGATTGTTTTTACAACAAGTTCTTGAATGAAGAAAACTATGATGTAAAGGTCAATTATGTTAAGAAGATGCAAGAGTTTGCGCATCCGAAAAGCAGTTCTCTCCTTGAACCCAAAGTGAATGCACAACCACGCGGTCGGAAGTCAACGAAAGAAAAAAATGCAGCCAAAGAACAAAATTTGACGCGTAGGGATCCCTCGGAGTTTGAGCACGTTCTGGCCTCCCTTGAAACCCCTAAGCCCGTGAAAGAGAAACCGCGGCGCAATCTGAAAGGGAAAGCAAAAGTTCCAGCACAACTTTATATATGCCCCTTCATCAATCAGTTCCCGGAAGCAATAAGACCTTACATAGAATCAGTCAAGGATGTTGACGATGATGGGAATTGTGGGTTTCGGGCAGTGTCGGGCTTTATGAAAGGCGATGTTCATGACTGGTTAATGGTAAGAAGTGATTTGCTGAAAGAGTTGGAAACACATTTACACCTTTACGAACAAGTGGTAGGGGGAACCCAGAGGGCTATGGAATTACTTCACATCTTGTCATGGTATGAAAGTCCGGCGCCACAGGAACGTTGGATGACAATGCCAGACATGGGTCACATCATAGCATCTGCTTATAATTGTGTCCTTGTCCATTTATCAAATGTTCAATGTCTTACATTCCTCCCCCTCCAATCGAAGCCTTTACCCTCCATGAAACGAAAGGTTATTGCTATCGGGTTTGTTGATGGCGGACACTTTGTACAGGTATTATTTTGGTAAATGATTTGATGTCTTCTATAGAATGAATTGTGCTCCTTAAGTCCAACTTAATTTATCTTTTTTGACTACCTAATGCATTTTGACAGGTATTCCTAAAAAAAGGTTCCCCTATGCCGCCAATAGCTTGCAATTGGAAAAGACATCGTCTTTCTATCGCTCAAAATTGGGATGCAGCACATGTTGCGGCCATTCAAAAGTTCAACGACATCATCGGCGTTGATGTAGCAACAAAGGAGGTCATCCATGTCAAAAAAGTGCGAATGGGAAATATAAATCAGAAAGTAAAGTCCAAAACTTGTTATATATTTCGGATATTTATTTTCGAATTTAATTCTCTCTGAATGAATGGGCTATGGACGAAAAAAGTGCGAATGAGATGTAATTCTTCATCGTATAACGTGCCCACATTAAAATATATATTTGTAGGAATTTTAGTCATTGTAAAACGTGTTCGTGTCCAAAAATCCAAGAGTATTCAATGACACTTTAGATTCTTTCATTTGCGACCAAATTCCCCCATCCCACCTATTGCAAGGAATTGGTATATGCATCACTACTCATTCACAGATGGATGGGATACACAATATTCAAACAAGATTGAAGAGTTTAAAAACATAGTGGGGAACGATGTGGCAACGACGGACATAATCGAACTAGATTAGGTTGGCCTGAAGGACTTTTATGTAAAATTGTAGTTCATAGAATCTTCTTGTAAAATATGAAATTTATGCAAACCCTTTTTTTTTTTGGTAGTGTTCTATGTTTGTGTAGAGCATTGTCGGTTCGTACGACACTTATCATTTAAATCTAACTTTTCACATACGAGTATTGTGTAGCGAATTATTTGTGCCTAGGAAAGTATCAAGAATGATTCAAACCATAAAATTTACGTTTTGGTGCCCTACGTAGCATTCATATTGTCACGGTATCCAATTATCACAAATATCCTAATAGTTATCCGCAATAAAACAAAAGTCATTCCACCACGGAAAGTAGTCCATAAACCATGGCCATAAAGTGTCCAAAATAAATACAAGGCCATAAAAGTCCATCAAAACAAGTCGTAGAACACCAAGTCTCAAGTACGGTCACGGCGCCGGCACCTAGTGTAACCACTCGAGTAACGATCCGAACTAGGGCCTGCTATGCTCACTTCAGCAGCCTCTGGTCCCCTCAAAGTCCTCTGCACTTCAACAAGTGCTTGTCGTAGTTCATACGGACAAGTTGAAGTTGTAGCCCTAGTCCCACCCAAAACACTGTCCAAAATGGCCAAAGCCGCTGCATTGCGCTCTTCCGCACTCTCGGTATACGGCACCTCTACGGGATGGGGTGAGACCCTGAAGTGGGAGACCGTCAAAAACCAAGGAAGGTAGTTGGGGTGTGACTCCCACGGGACTCCATGCTGAATCGGAACTCGTTTGTCCGCATTCATGACATGATCGCGCCAATTTTCCCATTGACCATCTGTGTATGCATAGACCACACTGTACGAATGACTAGTAGCGCCTCTACTACCTCGCAACGGGACTAACGGAGGCCCAGGGACCACCTGCACCATGTCGAACTGCCTCAATACTCTATCAGGCAGGTACGGCTCAAGAACGGCCATGGCACGGATGCAGCCCGTGTAAAAAACAACATCTGCGACTACTTGCCTGCGATCTGTGTATGGGTCAAAAATCACCTGCCAAAACAAAAAACACGTTACAAAACATAATTTCGTATTTGAAGATAACTATCCAACTCAAAACATACTTAAGCTTTCCACTAACCTGACTAGGACGTAGATCGTCTAACATCCCACGGTAGTGGTAAGTGGTCTCCATGGTAGTCTCCCGACGCGACAACCAACGTGCTGCCAGTGGTAGGTCCTCCGTGTAGGCTGGGTCCCTAGCGTGTCGAAACATAGGAAAATGCTCCCGAATCCATGCCTGCATTTTAGTACACATAATACATATAATTACTAATGATTAAATGGAATAAGAATACGTCACAGTTATGAATGTGTTCGAGTTCGTATCCAAGTCTCGCTCATAGTTGTTAATGTCCCGTATCCGTGTTGGACACGATGTCGTGTCTGTATCCGTGTCCGTATCCAATTCTAACTCATAGTTGTCAATGTCCCGTGTCCGTGTCGGACACGATGTCATGTCCGTGTCCGTATCCAAGTGTCACTCATAGTTATCAATGTCCCGTGTCCATGTCGGACACGGTGTCGTGTCCGTGTCCGTATCTAAGTCTGACTCATAGTTGTCAATGTCCCGTGTCTGTGTCGGACACGATGTCGTGTCCGTGTCGAAGTCTCACTCATAGTTATCAATGTCCCGTGTCCATGTTGGACACGGTGTCGTGTCCGTGTCCGTATCCAAGTCTCACTTATAGTTATCAATGTCCCGTGTCCATGTCGGACACGGTGTCTGTATCCGTATCCAAGTCTTTGAGCTAAGTTATCAATGTCCAGTGTCCTTGTCGGACACGGTGTCGTGTCCGTGTCCGTGTCCGTATCCAAGTCTCACTCATAGTTATCAATGTCATGTGCCCATGTTGGACACGGTGTTGTGTCCGTGTCCGTATCCAAGTCTCACTCATAGTTATCAATGTCCCGTGTCCGTGTCCAAATTAATGTAAAAAATATAATTGATGAACAAAATATACTTGAATATAACTATGTACCTCCAACAAAGACGTGTAGCCACTCAGCTGCTTGCAATTACGTCTGCTTGCTTGTCCAAGTTGTCTGTACAAATGGCCCAACCCTCCTACACCCCAAGCATAGTCGCGAACCCGTCCCAAGTCCTCCAAAAGCGTGAGGAACTGAACAGAAACCGTCGTCCCAGTCTTGTCAGCAAAGAGAGTGCTGCCAAGGAGATAGAGCAAGTAAGCCCGTGCGCAACAATCAACCCTTTCCTCCGAGTCCCCATCTGCCACCTCACTAAAAGTTTTGATCAACCATTCAAACTCAACACGATTGTTTGTTGTAACTTTATTGTCCGCAACATCCGCCTCCACACCAAGACACCTCTGTACCATTGCCAAACACTCCTCCCTCGTCTTCTCCACTGCATGCACCGCTAACCCCTCCACTTGAAGACCAACAAGCTGCGGCACGTCATCCAGTGTAATAGTCATCTCCCCAAATCGAAAATGAAAGCTATTTGTCTCCGGATGCCATCTCTCCACAAAGCCAGACAGTAATACTTTGTTGCAGTATGAAGAAATAATCTGAGAAAGTGGAAACAACCCTGAACTTTTGACCCTCATAAGTAACCTCTCATTTGCCTCCGCTATTGACCACTTCTTTAAATTACGTCCGTGCGAGTGCAGTTTCAACAACGGTCGCTCCCTACCGTTCCAAATATCAATAGCAACATGGTTCTTAAAATCCACTAACAAACTCCGATCTTGTGGACCAACTGCCTCATCGTCTACCTCATCTTGCCTCGCTTGACGCCCTCTCCCCCGTCCTCGTCCTCTCCCCCGTCCTCTGGCTTGTGTCGTTTCCTGTATATATTGCAAACGATAGTTTAGTCTAATAAATAAATTATAAATGAAACATAAACAAAAAATTCTAGACTAGTAGTAGTAGTAGTTCAGTGAAATATATCTATCCAATTCAAAGCTAGAAAACACAGAATCGTATTCTAACTTTCATGTACCTCGTCCTCCTGTTGATCAGACTCATGCTCATTCTCCCGTACATCACCATGTAGCTCATCCTCACAAATTTCAGCATGTGCCTCATCCTCCCCTACATTAGCATGTGGCTCATCCTCGCGTAGAACAACATGTGGCTCATCCTCCTGTACCTCCGAATGTATCTCAACCTCCACATCCTTCTCTACCTGAGCATGTTGCTCAACCTCCACATCCTCCTCTACCTCCGAATGTACCTCAACCTCTTCTTGCCTCTGCCCTTGTCCTCGTCTTTTGCCTCGTTTCCTTTCCAAAGTTAAAGTTTGCGCAGCCTTCCTCTTCCTTACAGAAACGGTAGGAGGAACTCGTTTCATTTCCTGTACATTGCAAACAATATGTTAGAACCGTAGTTGTCAAAATCGTATGATTTACGAACAAACGTACGAATCTATACATGAATCAAGGTTTATCACATTATTGCATTTGACTAATATGAAACCACATGCAAAACTATAGTATTTATTTTCCTAATAGGTACTAGAGTCTACCTCACGATGTTGCTCAACCACCACATCCTCCTCACCCCCAACCTCTTGCCTCTGCCCTCTTCCTCGTGTTTTGGCTCGTTTACTTTCCAAAGTTAAAGCTTCCTCAGCCTTCCTCTTCCTTGTAGAAATGGTAGGAGGAACTCGTGTCATTGTATTTCCTGTACATTGCAAACAATACATTAGTCTAACGCTTGAATTAAAGGTAGGTGAATCGGATACTAATTTCTGAATAAAGATACATAAATCGGTGTCACACCCCGCGTCTAGAAACACTCAAAACGAAGTTTAACAAAGAAGAAACTACCGTGTCAAGTAATACCAACGACAGGCCACATAAACCTTGGCTATAGAATTATATCAGAGTTAAGAACCACGAATTTATAAGATCAACGACAGGCCTCATACACCAGCAGTGTCACACCAACTTGTAAACTCTGCCAAGATTAAAGTATACACCCAAATGACTTGGAATTTGGTATAACTCATAATAGCACATCAAAGTTCATCCTTGATTTTTCCCGGAATTTTATAAGCATGAGAACCAAGTCAAATTCAATCTCAAAGTCAGAAATTCTGTGCATGAAACATAGTTTTTCAGCAGAGCAGTCTGTGATCGAATATTCATTATAAATCGTGTACTTCATATTTTTCGATGATTCCATCGCCAAAACAACACCAACTTAACAATCTTTAAGACTCGAAAGGACCCATAACCAATAAAATTGTCTAAGTATAACAAATTTGATGAAAAACGCAGCTTTGGATGTTGCCCAGATTTTTCAAAATTTCTCAACATCAATAGTAGTAAGCAACTTCAAAATTCTACTAGTTCATGCTCATAATCCATCTATATACCAACTAACATGCATCAATCTTGGGTTTCCATGATCAAAATCATATTATCCATACCAATAAACAATATTTGAGAATTTAAGATGAATTAGGTATAAAATCACCATGTAAGCACTATAGAACCCTAATTCTTAAATCTCTTCCATGTAGGTTGATTCTATATGCACATATTCATCAATACTCATAGTTTAAGGAAGATTTCTTACCACAAGAAGAGAAATTTTCAGATTACATGTCAAACTCCAAGAGATTACTTCAAGTTCTTCAAGCCAAACTAGGGTTTTCCTATTCTTTTCAATGGAGAAGAAAGAACTCCGAGTGGGGTAATGTTATGAATGTTTTATGGGTTCTCACAATCGGATTCTAATGACTGAAATTGAGGGGACAAATCGGACTCTAATGTCCGAATGGGGTAAAATACTTTGGATATTAAAATCCGAATGAGGCAAAACATTTTAGATATTACATTCTGAATGACCTTACCTTACAAATTCAGCTACATATTAAAAATTCGAAAATTTTGTCAATCATTCCTGGACAATGTCAATGGTTCGTGTCGGGTAAAATTTAAAGTCCGAATGGGGTCAAATACATACACGACTGGGACTCTAATATCTAAAACGTCTAGAAACTTACGGAGACCGATTACATAATTGGGGTAAAATACATACACGACTCGGGTAAAATTTAAAGTCCGAATGGGGTCAAATATTTCGGATATTAAAATCCAATGAGGCAAAAAATTTCAGATTTTACATTCTGAATGAGCTATGCTAATAAATTCAGCTGCTGCTGTAATACATAGGGGCCAATCGGCCAATTGGATACTAAAATCCGAATGAGATAATAAATTTCAGATCTTAAAATCCGAATAGGGGGAAAACAATCAGACTTTAATATCCGAAACTGTAGAAAACAATCGGACTCTAATGTTCGATCAAATCTGAAATATACGAAATAGCAATGGGGGGTTTCTCAAATAAAATTCAAACAAATCGAACAAAAATAAAAAAACCCGCGAAATAACAAGATTCAAAATTTTACCGATGTTCAACTTCGAAATAGTTGGTGATGCCGGTGTGTTGTGCTTTCTTCTCACACCTCCTTCGCCTCAAAGTTGTACTGCTATTATGGTGTGGTGAGAGTGGTGCTGTGGTGGTTGTTGTGACAGATGAAGGAGAACAAGAAACGGGGCTGCGAATAGTGAGGAGAAGAAACGGGGGAGAGAGAGAGAGAGATACGGGAGGTGGGGGTTGGTGGTGGCGGTAATGGTGGGTAGGTAGGTGGTGGCGGTGGCTGGACTGGTGTGAGAGAGAGAGACGGGAGCTGTACTGGAACAGAAAAGAAGAAACGGGGGAGAGAGAGAGAGAGAGACGGGAGGTGGGGGTTGGTGGTGGCGGTAATGGTGGGTAGGTAGGTGGTGGCGGTGGCGGTATTGGACTGGTGTGAGAGAGAGAGACGGGAGCTGTGGATGGAATGGAAGCTGTAGAAGAAAACCTAGAAAAGGGAAATGGAACGATCGACTGAATTTTGGAGCTGGGTTGTATGTTAATTGCATAGAAGGGCAAAAAGGGAAATTCAGGGATAATTTGTTGGCTGTAAGTAGCAGATTCTTATAAGGTGGTGGTTTGTAGGTAGCAATCGTCTGCGAGTAGCACAAACTGGGCTGCGAATAGCGGCGGCCTTTACAATTGATGTTATGAAACGACATCCGGATGGTATAATTTTATATGCATACCATATATACTTACACAGAAATATAGAGTGTGTACTGTAGCTTTTCTTTCCTCTTTTTATTTATTTTTTATTTTTTATTTTTATTTTATATCTCTCTGCATAACTTCCAGAATATTGCTACCATTTTCCCACAAAAAGCAAGAAACCAAGGAACATCATAAGAAGAATCGAACTCTCACAGGGAAGCATATAAGGAGAATCAAGTAAAGTTAACCACCAGAGGTGGTAGGCTAGTATAGCTCATGGCTCACTCTCACAGGGTTTGGGTGGTTAGGAGTCAGGAGGTCACAAGTTTGAGTCGTGCTAACGACACCCTCTTGTAATTGGTCCTCCTGTGAAGTCTGGTTGTGATCTACTAGTCCTTGATGGGGCTATAGTTGCTATATATTGTTGTCCAAAATGTTTGCAATCGGGTATCCAAAATACGAATTTCAATTTTTGATTGGAATCTAGCTTCTTCTCCAACAGGTTCCAGCCAGATATGGCTCTTAGTTTATCTGATTGTACCTCTTTACTTTTATGGAAAAAGAATGCGTTAGAGTCTATGAATAAACATCGTACCCCTTTTAGTTGTTAACTCGCTAATTTCCTGATTACCCCCATTGATGTATGGAATATTGGGAAAAATAAAAAAAAAAAAATTTGGTGATTAAATCAACTGTCCAGTGAATTTATTTTGGCTTAATAATTTGGATTTATTTTTTCCTTTATTTAAAAAATTTTACTTGGTGTTGCATTAATTTTTTATGAAATTATTAATTAGTCTCGACGAGATGAATAAAAAAAAGTAAAGTTACGTTCAAAACTATATATTTGGTGAATAAAGACAATAATATTCTTGAATTATTTTTGTCTATTAAAAAATAGTGGAGATGTAATAATCATAACCAACTGAGTTAGTCCCAATTGGTTAAGACGTACTAATAATCTACAAAAAAATTAACGCAAAATAAACAAATGCAAAAAAATAAATTAAAATAAATAAAATGGACCGAGGAAGAGATTAATCGAATTACGCGTAAGTTGATCCAGCCACTCTGTCAAACCTAAAAAGAAAAGAGTACAACCAAGAGAAAAACTTCTTTACGGAGCAACCCGTAAACTTTGTTTAAAGTTTACGGTGCTCAATCATGCGCATCCAAAATTGTTTTGGATGATCTAGATTTATAAAAAAATATTCACTAGAAGAGTTAAATCGGAGGACTAAAATTGCGTGGATCCGTGAATAACTTGTGGAGCCATAAATAAGTTTCTCTCGTACAACCAATAAGTTTGGCAGAGGTGTTGAAAGACTATTGGGTGTTGCAAACTTCTTATTCACGAGAAATTTTTGGATACCGGGTGGATACTACATGGCTGTACCCATGTAGTGCCCGAGCAGCCCATCTGAACCATTCAAAAGTGTGTTGGACAGTCCAGATTAAAACCTTCTCTCTCCTCTCATCCCACCTCTCTCTCCTTTTTCTCTCTCTTTTTTCTCTCTCCAAATTCGAGCCGTCCAAAACCGATATGAATGACCCGGATGCGCCGAGCTAACACCACGTGGTACCCACCTGGCACTGAAAAATTTCTCCTTATTCGCTGTTGATCCGTGAATAGTGAACAAGTTTTTCTCCTTAACCTGAGGTACAACAAATGATGCACAACAGCCGCGCACAAATCGCTTTTGCGCCCGTCTTGGGTCCCACAAAAATGATCGAAGCCGCTTATTTTGTTCAAAACGCTTTGTTTAAGATCCCTGCAAAAAATACTTCAATCCGATATCAAGAAGGGCATTTACGAATCATCCAACTTTGCTTCAAAATTTAGCCTATATTTTGAAGCAGAGTTGGACAATTCGTAAACGCCCTTCTCGATATCGGATTGAGGTAATTTTTTACAGGGACCCTAAACGAAGTATTTTGAACAAAATAAGCGGCTCCGATCATCTTTGCGGAACCCGAGACAGACGCAAAAACAATCTGTGCGCGGCTGCTGTGCGTGCATCATTTTGCTGTACTTCTATCTTTACTGTTTTCTTCATTCCTACGATCCTATCCCTCTTCAGCGTACAACTCCCGCGTAGGTTTAAAAAAAAGAAAGAAAATCGGAAAGGAGGAACCGACATACGGTATATATATATATATCTCCCCCAATTCGTTCACTCACCTTCGCGCTCTCTCGCTCTCTCGCTCTCTCTCTCTCTCTCTCTACAACCATCATCCATTGCGCGCGACGACGAAAGGTACTGAGAGAAAGGGGAGCCAAAAGAAGGAACCTAAATCCACAGAAGAAGAAAACACTACCAAAACTGAGTCGACGACCAAGGCTGGAGGCGGAAGACCTATGGCAGTAAAATCATCCAAGCCTAACAAGCGTAATTTTGTATGTGATCATGGACTTAAAAACCGGCCGCTACGTAGAGGTTTTTCAGACTTTCTTTCAATCTTTCGATACTGTTACGCCCCGCTATACCGGCGTTATCCAGAATACACTATCAGCCGGTTCCCACTACTATCGCGGATATATACAAATATTAACATTAGTACATGTATGTATGTATGTATGCGTGTATGTCCGTTCAATTTTTATTTTGGTGACGAAGTAACCACCCATGGGCATAAACCTCTCCGGGCGACCTGAAGCAAACCACCGCCCTGGCCCTTAAGGTAAATCTTGGTACCGCCCTGGAGAGTAGTCGAATGCTCGTTTAATTTGAATGGTTATACAACATATATGAAGAACTGTACTAGATATCTTGATTGCTTGCTGAGAAAATTCAGGAATCTGATTAGTTTAAGCTATATTGCTTTGTTTTTGTTTCTGAATTTCGTTTATTATTTATTTCCTATTTCTCATGTATGAAAAAAAAAATTGCGTGTATATACGTGTATGTATGAGTGTATGTTTGATTAATTTGAATGCTTAGGTGAAACATACGAAAATCTGTATTTGATATCTTGCCTGCTTGCTGAGAAAATTCAGGAATCCGATTACTGTATCGCGTTGTTTTTGTTTCCGAATTTCGTTTCTTCTGTGTTTTATTTCTCATGTATGGATAAAATTTGCGGAGAGACTTGAGGGAAAACATAACTGTTTGAATGCCATGTGATATGTTCTGTGCTAGCTACCGAAGAAGTTACATATCGATCCAAATAAAAATTATGTTGCTATCCGTTGAGTTGAGGTACACAATTCATTTGCTAAGGTTAAAAATGAAGGCATAGCATCCTGCCATTTCTATTAGATAGTTGTTCATCAGGTATATTTTCTCTTGCTTGTTTGATGCTGCAATTCTGCTCTACGGACAATTTGCACATAAAACGTAGTTTCCAGTTCAATGCTCACATCCAATATCCTTATGGAAGAAGAACTGTTTCATGTCTAGTAAGTGTTCATTAAATCTTGCGCGGCAGTTTAATGCTTAGTTGCACGAAGCAGGAGCGGGGGCGGGGGAGCGAGGGAATACAGAAGCTCCCAAGGTCGGGAGCGTGAGAGTAGTGTGTACATATATTATAAAAAAAATGTAGCATAGAGTATTCACTTTGAAAGTACAATCATTTTAAGAAGTAAAAATATGGGCCAAGTCCGCCATAAATGTAAGAAATGGGCTATTGTTACAATATATGATTTTCTTTTCAAGATATCATGACTTGGGCTAGATATCATGTGTTCATTGAAGATCAATGAATAAAGCCAAGTGACAAATCCTGTTTTCCTATACAAAGATCATACAAAAGCTCCCATCTTTGTAAGGAATGAGCTCTTATCTCAATGGGAGCGGGTTTCCGTCAAGCTCCTTAGTTGGGAGCGCAAAAGCAGGCTCCCAAGGACTAGGAGGGAGCGGCTCCATTATAGGAGTTTCCTGCAACTAAGGTTTAATGCTTTGAAAATTTAATCTCATGCTATGTTTTGCAGGAAGACCTGTGGAAACAAGTTTTCCTCGTCGGGACAGAGGTTTGGCAATGATGCTCTCTTCCCACATTACTTTTCCAGTTGTTATTTCTGATAATTTATATTTCATTGCAGTGGGATCAGTTAGACCAGGTTTATCATTACAAGTGGAAGTTCTCCAATTTGGAGGTGAGTTGCATGATTATTGTCATTTCCTGTCCTTGGTTGGCTCTGATTTGATGGTTGCTTTGTTTTCCGAGAACCGTAGAGATTGATAAGAAAGACAATCACGAAGATATAAAGAAAATTAAGAACAATATGTAATGCTAACTTCTGTTTATTTTCCACAGAATGCATTTGAAGAGGGTGGAGAGCTATATGGGCAAAAAGTCTACCTTTTTGGCTGTACTGAGCGTAAGTGACGACCAAATTTGTAATCCTTGCATCTCTTTCTCAAAGTTATGTAATCAGTTATTTTCTTGTTCAGTTTCTTATGAGCAGTATGTTATGTTACCTTCTAATTGAGGAAATGGTGTTAAGATGGTATTGGATGTGCTTTGGTTAGCACTTAGGAGTAACTGCAGATCTAATAGTTCACGGTTTGAGCTTCCATATCACCAGTACTCAAATCCGTTGTCTTCATCTGCCTTTCTATTTGTTTTACTCCACTGTCAATGAACCTCTAGCATTCATACATGATGATGTGTGGGATATATAATTTTGTACTTTTAATTCCAGTTATATATCTAAACATTGTGCTATGTGTGTGATTGTTTATGTATTGTGAGACTAGTTTGATACTCTAAATTTTTTTCCAAGTGATGATGGTAATGAATAACGAAATCACCAGTAGCAGGACATGGTTGAAACCACTGTTGCTTGATCAGTCCTCACTATGCATAATATATTACTTCGATGCACTTGCCAATTTTCACTGAATAAGTGAAATAGCGAAAATCACCTTTTTTCAAAGATTACTGTTGTTTGGACCCGTTACTAGTGCATTTATATCTTTTGTCATGTTGTTCTCAATGAGCCCTTGTTTCCCTTTGCTCAACCATCAAGCATCGCAGTATGTGTGTTCATTAGTTCTGTTTAGGATATAAATAATAAAATTACCCCTCTCTATAACAACTTAAGCTTATAGATGAGTTGATGGTTGACAATTTTTAATAGGATACCATAGCAGGTAATACATCCTGTGTTCGAATGTCACCACCTACCTGATAATTAAATATTTGCATATGTTTAGCCCGCTTATGGAGGAGAGTCTGGCTACACGTGAGGGGGTGTGTTAAGGATATAGATAATAAAGTTACCCCTCTCTATAACGGCTTAAGCTTTTAGATGAGTTGGTGGTTGACAATTTAATAAACTCTAATATGGCATCTTTGTCTAGCATGATGGAACCCGCAATGGCTGGGTCCTCCACTGTGGTTGATTATACAAGGTTACTTCGCAATTTGTGTTTACTACAATACCTAGATTTTTGATGTGACAATCTCCTAGCTGTGGCTCTTTCGTCTAATCTTGTAATACCATGATATAACCTCATAAATCAATGTTGATTACCACTAAGTTTGCAAGAAGGTGGCGGCTAAACCTCTTGGAATAAACCGTTTAATTCTTCTGGGGATCATTCCCCGGCAGTACAACTGAGACATTCTCTGAAAGGATGTGTTGCATAGCTTACATCATTGTTACAACTGACATGCTCGTAACCACACTCTCTATTCCTTATCATGTAAACACTCATTGGGGGCTCTTGGTAACCAAGAATGGGTCAATGTGAAAATGATATCTTAGAGCCCTCCATCTATACTTGGAAGCCTGCACCGCCTTTGATTTGCACCTTTGTAAAATAATATCTTAGAGCCTCCATCTATACTTGAGGCCTCCACCACCTTTGTTTTGCACCTTTTGTTGAATGTAAAGATATCTTGGAGGCCTTCTCTTATATTGAGAGGCCTTTACCTTTCGCGGTTGCCGAATATATCAAATCCGACGATTGATGAGCTTGTGTGAAGAATCACTCTCCAAAGAGAGGGTCAGAAGGTTAATCTGGTAACTCTACAGTGGACATGAGAGGGGTAGAAGAATTTTTTTGAAAAAAGACTACAATTCACAAAGGGTATTACTTGTTCTGCCTTCCCGCTTTTCTTGACGTTCTGCTTTTTTGGTTATTTGTTTTGTTTTGCAGCTCAATTGGTCCTTTTCAATGATGAAGTAAAAGTAACCTGCATACCTGTTGTGGTTGCTGTAAGTTACTAAACTATTTGCTTTGTTATGTGAAGGTTATATAATCACTCAACTGTGATTAATAGCAGCACACCTTTTTTCTATGCAAAATTCAGATGCCTGTTGCTACTTTTTGTTGCTGGCTTGCTGCTCCCTTGACATACAGTCTATAAATAAGAAATATAGAGTTTAAGTTCTAACTTCTATGTTTCGGGCGTGAAATTTTCTTCTTTCAACGTATTCATTTTGATGCTAACACTATATTCTATAGCTATTGTCTATCCTAACTAATGAATACATTACTATTGGTAGTTGGAATTGTTCACTTTCACAAACCTGACATATTTGCTATTATTAGATCTTTAGAAGCTCCAACATCATTGACCCATGGAAAACTGTATTTTGAAGGAGTATTAGTTTAACAATTTCATATTTAGGCATTTATTCTTTCTTGTTGATCACCAAATGGATGTTGAAATGAGACTTCTCTAACCATTTGAAACACACAGAAACATGCTATTTATACTTATTGTTCCTTCTTGTGGATTAGGTTGTTTCCCCCTTTCCACCGTCCGATAAGATTGGGATTACCTCGGTCCAAAGGGAGGCGGAGGAAATAGTGCCTATGAAACAGATGAAGATGGATTGGGTTCCTTACATACCATTGGAAGATAGGTAACAAGCTTGATTTCATTTATTTGGGTCATTATTTTGGTTTTCCCTGACTTATATATGCAATGTTTTGCATTGCTCGACACTTCAAAGTTCTTAGTCAAGCACCTGATGGCATTCTCTAATTTCATTTGCCCACAGAGATTCTCAAGTTGAAAGACTAAAATCTCAAATTTTTGTTCTGAGCTGTACACAGAGAAGGTATCATTGTATCCTCTCGTCTTTTGTTTTCCGCTGTGTTTTTTGTGTCCTGCTGCTTTGTAGTTCATTCATCTGTTAATTATTTGGCTCTTAGATAGTTTATGCCACTCCTTTGCAAAGCATCTGTGTTTGTTGAATCTAGTGGATCAGGAGAATTTTTTGCTTACTCAAGCTAGAATTGACCAACCATTGTTTATGGATTTACCATGGTTTATAAATTTGTTGCCTATTTGGTTTAGTACTCCCCAAATAGTCTTCAAAATCTGAGGAAACACTCCTCTCAGCGAACAAAACAAGGATACAAGCATTGTACCTTTCACACACAGTATCAAACTATCAGTATTCCCAAAAGCTTCCTATTACTCCTGTTCCACAAACACCACATGAAGCATTGTGAAGCGGCTGGAAGGTCGGTGCACGTTTCTCTTCTGAAGACCGATAAGAAAGCTGAATCGATGAAATTAGCAGATGTCTTCTTTTCTTATTCAGTCACGAGCCTAATTAACCCAATGAAAAAGAAGAAATTTGTGGGTCCCATTTTAGTAGTCTTGCCCGATCTTGCACCCTTTGGGCGTTAATTTGAGTCTTATGACAGTGATATGAGCGAAGGGATAAAACCCTTTCCAGTTCAGGGCAGGATGAGTGAAATGTAACAGCCTACCATGCTTTCTGGAAGCTTTCTTTTGGACAACCTCTGCTCCAAAGAGTTAAAAGCTCATGTAGCAAATACTCCTAAGAAATTACCTACTCGATCCGTACCAGCAATTGATTACACCCTATCCACATCTCGCTTGCCACTGAGCCATATAATAGGAGCTAGGAGGTGGTTCACACCTGTTCCTCTCTCTTACACACACTATCACTAAAATTGGCCCCTTCTCCTGCACTTATATGTCATAAGAATATCCTCCCTAGCTGCCTTCCTTGGAAAGAAGGCCATCTTATGGGTGACATTTTGCAAATCATTTTGCTTTAAGGTTGGGTTATGGAATTTGAACCATCCAACCATTTTATGGGTGGCATTTTGCAAATCAAGTATTTCTTCATCGAGTTTTTTTGTGTTTTTTATATAAGTTTATGTTCTACTTTTTTTATACAATAATATCATGAACTTGTTCATTGCAGGGCTGGGTTGAGACATTTGAAGGTAGAGCATGTGAAGAAATTTGAGTACTGTTTACCTTGTGAGTCCTTTTTTATCTTGGAATGTCTAATGAGACTTTTAGATTCCATGCCGGGACCATTTCTCATATTACCAGTAGGGTGCTAGGTCCATTTGGCAATAACCTGTATGACCAAATTCAATTCGTGACCTCAAACCAGTAGTAATTATGCATATGGCTGAAGTGAGACTCTGAAAACTTTTGAGCTATTACCATCTTGGAGATGGGGTTGAAAACTATTATAAACTTATTATGCTATCCCTGCACTAGATAAAACCGAAGGAGATCAATTAATGTGGCCGACCCTACTAAGTTTGAAGAAAGTTTGTTAAGTTGAAATCAAACTCACACTAAAAAGTAAAAAGTACTATTTCAATTTGTCCTATAATAAATCTTCATGTTGTGATCTTGTAACTTCATGGGCTTCTGCTTCATTGGCCTGTTTCTTGAAAAAGCAACCTCGAGAATTGTCTATCTAGAGTTTGGGTATGGATATGTCCAGCTTTGTAGATTTCATTGATCAACTATCTTTTATGCTGCTTTTGGCTAGACCACATAGAATCTCTTGTGATGAGATGCCCTTTTTTGCAGATTTCTACCAGCCCCTTCAGGAAGATGAGCTTGAACAGAGCACCATCGTGGACATCATATTTCCAGCTGAAGCAAACCTGGTAAGATTCTTGTTTGTAGTGATGATTAGGTCCTAAGTTTCAGCGAGGATGTCGCTCTAGAGTATGCTAGATGAGTATATATGATTCTTAGAGCGATCACTAGAAGTTTGTTTGGTATGAATCCTAAATCATGCGTATAGTTAATGGGAACTCCTCAAATGGGTTGACTTAGCAGCTGTTGTCAAGTAACTTTGAACAATTTCTACTTTTGCTTGATGTATATGTTAAGCTATAAACTGATCTCATTTTTGTTTATTCTCTTCAGATATGTCGTGACTTTGATTGGAATTATGAGAAACTTGAGGTACTTTTTATTTGCATTGCCATGTGCTTATTGTATACATTGAAATTGAAATTATACTGGCTTGTTGGCAACTTGAGTTGAACATGTTTCTGAGACAGAGTGAGTCAATTGTCAACATCTCTTGCAATCTGCAAGTGCCACTTCTTTTATTTTGCTAAGATGATCATATATTACTTTCAGTTATTCATGGTTCAAGTGCCCAATGGTCTAAAAATCGCTAGGCGCTAGTCGGGCCGAAAAGGGGCGCCTAGGCGCCGACTAGTTGGCCGCCTAGCGCCTAGGCAAGGACTAGGTGCCCGACTAGTCGTCTGCCTAATCTAGGCGTTGGACCACCGCCTAGCGCCTAGGCGGGGACTAATCGGCCTAGGTGGCCGACTTTTAGAACATTGCAAGTGCCACTTCAAGTTTTTGTGATAGAATTGCTGGTTAAACTTGATTCTAATGACTGTAGGAATTTACTGATGAGCTTATTGAGGCGGGAGAGTTATCTGCAGATCAAAAGGACGCTTTCAAGGTGAACTTTACTAAATAATAGTACGCAACTTATATCTTCCATGTGATGAAACCAATGTCTGTAGCTATGATCACCTTATGATTCGTTTGTCTCAGGATTTTGTGAGGGAGAAGGTCCGTGACGGAAAGAAAGCTAACCGTGAGGTATTTTATTGGTAGCAACTTTTTCCGTTACAAATATTGTGATGGCTCCTATGCATGTTAGGCATTGTTGCAACTTTTGTCTTCTAGGCAAGGGAAGCACGGAAGAAAGCTTTGGAAGAAATGAGTGAGGAAACAAAGGCAGCATTCCAGAATATGAAGTTTTACAAGTTCTATCCTGCGCCCACACCTGATTCTCTTGATGTGTCCAATTTCAAGGTAATCTTAATCGATCTTTATCCGTCTTGTTCATATGGCTTCTTGATCTGGGTTTGGTCCCTGCCATGATTAGTCCTTCTTGCATTGTTTGTATGTTGAGTTGTAAGACCAAGTCCAGCTCTGCCTACATGGTATTCAAGTAGGCCTGAAATTTAGAGGCCGTTAATACCCTCTTAAACTTTGTAGTTGCTCTCTTTGCTACTCTTGTTACTGTTTTTTCCACAAAAAGAGAGGCTTTTAGAATTGTATGTTATTATTCCCAAAAGTTAGTCCTACATTTTTGCAGAGCTCATTCCGTTTTTCAGACCACCACCACTGCACTACGCATATTTTCCATGTAAATTAGTCTAACATTTTTTTTTTATCAGCAATTAGTCTAACATTTTTGGCAGAGCTCATTTCAGTTAATCAGACGATCACCAATGCACTAAGCATTGGCCAATTCCCACTTTCATTTTTTAATTTAGTTTTAGAAGGAACTATGTTGATGTCTAGTTTCATTTCCACCTGCAGGATTTTTACTTTTATGTAATGTTTATCTTCTTGAAGACTGATGCTCACTCATAGTGAGTTGAATCTTCAACTATTAGTACAAATAAGGTTTAGCAGAGGGAAAATTTACACTTCTCACGAAGTTAGCTCAAGAGAGATAATCGAAGTTATAAAGCTTCGTAATAAAATCTCCCTTCTCCCTCAATCAGAAATTTCTTGTCTAACAGCAGCTATGAAGTGGGGTGGTATTTTGGTGCTATTTTTCACTTAACAAAAGTACACTTCATATAGATTTGCTACAAGCTGCCAGCAGTGAGTAGTATTCATTGTGTTATTCATAGGTTTTGTAGTAAATATGTAATTAAGTAGTGCTGGTCTATTTTCAAGTTATACATACCAGACATGTATACTTGGGAGACAAAACTCGCTATTTTCGGTCCTGTCAGCCTTCATTTCCATGTTTTTTTGGGTCCAGAAATTTGAATTTAAGAGGAATGATGGTCGCCTAGACATAACATGTCATTTGAGTTGTTGCCGCATAATAACACATACAGTTACTTGTGTATGTTGTCCTGTTTGCATGATATATTTGGTGCATTTCTCAAGTGTTGATCTTCTTTAGTGTTTATTCCGACTTCCAACCTAATAATTGTCAAGGTTAACTGGTCAAGGTTCTAGGTTTGAGTTGATGGACCAGCACCAACATCTTTTGTAGTAATCCAACATTTTAACTCATTAATTAATAATAATGCCACATAGGGAAAAAGATCTAGTCCTTTCCCTGTATCTTCAAAGTTCAAACTACTGAACTCAAACTTTCTTCGCTGTGAACTTTATTTCTGCTAGTCAAGGCTTGTGAATGCCTATGTGTTTTTTTCCCCTTAAGTAAACCATTAGCTTCAGCAGGTCTAGAAATCTGTCAATTGTTGGAACTTGGGATTCATTACGATGGGAATAATAAGACGACTGTTTACTGAATATCCGTCTGCATTCTGTAATTCAACTGCTTCCAGGATATATAATTTGTGTATCAACAAATACTATAAATGAAATTAGCTCCTCAGGCAATCCTTGGTGATGCAAACGACATTTTGCTAACCTTTCAACCTTTTTGTGTTCTGTATTTTGCCGTGCAGTTTCCATTTATAAACAGGTATTACAGGAATGCACATAAAGTTCTATGACTTGATGCTGGGGGCCGAATTGTCATATCCAGATGGCGTATCTAATGCTTGAGGAGATGCTTAATTTGTTCATTTGGGCTACAGAAAAACCCGACTAAGCGTAAAAGGTTTGTTGCTTTGTAGAAATTTGCAGGCCTTTTGTTGGCTTGTCACCTTAAATGTAAGCTTGTAGTTTTGCAATGTTAGGGGAAAACGGAAAAAGAGAGATACTATCATGAGGTGCTTTCTATACCATTGGATGTAGTTCATGAATACAATGCTGATGCTATCTCTTTCCGCTCATTACTAGATATAATCTCCCTCCATTTATTTCACACCCTTTTACGGCGGTGGGAGGGGAAGGAATCTCCTCTTTTACTATTGTTTTTGTTTTGTTTTTCTCTTGTCTCTTCATATCAACGACTTGTCATTTGATCTGTGAGAGTTTTGTCTCTCGTCTTCTCGAGAGTTGTTAGTTTAGTCTTTGGACGAATATTTCGTCCGCAGATCGGATTCTTTAAGACACAATGGTATTTCACATTGATATCTGTGCCAACGGTGCTCATACCTTACATGATGTTTTTGACGGGGCAACTCATGGTGGCTTTGTCAGATCTGTAGCTTTTAAAAGTTAATTGGTGCGTTCATACTTGGTTGGAGTCCATCTGATCGTTTAAGTATTTGTTGTCTTTTATCTTTAACTAGCACTTTATCTCTTTTGAGATTGCTGATTCTAGGTATGAATCTACGGCAGATTGTGAGTGTCGCTGATTGCGTCTGGCTCAATGTCTGGGTTGAGGTAAAAGACATCGATTGTTTTGTGTGTTCTCATTTTATATTTAGATGATGATTAGTTGGGCTTTGTCCAAAAATATATGCAATATATGAATTCCGTTATGTAAGTGTTATTGGGCTATTATTCATATAATCTTCTCCATATATTGTCAAAAAAATGCACAGTAAGTACTTTTATGATTTATTGTGAGTTTCTTTGGATACTCAAACTTTTAAACATGGAAAAAACAAGGAAAAAACGAGGGACAATTAATAATGATCTCATGGTGCATAGTGCTTGAAAGATTCATTTGTAGGTAGACTAATGAATTTTCATGTATCAATCAGGGAGTAAAAAATAGGCCACATGCGGCAAGCGCAGAGGGCTTGTCATTAAAAATCCTCATGCAATACTATATAGTATAGATAGATCGATCGATAGAGAGATGGATTTGATCACCATAAGTGAATTTACCATCAGTGAATTCTTAAGCTCGAAATAAAAGTGGCAAAGTTCTTTAGAATTATGATAAATTCATCATAACTATTGGATCTACGATAAGTGAATCTACCACTTCCACCTATAATATCTATCCTATGGCAATAGTGGAAGACCGGTGCCAATGAGAGAGAGAGAAGGAAGGGGGGGGGGGGGGTGTTCTTCATTTGTGCATCGACTAAACTTGGGAATGGCGAACATGTGCGCATTGATGAGGATCCTTGGGTGCCAATGGATGGGGTATTCAAACCGCAAAGGCTGATGGACATGGAAGGAAGATATTGTTTCTCAGCTCTTTGTTCCGGATCACGCTCGGTGCATTCTCAACATTCCTTTGTTCGTGGACAAATAGGGTCGATAAGTTGGTATGGCATCAGTCACATGCGGGTACTTATAATGTAAGCTCAGGCTATTTGTCAGCTCTGGACTTGAAGAATCGAAGGATTATGGGAAATGGAGAGGAAGGGGGGACCAGATTGATGGCTGGGAAAGAGGCACTATGGAAATCTATTTGGGGGCTCAATATTCCCAATAAAATTAAGCACTTTTTGTGGAAGTGCTGCCATGAGATTCTCCCAACTAGGAAAGCTTTGCAGCGGAGGAGGGTGATAGACGATCCTAGCTGTTCGGTTTGTGGTTTTGCCCAAGAATCTATTGTTCACCTGTTTTGTATTTGCCCTCTAGCTGTTCAAGCATGGCATTTGTCGCCTTTACAAGTAAGTATGGGGACAATACAAATTAACTCTTTTTATTTTTATTTTTGGGATACTTGGAACTGTGGTGGCTGGATCAAAGTAACAAGGATTGGTGTATGTTGTTTGCTGCGGTTCTAATGTGGTATATTTGGAAGTGTCGGAATGGGGCTATTTTTTAACACAACTTTCTCTTCCTGGGGTGGTGTGCCAGGGGCAGTGGAGTATCTCCATGAGTTTTTGGTTGCAAACTCTTTGAATACTACGGCTGTTGTTTCGAACAAAGAGGGAGCTGCATTTTCGTGGATAAGGCCTCCAGATGGGATGTTTAAGATTAATATGGATGGTTCTTGGAAGAAAGAATTGGGGAAATGAGAGGCTATGGTATTGTGGTTAGGGATTCCAGAGGCTTTTTTGCCGCAGAGTCTATGGGAGTTTCGCAGTGGTGTGCTAGTTTATCAGTTGCTGAACCTCTAGCAATTCGACAAGGTGTCCTGTTGGGCTTACAACTCGGTTTGGGGTCTGTTCTAGCAGTGATGCTCGACTGTTAGTGAAGATGCTTAATAGCCAGATTGCGACCAATCAAGTGGTATAAGTGATCATTCATGAAATTCAAGTTTTGAGTAGAAATTTCCAGTGTTGTAGCTTTTCTTTTGTTCGTAGGAATGGTAATAATGTTGCTCATGTGTTGGCGGGCAAGGGTTTGGGTGGTTCGGGGTATAGTCTATGGACGGAAGCCCCACCGTTGTGGTTTCTTGGTCCCCTTTCTGGATGGATCTCCCGATTGATGTATCGTTTTGACTTATTAATAACATTTGTTATCATTGTGGCAAAAAAAAAAAAATAATAATTCCTTCAAAATAGTAGTTTGACCAAAATTCGATAGATAACTAAATAAATTTTACTTTGCTTGATAAAATGGGAGGGGTAAGTTTAACTCTTTTTTTCTGTCCATTTTAATAAACAAAATACGGTTGTCCACATATCGAGTCCGATCAAATTGATTTTCCATGCGGGGAGAGACGACGGTTGGAGGGAGTCCCCAGCTCCAGTCCTCTGATTTTCAGCTGCAGGATCATGTGAGATTCTTTAACAAAGAGAATTTCTCAACATATTCCTGCGACTCAAAATCACTTGGTACAAGGCTACGCCAAAAAAATCCCGCTAATGTGAAAACAAACGTTGAGCCAGAAACGTGTACTTTCCTACTGGCCTGCAAATCTACCTCAGTAGTACCTCACTTTCATACGTTGTGGTATATTCTCTGTACTCATATGGAAGACTTTCACTTGTTTTTCCCTCTTACTATGAACTGGTCTTCTTCATTCCTACTGGTCTTCTCAATTTCAATATTGATCAAATTATCCAAGTTGTTAGTATTAGTACTACTAATTCATAAACTAAATAACTATCATATTCTTTCCACTCCTATGGAAGACTTTCACTTGGTTTTCTCTCTTATTACGAACTTGAACCGGTCGTCTTCATTCCTACTCGGGCTTTTCGAGTTCAAAACTGATCAAATTGTCCACTTGATCACCAAGTTGTTAGTACTAAATCGAAAATCAATGCATCATATATACTCAGTCAACCCCATTTTTCATTCCTCGGGTTTCTGGTTCCTCCTATATATTGCCTTGTCATTCCCACGTACTCTTACTCATACTCGTACATGTTCGATCCCATTGCAAAATCTCTGCTATCCCTGTAAATTCCACCACTCATTCACGCTTTCACCTGGGTCGTTTTATCTTTCATCCGTCGGGTTATTGGCCACCGCCTGTTTGATCATTGCCTTCTTCGAAGTGCTATTACTGCAAGAAGTCAATCCGGAGCTTATACGAAAAGGGTATTTTCGAAATTTGGTTTCACTTCCATTAAGCTGTTTGTTACTGTAGATTTTTTCAGTTGTGTGAAATGTTTCTTGTTGTGTAGGTTGAGTCATAGGAGCACATTTAGGGAATTCAATCACTCGGAACTAGAGGAGTGTTTCTTATATGGCTGAATCTGTTCATGAAGATTCGTGCTGTGAAGACTCACGCCATAATCAGGGTGTGCTGCATGTTCCCTCAAAAACCCGAAATGCATCTTTGAAAGATTTTTTGTTACACGGGAGTTTAGAAATATGGGTAAAAGAGGCCAGGAACCTTCCTAACATGGATTCTGTCCCCCACAAAATTCCAGACATGTTCAAGCTAATGAAGGAAAAAGTTAGGCGCAAATTTGATGGAAACGTTCCTCATAAAATGATAACAAGTGATCCGTATGTTGCAATCACAGTCTGCAATTCTGTAATTGGGAGGACTTTTGTGATCAGTAACTGCGAGAACCCAGTTTGGACGCAACATTTTTATGTTCCCGTTGCACATTCTGCTGCAGAGGTGCACTTTGTAGTCAAGGACAATGATGTTTTGGGATCTCGGATTATCGGGGTGGTTGGGATACCGGTGGAGCAACTATTGTCAGGTACAAAAATTGAAGGTACCTTCCCAATTATTGACACAAACGGAAAGCCATGGGAAGTCGGAGCAGTCTTGAGTCTATCAATTCAATACATCCCAATTGGGGAAATGACACTGTTAAACAGTGGGGTGCCTGGAACATATTTTCCACTGCGGAAGGGCGGAAAGGTTATGCTTTATCAAGATGCCCATGTCCACGATGGGTTCCTTCCAAATTTGAGACTCGACCATGACATGCAGTATAAGCATGGGAATTGTTGGCGGGACATATTTGATGCAATTAGTCAGGCACGCCGTTTGATATACATTACAGGGTGGTCTGTATACCACCAAGTTAGACTTGTTCGCGAAAATGATAAATCAGCAGAAGTCACTCTAGGGGACCTTCTCAAAACCAAGTCACAGGAAGGCGTGAGAGTCTTGCTCCTTGTATGGGATGATCCTTATTCTTGGAACATTCTTGGTTATGTCAAGGTAAGGAACAAAACCTAATGAGTGCAATATTTGGACCAGAAGCGGAACTACATGGGGGCGGGGGCAAAAGAGTACCAAAATTTTATTAAGTTAATATAGAATATTTTGTACTAAATAATTAGTATTTTAGCCCTTTACAATCTAAACAATTTTCGTTTCATATAGTCAAAATATTACAGTTTTTTTTTTTTTTTCCCTTAGTTTCTTTGATAGACAAATAAATAAGTACATGGGTGTTTTAGTTATCCAAAGAATAAGTACAAAATAATTTTGTACATTTATTGTTGCTTCAGTTAAAATGATGTTGGTACGGTGTATTATAAAGGAACACAAATCGTATGTCATACGTGCATTTTATGGATGAAAATCTGCCCCCCGAACCAAAATCCTGGCTTTGCACTATTTTGGACTCCATTGACTAGCTATCATTGAGGAATCTTATGTTTTGTTAGGGTATGACAATAAGTAAATGTGCCCAAATCTTCATCCTTTCCCACTCCTTAGATGCTGATTGTTGTGATTTTGAGCTGTGATGTCATATTATTTCTTCAAGTGCAAATACCAACATTGTATTTTGTCTAGTGTGAGTGTGATAGGTTTATAATCTGTTTGACAGCACAACATACTTGATAGTTATCACTTTTTTGATAGGATGGACTTATGGATACAAGTGATGAGGAAGTTCGGAAGTTTTTCAAGCATTCTTCAGTGAAAGTTCTACTTTGTCCCCGATCATCTTGCCGAAATGGACATAGCTGGGTCAAACAACAGGTCAGATATGCCATCTCTCTGTTTTATGTTGTTGTTTCTCTGATGTGCTTTGAAACATCGGAAGCAGCTTTTTTCGCATGAGATTCTACTAATATTTTGTAGCCGCTAGGCGGCAAGTTGAAGAGGGGTCTTGAATATGTTTGACAGAACAGTAGTCTTGCATATGTATAACAGTATATGTATTGCGTAGATGTGAATCAGGTGATGGTGAGTTTCTACAGTTTGTGCATCACAAATCGATTCCTAGTAAGAAGAGAGGTAAAATATATCCTGTCATGTGAAAAGTCAAGTGACTAATAGCTAGCCGAACTGAATTTGATGTTATGTTCAGATATGATGTTTCGGAGTCAGCTACTTTTTATATTGGTATAGTGCAGAAGTGATATCTTAACCTTTTGTGGTGTATTCTCTATAGTTGTCTACCAGGATTCCAAATCAAACACAGACTAATTACTAAACCAAAATATTACTAATTTTTCCCCAAAACTGTCGTTTTGTTTGCATGATATCAAGATTTAGGATCTTTTACATATGTTCTATTGGTTTTTACAATCAGGAAGCAGGAAAAATCTACACCCACCATCAGAAAACTGTGATCGTGGATGCTGATGCAGGTCATTATCAGAGAAAGATTATAGCCTTCGTTGGGGGCCTTGACCTATGCAAGGGAAGATACGACACTCCCAATCATTCCATCTTTCGAACTTTGCAAACTGTGCACAAAGATGACTACCATAATCCGAATTTCAAGGTAATCCAGTAGATGAAAAACATATGGCCATAGGCTTCTGTCGAGTTTCCGTACTATAGTTTTTCGTGACTTATATACTGAATTTGGTTAGTACTTTTGTGGTGCTGTTATCAACTCCTATTCTAGGTGTAAGATCCAGCATAGCATGTGCAATTAGTACCTGTACTGGCACAAATTTTGGAAGCTGGGCTAAATCAGATAAATGTAAATCATTTTAGTTGCAAAAACATTATTTTTATTTGGCTTGGGAAGTACATTGAGTACCAATTATCAAACATATTTCAGGTTGAGCGGCTCTATGGTTTAACCTTTAACATCTATGCTTCATCAAGTTAATGAAAGATCTAACAAAGACCATGTTTACAATTAGTTGTATCATCATCTTCCAGCAGATTGGAAATATTTCTCTGAAAGAAAGAAATTGTAACTCCGTTACAATCTTCTCGTTCTTTTGGGCGGTATTGATTCTATTGATCTCGTTTGATAAACTTCACTTTGGTAAGGTCATCCAGTGTTTCAGAATATAGGGTTCAAGCCCTCATGGGGTGATGCTTTATCGGTAACAGCACTAACAATACTGAGATGTGAGAATAAGGTTTTTTATAAACTCAATACGAGAGTATATTGGTCTTTTGTTTTTTGATTAGTAGAATGTGTTGAAATTCACCCAAGCGTGGGTGATGAACAGTGTTCGGCTAATTAATGCCAGCAACCAATTTGGACCTTTGATACCTCAGGCGTGCAAAGAGCAGTTAATGCTCTTGGAGTGTTTCCCTAGTTTCTCCCTATGAATACTAATGTATTTGAGAGGTTGAGGGTGTGGGTGAGCTGATGAGAGTATGAGAGGATGAGGTCCTGAGAGGGGGAGCCGGTTGTGGCTCTCTCCGGAGAGGTTTTTTTCAAGTTTTGTATATATATAGAATGGAGTTTTTCCTTTGAAATCAGTGTGTTCTCTGCGTGAGTGACCCCTGGGCACTACAATTGGTATCAGAGCTCAGGAGGAGCGAGAAGGTCACTGGGTTTCATGTTTAAACCCACTGGTTTGAAATCAAAAAAAAAAAATTTGTTCAGAAATTTTTTCTTACCCACGGATCTAGAAGCTCTCGTTGATATGAGTCCAACTGCGCGATCGGTACGGAGATTGGAGTACCGAGGTTCACACACGGGTTGCCGGAGCAGAGCCCTGGTGTGCTCTGTTTTTTTCCCATGTGACAGGTGCGCCACGTCATCAGAGGGGTCAAGTGGACCAGGGTTTGACCTGTTTGATTAGTTTGACTCCTTGAGGGTCAAAGGGGTCAGCAAGTTGGGTCAAAAGGATCAGAGGGTTCATGAGGTTCAAAAGGATCAAATTTACCATGTTCAAAAGGTCCAGAGACAATTCAGGGTCTTTGGAGGAAGGGTCCATGGTGTTTTTTCGCGATTTCAGAGTCGATACAACTCCGTTTTTTGCATGTGAGTAGTCGATTTTGACTATCTCAACGTTCCAGATCCAACTGTGTGCTTCATTTTCTGTGCGGAGGCTCCTAAGCTGGTGCGTTTGCTTAGTGGAGCAGGAAATGGATGTTTGGAGCCTTATTGGGTTGTGAGGAGGCTTGTTTCAATAAGGATTTTTCGGTGGTGATCTGTTGCGGAGCTAGTAAGCAAGGAGACACTCATTCGAGTAGTATATCCTAGTTTTGGGGTATGGAAGAGCTCAGTTTTGGGAGCGACACAGGCACTTATTAGGGCAATTGATCGGTGTATCGATGGATGATCTAGGGATGCTGTGGGAAAGCCGAGAATGGAACGAGGATGGACGAATGGTAGGAGGAGACCCGAGAGAGATGACGAAAAGTGGCATAAGTTGCGAATAGTGTTGGAGGAGCTACCCACCAAGGACAATTGGCGGAGTAGACTTGCGGTGATCGGGGCAATTAGTCACGAAAAAACTAGTCGAGCAAGGAGACACTCGGTTCAGGCGGTATATCCCGGTGTGTGGGATGTTGGAATGCCTGGCTTTGGTAGTGACACAGGCGCTCACTAGGGTGACGTATTGCGGAGATAATCGAAGTGATCAGGGGCAGTCTGGTTCAATCGAGATTGAAGACCTATCATTCGGACATGCAGTTTTTTTTATTCGGGCTGCAGGAGGAGCTGATCGGATGGCGATTTCCGGTCTAACGGATGAGGGGCAACCTATACAAGCTTGTGGGAGTGCAGCGGCAGATGGAGCTGATGTCGGGCACGGTCAAGTAGTATGGGTGGACGTTGACAATGAACGGAAGAAGCAACAATTGCGGACGCACACGGAATAGGCACAGGAGTACGAGGAGTCGCGACCTGAGACGTACTGATGTGTGTGCTTGAAAACGAACTGGTGGTGTGCGGGAAGCTGGCCAGCAATGACGACAGCAACAGCTTGCGGGATTGTTCATTGGTGCTTCGGATTGAGGATTGAGATGGATTTGAGTTGAAGCTTCACTGGATCTCTTCCTTAGTGGAATTTGGTGACTGGATCCTCTCCTAGATATATGGCCGTATGAGGAGGAGAGATGGAGTCGCGATTTTGTGTCCTATGACTGGGCACAAGTGTTCGTGGTTTGTCGGACGTAGTTATCGGCTTCCAGAGGAGTGATACAGGCACTCAAGCAGCGGAGGAGCGCGATATAAATGGACTCTGTTGCGAAATACTTGCAACATTGTGAATTCTAGCAAAACAACCTAATGGTTGAAGGAGAATGGTTTATAAGGAGGCCGAGTCTCCACCATTCTTTCCTGGGAATTCACAATGGTTAACGGCAAATGGGTCATCCGAGTTCAGATGTGGAAGCATACTGGAGAGACAGGAGGGGATGTTGAGCTGGTTGAGCTCCGTCGGGTTCTGCTAGAGATCGGCCATGCGCTGGCCGAATGCAGACACTGTTTCTGGGGGATGCGGACATTTGTTCTCGTAGATGATGGATCAAGAGCATCCGGTGTTGGATGCGGGTGTTGCGAGGGAAAGAATGATAGGAAAAGTGTATAGGGTGTTGTGTTAACTAACCCTAACACAATCAACTCTTATTTATATAATGGAAAATCATAACATAGGACTACATTAACCAATGTGGGACTAATACCACTATTATATTCTAATACTCCTCCTCAAGCTGGAGACTCTTCAGCTTGTTACATATCAACCAACGAAACAATTATCTCAACTACTAACAGCAATAACGAAAAACAACCAACTTATTAAAACAATGGAACAACTTTCAATAGCAACAACCAATGAACGACTTCAACCAACGAAACGACTTCAACAATTTCAACGACCAACCAACTTCAACGATTTCAATGACTTCAACAAAATAATTTCAATGACCAATGAATCAACGAACAATGAACGAATTCAACGACCAACGAACGAATTCAACGAAATAATTTCAACGACCAACAAAACCAATTTCAACTACCAACTTCAACGACCAATAACAACCAATTTCAATTACCAACCAACAACCACCAACTTCAATGAAATAAACGACAAAACAAGATATGTTACCACGCTCACCAAAAGTATGGCCAAAAACCCGACTAGGAAACCCAGAATTATGACCATGTCCACGACTGAATGAAGAACCAACAGCAACAGAGACAGTAGAAGCAGAATCAGATTTCATTGTAAATATATCACCGTGTAATAAAAGGCAACCAACTAATACATGTAGACTATTTCGAACATAACGTCCCAGCGGTGGTGTGATGATTTCAAATGCTCCTTAGGGAATTTCAGAGGTTGTCGGCACCTTGGGGATGCAGATCAAGGATTTTCGAAGTGAAGGAGAGCTGTTTTGGAGATTTTGGAGACTTGGCTACTGCCGGCGAGGGTCGCTGTGACTGGTTAATGGCCGACGAGTACAGTTTAGGCACCGACGAGGCTATTCAAGCGCTGACGAGTACAGTTTAGCGACTGGGTAATCGATTTTGAGGGATTTCGGCCACGATTTGGAGTTTCTGGAGCTGATGGGCCAAAAAAATAGTCATCGGAGGGTACGATGATCGCCTAGAGAAAACAGAGCACGCACGAGAGAAACAAGCAAGCACAGTTCACGAGCACTGTTCACATATGCAACAGTAGAGATGATGTTGGCAGTAGATTTAGGGTTTCGTGGTGAGATGATGGTGGCGGTAGAGGGAGGCGGCTAGGGTTTTGTATATCTAAGGTGGATGGTAAACCCGCTTTGATATCATGTTGCGAGAGAAAGAATGATAGGCGAGAGAAAGAATGATAGGAAAAGTGTATAGGGTGTTGTGTTAACTAACTCTATCACAATCAACTCGTATTTATATAATGAAAAATCATAACATAAGATTACATTAACCAATGTGGGACTAATACCAATATTATATTCTAACAGCGGGCACTCCGGTCGGGGGGGGGGGGGTGCGGGCACTCTGGTCAGGGGGTGCGGTATATCGAGGGTGAAGCCGGTATGAGCCACGGAGATCTAGCAGGAATGAAGACATCCCGGATTTGCGAGTTATGTATCTCAGTTTGGAGGTACGGCGTAACTCAGCGGGGGATGCGGTGTGTCAACAAAGATGGAAGTCAGCCTCTTCCTAGATGGTGTGTGAGACCATTTGGTGAATGGAGCCTCTGGTGTAAGCAGAGGAAAGCTGTGTTGAAGCTCTGGTACACGGAAGATGCTAAAGTGGTGGAATTGCAGTCGGACAGCGCTGCGGGTTTAGTCTCAGAAGATCTAGTCAAATAGGAAGACATTCAGTCAAGCATGGGTACTCCAATGAAAGAGTGCTGGAAGCTAGACTTGGAGTGACACAAGCGCTTGCTAAAGAGGCAGAACGAACTTGACAATTACCACACATTGGGTGAAGGGGGTGATTGTTGAAATTCACCCAAGTGTGGGTGATGAACAGTGGCCGGCTAATTAATGCCAGCAACCAATTTGGACTTTTGATACCTCAGGTGTGCAAAGAGCAGTTAATGCTCTTGGAGTGTTTCCCTGGTTTCTCCCTATAAATACTGATGTATTTGAGAGATCGAGGGTGTGGGTGAGCTGATGAGAGTCTGAGAGGGTGAGGTCCTGAGAGGGGGAGCCGGTTGTGGCTCTCCTCGGACAGGTTTTTTCAAGTTTTGTATATATTGTGAGTATATATACATATAGAATGGAGTTTTTCCTCTGAAATCAGTGTGTGTTGTGTGCGTGAGTGACCCCTGCGGCACAACAGAATGTGTAATTCCAAATGTACCACCCACCATTTCAAACAGTGATGTAAACCATTCATTAACTGAGAACTTCCTTTTCTGAATCTTTGGTGTTACTTAATTGAACAGGGGCCTGTAGTTGGTTGTCCAAGAGAACCATGGCATGACTTGCACTGTCGAATTGATGGCCCAGCAGCATATGATATTCTCACCAACTTTGAGGAGCGTTGGTCAAGGGCTTCAAAGCCCCGTGGGCTTAAAAAACTCAAAGAGACAGGTGGATCAGCATTACACAAAATTTTCAAAATTCGTAGCATGGCAGAGCTGAAGGATTTAAATCCCAAGAGGCTTCTAGAAATGTATGAATCATACAATGATGCATTACTCACGATTGATAGAATTCCGGACATCATTGGAATGACAGATTTGCCATGCCTAAGAGATGATGATCCAGAAACTTGGCATGTCCAGGTATGTTAGTTCATAAAAGTTGTTGAATTAGGTTTGTTACAAATCCATTTTCTTGACTAATTTTTTCGAAAATATAGGTTTTTCGTTCGGTAGACTCCAATTCTGTCAAGGGTTTTCCAAAAGACCCAAAAGATGCTACAAGCAGGGTGAGAGCTTTTTTTTAGTTTTCCCTTAGGCGATTATGCCCTCATTATTTTCCTATAGGATGTCTTTTCTCAATTATTTGATTGCAATTTAACAGAACTTGGCATGCGGGAAGAATGTCCTGATAGACATGAGTATACATGCTGCATACGTAAATGCAATCCGTGCGGCCCAACGCTTCATTTACATTGAGAACCAGTACTTCCTTGGGTCATCATACAATTGGAATCAACACAAAGAATTAGGTGCAAATTCTGACTCTTTGGTAAATTGGAAGGGGGAAAAAAAGCCATACTCTTACTTTAAACTTTTAATTGTCATCAAACAATTAAGACTTCGTTCGTTTCTAAGTTTAGAAAAAATTTAGTTTTGTTTTGTAATTATTATCATATTTTTCTCTCCACTCATTATTTCTTTCTCCAATCATTACTCTGTTTCTCTCTCCACCCACTACCAAAACTAGAATACTCAAAACTACCAAACGAACAAAGCCTAAGAGTTTTATTTTTATGTTTGGTTGTTCGAACAATCATGAGAAGGGAAGCAAGATATTGGAATCAATAGAAAAGAAAGCCTAAGAGAAGTTGATGTGGAATTCCAAGCTTTCTTGCTGCTGAAAGTTAAAATTGTAAAAGTAATTGACCTAATCGTGTATTCGTGTTTTCTACAGGTGCAAACAATTTAATACCGATGGAAATCGCTCTCAAAATTGCGAATAAAATCAAAGCAAATGAGAGATTTTCTGTATATATTGTCATCCCAATGTGGCCAGAGGGTAAGGTTCCCGCATTTTTCACCACTCAAAGGATACTCTTTTGGCAGGTAAACTCCAACTAGGATGTTGTACATTGCTTCTGGTGTCTGTCATTTGCTGAAAACATATTAAAGAGCTATTGTGCCGCCTCAAAAAAATCTGACACTGAGAAACTGGAAATCGAGTTCGTATTTTGTGCTTTCATTATTAGGTGCTCACTGAAATTATTCGGTAGATATGTCCAAACTAAATCACCTCATAAAATCTATGTGCTCCCCACTTTAAGTCCAGCCAATTTCTTTCACCTACTATGATCTCAGAACTATTGTTGCATGTAGTACTTGAGATCTTTTTTTAGTTTGCATCACTTATTGATTGAACGCTTTACAATTTTTACTCTTTCTACTATTCCTTTCAAAAGAAAAAAGAAGTATGAAGTACGCATCCTTTTTCGTGGTAAATTACCTACTTTATAGTTTTTTTTGGCTCCATGAATCTCGTAAACCAGCGTGTTGTAAATTATGCAGTATAATACAATGCAAATGATGTATGGAGTAATTTACAAGGCTTTGGAAGAGGTAGGGCTTGAGAAGGAATATGAGCCTCAAGACTATTTGAATTTCTTTTGCCTTGGCAATCGTGAGGCTGAAGACGGGGAAGACACTACTTTAGATGCAGGAAATGCTCATGCCGAAAACACTCCTCAAGTACATTTCTCTACCTCCAAATTTTAATACTTTCTCATTTTCCAATTGATTGTCCGTATCCTTGAACGTTTGGCAATTTGATGTGTCCAATTAAAAACCAGGCACTGACCAGGAAAAACCGACGCTTTATGATTTATGTCCATTCAAAGGGCATGATAGTTGATGATGAGTATGTGATATTGGGGTCCGCAAACATCAACCAACGTTCCTTAGATGGCACAAGGGACACCGAGATTGCCATGGGAGCGTATCAACCTCGCCATACTTGGGCAAGCAAGGGCTGTCATCCACATGGGCAGGTTTGTTTCCAGGGGATACAATTTTGTGCAATTGTTATGCCTTGATACTGCCATACTGGTCGCCTATGATGCACGGACACGGGGACACGGAAATTCTAAAAAAATGGGGACACGGACACGGCGGGGGACACGCCATGTGTATATTTATTTATTTATTTCAATTTTTTTCCAAGTTTAAATGCCAAAATGTGGACAAAACGAAAAATCCATAGTTCCAATACCATTCAAACAAAACAAGACATCCATAAGTTCAATACGTACGTGTCCCCACCATGTCCCCATATCCGACACTGCAATACGTCAACCTCTAGAGGTGTCGGTGCTTCATAGTTGGTCGTGTTGCACGACGAGTTTTTGGTCTCGTAAAAACCAGATTATTTTATAATTTTACTTTCCATGGTCAAAGGAAGTGATTTTCTTGATTGGAGTCAACAAAAAACCAAGGCATGATTTATCTCTTACAATTGCAAAATTTAGAACCAGCTTTGTAACTTTGAACTCCTGAATTCTTTTGAGAATATTAAGTTTTGCATTGATGCATATCAAAAGATTGCAAACTTTTTTTTTTTTGTTGTTATTTTTGGTTGGCTAGTTTTTCCATTTGATTATAATTACTGTGGTGAAACTGAAGCGGACATAAATGGGCCATCTCCAATTAAATTTGCACATCTAGGTGTTTGAGTACGTAATACCGAGTCAAAAACCCTCAACGCTTGCGTTTTTTAAGTCATTTTCTGATACTGTTTTGCAAAATCCACTCTTGTGAGTTGCGACTACACCGAGTTTACTTGCATGGTATGGTCAGCAGTCATTAAATTTGTTTTCGTTTCTAATGCAAGTTTTCATTCATGTCATTTTCGCCAACTTGTTTGCTAAGAAGCCAAATTGTTTTCAATTGTTTGGCCTCTCTAAAAATGTCAAAAGATAGCTCAGCAACATTTTTTAGCTCCTTTTCTAGAGCCAAGCGAGTTCTATTCTTGTTTAACCTGGTGAATTGTTCGAGCAACTATCTATTCTCATTGATTTCAGATCTATGGGTATAGAATGTCACTATGGGCAGAGCACATTGGTGATCTTGAGGAATGTTTTAAGCAACCAGAGAGCATCGAATGCGTGAGAAGGGTAAGGTCACTGAGTGAGCTGTACTGGAAGCAGTATGTGGCCGATGAAGTAACAGAAATGAAAGGTCACCTTCTGAAGTACCCACTCGAGGTTGATCGAATGGGCAAGGTGAATCCTCTTCCCAGCTGCGAAGAATTTCCAGATATGGGCGGGAAAATCACTGGGAGTTTGAAGTCCGGGCCTATTGATGTGAACGAAAATATCACCATATGATCAAATCAAGCTTCCAATGTGGTGAACACTTCAACGTAATAAATTTGTGATTCTTGTTCCATGTATGTTTCTGTGTGCACCAGTAGGTGGTAATGCAGTTAATTTTACTTCATCGTGTTTCGGTTTATACCAGATTCTTTTACTCTAATGAATTTAGTGTTGGGAAAAGTCCATTTTAGCCCATCGTTGTTTGGTCTTCGTGCCGATTGCCTCCCTGACTTTTACACTTGACTGCATAATCCCCTTATGGTTGTTGGACTGTATCGCACAGGTAACTCTGTTAACGAAAAAACAAAATGTCTGAAGTACTCCTCTACTGGTATAGATTACCATCCCTCCAACACACACAACTGCCTCCTGCTTCCTTTTAATCAATTCAAAGATCTCTTTCACTCTCTGTAAATACATGCCTGTGTGCATAACTAGATAAATATGTAGTGTATGTATTTACACTTGGTTCCCATGAATCCCATCCCACCGGTATGTACAGCAATTGGTTGCGAGTGGCTCAATTGTGAGCTTCAATCATGGCAGTGGTTACTGAATCAAGCCAAAAGCCAACATATTAAAAGATAAAGGTACCATTTCAGAGAGAGAGAGAGAGAGAGAGTGTTTTGGTTCCAAACACGGAGTAGCAGATTTAATACCCAATTTCAAAACAGGTGCTTCCTCTACACTATCTGTTACCAACTTACAAAGAAGAAGTGACGGTGGGAATCAGTCCATAAAACACAAGGTGGTTAAGTGCAAATGTCAGGGAGGTAATCCATACTAACCCAAACCACAAGGGGGTAAAGTGGACTTTACCCTTTTGTGTTTAATTCTTTTTAATAGCCGTACAAAGTCTGGGGAATTTGGTAAATAGATGTTAACAAGTAGGAAGAGTTTACTGGTACTAATGTTTAGTCCGTTACAAGCGCAATACACGGCATAGCACAGAAGCACGGGAAAATTTATGTTACGACAAGGTGAGAGAACATGCGTGTTGACAACGCAAAAATGTCTGTTTGAATTGTTAGGAACTTGAGATACGTCAAATGCAACAATAGGTTACAGCAAATGAACAGCAGCTTAAAATGCACCACAACCTTAGGATCGGTGCATCATACCCCAATGCCTGCCCAAATTGTTAGGCACATTGTCAAGCATTAGTGACAGATACCCTATGGAGTTGCTTTTCTATCTTAAAATGTTCAAGAACGACATTTCTTCAGGAAAACATCTGTCTGTCAGTAATTCTGAAGTCATGCATTCCGGATTTTTCTCACAAGCATTGTTATCTTGCAGGATGTTCCTTTCAAAGCCAACAAAGTGCTAGTTCGGCCATGACTAGTGAGGAATCCAGACGTATTAAAATGCACTTACGATGGCAATTTGCTTTTGCCAACCACAATCAACCCTTGCACCACTAATGTAATCCCCAGTAACCTCTTCTTATTGTTGAAGTACTGGTAACAAATTACGTTTCGAAACTATTTGAGAGAATGTACTCTTATATCTCCTGTACACTCTACATTTGGCCTTGGGCTTTAGAAAAGAGAGTTGGTAGTTCAAGATTTCTTTTCTTTTCTTTTTTTGTGATTTGAAAGCTGGGCCATTAGGGAAAATTGTGGTACAAACTGGATCGAATACGAACGGTGGGGGAGAGCCATAAGGAACCAATCCTATCGTGCACTAGCGGGGACCCATTTTTGTTTGGTTTAATTTTTACCACTATCCTTGGTCTTTTTTCAATTTCCCCAACTTGCACCTCCCAGTAGCCTGCTCTCATTGACCATTTAGAGCCAATCGATAGACACTCAAACATCTTCTTGCTTTAAATTTCAAATTACAAGAAAGTCCACCATATTTTTCCAATTTGGCTTCAATTTTTTTTTTTTCTTTTGGTCTAACCAGTTTGGCTTCATTTTGCAGTTTTGCTTCTATTGACTGCAAGGACAACATGATCAGCTAGAAAAGAAGGGAATTGAACACACACACACATATACAGTTGAACAAGTATGCCGAACCCATGCTCCGTTTGAAGTTAGCACGTTTGAGAAATCTCGAAAACTGTACACCATGTATGTGGATCATAGCAAGTGATTTTCATACCGTAAACTTTTTGACGGGCATTTGTCGTCCATGGGCCTATCCTTTACTAAATTAGCATATTGATGTGCCCGGTAGTCGTCAAACTTGTCATTTTATGTTTACCAAACGACCGTCAAATCAGATTATTTAGTTACATTAACCGGTCTATAACTAAAGATTTGCATATTACAGTGACGAAGTCCTTATTATATTGTTCCATTGTCTTTCTCGAAAATCAAGGGAAAATAATTGTGTCAATTTTCAAAACTAACTTCTACTTTAGTTCGAACAAACGATGAATGTTTTGGGGTTTTAAAATTCAAAATGCATAAATTGAAATCATGTAAAATAGAGAGGAGGATAAGATAGAGAAGGTCCTAGAATTTCAATTAGTTCCACCCTGGCTTTGTAGCAATAGTAATATAGTGGAGTATTGCATTAGTTTAACGTCTTAATCAATTCATTCAATTATGATTCGTAGCAGTTACAAGCCCCACTAGTATTGTCAGGAGTTCTATAAATATAGTTAATCATCGACATAGCCTATCAATCTCGGTTAGGCACGATTGTCTTTGGCTCTAACTAATAATATAAGCACGACCTACCACTAATCAACTTCAACTACTCACTTATAATTCAAGAACAATATGTCACTAATCGTCTTCGATTCTACGCTGAACTATACTAGAATTGTCACATCACAGTCTGTTTTCTCAGCATAGACTATATCACTTCTTAATTATATATTCTGTAAAAACTATTGTTTGATGTAGTGTTTAAGATCACAGAAACCAAACACCTGATTTTGAATACTCGAGAAAATCATTCTAACAAAATGAAAGATATATGCCTACGGAAATTCTAATCGCAAGGACAGATTTGCAGGGATCCACGCAAGGAAATTTGCGTTTGGGCCCATTCCGGGTCCCAAAAAAATCTAGAAAAATATCCATAAATTTTTGAATATTATTTTATGGAGCCTTGTAAAAAATCAGCTCCAGCAGATATCGGTAAGTATTACTTTTGGATTCGTAGGGGCGAATTGAGCAGTTTCGCCCTACGAATCCAAAAGTAATACTTACCGATATCCACTGGAGCTAATTTTTTACAGGGCTCCATAAAATAATATTCAAAAATTTATTGATATTTTTCTAGATTTTTTTGGGACCCGGAATGGGCCCAAACACAATTTTCCTTGCGTGGATCCCTGCGAACCTTCCCTGCGAATAGCAGGGCTCGCCTAAAAAAAATGAAAGATATATAGCCATACACTCAATTGAAAAAAATGAAAGAAATCAAAGAAAAATGCAAGATTTTTCATAATTACTTTGTACTTTTGCAGTTAAAACTGCTAGAAGAGTGATATTTAAATGATGCTTTTTGATATATTGCAATGTTGGGTAATGCTTTTGATGAACACTCGTTTTATATTTGGAAAGGTGATTTATACATATCAAATTTTGTTTGTAAAAAACGTTGAAGGGTCCTTCTTTGATTTTCATTTTAGGCCCCCAAAAAGTGAGGGCTAGGCGGCTAACCTTCATAGGAGCCCATTGAGGAATTCAATCACTTGGAACTAGCGAGAGGAGTGTTCTTATATGGCTGAATCTTTTTGTGAAGATCCGTGGTCTGAAGGCTCATTCCATAGTCAGGGTGTGCAGCATGTGTCCTTGAATAACCAAAATGCATCTTTGAAGGTTTTGTGGTTACACGGGAATTTAGATATTTGGGTTAAAGAGGCCAAGAACCTTCCACAACAGTTTAGCAGATGAATTGAAGAAAGGGGAATTTGCACTTACACCCCTTGTACTATCACCGATTTGCACATACACCCCCTGTACTCTAAATTTAGGCACTTACACCCCTTGTACTTTGGACTGAAGTGCAACTGTTAAAAATTCCGTTAAAATGGATGGAAAAGCTATTGGCGGGAGATTTCCCTCCAAAATGAGGAAAAAAATGTCCAAACTAACCCTGATAGCCATTTATAAGCTCTGTCAAACTCTCATTCCCAAAAACAGAGCATCCAAACCCCTCTCTTCTCCTAATCCACTCTCTCTCTAGTCTATTATTATCAACAGAAAACAGCAACATCTAGCACTATATCTCATGTCTAATCAGTCCCAAAACATCTGCAAATGTAACAACACAAACACCCAGCAGCACAGAAAAAAAATGGACTTACACTGTCCAAATCCACAACATAAATGGCCAGTAATAACCAAAAAAAAAATATACTTCAAATGCAGATATTCAATACCAGGTAGTTCAAACTGAGATCTTTTCTTAAACAAAAGTCACACAGAGTTACAAACTGACTTCAAACAGAGTTTCCAAAATAGAGTTCACAGTAGCATCAAAGGATTGTTTTGCATATTTCTTAGGTTGACTTCTGTTTGTGAACTCTGTTTTGGGAACTCTGTTTGAAGTCAATTTGTAACATAGAGACTTTTGTTTAAGAAAAGAGCTTAGTTTGGTATTGAATATCTGCATTTGAAGTATCTTTTTTTTTTTTTGGTCATTGCTGGCCATTTATGTTGTGGATTTGGATAGTGTAAGTCCATTTTTTTTTACTGTGCTGCTAGGTGTTTGTGTTGCTACATTTGCAGATGTTTTGGGGCTGATTAGACATAAATGTTTTTTCTGTTGATAATAATAGACTAGAGAGAGAGTGGGTTAGGGGAAGAGAGGGGTTTGGATGCTCTGTTTTTTGGAATGAGAGTTTGACAGAGCTTATAAATGGCTATTAGGGTTAGTTTGGACATTTTTTTCCTCATTTTGGAGGGAAATCTCCCGCCAATAGCTTTTCCATCCATTTTAACGGAATTTTTAACAGTTGCACTTCAGTCCAAAGTACAAGGGGTGTAAGTGCCTAAATTTGGAGTACATGGGGTGTATGTGCAAATCGGTGATAGTACAAGGGGTGTAAGTGCAAATTCCCCTTGAAGAAATTCCCGGGAAATCTTTGCAGGGAAATTGGAGGAAACAATCCTAATGAGAAAACAAGCGATCCGTACGTTACAATCGCATTTTCCGACTGTGTAAAAAAAAAAAGAAACAGCATAAACATACTATGAAAAGCATAGTGGTGTTATTATACCACCACCTTTCCAAACTGTGATGTTAAACATTATTTACCATAACTTTCTGTCCCGGATCTATGGTGTTACTTGAACAGGGGCCTGTTGTTGATTGTCCCAGAGAATCATGGCATGATTTGCACTGTCAAATTGATGGTCCAGCAGCATATGATATTCTCACCAACTTTGAGGAGCGTTGGTCAAGGGCTTCAAAGCCCCGTGGACTTGAAAAACTGAAAATGTCAGGTGGTGAGGCATTACACAAATTTAGCAGAATTCGTGGCATTACGGAGCTGAAGCCTTTAACCCCAAGGAACTTCTAGAAATGAAAAGGTCATCTGACGACGCATTACTCACAATTGATAGAATCCAGACATCATCGAATGAAAGATTTGCCATGCCTAAGAGAGGTTGACCCAGAAGCTTGGCATGTCCAGGTATGTTAGTTCATATAAGCTGTTGAATTATGTTTTTCAATTTTGTTCAACTCTATGACTCTTTTTTTCTTTAATAACTTCTTCAAACATTTAGGTTTTTCGTTCATTCGACTCCAATTCTGTTAAGGGTTTTCCAAAAGACCCAAAAGATTCACCAAGCAGGGTGAGATTTTTTTTTGGTTTTCCCTTTTGGGTGATTATGCCCTCAATCTTTGCTTATGAGATGCCCTTCCTCATATTTGGCGGCAATTTAACAGAACTTGGTATGCGGGAAGAATGTCCTGATAGACATGAGTATACATGCCGTATATGTAAATGCAATCCGTGCAGGCCAACGATTCATTTACATTGAGAATCGGTACTTCCTTGGGTCATGATACAACTGGAATAACTACAAAAGCTTAGGTGGTATTCTGTTTTTGTTTCTCATGCACGTTTCCATTTTGTTTTCTCCAATTAAATGGCCAACTTTTATCTAAAAATATAAATTTGTTTTCATTGACCAACTACTATTCTGTCATTGAGTGCAGATATATGGGTATAGAATGTCACTGTGGGCAGAGCACATTGGTGGTCTTGAGGAATGTTTTAAGCAACCAGAGAGCGTCGAATGCGTGAGAAGGGTAAGGTCACTGGTTGAGCTGAACTGGAAACAGTTTGCCGCTGGTGAAGTAACAGAAATGAAAGGTCACCTTCTAAAGTACCCAGTCGAAGTTGATCGGATGGGCAAGGTAAATCCTCTTCCCAGCTGCACAGAATTTCCAGATGTGGGCAGGAAAATCACCGGGAGTATCGGGCCTATTAAGATCAACGAAAATCTCACCATCTGATCAAATCAATTCCAATGTAGTGAATTTGTGACTCTTATTCAATATTTATGTTCTCCAATTTGTATGGACAAGCAGATGGTAATGCGGTTAATTTTATATCGTCGTGTTTCTGTTTCTGTTTCTGTTTCTGTTTCTGTTTACAAGCTAACTAGCTGCGTTACGAATCCAGATCCCCTACAACATGAATCCAAAAGCAGGGGAAAAAAAAGTAATGGATGTGGAAGAAGTGCTTAAGGTCCCAACTATAAGCATCGATCCAGTGTGACTGTTGGGTATAAGTATAACGGTAACATCACATGCCAGTGTCACTGAGCAATGAGAAATCTTACACAACCATACCAGACTATTACGTGGTTGAGTAGTGAGAGATAAGAGTTACACACCAAAACCCATTTCGCAATTTCTATTTGCTGGCGACAAAACATAAGAGTATCCCATCAGTAGTTAATATAATAACTCAAGTGTCTGGGTAAATTTATCAGTATCACAACTTATCAAAGCCTTCTATGTACTTCCAATTTGAACGACCCAAGGACCCTGCTGAGTGCATCTGGACCGTCCATCCCAGCAATTAATGGTTCGGATTGAAAACAAACTCTTCTAGGTAAGAGTTACTGGAAGAGTTCGTTTTTCAATCCGGACAGCTGAAAACACTTTTGGACGGTCCGGATGTGCTCGGCAGGGTGCTTGGCAGCATCTCCCCGTCCCAATTCAAACACATAAAATGGTGTCGCAATTTCTATCAAGATTTGTTCAGATTGTATCACATCAATAGTTCAATCAGCAATAGTGGTCCATCCACTAAGGAAATTGCTTTTCCCACCCCCTGACACACCCCCCCGACCCCACAGCCCTTTTCCCAAACTACCCCGGCCCCCCACCACCTCCTCTCTCTCTCTCCTTAAAAACGGCACCGTTTTGGGTTAAATAAAAATTCCTTACCATCCATTTGCAATCCTGTGAAGCAGAAACGTGATTATGAGAGCCCTAGAGACAAAGCGTGAAGCAGAAACGTGATTATGAGAGCCCTAGAGACAAAGTTTGATTATATCTCTTTAGAATAATATAATCAGAATAGTAAGATATTCACACCCGTTCAA
This sequence comes from Rhododendron henanense subsp. lingbaoense, assembly GCA_020567845.1. NCBI lineage: Eukaryota > Viridiplantae > Streptophyta > Magnoliopsida > Ericales > Ericaceae > Rhododendron > Rhododendron henanense. The sequence continues at coordinate 15,661,321 of CM036321.1, read as the reverse complement.
ACGGATTAAAAATTGGACCACTTAATTTTTTAACCATATTTTTTAATATATTTAATATATAAACTTTCTTTTCAGTTTCTATTTTTTTCTTTTTATTTCGTTTTCTTTCTTTTCAATTTGAAATTTTTTTTTCTTTTTATTTCCTTTTCTTTCTTTCCAGTTTGAATATTTTTTTTTAATTTTTAATTATTTTCTTTATTTGTTTCTTTTCCCATTTACCCATACACAAAAACACAAATTCTAATCAATATTTCCTCCAAATTCTGCTCCCGGCGCGCTTATACACCTTTATTTATTTAATTAATTTCTATAAATACACTCTTTCTATATTAAAAAATATAATTCAAGAATTAAGTGCTCCAATTTTCAATTCAATTTAACCAGGGCGAAGATCGTATTTTTTTTTTATCATTTTATTCTAAATGGTCATAATGATTTTTTTTTGCTCTTAGTCCTTTCAACGAACACCCAAAAACTCATTATTTAGTTTCAGGGCTCTCTTAGGGTGTCTATTGAAAGGCCTTGGAGCTAAAAATTTATTACGACCATTTAGGATGAAATGATCAGAAAAATAACAATGATCAGCAATTTGCCTTATTGGATCCTCCTAGGGTGTCTATTGAAAGGCCTTGGAGCCAAACGGATTGAAAATTGAAACATTTATTTTTTTGACTATTTTTTTTGTAATATATATAGGGAAAAAAAAGAAAAAACAAATGGTCGGATTCATTAGAAAAATAAGTGTATTCATTAAACAGTAGGATTCAAACGGATTAATTTTTAACTATATTTTTTAATATACAAAGATGTTATTTTTTTGATCATTTCATCCTCAATGGTCGTGGTAAATTTTTGGCTCTAAGACCTTTCAACAAGCACCCTAAGATTACTTATTTAGTTTTAGAGCTCTCTTAGGGTGCCCATTGAAAAGCCTTAGAGCCAAAGCCTTATTTACTTATGTATTTTCATGTTTTGACAATATGTACTCAATTATAATAAAATGAAATTTTGTTTAAATTTATTTTTGTTCATTAGAAGTTATTTTTATTATTCATTGTTAAGACAAATTAATTAACTAATTAAAATAATATAAATTTATTAAGTATAAAGTCAATTTTAATTGAAAATAGAATTTCAGTTAACCAAAACAAAAGAAGGAAGATAAATGAGAAAAGAAACAAATAAAGAAAATAATTGAAAATTAAAAAGAAAAAAAAAACTGGAAAGAAATAAAAGAAAATAAAAGAGAGGAAAGAAAAAAAAAACTGGAACTAAAGAAAGAAAGAAGAGCTGAAGGGGGGGGGGGGGGTTGGGGTTAAAACGGGAAAAGAGGACGTGGGGCCGGGAGGGGGGTGTGTCAGGGGAGGGGGGAAAGGCACCTCTCATCCACTAAAGAAAAAAAAAAAAAGCACTAATGAAAAAAGTGCCTTCTTTTACCCAGTGGGGAGCCCAATCATGGCTCTCAAAATTCAACTCTGAAAAAGAAAGCTGATGGCCACTCCAAGGAATGTACTCTTAGAGCATCTCCAATCCAATACTCTATTTGAGAGTATCAAAATAATGTTTTTTTACTCATAAAGTGATTATAGAGAAAATTACTATTTATGTTTACACCAACCACAAACACTCTATTTTTGTCTCTAAAATCACTTTACCTAAAAAACCTTTTTTTTATACTCTCATGAGAATATAGTTGGTATAAAAATTTAATAAGAAAAACAAACAAGGACAAAAATATATTTTAAAAAGGTGAATAGTATTTTAGAGGTGATCCTCTATATTTTCTCTATCCTCTAAATATAGAGGATCAAAATCTAATACTCTCAAATGGAGGAGGGTTGAGAAGATGGATTGGAGGGGTTTGATACTCTCAAATAGAGATATAGAGTATGGGTAGGAGATGCTCTTAAAGAAAAGAGAGATAGATATCCATCTACCTACCTATCCTTTGCCTCAAAACCAGATTATAACATCTGCAGCTAGGATAGAGCCATGGCTCTATATGGTGCAAGTCTAGTTTTGCCCATAGATCTAAAGAAGAAGCCATGGGAGCAGAAACTAACCCTTCACAACCGGTGGCACCCGGATATACCTCCGGTCGCTGAGGTTAGAACCGGAGAGCTTTTCAGGGTGGAGATGATGGACTTCAGTGGCGGTAGGATAACGCAGGAATACTCTGCCGAAGACGTCAAACATGCTGACCCCTCTATTGTAAGTGCCTTTGTCAATTTCCTTATGGTTCACTTCTGTATCTTTTTAACTTGTATTGAAATAAGTTTGAAAACAACAAAAGATACACTAAATCTAAGTGTGTTAATTTACACACTACGAGTGTGGATCCTCCATCATCTCTCCTGTACTCTGTATTTTGGCCCTAAGGCCAAATCCACAGACAACTTATTATGGGGAGGGAGAGGAGGAAAGAGGATTCAAAGTTGAAAGCAGAAATTGTGAAGAATCAAGGGATATGATGAACGAGATGTCCATTAGTACAGGAGCTCTGTATCGGTGTTGCTATTTAGCAATAATTTCTAGAAAGGAATTCACCGATATTAGTAGGGTTGGCCTAACTTATTCATTCTGGTTTGTTGTTTTTTTTTTACCTTTTGTTAGTTTTGCGTCAAACTTTTATGATTTTTTTTTTCTTTTTTTGGAAAATAGTAAGCATTTGGATGGTACAATTACATTTAAAATTTGCAAGAGAAAACGTTACGACATGCGAAAGCGAACTATAGTCCATCAAGAAGAAGAGAAAACCCCAAGCGTTTGGCCGAGTGGTTGTGAGAAAGCAATAAGTGCTCATCCATGATGTCACAAGTTCCATTCCCACGGAGGCCAAATATTTCAAACCTTGGGGCCACTGGGGGTACGTCCGATCGTTAACTTCAGGGCCCCGAAATTAATCGATGTGCGCACAAGCTGGCCCGAACATCGGTTATTAAAAAAAATGTGATCCATAATTTTTCAGCAATTTGTCCAATAGTAAAAGGTAGTTGGGGACCATTTAGAAAAACAGTCACACTATTTGTCACCTAACGATCCAAGTCAACCTCTTATCTTCCTCCAAAAGATGCCAAGTTGGTTACTACAAAAGCTGACAGAAAACAAAGCAATAACTTCTGCTACTCTACTAGGGATCCGGACATGGCTCCTCCAACTCCAAGACTAGTAGTCCCCATAGACCTGAAAAAGCAACCACGGGAACAGAAGTTCCCTCTCCACAACCGGTGGCACCCTGATATACCGCCGGTTGCAGAGGTTAAGACCGGAGAGGTCATCAGAGTGGAGATGTTAGACTGGACTGGAGGCATTATAAAGGACGATGATTCTGCAAATGATGTGAAATTCATAGACCTCTCAATTGTAAGTATGCGAAGAAAAACTTTGTATGTTACTGTTATTATAAAAGACTCAAGCAATTAAAGTTTCAGGTATTAGTTTGTGGGTTCGAGTCCGACGTCCACTATTTTGTGTTTTTAATGCCAAAGATTTGGTTTTCTAAGTGGGGTAACTTTAGATGCCGAGCGGCATTCCTGCCAAGTGGTCGATCTGGCCTATCATCTCAGCACGGACGACTCAGATTGAATCTGAGTGCATACAAATCCGGGCCGTCGATTGCTCGGCAAAGATCCGAATCATCGATTGCCGAGATGAACGGTCGCTTGGCACCCGCTTAGCAGGGGGTGCTTGGCAGCATCCCCCAATTCAGGGCCCATTAAATGGGTACTAACTGGGCGTAGTTCCTTTTTCGTACAACTTATTTTCCAATGACCAGATAGATAACTATACTTCATAGCAGGGCAACTGACAACTGACTCCAGAAACAATGTAGCATTAAGTGGGAATATGTAGCAGGAGAATTTATTCTGCAATGTCTCATGTCTAGTAATTAACATGATAGTATAGTATCTGTTTGAAGAATGATTTTCACTCTTATTTATAAATCCACTCCAAATCCTTTAGTGTTTAGGATTTCACCAAATGCAACTCTCCTAGCGCGACAAGTTTTGGAGTCCACTTACAAGAAAGAGCGTGTGAAAATCCTGCATAAAAACCAAGATGATCAAATAAGTGTAACTGGTACAGGTACATTACCTTAGCGGGCCGATCAGAGTTACAGATGCAGATGGTGCCCCGGCAAAACCAGGAGATCTTCTTGTAGTCGAAATCTGCAACTTGGGTCCTCTACCTGGGGATGAGTGGGGTTATACAGCGACGTTCGACAGAGAAAACGGGGGCGGTTTTCTGACTGACCATTTCCCATGTGCAACAAAAGCCATCTGGTATTTTGAAGGAATATACGCCCATTCTCCTCACATACCAGGTCAAACAAAAAAAGACACAAGCCAAAATTTTGAATTTTGCATATCTTTCCTATGCTACTAAACTACGATGCACTTTCTGTTGCAACGACAGGTGTACGGTTTCCTGGCTTAACTCACCCTGGAATAATTGGAACTGCACCTTCCATGGAACTACTAAATATATGGAATGAAAGGGAGAGGGAACTAGAAGAAACTGGTCTTCAAACTCTGAAATTATGTGAAGTCTTGCACTCTAGGCCTCTGGCAAACCTACCATCACCCAAAGGTTGCCTTCTTGGCAAGGTATGAATTAGTTCTGGTAGTAAGTGGTATTCTCAACAAAAGTTATGTGAATGGGTTATCCTTATTGATCATGATTGGGTGCAGATTAAAGAGGGTACTTCAGAATGGGAAAAAATCGCTCACGAGGCTGCAAGGACGATTCCAGGAAGAGAAAATGGAGGAAATTGCGACATCAAAAACCTCAGCCGAGGATCAAAAATATACCTCCCGGTATTCGTAGAGGGAGCGAATTTTAGCACGGGAGACATGCACTTTTCTCAAGGCGATGGTGAAGTCTCGTTCTGCGGGGCGATTGAGATGAGTGGCTTTCTGGAACTCAAGTACACTTCATATCTCTCAGCTACTAGAATTCTACACTATTTTCTGGACCTCTGACTCACACCACAATAAATATAACTTGGTAGAAGTTTAGTAACTATTATTAGCACAATTGGATAACAAACTTCACTGTAACTCTGTAAGTCATAAATCTCCAACAAAGAGGTGCCAAAATCGGCCAGATAAACAAAGCAGATTGGATTTGCCATCAAGTTTCAGACAGGAAACTTTGAATTCTACTGCTCCTTAAACCCTCTACAACAGAGACAAGAGTATGAACAAGTAGTTGCGACGATGCTAAGAATTAAGACAAGCTTATCTGTTGAATAATCAATCCAACGACTGTCGAATTTCAGGCTCAATGAATGGAAACTGCAGCTAAAAGCTGCAATTTACAACCAAGCACCTAAGTTCATTGGTTCGTTAAACACCTGTGAGTAATATGGCTTTCTTAGATAGAAGCTTTAAACCCGAAAAAACCAATCCAACAACAGGATATGCGGCCACCTGATGATGTTATTATCTAGAATGTGATGTATGATTCATTTTGGTCACAAAGTTTAGGCCACTGGAGTCTGGACCACAGTTTGAGTTTAAAAAGAGTCCATTTCATCCGTAGTAATGCCATAAAATTGAAGACATGAGAAATGTTTTCACGATGCGCTGAACTATTCTTGAAGAATTATGTATCAATGATTACGCACGTGACTTAACTTATACGTAATGTTCATAACTTAACCTTGGTGATTCTGCTTGTTCGCAGATGTGAAATAATCCGAGGTGGGATGAAAGAGTACCTCACGCCGATGGGACCGACTCCTCTACACGTAAACCCAATATTCGAGATAGGTCCAGTTGAGCCCAGATTCTCTGAATGGTTAGTATTTGAGGGAATAAGCGTCGACGAGAGTGGAAAGCAGCACTACCTCGACGCAAGTGTTGCTTATAAACGTGCAGTGCTCAACGCGATCGACTACCTGTCAAAATTTGGGTATTCTAAAGAACAGGTCAAACGTCTCTGTCCCGAAACATCTATATTTTCCCTAAGAACACTTGAAACAAGCATACATGTAGGAAGCACACGAAAACCTCGAGTGTGCTATTTTGGATTTCGGTATGTTACTGACTAACGAGGTATATGTGATGTTGGTTATCAGATATATCTTCTGCTATCGTGCTGCCCATGCGAAGGAAGGATTTCCGGAATAGTAGACTCCCCCAATGCTTGTGCTACCCTTGCAATCCCAACAGCCATCTTTGATCAGGTAATAACAATCTGCCAACTTTTTAGATAACTTTTAAGTTGAACATAATCTAACCAGTTATTGAAAAATCAAAACTACTGCATTACTCCACAGTCCACACCTACTGCCCAAAGTTCCGCGACCTACTCAGATTGGAAATATACGAACATCGAATGCCTAAAATAAAGCAGTTATTCATGTTTTTTTCTCAGTGCCTCGCTGCTTCACATTTAGTGAAGTTAAAAAAAACTCATGAACCATTCCGTTAAACGAACCGACTCTAGTTGACTAAAAATTGCCACTGGAACTTCTCCTTAAAGAGGTGTTTCCAGCGACGAAACTAGGATTTTCCTTTTAGCCGAATCTTGAAAATTCAAGCCTAACAAAATTTACGAATGTGAAAGTACTTGATTCAACCAAAATCCTAATGCACAGAAGACGAAAGATTAGTCTAGTCTTTAACCTTCAATGCTATTTGAATTGAGCTAGAGCGGAAAGTCCACCTACAGATTTTCCATGAATACATTTCAGTATCTTATTTACTTTTTACTGGTCGGTAAAGCCTATTTCTTGAATTGGTTAAAACGTAGAAAGATTGATCAGGAGCATCCAATAAAAATTTTCCAGTTTAATTGGATTTGGGTCTTACGGTGGGGTTCCATTACTCCGTATTTATCCTACTATGATATATGGAATACTAGAGTTTCACCAGCAAACTGTGGATGCCCCGAGCCTTTCTGTCAAATGCCGGAATCCATAGGAATTTAAGATACATCGATACTGTAACAAAACGATACATTAGGAGGTGGCAAATGAACACTAGCGTAAAATGCAACGCAACCTTAGGATCAATCATACATCCAATGCCTCTCCAAATTGTTATGCACATTGTCAAGCATTAGTAGCAAACTAGTAGCATAGCTTCTTTGATCTTAAACGTTCAAGAACAACGTTATTTTATGCCAACATCGATCATCTATATACCAGTTGGAGTATTTTGTATTACGCATTTGGGATTTTTCTCTCAAGCGTTGTTTATCTTGCAGGATATTCGTCCAAAAGCCAGCAAAGTGCCAGTTGGGCCACGGCTCGTGAGGAATCCAGATGTACTGAAATGCACGTACGATGGTAATCTGCCAACCACAAAGAACCCTTGCTCCGCTACATAATCGCTACCAAGTTACCAACAACTGCTACCAATACAAAGATTATTATGCAAAAATATCGCCTTAATGCATGTAGAGATAATGCAAATACAGGGTACTTTTCTTGTGGCTGGAAATAAGCGAATAAGCGATACTTTGAAACCAATGTACTCTAAGCTCTCCTGTACACTATGTTTGGACTATCAGTTTACAACTTTAAGTAAGGCACTGAAATTATGTCAAGTAGCTGATTGAAGCTGGCCCCTACGGGGTCCTGCCTCGAACTTCAAGCAAAACTTCGACTAAATTGAATTGCTGCCGAAAGTTTTCTAGCTCAACATTGAGCCCGATGGAAATGCTATACGACTCAAAAAAGAAAATACAATGGCAGCTTTGAAAAAAAGATCTGTAAGGCCAAACCAGTTTCAAAGATTCGGTAGTACTCAGAACTGAATGAATTTCTATCGCTGTATTCCAGCTTGCAGTTACTGACAATGATCCATTACGTAGTTCAGCTCACACACAAAAAAAAAAAAAAAAAAACTACAGTTTGTTGTAATATACTAGCACATACGAAGAAAACGTTCATCCTACAAATCCAAATCCACAGAGTCGACACAAAAACAGAAGAAAAAATATACGACTAAGTGAATTTTCAAATCAGCTCACGATTCCCTCCACTCAGGCGATTCACCTGATTGGACTATTTAGATATTCACTGCCCATGGCGAGTTCACTACTAGATCGGCCCACAACATCCTCACAGCTTCCAATCCATCCTCCCTGAATTGGAAACGAATTCGGCATCTTCCTTGCACCCCTCGAATTTTCAATACTTTGTTTGGTTAACTGTTCAAGAACGGTTAGCAACTCGAAGTGCCTTAGACTACCCTAGGACCTATTGATAAATTTAGAGGAAGATGCATGCCATGCGGCCCATGCCCTGCGCGATTGTCCATGGACGAGGGCAACCTGGAATGCCTTAGATTACCCTACCACATCCCAACCCGAAAACTCGCTTGCAGTGGGTTCTTGGAATTTCAAACCTTCCAGGCAAGCATTCATCCATAGCTCCATGGAGCAATATATTATCTTCCTCTCCGCCATTTTGGCATATTTGCAGCAATAGAAATCAGCGTTTAGTCGATTCAAGCTCTAAATCAAATGCCCAACCACCAACTCAAGTCGCAAAAACAATTTTGGCAAAATCTATAGAATGGTCCTTTAATGTGCAACAAATTCCCATACAAGGGAGAGAATCCATCGTTGCAACAAATTCCCATACAAAGTTTGCTAAGTTGAACACCGATGGAGCTTTTGATTCACGAATGGGGAAAGCCTCTACGGAAGGCTTAATCTGCGATCCAAACGGGAGATCATTAAGGGGTTTTCACCAGGACATGCATCCAAACTCAAGCATCATGGCCTAAATTTGGTTTTCGCGCGAGCTGAAATTTACCATGGAAGAGAATATTATGAGAATACTGGAAGTTGAAGAGGATGCTTCGGACATCACACAACTACTACCAAAAGATGACATTGCACGTCATCCTTTGGGTAACATTTTGTCTGTCCGCGGGTTTATCATGGAGCGGTTTGAAGTGGTGACGTTAAATTTTTTTTAGATCCTCTGTTTGATGCCTACCACGAGGAAAATTGGTGTGCAGATGCTTTAGCGAATAATGTTCCGATTTCTTTGGGGGATTTGCATACTTACACGTTGTTCCACCTTTGTATTGCTAGTTCATTTGGTGCGGATTCGATAGAGGCTGCGATTGTGAACTCTTTATTTACATTATTGCACCTTTTATTTATTAAAAAAATAAAATAAAGTCTTTCTATTAACAGCCTAGTGTCAATATCAATAAGTAAAGAAAAAGACAAAAGAAATTACACTCCTATACATTTTTTACACTTGTCAATACACTTTCACACACTTTTTATGTATTTTTCACTCATTTCAATATACTTTTTAAACATTAATGACAGCCCATTGAGCTGTCTTTATAGCATTTTCCAATATAAAATCAGAAAGACTATCCTTACGGCTATGTTTTACTGTTCCCTCCACAGCTCTCAATTTTACCGTTTAAAAGTGTTTTGGACGGTCCGGATTTTGAAAAGACTTTATCAGGGACGGACGGTGAGATTGAGCGCTGCGATGGAGGGAGCGGTGAAACAGAACCGTGGATGTAGCACCGCTGATAAAAAAAATGAAGTTGACAAAGAGCTACTCCAGTAGCCTACTACTCCCTCCGTTCCAATTGAGAGTCCCACTTTCTCTCTCTTGTCATTTTTCAAATCAAAAAATCAACTACTTCCGTGTATAATTTTTTGAATTTTTTCGATTAGTGCTTTAATTTGGTACGAAAAAATTTGAAAAATTATACACGAAAGTAGTTGATTTTTTAATTTAAAAAATAACATAATTTTTTGTGGTGAATTCTCAATATGAAACGGAGGGAGTCTAGACCATATGGAATTTGACTTTTGTTCGACAGTTGCTGTCGATGTCTTCTTTGTGGCAGAGTTATGGAAAAGTATACAGGCCGGGGGTCCAGTCAATCAGGTTATGGGCTCAATATATATGGATATGGATAAGGATTCTTCCGATCGAAGATGTGTGATATCCAGTGTACGGCAGTGAACTCCAGGCTAAGGCCTATTACTGCCCATAGAATAATATGGAAATATTATGAAAGTACTTTTTATGGTCACCATTTTCTGTGGTCGGGTCATATGTACCAGTGTTGTCAACCTCGTATCTTATCGGCAATAAAACGATACACATATCTAGGTGTACCATACAATTCAAAATACGGCCTATACCGGGGAGGAGGGGGGGTGGGCTGCTGTCCTGCTGTCCCGGACGATTGGCGTTTGTTCCGTTCTCGTTCCGATGATCGGTAACGTTCACTTCGTTGAGTATAACAAGTGTATCAAAAATTAGCTCAATCAAATATCATTAAGTACCTTATCGGAACATTTTTATCTTGAAAAGAATGAATTTGAAACACTGGATCAAATCCACTGGAACCCATTATTGACAAGTTATATATGTTCCGATCAGGCACTTAATGATATCCAATCGAGCTAATTTTTGGTACACTTGTTATACTCAACGAACTCTACGAAGTGAACGTTACCGATTATCGAAGCAAGAGCCAATCGTCTGGAACAGCAAGTTGCTACCCCTTAAAAGGGACAACAGCCCCCCCTCCTCCCGGTTGATACTAGCCTTGTACCGAAATCTCGGCCGGTACAAAAAAAATTACATATGTTTTTCTCTTAAAAAAGGCCTGAATCTTAAGATAATTTAATAAAATTGGGAGTCGATCTGCCATATGTGAATCATCTAAAATTGGTTATTATATTAATGTTAAGACATACTGTATCAAAGTATTAGAAATTGTTTAATTTTTCAATCTGAAACGGTACCGAGATTCATACCAGTACCAATACGTACCGTCCTAATGGACTTTCGGGTTGATGCTGTGTAGTGAGGTGCACAGCACCATGCTGCGCATCTCCGAGCTGACGGCTCAGATCTCATCTCGGCAACCAACGATCGAGAGCCGTTCATTGCCGAGATGAGATCCGAGCCGTCAGATGCACGATCTGATGGCTCGGAGATGCGCATCATCCCCTAATTCCATCCTAATAGAAAAAACGGAACACTTGCCATTACGGGATTGACAACTTTGATAAGTACTTCTCTCTCTCTCTTTAAAAGCAAGAACTTCAATATATATACCAAAAACACACAAAAAAAAAATACAAGATCAAAAGATTTGAACATAATACAAACAAAAAACAAAAGCCACCAAAAAAAAGCTTCGGTATTAGAAAATTAACTTCTTGAATTTTTTCAGTTGCTTATATTATATAATGTTCGGAAAATAAATAGTCTTCTATACTTGTGATATGTGGATACTAAAATAACATGTGCTAACATACAGTATGAGAGGTAAAGCAATCTAATCTACGTGTGTTGAGGGTATTTTGATCTTTTCCTTATTAAAGTTATAAAACCTTTTGTCCTATTTTAACGGCAAGGAGATCGATGTGTATATTAATTTGTAAGGTAAGAGATGTGACAACAATTTCTAGAGCCAGAGGGCAGGTCAGTGTATTTGTCATCAGCGGAGGTCAGTGTAATTTTACCCTTTTTAACCCCAAAAGCTACAGTATTTGATAAAAATGTTAAGAGCTAAATTAAAATAGATAGTAGCATGGTATTAAAATGAGTTTGTCCTATTTGAAAAATGTTAAGAGCTAAATTTGTCCTATTTTAAAATGAGTTTCTCATACAGGGCAAGCAATATGGGTCGAGAGGAGTAGTTATTTTATTCTTATTGAACTTTTTTGGGCTTTAATCTTTAACTAGTCGGATTCGTCTCAACGGAAAAATTTTAAAATAAATAAAAAAGCAATATGATCAAACTTCCAAAAAAAAATATCCAAAGTAATGTGTAAAAATTATGCAACGCTAACAACAAAAATAAAAAAATAAAATAAAAAAGCTTGAAAAAGTAATTTATTCCAAACTTTGTCTAATGGGGAAATCCACCTTGCTTGATTAAAGCTGTGTTCCAGAACTGAAATAAGAACTTATTTTTGTGTAATAAAAAGGCTTGTTCCAGAAAATAAGAAGGCTGGTACTTATTTTGGAAGAATTTATATAGGTGCCGACCGGCCGGGGAGGGAAATCGTACCGACGGCCCAGCGCGGCTGCCGGTACGATTTTCCTCCGCCGGTGCCCATTCTCATAGCAACAGTCTTATTTTTTATATACAGCAACTTCAAGCTCAAAAATCATGTGTTTACGCAAATAATTTTTCTATCACTATGGATCTTGTTTGATAGATCTCATTGAGATCTTTAATGCGGTGCAAAAAAAATTGAAATTTTTTTTCATTTACAATTATTTTTGAGTTTGAAAATGTGAAAGGAACTTTTTATTTGGATTTTGTGGAATGACCCTTATTATTTTCGAATAAGAAGTTACAAAATAAGTACTTATTTTTTAAGAAGATTTCCGGAACGGAACCTAATTTACCAGATCCAGACATGAAAACATCACTTAATGAAACTGTTGGCTAATCACAATGCAACTTTCTGACACACTCAAAATTTGTTTTCAATCATCAGCTGCAACAATTTACTAAATGCAACTAAACGGTGTTTTTTTTAAAAAAAAAAACCAAGAAAATCGTAATCTATACTATCCTAGGCATGAAAGGGGGAGCAGGGTGGGATTTGAATCTTCACCAAATGATTAAGAGCCCGTTACCTGCTCCATCAAGAGAGCTAAGAAGCACCTTAACTATACCGTAATTTTTTTATTTTGTCAACATGGTAAGAAATTTTCATTGATAAAAAAGAGCATAGCAGTATATCAAAAAGACGATTAATATTGTTCCACAAAGGACCCAATACTGAATAAGGAGGTCTAATTTTCCAAGTATGAATTCCAGAACCTCGCAAATCCGAAGTTGTCAAAATATATGCAACTACATTCGCCGATCTGTGAATAAAAAGAAAATCATATGTCCTAACCGGTCAACTTCCCAGCAATAGTCCCTCTGGGGACATCCAATAAAATTGGAACGATACAGAGAAGATTAGCATGGCTCCTGCGTAAGAATGACACGCACAAATCGAGAAATGATCCAAATTTTATTGACCAATTTTTTTTTATTTACCAAAAAGAACTTCCGAGCAAATATCTTTGATCTATAAAAGCCACTACTATTTAGGCTAGTGATTTTGCCACACCCTTTTTTGTTATTGCCACACCCTGCAAGTGTATTTTTTGGTGCAAAAATACACTTGCAGGGTGTGGCAATAACAAAAAAGGGTGTGGCAATATCATTTCCCCCTATTTATTTATAATGGTTAACTAGGGATTGGAAAATCCTGTAGTGCAAGGTCATGCAAAGTATCTTGGCGCACACGGGTCATTGATCTTGACAATGAATGGTTGAGATATAATTTTTAATATGGACCGTTGATTGATAAGATCAATGACTATGTGCCGCCCTATATGTACACTACACAGGAGTGCACTACTACACCCCGGATCAGGTTAACTAGACATGGGCACGTGAAACAAAGAAATTCAAGTCAAAGTCAGAGTTGGTCGAATAAAAAGGACACAAATTGAGACGTCAAATGGATGGTCGTGATTTTGGCATCATCTATACTTGGATGATTCTAGTCGAATGCTTGTCTATATCTCACCCCATGAGGCTCAAGAGTTAGTCAAGTTGATTAGTGAGTGAAAACTAGACATATTCGATCGGATTCAATTCTTGAGATAAAGCATGAAGAAAATTATTTTTTGTAAATTTCATAGTCCCGGTGTGTACAATTTCTCTTAATTTAATCGAATCAAAGAAAGAATTAATCGAGATGCACGTAAATTGACTCCGACATTCTTGATTGTCAAAAATAGTATCTCACCCCATGATTCACTCCATATGAGTGGTCATTTCCAGGATGCACAAGACGAGAGAGAGAGTGTGTGTGCGTGTCTAGGGTAGCTATGGGCAAGTCTGAAAGAGGAGACACGTTACGTTGCATATAATTGATCTTTGTGATATGGCTGATAATTTAAGGCAAGGTGCCAAACCCGGCCGGACACAAAAGCCCAAAAAAACCAAACAACAACAACAACAACAAAAAATCAACTGAGATGACAGCACCTCAACCATTCCAAATACGTCCCCCATCCTCTAGTACATAACCACATCAACCCTAAGGGCGTGTTTGATAGGAGGTTTGGGAGGGGGGATTGGATTAATAATCCCATGGGGCTCCTAATACCTTGTTTGGTTATGCTTTTGTGGAAGGGACTAGTTGTCCCATGGGATTGTTAATCTCCCAAAATGGGGGTATTAGCAATACCATGGGGGAGGTGTTACTAGTAATCCCATCCACATGGGATTGAGCAAGACATGTTTAAAAACCCACCTCAATCCCAATCCCAATCCTAATCTTAGCCAAAACAAACATGTTATTTACAATTTCACCTCATTCTCAATCCCAATCCCAATCCTAATCCTATGCAAAACAAACATGAATACATGATTCATCCCCTCATTAATAATCCAACTTCATTCTCAATCCCAATCCTAATCCCACCTCATTACGAATCCCCCCAAAACGAAATCTGCAATCAAACACGCCCTAAATATATATCTCTCTCTCTTGTCCCCCTCTCTCTCCCCTTCCCTGAAAGAGTCAGGCCCAGTCCAGTCTATATACTTATTAATACTTATGATTCAGTCTCGTCCAAACTTGGGCCGCTGTGGGCCCGGCAATGATCAAAATCGTTTATTTTGTAGAGCTCGCCGAGTTTGTTATCCACGCGAAAAAATTAGCTTGATCGAACATCAATAGGTACATGAACGAAACAAATTTGTACGAGAAACATGCGATGAGAAAAATTAAGTTAAAGCTGATAATTGCCCCTTTTTCTTGTACAAAAAATTACGGTAAAGTGTACGTAGCATTGCTCTCAAAGCCGTGGCCACAAATATACTTTTTTATTTTATTAATCCGAGACTACGCCTCAAAGGCTTTCATTGAAACAGAAAACAGCCCAAAGGCTTAACAAGAACCAAGTCCGGAGCCCTAAGTTGGGTAGAAACCTCAACAAACGGGTTATTCATAGGGACTGAATAGAAATCTCTGGAATACAAAAAACCAAACCCTTAACGGGTGTAGGAAAGCTCAAAATTACTTTAGTTGACCAAGTCAGAGCTTTGACCACCTCATCAGAAGAAGACATGTAGCACCTGTAGATGAGTGACACACGGCAGACAGGCTGGGGCCTGTTGGAGATGCAGAAGGATGGCTTGTGCCAAACAGACCCGCGACTAGGCAGCCTCCCACAGAAAGGGCCGCGACAAGCCCGCGGACAGACAGGGTCGCAACAGAGCTGCGGACAGACAGGGCCGCTACAGGGGCGCGATAGGCCCACGGACAGACAGGGGCGCGGTAGGCCCGCGGACGGGCAGGATCAGTGGCAGGATGGGTCCAACGTAGGTTTTGGTCTTTGCCTATAAATACCAATGCAGCTAGACAGAGACGGAGAGATATACAGAGATAGAGACACACACAGAGAGAAAAGAGGAGACAAATAAACTTCTAGAGAGAGAGCCATCTCATCTAGAGAGAGCAGACAGATTTCTAGAGAGAGAGAGAGTCATCTCCTCGAGAAAGAGAAAACAGATTTTTAATGAGAGGGAGAGACCATCTCCCCGAGAAGATGGAACTACGTTTGACCTGATTCCTGGTACACCGGGATACGTAGGTAGCCCAAATGACTCGGGCTCGGTCACGTTTTATGCCTCCTCCTCAACCCCTCTATATCACTCATCCATTCCTTCATTCTAAACGCTAACCATTATTTACCTCTCCAGCACATTTTATTCTCATGAATATTTTGGGCTCTATTTTGAATCCTGAGGAGAAAGGTCATGATTTTGACCGCTCCTACAACGGGCAACGAACGATCCACACAGGGACCAACAAACAATATCAAACCAGTACACAACTTGTTAATACAATTAAAATTGAAAAAAACAGCTAAAAGCCGGAGGGCCACCGGAACAGCGCCAAAAGCAGGCCCTTGCCATGAAATTTATCCTTTAATTAATTAGCTAGGATTTGGATTTCATGTCATCTCTCTTTCTTTTCTTTTTTTCCAAATCAGTTGGAGAGATCATCATGTATAAAATACAAAATACTAATTATGGGACACTACATTCATTGTGTGATAGTCTACGAGATAATCAAGCTCAACAACTGAACTAACTGGATAAATAAATCCATCAAAAAGACTACAATCACTATAAGTCCAACTCAACTATAAACCCCATAAAGTGGAGAAATAACCCCAACAAATACAAAGGAAAGAACATCCACACATAAGTGAAAAGACTCGAATTCCAAATCTCCTAATGAGATGCAAGAATTATGTCCAACTAAAGCTAACCCCGGTTGGTTATGTCATCTCTCTCTTGTTACACCCACGTTGGTAGTATCCAAGAAGGGACATTGCAATATTATTGCATACTGGTACTGGCCCCATATTGGTCCTTTCTAATTCATTGCAATATGATCGGGAAAAAGGAAGAACCTACGGATCATAATAAAGGCGGATCAAAATAAAGTAATAATAATACGGAGTAATAAAGATTACAAACAAGGGAACAAGATCCTTTTTTTTTTTTTTTTGGCCACATCGATATACATCAGCGGGGGTTAGTAGGGGTGTTAGAGTTATCACGGGAAGACCAGAAGTTATCCATAGCCCTGGCCCTCTAAAGGATCTGCCCCCTGTGGGGCTCGAAACTTTTGTTTTTTTCCTAATAATAACTAACTGGATGTCCGGATTAGATTGCAAGCAGCTCGATTAATTTCGAAACCTTAAAGTTAACAACTGAGCTAATCTTTCAACGGCCTTTAGATTTGGAATATTTTACCTTCGTCGAATTTGGACATACGCCCTCATAAATGGCAAACAATTATTTTCTTTTTATGCCAACTTTTTTTTTATCAATAAAAAAAGGATTTTCATATCATTAAAAATGATACTCCATTATACTACGTGTCATTTTAGATTACTTATATCTTTCAATTTATAGAGTTTTATGTGATTTTGAAAACTTTATTTAACAGAATTGATTAAAATCTATCAAACAAAATTCATATTACATATTTTTTTAACATTCACATTAAAAGATATAAGCAATTAAAAGTGGCACGCTATCCCACAAATATCCAACTTTTTGGGACGGTGGAAGTACAAAGGAGAAAACCTATAGTGATACACACAGTGCTTAACAAGATCCCTTACCTTGATAGTAGTATATTTATCCTCCCAAGGAAATTGTCTTAACCTGTAGTGATTACTGTGTTAGCCAACTACTTTGCTACCCTTGTACACTTTGATAGAGACGGTTTAAGATCAATGACAGAGTCAGGATTTTAATCTGAGGGGGCCGAATTAATAGACATATATTTTTTATCGGAATATATACTTATTATATCATAAAATTTTGTTTTACATTTGTATATTGAAAGGATTCTAGCCTAATACAGTTAAAATATATCAATCATTTTATTTTTTTCATTAGGCAACTTCAACAGTCACATGATTATTTTTATTTATGAAAAAATTTGAGAAATGAGAATGTAAAGTAACCGATTTTGTATCAAATCAAACCAAAATTATTAAGATTATAAATAACTATACATGAATAATTATCAATAATATTCAAAATTAGATATGTACAAAATAAATTTTTTAAAACTCAAGAGCTCGGAAGGTGCCCGGGGTGGCCCCGGCCCCCAACCCCAAGGTAGCTCCGCCAATGTCTAAGAGTCAATTATTGCATGGCAAAATTCAAGATTGATTAATGAATGGTTGGAATCGTCTATCTTTTACTCCGTAGATCTTAACGAGAACATTAGCCCAACCAAAAATTATGTTGATCGGATTTTGATTGATATATTTATGGAGCACATTCATCTTCAAAAAACATTGCCACACTTGATCAAAATTTATTTTTCTCAAGATAAATGTGTTCCGAAAATATATCAGATGATATCCGATCAGCATGATTTTAGACGAGGCTAATGTTCTCGAGCATGTCCCAAATGTGACCGATCCTGATTGTTAATTAGGCCTAAAAAAGGCCCAAAAAAGAGCCGGGTATAACCATTTAATCCTTTTGAGGGACTGGAGCAAGGGCGTAGCTACCATAATACAAGTGGGGTCATTTGACACCACTTTGATTTCTCATAAGTATATTTCCCTATATTAAAATTTGCCCAAAAACTTTGGAGTTTTGACCCACATATTTTTTTTTAAAATTGCCTTAGCTTTCTTCTAAATCAGACGTCATGCAAATGCACAAGCATTCTCTTTTCATCGCAAGTTAATGGCATTACAAAGGAAGCTATCATACTTTTACCCCTCCCCTCCCCCCCCCCCCCCCCCCCCCAAAAAAAAAGAAAAAAGAAAAAAAGAAGCTATCATATTCATCGTTTTCCATCTACGAAAAATTGCCAGGGTCAATTGTATGTAGTTCTAGTTTCTGATCCCACTAATAAAAATCTTAACTCCGTCTCTGTTGGGTCCATTACCTACTAAAAAAATTCCACCTACACACACCCATCCTTCTTA
Source organism: Rhododendron henanense subsp. lingbaoense (assembly GCA_020567845.1). NCBI lineage: Eukaryota > Viridiplantae > Streptophyta > Magnoliopsida > Ericales > Ericaceae > Rhododendron > Rhododendron henanense. Next base: position 15,642,807 of record CM036321.1, on the reverse strand, counting down.
TTGTTTTGGTGTCTGATTAAAAAAAGTCCAGCTAATCCCTTGTGTTACAATTGAGAATGACTTTTCTCGTAAAACAAAAAATAAGTACTTAAACAATAATAATTTTAACGAAACGGAACCTAAATAGGTCTAGTATTTTCCTTAATAATTGTTAGTAAAATAAGAGAAGCATTATAGTGACAACTGACAGAAGTGGACTATTGAGATGTAATATTTTATTTGAAGTTTTTTACGTGGAAGATGCATTTGTTCTTTCAGGATAATGCATGGAAACATCTCTTGTTGTCTCATATACTAAAAATCCCGTATAATAACCTGTATTTGTTCTTTCAGGATAATGCATTTGTTCATTCAGGATATTTGTGCTTCAGCGTTCTATTCCTACACGATGTCTTTGGCGAGGCAACCCGTGGCGGCTTGACAAATCTGTAGTTCTTGGGAGTTCATTGGTGCGTTCATACTTGGGTGGAGTGCATCTGATCGTCTGGGTATTTTGTGTCTTTTGTCCTTAACTTTGTACTTTTTCTCGTTTGAGACTCCTAATTAGATATTAGGCAGTTTAAAAGTATCGCTATTGCGTCAGACCATGTCTGGGTTAGGATGAAAGCTATCAATTGCCTTGTGATTTAGCTGTTTTGTATTTTTAGACGATTAATTTGGCTTTGTCCAATTTCTTTGTAATGATCTCCGTTTTGTAAGTGCCGCTGGACGTTTATCAATACAATTTTCTCACTTTCAACCAAAAAAAAAAAAAAAACTGTTGTTTGGATCGTGTTTATTTTTTGTAAGCTTTTTAAACTACTTTTAGCTTTTGTATTATCTTGTTTAAAAATGTTGACGTTTGATTTTTAATATGCACACAAGTCATCCATTTAATTTATGATATCTGTGTCCCTTTAATATTCTATCAGCTCCGTCCGTGTTTGTTTATTCACTTCCATTATTCAACACACCTCAAAAAATTGCACATATCTTTCGTTATGAATTTTAAAAAATGTGAAATCTGGATCTTATTTAATGGATTTCAATTAGTTCTGCTATGTTTGGATTGGAATTTGAAATTTTTTTTGAAAAATAGTAGGGATAATAAGTGGAGAGAGATAGAGAGAGAAATGTTGGAAGTAGGAGGAATCTAGAGAGAATTTTTTGAAAAATTCTTTTTGAATTGCAAAGAGAACAAGGCATGACAATTTAAATCATGACACGAATGCCAAAAATGGACCATCAAACATGGACGGAATGAGTAACATGAATTGCTATGACTTTTGGCTTTTCTTGAAAGAGGAAAATTGGTTGCACAACTTTTAGCCCAAACTCTTAGCTAGGATGCGTTAGGTTAACCGGAAGGGATCGGATCCTTTCTAGTCCAAAACTCAGATCGGAAAAAACAGTTCTAATTTAGACAGCACATTGGAAAAATCAATGGTTGAGATCTGCTCACAAACTCTTAATGAGAAAAAATCAATTCTTCACTCGAAAAGTGTCTCGGCAGATCCAAGCCATTGATTGTAGGATTGGATGGTTAAGATTTTGACTCTTTGCTCCAATCCAAAACTTGGACCGGAAAGGATCCATTTCTTAATTGGAATGAAATGAACACAGAAACGAAATTGAGACTGTAATATCCTGCCGTTCCTATAGTCCTTTCAAAACTAAACATTGCACTTGTAATATATTTTTTATTCCTTTCCACCCTTTCTGTCTTTTAGATACATATTATTGTCTTTTCCTCAGTAATTGAGCTAAAATTAAAGTGAATGGTAAAATTAACTTTTACCCATTAATTTTGAACAGATATAATCTTTTTTGAGACATGTAAAAGTGTTAAAAAAGACCAATAAATGGGGAAGGAGGGAGTAGTGAGAATGGGTAAAATTGAAATATTCATTAAAATTTTCTTGTTTGGCTATGCCAAGGAGTAACCTCTGTCATTCCTATTTCATCCTCAACAGGGGCGGAACCATGTGATGGCAAGGGGGGTCATGTGACCCCACTGCCTTCCAAACTACCCCACGATAGCTATACATATTTGGGACATTTTTGTAAATTTGCCCCAAGTACTACAACATTAAATTCAATCCTTGCCCTCACATGAAACATGCACAACAAAGTGGGACGGAGGGAGTGTAAAATTTGACCCCAGTGCCATGAATTTCTGGGTCCGCCCCTGATCCTCAATATAGTAATGTACCAAACAACTATGCCCTCACACTCTCTCTCTAGATCTCTCCTATTCTCCTCTCCTTCCTCTTCATCAAAATTTGAACACAAAACCACATGCCCAAATTTTTATACGCAAGGTATAAAGCATTCAAAACTCTAAATTATAGGCTCATCTCAAAAAATGCGTCAAATAAAATTATGTAAACATGTATGTGTCACCATTAAGTGGGAGTTCAAGTGTGTATCTCTTCCCTATCGATATCAACTCTTGAACTTCAGCAATTAAAGGGTTATTCACTTTAAAATTTTCAATGCAATTGAGCCTCAGATACCTAAAAATCTCCATACATTAGAGGAGAAAAGAAGAGACAACGAATGGGAATCAACTTCGTCATGGAAGACTCGTGAATATATACATATACATGTGTATGTGTGTGTGTAGAGGGAGACGGAGAGAGAGAGAGAGACAAAATGGGGGTGGGTTCTTTCTGGGTTGGAATGGAATTAACCAATAGATGTTATGTGAGGGTTAAATGGTCCATTTGACCTATCCTTTGACAGAGTTGGCCTTCTACCAATCACGGGTAGATTAGGGGGTGTCGTCGTCCACTTTTAAAGTTGAGGGTGTTGTCAGTGATACAAGCCAATTGATGAAGGGGTGCTTGTGTAATTTAACCGATAACAATTAATAATGGTAAGAAGATGAATGACAAGGGACAAAATTTATTGGTAAAACTGTGGTAATGATTATAGAAATTGCCTAATAAATGGGGGGATCATGACGGCAAAACGTCTCCTTCCGTGGAAAATTAATGATTAAATTTGAATGCACCGCCACTATTGCGCAGCCATAGCCACCATGTCCCTCCACCACTTTTGTAATGATTAATTTTTACTCTATATTCGGGCTGTTTTCGATAAGATAGAAGTTGTGGATTACTTCTTATACATACTCCATTTTGTAATCGAATTGTTATCACTAAACTAAAAATAGCAGAAAATGTGTTGGGTGTTTTAGTTGAAAATGTGTTTGGTTTACTAAATTCTTTAGGTGGAAACCTTCCGCCACCCATTTATTTCAGTAATCTAAATTGTTAATCTTGTAGGACCCATAAATAATATATCCACGCAAAAAAAATAACTTGATGAGACATTAATAGGTATTTCAAAAATTAAATTCTGGTTTATAAAATAGAAGGCCATGGACAATTTAACTTTAAACTTATCGACCATTCATTTTATAATCCAAAATTCAATTTTTTATATACCAATCGATATTCAATTAAGCTTATTTTTTTAGATATATACTATTCTGCGGGCTCTACAAGATGAACGTTTCATATTACTGCAATAAACGCATGGTGTGTCCCACAAATGGCGGTGCTGGAAACCTCAAGTTTTTTACACCTAAGGTGGAAAAATTTAAACTCATTTCAGTTTAGCAGAAACAACTTAACTTTTGACAAAATAATTCAAAAAAGAACCCACCCGCATTTTCTATATTATGAATCAAATAATTCAAATTTTTGAATTTTGTCCACCCTACTCTTTTTGTTCTTCCTCACGCACAGACATGGAAAAGGGAATCACTTCAAGAGTAAATTCCATTAGAGATAATTGTAAACGCTTAATTTTTTTAATGAATTGCATGTTACCAAAAAAAGAAAAAAGAATGGAATTCGAATAGATTTCAATTAGAGGTAAGCTTTTATAATTTTGCAAGAGGGCAAGCATCAGTGTAATTCTCAGTATGTGTGTGTATTTATCTATTTAGATTAGAGATAAGGTTTTGATCATTTACAAAGTTATGTCTCTTCTCTACCTCTCTAAGCACTACAAATCCAAAAACCCAACAAAAAGACCTCTAATGGTCAACCTCTAATTGTAGAATGGGAGGGGCTATAGTTTGTGAAGCCGATCGAAGTTCTCAAAGGGCTGGAGACGCTGCGGCTGTGCGAAGGAAATATATTTGATATCCTCCATCTTTTGGAGACTCAAATTTCTTCACACAATCGGCGCCAATTGGTCCATAATGACTAGCCATTTTATGGTATCTGTTTTTTTCTTAAAATTTCAGCTTCTTAGAAAATAAGAGTTTATAAACAGTGGACTGGACTTTGAAATACAGAGTTGCCGTCAAAGAATTTGTCAAAATTCAACTTCTTTCCCGCTTGTTGTTTATTTGATCAAATTTTGACAAAATATACAAAATTTAACTTGCATACGGGTCGCGTATAAAGACATGTTACTATAAGTTAAACAGTTCGAATCAATTTTTTGGAAACGAAGAAAAGGAAAAAGAAAAAGGCCCCCACATTAAATTTGGAAATAAGTGTTCAGCTATGAGCGCCGGTCCAATTATCGATTCTGGAGCAAGGCAAAAAAATAAGCCCGAAAATCAGGTATTTAAGGGCACCACCATCACCACCACTACTAGTAGAGCCTCTCAAAAGCAATGATGAACTACTCACTAGTCACTACTCTAGTAGGTTAAGGCCCAGCCGCTTAACTGCTTCCCTTTCGTTGTCTCACGAGCGAGCTCCTCTCTCTGTCTCTCTCTGCCCCCTCAACTGCTCATCATCAGTTTCACAAATTTCGAAGAGATTTTTCCCTTGCTTGAAATACACGTTACATAGGAGCGGTAGGCATCCAGCATTTGGAATCCCTGTAAATACTGCACCCTCCTTTCTGTCTTCTTCCTCTGCACTCTGCTCCACACATATACACAGAATCTGTTCAGCCGTTTGCCCAGTAGTCACAGTTCCGCGAACATCGTCTTCCCATAACTGGGTCCCTGTTTGGCGTTCAGTTTTTCCTCCTCATCCTCTCTTCTGCTTCGGATAAGTACATTTTTCTTAAATCTCGAAAAATGGTGGCGGGCTGCGAAACAACGGCGGTTTTGGTGGTGAGAGAGTTTGACCCGGAGAAGGATTGCAAGGGCGTGGAGGAAGTAGAGAGGCGGTGCGAGGTCGGCTCCGGCGGCAAGCTGTCTCTGTTCACCGATCTCCTCGGCGACCCCATTTGCAGGGTTCGCCATTCCCCTGCCTATCTCATGCTGGTACACATACGTACATACATACCTTCACTGTCACTTTTAATTTTTCTGTTTTCTAGTTTGAATTTTGTTTTTCAAAATCTGTGTTGGAGATGTATATTGATATGGGTACATACATACGTATGATATGATATGTTTGAGTAGGTAGCGGAGGCAGTGAAGGTGGGTGAAGGAGATAAAGAGGAGAGAGAAATACTAGGAATGATAAGAGGGTGCATCAAAAGCGTCACTTGCGGCAAGAAGTTCTCCAGAAGCAGTAGTGGTAAAAACTGCCCAACCCCTATCTACACCAAGCTCGCCTACATATTGGGCCTCCGCGTCTCTCCATCTCACCGGTATCTCTCTCTCTCTCTCTCTCAATAACACACATACATATTCTCACGTTAAACATTCCAATCATTAGGACTTTGCAAACATTAATGCTATTGGTACCAATGGTTTTTCAACCGACGGTTTCACGGGATCCACTCCGGATCCCAATAGCATCCACAGCACCCCTCATCAGTTCAAAAACCGTTGGTGATTGGTGCTATTGGGACCCGAAGTGTGTCCCACGTGTCTGTCGATCATGATTTGACAGACACGCGGGGTCCCAATAGCACCCCTCTTTTGCAAAAACTGGGTCATCGAGTTCTCACTTCTCGCCGTTCACACATTATCCACGCTTATGGTAAGGTAAATGTTCCTAACGATTATTTTATTCCCTCTCCAATTCTTTTTACTTGTTCTGTACCAAACAACCTTCAAAAAAAATTTAATGGGACTTACCTTTGATGAATGTCTAATTAGAAAGTTTAATTCAATTTTCAACATGCCCTTTATTTGTAAATTTGAAAACTACTTTTAATCATTTACGAGGATTAATTTGTAGAAATTTACGCACTCTTTTCTTCCACGAAGGACAAAAATATTTTACAATAAAATAGCCGATAGACAATATGAGGCAAAAGGAAGCCAAAAAAAGGTTCCCACAAAGTGTCCCGAGACATGTTTAGACACAGATTGATCCGTGTATGAATTATGGGGTCTACACATTTTGTCTAACATCCGACCACAAACTATAGTAAAAAAAAAAGGGTAAGGAGTACGGAAAATTTTTCAGTGCCGAGCGGGTACCACGTGGTGCCCGCTCGTGCATCCGACGGCTCAGATTTTGAGAGAGAGAAAGTGTTGGGGTGATAGGAGAGAGAGGATTTTAATCCGAGCCGTCCGAAAGTGAATCGAACGGCTGAGGTGCGCCGAGCGGGTGCCACGTCGGCAATACCCGCTCGGCACTGAAAAACTTCTCCAGGAGTACTATTACTTGGCAGTACCCCGAGGATTCTGAATAATTTTTCGTACGAATTCTTTGTTCATCGTGCGTTGTTATCGAACATTGTTCGAACATCTGTACCGTAGCAATACTATTTTCTAAGTAACTAAAATACTAGTGATTTTTGTAATTTTGTAGGCGAATGGGAATTGGACTGGAGCTGGTTCGAAGAATAGAGGACTGGTTCAGAGAAAACGGAGCTGAATACTCGTACATAGCAACCGAAAACGACAACAAACCATCCGTTAATCTCTTCACCGTCAAATGCGGCTACTCCAAGTTCCGTACCCCCTCAATCCTGGTCCAACCCGTTTTCGCCCACCGGGTCCGGGTCAGCGCTCGAATCGCCATCCTCAAACTTGCCCCCTCCGAGGCCGAATCCCTCTACCGCCGCCGCTTCTCCACCACCGAGTTCTTCCCCCGAGACATTGACTCGGTGCTGAACAACAAACTCAATCTGGGCACCTTCATTGCCTTTCCAAAAGGGACTTGTTTTCCCGGGTCGTGGCCGGGTACGGATCGGTTCTTATCCGACCCGCCCGATTCGTGGGCGGTTTTAAGCGTGTGGAATTGCAAGGATGTTTTTACACTCGAGGTGCGTGGCGCGTCGCGCGTGAGGAAAGGGTTGGCGAGGACAACCCGGTTGGTGGACCGGGCCTTCCCCTGGCTACACGTCCCGTCGGTGCCGGAAGTGTTCCGGCCCTTTGGGCTGCACTTTTTGTACGGACTGGGCGGGGAAGGCCCAATGGCGGTGAAATACGTGAAGGCCCTTTGCGGGTTCGCGCACAATTTGGCCATGGAGAGCGGGTGTGGGGTGGTGGCGACGGAGGTGTCGAGTCACGACCCGCTCAAGTCAGGGGTCCCGCACTGGAAGGCGCTATCGTGCCCCGAAGACCTGTGGTGCATCAAGAGGCTTGGGGAAGACTACAGCGACGGCTCCGTGGGCGATTGGACCAAGTCGCCACCCGGAGTTTCTGTTTTCGTCGATCCCAGAGAGTTCTAACCAAATCAAGAAAACTAAATTGAGAACTCGAAAGAATGTGTTTTGTTTTTTTTGGGTCTCTCTTTTGGGTTTAACTTTAGGTTTAGTTAAATGTGGGTAGTGGTGGTGGGGGAGCAAAAGAGGAAACATGAAAAGTATGGGGTGTTCTTGACCTTTTTTGGGGGGTAATGGGTTTTTGTTTGTAAATGGATAATTGCTCCCTTTTTTTTCTTTTTTCTTTTTTTGTGAATGGATGTGGCCTTTTGGATCCTCTTTTTGAACCAAAATCAGAAAGTTGGGGTGTTCCATGTGGGGTTTGTTATGTTTTTGGCAATTAACGGTTGGGAAATGGGTGTGGTTATAAAATCTTGTGCATCCAAACTAGAAAGTCCCTTTGAAGAGGTTTGTGGAATCCCTCTTTTTCTTTGTAAAGTGAGACCATTAGGCTTTTTGTTGTTCTTCTTGTAGTTGTGTGGGACAGAATGAGAATTGGAAGAAAATTAATACCGGATGTTCGGGCCAACGTGAACCCTCAGGTGGCCTCAAGGGTTTCGAATGTTTGGCATGCGTGGAATTCGAACATGCGACCTCGTGGAAGACAAACACACACTTATTGCTTTTCTCATATTCATTTGGCCAAATTCTATGGGGTTAAAGTTTTGTTTTTCTAAGCCAGATAAATTTGTGTCAACGTATTTTAGGAGGCACTAGTGTTTTCTAACCAAATGGCCCGGTGCATATGGGATTATTACTTTGTTCACCGCCATAGTGCATGAGTTTTTTTTTTTTTTCCGTAAACACGACACAATATGTCTGGATAGTCCAAAGTCTCAATAGTGCAATGGGATGAGTTTTTTATTTTTTGTCATTCGATATTTCTAAAAATTTACCACCATTTCATTGTGCAAGAGTTGTATATTTTTTGTAGCATCAATGACAAAGAGCACATCAAAATAGGAATTACCTGGAATGTGGGGGATGCATATGATTGATGGGATTATAGTGGTTCTAACTTTTTGTGTCGACTTAACTTTGGTGGCATTTGGAAGATATACTCTTTTACTGGATGCTATGTTTCTTTATATGAAATGATTGGGTGATTTGGCTTTTAGCTTCTTTGCTCTTCGTGCGAGAGCAAGTCCATTCATCCAGAAATTTTTGGGTACCGGGTGGGTACCACGTGGCCGTGCCCACGTGGTACGACCACGTGCAACCCATCCAGACCGTCCAAAAGTGTGTTGGACGGCCTAAAAATTTCTCCCATTCATCAGTCATCTAAGCTGTTGAAGTCATAATTTGGCGAAATTTCTCACAGAATTTATGGCAACCGTTTGCTAGTTACTGATGCCAGAAAAGTTGGTGTCAAAGGTTTCCCAAAATCTATCACAGCAAATCCAAAAGTCTGGATTTAAAATTGTGCCGCAATGACACCATGACACCGTTTTACTGCTCTCTCTTTTCCCCATATATCATGGCCATCAACGATTGCTGCGTTGCGGTTGGGTCTTTAAGGGGCCCGCCGCACAACGCAAGGTACACGCATTCGCGTGAAATTTCCCATTTTGTTTTTAAAAACTGATGTAGGATTTATTTCGTTTTACAAATTGACTCAAAAAAAGGGGAGTGTTTGGATTAGGATGTTGTGAGGAAAGCACTCATGGCTTTCACGGGTGTTGCACTAATGAAAATCATATGATTCATGAGGAAAGTGAAGGGAAGGTAGACATGGTTGTAGTGACAAAATTAATGTGATTGGCACTACTCGTGTCACCGTTTCGTTGTCTAGTCCACTAGGCGATTAAGGTATTTTTGATAATTCAGATGTCTTGACCGGTTTACATGCACCAGTCCACAAGACGATTAAGGTATTTTTGATAATTCAGATGTTTTGACCGGTTTACACACACCTCCATTATAGCTGTAACAATCTTTTTGAGATAACGAAGGATATGATTTGAATTTGAATTTTGTGGAGGAAAAAACAAGAGTAAAAACTAACCAATCATTCTACCTCCACACCCAAACACACACCTATTTACACACCCACACTCACAATAGGGGTGGAGCCCGCACACACTACACACCTAGTGTGTGTGGGACCCACCCATGTTGTGAGTGTGTAAATGGGTGTGTAAGTGGGTGTGGAGTTAGAATTTTCCAAAACCAAAAAGGATTCTCCTCCTTGTACTTTTTTTTTTCCTTTCCTATTTATGCATTGAAGAAGAATCTCTTGTTCTTCCACCAGAAATTCAAGATCCAACTAGCTAGAAACTTCACCACCAAGCTTTGTTTGGTCAATGACAACATTTTCTACTTAACCGTGGGGATTCTCTTTTTCAAACCTAAACCCAACATGATTCGAAACCTTCCAAATGCTATCAGTTTTTATGAAGTCAATTCATACGAGTCTTTGCCCTAAATATAATTGGGTTTCTAATTATTAGTGGAAAATGAGATTACTCCCTCAGAATTAGCTAGTCGAGGTGTGCATAAGCTGGCTATGACACCCTGAGACTTAGAGAAAGAAACATGGTTGGTAAGAGAGTGTTAGGCAAGTTTTGACCATGGTTATTTCATGGAAACATGTCCAAAGTAAGCCTAACTCAAATTAGTAATTATTATTAATATAAACAAGATCCAAAATGCTAGCATTCCCAAATCCTTTTCTCCAAAGTTTCCTATGAAAAGGTGTTCCCCAAGATATATCACCTATATGTATTAAGGAGTACAAGATAATAAGGCTAGAAAGTGAGTGATGAGTACCTTTCGAACACATCTACTTTTTTGGTTGACTTGAACTAATGTGAGTGGTTTAGGTATACTTAAGGTGAGCAAGAAACTGGCATTGTCTTTTGATGTCAAATTTGGTTTGCATTTTGCTTCCTTTTAATAATATTGGTCGATGCACAAATCACAATCACTGTCCATCTTCTTTTTACTAGACTAGGTTTTTTCCGTCGTGCAAGCACGAAGATTTCGTGTTCGTGGAAGTGCTTTATATACCACAATTTGCAATTTTAATAAAATAACACAAAATTATACAACAATTTCAACACGCAGTCACATGTAGCCTTTTATGAATTATCTTGTATTTAATAGTTTCTACGATTCTCCTCCATTGAGAATTTTTTTCTCCCAATAATTTCCAACCATGACACTGCGCACAATCTCCAATTACTTATCACTTTTGTGACAATTGCTTTATTAACATCTATTCAGTTTCAATTCGGCCACGAATACCCCCAGGGTACCTATTGTCCAATTTCTACGTTTACATAGTAATTCAAATTACAATAATCCACGTAACAATCAACAGCATGCAAAACTCACAAATATAATATCTAACATAACAATATTATAATTTATTAAATATTAATTGACGAATAAGTCAAAATAAGCATACGGCGGTTTGAATAAAATCATTATCTTAAAAGATAATATTTTTCCTTTTTCTTTTACCAAACTGATAATATCAACTTATATAGTATTCTCGAAATCATTTATTCTATTTCTTTATTATCACAAAATAAATATTTAGTCAAACAATTAATTACTACACTTAAAATTAAGTCTATTTCTCACATTTAGAATTTATAAAATGTCACGACCTCGATTTTTAACATAAATAAGTAATACATTCTAAGTAAAGAACATCGCGTATCATACATATTACCCAAAAGGGACTTCCCACCTGTTTAATTTACAACAAGTCCCCAAGTTTAAAGAGATTCAACCTTGGCACTACGGCCCAATTCAATTTAGTTACAAGAACAACCAGTTCAGAATAATACAAACTTTTTTGCCAAAAGGAATTTAAAAATAAATTGGTTACATAGCCACCTTAATCAAAGCCAGTCTATTACAAGATAAGTGAGTGACTAGATGTAGTTAGCTTCCAAAAGTCTTCATGTCCAAGCACACGGATGCATACAATCTATTGTCCTGCATTTGAACCTGAAAAGAAGGATTTTGTTGAGCTACACTAGCCCAGTAGAAAAATCTTTACACAAGCTATATGAAAATGTGACGATTGGTGCAATGAGAATGATTGATCTCCACTAACGAACAAGTGATACGTAGGGGCACCAGAAAGAACCGACAAGCTACGACTATGGGATCCTATACTTCTTAAGACATCCCTAACTATTCGTACGTCTTCCCGAAGCAACATAAACTCATATCATTCTGAATAACCACGACGACTTCTCAACCATTTATATAACTACTTAAACGAATGTCACGAACAACCTTATTATTCAATGTCATTGCCATTGAGCCTCTTTTCATAAAAAGAAAACATTCTCATTTGATTTCCAAAATAATTTTGAGAAATACTCTCGACCTCCGCGGGTCGAGCTCCGTTGATTCTCTTGAATACCGGAATCCGTTGATTTGTGCCCAAATACCGGAACCGTTGATTCGCTCAGGAATACCGGAGGATTTTGCATAAAAATCCTTTTTCCAAAACCAAGTTCCTTTCTTTTCAAAAACTTTGGTGGAATCTATTGTTTATTTTCTCTTTTCAACAGTTACAATCTCAAGCAGCTCATAGCCCAAACAATAACTTAAACTTCAATAAGTCAATTACGACTTCATTCATCATATGAGACATTCAACTGTATTACCACACCTTGCGTTACAGTGAATTCTCTCCTCCTGGGTTTCCGCATTACCACACCTTGCGTTACGGGCCCTCTAGAGTCTCCGCATTACCACACCTTGCGTTGCAGGACCCTCAGTTCAACATTCATTACTCACACAACACATATACATTATCAATTTGAATATAGGATAACAACACTTTTCCCAAGTCACAATCTTTCATTCATCGTCATTCAAGGTATTACAACTAATAACCATGTTCTATTATATGATAATAAATGCCTTAAATTCACGTTATTCCTCTAAGCTTATTACGACGCCCTATGCCTCGTACCGAACTTATAACAACTCTACGACACACCACCGGCTAGGTTATAAACAAGAGCCTATAGAACGAATGCCAAAGAAACCTAGGATGAACATTCGAGACGAAGCACGAAGATATTGATTACCCTATTGATCACAAGCGCCCCACGTTATACCTCATATCCGACAATACGCAATAACCTCTCTACAATATGCCTTCTCTTCCTACCATTCACCACGTCTAGTCATAGCACCTAACATACCTATAGCATGCTTCACCTCAGGCCACAAAGACTCTCAAGCACCACCAATCCCACAAATACGCTTGATTAAGTTTTATCTAGTAAGACACTATCCTTTCTATAACAACGGAAAGCCAATGAGACGAGGATAACTTAAGTAAACCAAATGAATTCGTTTAGGTATGTTAGAAATAGGTTTGGAGGTGTCCAAAAGGGTTTGGAAGTGATCGGGGGCCAAAGGTATGAAGTACGGAACAAATGCTGAGAAACTGCCCATAAGCATCTGGTATCGATACAGCCAAAATAGCTGTATCGATACAGGATGGAAACAGAATGAGAATCTACGATTTCGAATTAGTATCGATACGGCAAAATCCCGTATCGATACGGATGCGTTTCGAGCAGATTTTCTGCAGATTTCTGGGATTTTAACAACAATGCCAACAACAACAAATATAGGCACAAATTCACACTATATCAACACATTCACACATAAAGAGGGTAAAGAGATCCCTACCTCGATTCAAGGAACGAGACCCAAGAAACTCGAACGAGCCCTAGCTCCGAATCTTTTGGAAATCAACCGTGATCTTTCTCCCGAGCCTCACCCAACGCAATACAAGCCTGGAGTTGCGTAGAGGAGGTGAAATGAGGGTGGGTTCTTGAGGTGTTTGAGGTATTTGGGTGAGTTTTGAGAGAGAGGAGAGGAGAGAGAGAGAAACCGGCGGAGGGAGGGAGAGAGAGCCGAGAGTTGTGTTCTTGGGAAAATGATCCCATACTCCTAATCTCTCCTATTTATACCACAACATCCGCAAATCACACATTTACCCCTCAACCTTCTATTCTTCCACTATAGTCCTCGAATCAATTATTCACCAATTAATCCATAATTTTCTCAATTAGGCATTCAATAAATATTTCAAAAATCAAATTTATTCGGGTCTCTACATAAAACATTTTCACTATTTTTCTATTTAAAATATTATCTTTAACTACCATATTATTATTCATAGATTTTCTAAACTAATTTTTATTCAAAAGTGCATATTACTAAATTTAGTATTTACTTAACTTTATTTTTTAAAACAAAATACAATAAATGTTTAATATTAAATCTTTATAATGAGGTGATATGAGACTAATATGGCCAATAATATATTTTGAGATTAGCTTATAAGTAGTAACTATTTTTTTTTTGCTAAAAGAAAATATCTCCTCATTTACATTTTAAATCCAAATCCTTACGTATTTAATTATTATATAATTACTACATAAACTACGATTATTCCGATAAATTTATTAATCGCATAATTCTTCACCGACACTTGAATTTCAATACCACAATCCACCATAACTTCTTATCTACGCAATAATCAAACCATCCAATTTAATGCAAGGCCGGCCAAAAACTTTTCAATACAAATAGGACTAAAAGTTAATGAAAATAGGACTAAACATTAATAAATAAATTAAATTCAGGTCACCATCTACATCAAAAATTAAGTTTTGGTCCTATTTCCATTAAAATGGAGATTTAGGTTTCGGGTTTCCAGAAAACTACCTCAAACGCGATTCTAAGCTCGGGTAAGTGTTGCACGGTGTCCGTAGATTGCTGTGGTGGTTCCGAAATCTCGCGGCGGCGGCGCGGGTGCGAAACCCACTGTACGCAGCTGTTTTTTTATTTTATTTAAAAAACGCTGATGGAGTGAGGGAGTTGCTAGTGGGGTTTCGAGGTGGGTGCGGTAGTGGTGGCGTCGGGTGGGGTGGTGGCCGAAAGGGGTGATGGCGGTTCGGTGGGGTGGTGGCCGAAAGGGGTGGGGCAGTTCGGTGGGGTGGTGGCCGAAAGGGGTGGGGCAGTTCGTGGCTTGAGGACTGGAAGGCAAATAGGGCAAATTGGTCCAAATTGAAAAGTGTCCAAACCCTTTCAATGTTCTTTTATTATTAGGTTAGATATATATAAAATAGTAGGATGGACGAGTGGAGTCAAGTTAAATTATCAAAACTGCTACGGACATATACGGTGTGTGCACCGATGGTTCACATATAGGCACGCGGGGTCTATTCTGGGTCCCGTACGGATAATCCGAACTATTCAATCATTTTAAAAAATATATATACCGAGTGGGCCTGTGAAAAATCAGCTTAATTGAACATGTGTATGTGATTGATCCAATTTTTCATTTTTCATTCAGATTACAAAAAAAATTTCAAAAATTATTGAATAGCTCGAATTATCCGTGTAGAATCCAGAGTGAGCCCATGCACCGTCAGTGTCTTTAGGATTTTCATTAAGTTTGTTAAGTTTTAAGCGAGTTCGAACTCGAGTTTGAGCCTAATGAAAGATTTGGCTAGTCGAGCTCGAGCTGAGCTACTTTATATTCTAAGTCAGAGCTCAAACTTTTTCATTATGGAGAGGAGACTCTGACGTGGAGAAGGCTATTGAGAGGAGGCTCAATTTGAGGCATAATTTTGGGCGAGCCCTATCTCAATTTGTCTTCCGAATATAATCCTCGGGGACAAAATTTGTATCTAATACACCCAAAAATTAGAAAAACAATCTTTGCAACGGCATAGGAAGGAAAAACTCTACCTATGTCTTCGTTTGAGAATTGCATTTGTCCAATGACATGATTTCCCCCATGCAGTTCTTTACGATGTCTATAAATCAAAGACGTTATTAGGGAACGGCTACAGTGCACATTTAGCGTACGATATGCACCCATAACATTTACCACGGAGAGACATAACATTTACAACGGAGAGGCGTGACATTTTACCAATAAGCGTAACACTAGCGTAACATTTTACCAAATATGCGTAACATTTTGCAGGATAGGCGTAACGGTGCATATCGAATGCACCCTTAACTATTGAGAGGCACAAAATTTACTCCACCATTTAGAGACATAACAGTTACTACTTAGAGGCATAACATTTGTCCAAAATAGGCGTAACATATTCAATTATACGGGGTGTGTATTGAAGCTTTTCCCTATTACTTTTGACATATATGGTTAAAGTTCTAAACAAGTTTAGACATATGTACGTTTTTCTTCGATCATCAAAGTGCACCAAAAGTGTCCTTAGATCCCCAACAATATGACTTGGAATGTAAAGTGAAGACTGGGGCCCTATCAAAGTTGGGCCTAAAATGGGCTTTATATCAAACCCTGAACTCAATATTCGGCCCAATTTTCAATTCCATGATTTCCATTCATCCACGTAAATGTTGGCCCACAGTTCTCTGAGCTTCTTGATTTATTTAAGGGCCAGAATTTGTGCATTAGCCAACCAAATGATATTTAACGGCCTATTTGGACATCTTCCACAGATTTATTTTTTATGAGGACACAATTTGGGCAACTTAGGGTAAGTTTGGACGGACTTTTTATAACGAAAAATATGATATAAAAATTTGACCCAGATCTTATAAAGATTAAAAAAAAAACTAAAAAGATCGGGCCGAAAAAAGTCTCAAAAAAATTAGTCCAAACTTTCTGATATGATACAATTTGTCTGTTCCACGTTAAAACAATTGCTTTAGGAAGTGAATATAAAAATGCTTCTTATGAAGTAAATATTTGAACCCAAAAATATTGTTTGTGAAGTATTTTCTACAAAATATTTATTGTTTGGAAAATGCCTTGGAAGCACCTAAAAGTTAAAGAAAATTCAAGCATAACGGGCAATCATATGTACTTTTCTCGAATAAGAGGTTACTGTATTGCGCCAATGCATAATGGGGTGCAGTGCATCTCAGTTAATTTTACCAAGATTTCATCCTCATGATTCGGACTATTCATTTAACAAAATTCCTTGAACACGGATGTGTACCAAAAAGCAAGTTAATTGCAAATTAATACTAACCATATGATTTAGATTTGTCTTGCTGATTATACATCAATGCATTGATTTTCACGCTCTCCTATTTTACAAATGCACTTTTTTTTTTTTGGTCTCTCACTATCCTATTTTCTAAATGCACTTCTTTTTTGTGTCTACTATCATGAAGTTGCATAGAAGTCCTAATTTTTTTATTTATTGGTTCTTATTAAGGGGTTTAAAATAACTTACACCATAATACGACCAACTCATTGTACTTCATAAAACAAGAGAGTTGGATATCATTTTCCATGCAATCATATAAAATTGCAACGCTATTGCAGTTTTCCCAGCTTGTAAGTGGAGTGGTAGCCGAGTGATAGGTACAATGTACTCTCATGCATTTAACAAAAGTTCAAACCTCACTAACTACGTCTCACAATGCTAACTTTTGCCTAGGAAAAAAAAAATGTTTTTCCAACTTTAGCTGCTGAGATATTTGGATCAGTCTCATTACACATTGTATCATTTTTTTCTGCAGATACCAAGAAAAGCTTCATCAAAGAAGATGCTGGGGGGGTGAGGAAGAAGTGATTCTGAGCTTCAAAATTTCCAGATAAATCACATGAATCACAGAGTCATTTAGAAGAATAATAATACTTAAAAGTACAATTCAATTACAACAATTTTCACAGTAAAAAGCAGAACCCTTGAGAAAATATTGGGCTTATTTGTGGTTATACAGATTTTATTTTATTTTTGAAAGCTGGTTCGACAGATTCAAAAGAAAAGAATGGGGCTCCCGTAATGCTCTTTGCTCTCAGGACCTTTCTCACCAATATTCTCCATTTAATGTCCTCCTTCTTCTCTTTCTTCATACTCCATCGCTTGAAGTTCCTGAAATGGAACATTTCTCCACAAGTTTAGAAAAACCATGTGACTGAAGGATTTAAAAAGGAAACCCAAGAACTGAAGTTTTTTACTTTTTCACTTCATCTTTTAAAGCCGTGATGCAAACACAACCTACGAAGCACGGACACGACCAGACACATCATTATTTAACAAATTAGAACACAAACACGTTGGGCACACATCAAGAGTCCATCCACCGATTGGATCAATAATAGTAGCAGCAGAATGTTTGATCCATCCCAATTAATTACTCAGACCTTTCTTACAAGGAAAGCAAGAACCCACAGCTTCCCTTTTCAAATACCTGCCTCACTCCCCGACCAACCCCCCCGCCCTCCCCTTTTGAATACAATGAATAAATGGACTCAAATCAAGGCTTTCAGTTCTGATTCTTGAGGTGAATCTATCTCCTTTCCAAACTCTGCTTGCTGAAACTCACTCACTTACAATCTTGCGCTTAAAGATCGTATAATACATCTAATCTCTTCCCTTTGAAGCAGTTAAAATTTTAAGTCAGGTTCATGACAACTCTTCAATCGCACACATCTGAGAATAACTCAATTGGAAGGTGAAGGTTTTGCTGCTCTAGGTCCGTGAAATAGGCATCTATTACGTATTTGACTATGTAGATTCATTATGACCCTATCCAACGTGTCTCCGTCTCCAACGTGTTCAAGCGTGTCTCCCAACTGTTGGGGCCAGCATGTCTGACTAAAAAAACACATGACAAGAAACCAACTCAATACACATATTTAAGTGTCTGAAGTGTGTCGCGTTGTATCTGTGCCAGATGCGCCTTAGACATGGTAGCGTGAAACCCAAGAAGTGTTTATGCTTCTCACAAGACAACCTTTTGGTACAGTGAACTCAAACATAGTAGTCATTGGAAGTGGAAGGAGAAGAAAAAACAAACCCTGACAGAGAAAGGTTAAAGGATGGACCTGCATAAAGGAACCCTGCAGACATCTGAATCAGCGCAAAGATGGGAGTGCAACTCCAAGAGCTGCCACATTCTCTTGCAGTGAATGCAACCACCGGGGACTCTCATCTTGCAACCGGCGAAG
Source organism: Rhododendron henanense subsp. lingbaoense (assembly GCA_020567845.1). NCBI lineage: Eukaryota > Viridiplantae > Streptophyta > Magnoliopsida > Ericales > Ericaceae > Rhododendron > Rhododendron henanense. The sequence continues at coordinate 15,624,347 of CM036321.1, read as the reverse complement.
TGGCGGACTAGCAACTCTAGCGACTTACAAGACTCGTAATTGCAAGGACCCTGATCCACTTTCAAAACCTTATCGTGTGGACCGATTGTCCTACAACCATCCCTGCATATATGCACAAGAGCTTCCATTGCCTCGTATAGCTGTAAATATATTTTCTTCTCGTTCAACTTCCTTGCCCTCTCCTTTCGCCTCTGCAGAAAATAATATGTTGCACAAATCAAAATCACCAGTACCGGGGAAAGAAAATAAAATCGAAGGGAAGAGTAAAATAGTATTGGGTTTGCTGGAATTATTTTCAGAAGAAATAGAATAAACTTATCCTTGGCCTCACACCTAAATTGGTAACCAAACATCATCATGAGCTTCATATGTAAGAACTAACGTTGAAAAGACTGTTGTCAGGGAATGACCATCCACTCCAGCCTTCATTTAAGCTATGTTACATGGACTCGGGTGCAAGTATCAGGTGCGGGTGCAAGTCCAAGCATCGGACCTTCCTAAACTTAAATCTTAGGATACTGGGATATGTGTCCCCAAATTGGGTATTGGTATGGGACATGACCTAAACTTTTGTTTGTAGTATATATATATATATATATATTGCATAATTTTTTGTTTGTAGTACATATTGCATAACTTTTTCAGATTATGTATCGTAAATTATACTCAGAAGTGTATTTAAACAAGAGGTTAAGAAAAATATATTTTTGCTATTTCTTGTCCGCGAGAAATACTCGAAATATCAGTTTTCTAGCTAATTTGATATTCATTTTCTGTAAATATCATAACAATTAGAGGATCTGAGTGTTCAAAATGGATATGGGCATCGGACACATCGATACGGATACTTGAGCCAAAGTGAAGGATCCATGTAACATAGCATTTAGCATTTAAGTGTACAAAATGCTGCCTAAAAGAAGTACTTACAGTTTCTGCTTCAACTAAGGATTCCAGGATTTCCTTCTCTAGCATTGGATGGCTCTGTTGCATGATTTTCCATCCTTCCGTGGTAGAAATGTGAATGAAGTTCTTTAGAATCAAACGGTGGCAAATGAAGCCGAGTCGAGGGGCATCACACAGTAGCGCAAGCTGGAAGGTATCGATCATGTTCTCTATGGTTAGTAATCCATGCTCTAACCGCCATTCACACAGTCTCTTCAAGTGGGGGACCACATAAGCGTGTGAAAGAACCAACAAGTGCAAGACATATTTCTGCAGTTCTGCTGGCTCATAGCTACAGATGGAAAACCAACAAAAGTTAGCACAGAGAAGACTCAAACTAACTATTTTTGGCAGTCAACAAAAACCACTGTAATGCAAGCTTCTTTTTGAAGGTTCTAAGTCTGATACATGATACAGCCGCAAGAAATTTGGCTCATATACCCTTTTTCGTCCATCAGGATTCAGGTGAGCTAGTATTATTTACTGATATAATGAGAGTAACATCAAGCAGCACATTCACCTAATCACAACCAACACAGCAATCACAATTACGACTCTGGGATTATTAAGTTCTAACAGGATCTGCCTGAAAGTCAAACCCTTGACCGGCTACTAAGGTACAAAGAGCTCTGGTAATTGATCTCACCCCGTTCAATCATGCGTGATATTATGACAAAACTGGGATGAACACTTGGCCTGAAAGTCAGACATTCTTTTGCTATGAAGAAATTGCTGTTTTGAACTCGATAGTTTTTTAGTTGATTAGGAATTTACTAACAAAAATTTGATTCAAATTATTTAGTGAAAGTGCCAAGCAGTTCACACTGATTCACCCATTCAGGTGGAATGCATATGAATGACTCTCTGCAAGTTTACATGGCCTCTGTATCCGACTTATACATGGTAACATCTAATAAATCATTAATATACGGTGCGCAACAAAAGATATTACAGCAATACACCAGAAAAGAAGCAACAAAGAGGAGAGGATTAGTACCTGGAAGAGTATAAAAACCGTATGAAAACTTGAACAGCATCATGTGGAACTCCACGAATCGAGATTGATCGTCGACGACCATGTCTTCTTGATTTCTTCAGCATGCCTTTCAAAACTGGAGAGGCCACACCCTGTTACATTGAGCTGATGTTTTAGTTGTGGAGCTTTTTTGTTATCCTCAATACCATATCACCAAGTAATTTCTCAATCCTCTGTACTTTCTAGGCGGAGAACTATTTTAATACCTACGTAGAATTTGCTTATGACCACAATATCTATAACCACAATAAGGGCAAGCAAAAATAAGAGGCTTAATTACCAGGATACTAGCATGGGCATAGATGATCCCACCGTCTTCAGTGTTGATGGAAACATCTGCTCTGTAACCATCATTAAAGAGACATTCCCATAAGTCCCTTGTAGCAGTCGAGACACAGCTGTATCCTCTAACCGGTATTTCATTCACTGCTAAACCTCTTGGATGACAACTTCTTGATGGCAATGGAGGTGGCACTGGAGAAACTTCGTTGGCAATCAGTGGAGATTCCTCACCGGGCATTTCTCTTATTCGTGCTCTTCTCTTCTGCAAGAATTGCGAGAAATCAAAATTGTTTTCGCTCCCGGTAACATACACATGAAGCTGTATATGATTTCTCAGATTCAGAAACAACCATGGTTCTAGAAGGATTTACAATTTTAACAGTTATTTTCCACCCAAAAGTTCATAGGCTACAGGTAATATCATTTGCATGATATATAGCGTAACTCATAGAAACATAAACCTTGGAGGTCTGTCAATGCCTTAGGCTATGTTTGGATGGCTGGAATCATATGAAGGAATGCAAACATAACGTATATTTTTGGGATTCCAATTTTAGGAACTGGAATATGAATGTGATTTCTTGATGACATATGACATATCCAATCAGGAACCACATGCCCAGACCACTTGGGAGTTTGATCCTTCACCTCCCCCATGGTAATCTTAGATTCTCGACTCAATCTATGAAAAAGGGAATTAGTTTTCAAAAACAAATGTTTCTTGGATAAGACTACTGTCAAACATTGAGATGAAATTACTTGAAGCATTGAATGCCTACATATTTGATTCATGGCAATCACATTCTAGACATACCCATATGGGCATGCAAACATAGGCATAGTTTTGATCAACAATACGTGATAACCCAACAAAAATACCCAAATATCTTAATGCTCATGACTACAAATATTTGCATCAAAATGATACTCCCTTCGCCCCGTAATCCTACGAAACTACGTATACTAAAACATTATTTTCAAGTTTGAAAATTGTACGTAGTTTCATAGGGGACCAACTTTATGGGACGGAGGGAGTACCCCATACACCCTTCAGGATCTTGCGAATTATTGTCAAGGTCATGATTTTAGATTAGCGCAAAAATTATGGACACAATATGAACTAACAGATATAATTTATACACATAATTAACAGAAAAAATGCCCTGTGCATTGATTGACCTAATGCTTTGATTATTTCCGTTTGCTTATTTATTTTTCGGTTAGCATTTTTGATTAAAAAAAGAAAAGAAAAGAAGAAGATAGAAAAGGCTTTTCTTGTTTAGTATCACTTGCAAAATCAATTCACAGATTGCCGATCAAAAAAGAAAAAGAAAAATCAATTCACAGATTATTTTTGGATCAAAACAATAAGGGGGAAAAAAATTACTTCCAAAAATTCTATCCCCAGAGCCAACATTCTCAGTTTTCAGAGATATCAACAAAGTCTGTCTGCTTCTTTGAATCACCCAAGCAATTGATTGTACAGCCATGAATCATCCATATTTATGAAAAGGATCAAAACCCAATATCTAATTCATTGTCAAACCCAATTGGATTCCATTGGAAAAAACCCAAAAAACAAAACAAAACGAAAAAAAAAAAAGAAAATACAAAAACATGCATGGACAAATCAAAATTACCTCTTATTTGCAAAAGACCCACAAGAATCAAACCACCAAATTTGAAGCTGTGTGTTACAGGAATCACTTCTCCTCTCTTGTAAACGCCTCAATCCCAATATTTATGAATAATACAATTATATATAAGCTGCATAATCGATATTATAATATATACATTCAACACGAAAAATGACCAATCCTTCTACTTATAATAATGGGTTGGTCAGGGATGAGACAGAAGCAACCTAGAGAGAGAGAGGGAAGGGGAAGAGAGAGAGGGATGTCCGAAAGCAGCCCCAAGGGCCCAAATGCGATCTACTCGTGTCTAAATACAGATACAGCTATAGATGAAAACGACGTGTGCGTGGGTCAAAATTATTGGATAGTCCGGGAGCACATTCACGTGGTGTTACGGACTATTCCACAGCTACACGTTTTCGTAGAGTCCATGATTAAATGATAAATCTATGAAACCCCACATTAATATGTTGTTTTGAAATAGCCCGTGACACCGTGTGATGGTCACGCGGTGCTCCGATTCACTCCACAGCCACATATTTTCGAGGAGTTCTCGACTATTTGTGCTAGTGACTCCATGTGACGTTGCTTCTAAACTATTGAATAATTACTCCTGTACGTGGGTGTGTGTGACGGTGTGAGTGTTGATTGTGACGATGATCTTTGTCCTTGTCAGCGCCAAAAACACCGTTTCCTTAAAACGTGCGGCTAAGGGATTTTCTTTGGTTTCCATTTTTTCTTTTTTAATGTCTTTTGATTTCCATTATTTTCTTTTTGGAAAATAATTTTCACACTTTCTTTTTAGTCATTCATACTTTTTTTTTAATCTACATGAATTTATAATATTGTCCTTGCATGTGTGAAGAAATGTGTTGAATAAATGACAGGATAGTAAATTCAAGTAGATAAAGACAAAAAAAAAAAGAGTGTAAATTATAAAAAGGCAAGTTTGAAAATCAATTCCTTTTTTTTTTATATAGGGTTTTCGGAATATTTTTCCAGTCCCACATTTTTTTTCCAACTCACCTAACCGTTTTTTCACATATTCCCGTTCAAATTTTAACCAACATTCCATGTACCCAAGGAAACATCCATGTGATTTTTCTCTCTGTTGAGAATAAGTATAGTATTTATTTTCTCTACTCTTCTCGCAATAAAAGAAAAAGTTTAAATTCTTTCCGCCAATGATAGAATCATAGAAATTGTGGCTTTTCCGCCACCACCATTGTAGGTCCCACTATGCATTTATTGTTATAATCTTAATTTTTCCACTTTGAAAGACTCGCTGACAAATGTTATATACGCTAAAAGAAAACAGAATGTTAGTTCATAGATTATTGTGAAAGATTTAGATAAAGAGGTGTCCGAAATTATCAAGTATTTTGTGGGACTCCCTCACGTGTGTACCGGACAATTTCAATATTGAGTTTTTGGGCACAATAATTAGTGTATACTGTATAACGAATAGAGTTATCCTTCAATTCCAAATTCGGGACATCTGAATTGTCAGATAGGATTGTGTTAATTGCTGAAAGACGGTTATTAACGAATAGAGTTATCCTTAAATTCCTTTTTCCCATTTTTAATCTGGCTTCCTCGATTTTATCCATTCAAAATGGCATTTGTAATTATAATTGTTTCTTTAACAGTGGAAAAAAAAAAAAAAAAACCTTTTCTTAGGTATTTGGGTTAAGTTATGAGACTCCTCCTAGTCAGCACAATTATTTTACCCAAAAATCCTGTTTATTTTTCGGTTTGCATATCCCTATCTTATCAAATTGACAATCGTATAAACTTGACGAACAAACATTATCAATACAAATTAAGTAAATAGACATGCACCGAAACAAACGCGGTACGACCAGGAGTTTCTCTATGACTATTATTAAATGTAGCTCTAAATTAAAGTACAAAACATCTACATTAGAATCCGGATGACAACATACCTACTAGACTTATCCAAAATTAAAAAAAAAAAGAAGAAGCTGCTAGGCCTTCAAACTATCCGGATATCAACATATTCGAGTTAGGTTTGAAAATTTTAGAAACGAACCTCAAAAATGCGTTCAGACTTAATTTTCCTCTCAATAGATTGGTTAATTTCAATTACAAAAAAAAAAACTCTAATTGAACCAATTACGAGCTGAGTTCAAGTGATATGGATTTAGATATATAACATCATAATTAAGGCGTCATTTAGCTAGCCCAAGTAGCAAATTTTATAAGGAATTTTAAAAAACGTGATCAATTTTGTTCATTCATCTAGCAATCCAGCTACAAAAGCTTAACTCATTTTATAGTTCTCAAGGCCACTTTGACCAACTTTTTAGTGAGTACTGTTTTGTGACATGATTTTTTTAGTTATTTTCTTCTTATTTTTGCTAGATTTTGGATCAAATTTGTACATTACATCTTTCTTCTCAACGAGAGGAATCACAAAAGTATAAAATTATAAGGCAAAGTTAGAAAAGTTCATATAAAATGATCATCTTTAGTGAACTCTATTCAATTTTGTACTTTATTTGTATACTTTATCGATTCTACTCCTGTAGTTGAACCAAGTGATGAGATTTTTTAATTAATCCAAACTTAATAAGAATAAACTAAATAAAGAAAACAAGTGATTTTAGCACTCCGCGTTTAGCCATTTGCGCTCCACTTTTTTGTCTTTATCCTGTATGAAATTATCAAATTACCCATTTTTTAGTGTTCATCCACTTTTCTTACACGTGAAAAAACTATCGTTGTAATTTGTAATAAGAAAAAGACAAAAATTAAATGCCAATAACTAAAAGTGAAGCGTCAAAATCAATTTTCTAAAGAGGAACCGTTCCAAAGCATCAAACAAAAAGTTAGGCGAAAGGGATCGCCTTCATACTTTGGAAAAAAATTTCAGTGTCGGGTTGGTATGGCTGGCGAGGTGCCGCTCGGCGTATCCGACAAATGGGAGATGTAGCAAACGGAGATTGAGGTGGGAGTGTCCTTTCAGCAAACAGAGACCGTCAATTTTTTTTTTTTTGCCTGGCAAACAGAGACCGTCAATTTGATGGGCCTACATTCCGGGAGCTGGACGGACGCTAAAGCTCGTACTACTTAGGTTACCTTTGTTTGTCTGTTGAATCCTCTCTCACTCTCTCTCTCTCTCTCTTGGCCGTCCAAATATTCCTCTGATAGCGACAATGAAGAAAAACAAGACCACAAAAATGCTTTACCAACTCTTTTTTCACCGCCAAGAATGTGTCTTCGGAAAAATAAGTTGATAGAGATATCGACGAGACATCGCGCAAAGTGTACTACAGTACTTGTACTGACATTAACGGTTCAAGTTCAAGATTATAAAGTCATCGCCTATTTCCTTTGAAACGAAAGGCGAACTATTTACGCACCTCTAGATTTCGATCGAGTTGATTTTTTTTTTTTTCAGGCAATTTCTTTTCGGCGAGACCTTGCGAACGATTTGAAATATTTTTGAGGCGTTTGAAGATTTCATTATGGAGAGGAGCGGATGGGGTTTTGGAACACACCCGATCGAGCTTGGCGTGATGCACAAATGGGTCTAATTTCATTCATTTAGTTTGTTTAGTTTACCGTTTCTGCGAAACACACACTGATCAAATGTAGATAAAGATGCAAACTAACATAAGTATCTTCTCAAATTCTAATTAATAGCCAGTTACTACGTACGACGCGTTTCTTTCATGCCTCTGCTAATATCCAATCAATGTAACCAGATCGACGGCCGGGCCAACAAACGTACAAACAGCTTGGATCACCATTTTAGACCCGGTATGAAACCACCTGGTGCACCATCCCAATGTTCGATCCTCTCCTCTGCACACATTATGAAAGTCGGTCAAGAGTAGAAATATCTAGTGGGGATTGCATCACATTTCGCTTGGGAAGCTACAAAAACGAAAGAAAGTGACGTGATTGAAAAAGACAGAAGAAGAGGAAGGCCAGTTGTATTTTTGCTTCTTGATTTAACATTTTTTCCCCCCCCCCCTGTACAAACCGACTGTGGTTATCGATCAATGGATGTGTGCTGCCAATCCAAGATCTCGAAGAAATGATTCGAGCCGTTCTATAGTTTTTTGGGTGACTTCGTAAAAGATCAGATGAATTGAATATCTATAAGTACTTGATCTAATCTTTCGAAATTTTCATTTAGACTTAATCAGAATTACGATTCTCATTATTGAACGAAATATGAAAGACTGGATCAAGCCCTTATGAATATTCAATTGAGCTAATTTTTTACAAGGCTACCCGCAAAATATATGTTAATGCTAATGAGAGGCTCAGTCATTTGTGTGCTACCTCAAAGTGGGCCCCACACACTGTCTGTGCATAATCGGTAATCAAATGGTTGGTACCCGTAACTTAGCTTATTGGATTTTTGAGAGAGAAGAGTACTGTTATCGTTCACTCTATTTTTCTCAAAGAGAAAACCACAAGAGATCGAAAAACCGACACTTTTGGAACGTTGTGCAAAGAAAGAGATAAGAAGAGAAAATGATTAGATTTTCCGTTTGACCGAAAAAAAAAGAAGAGAAAATGATTAAAGAAGGAAAAGGCAGAGAAAGTTGAGAGGAAAATTAACTACTCCGTATTTGCTTCTTCTTTACTTTTTCACGTTTCTTCTCTTTTTCCACAACCAAGCAAACAGTAGAAGATGATTTTTTATTTATTTATAATTTTCTCTTCTAGTTCCAAACACACCCTTGTACAAGAATAATCAATTCTGGCGTCTAATCATGGATACAAAAATAATTGATTCGAGACCAGCAAAATGCACGATTAGATAGATCTGCAATCCCCATTGCGCTTGTCGGAATATGGGTGATGCAGCTGATGCTGCCACTGAAATTAGCTGGATTGTCGCCGGAGGTCTCCTTCGTAATTGTTGGGACATTACCGAACGGTCCAAATCTTTAAACGAGAGATACGTTTTTAAACTATTACCGATAATAAATATTTGTTACCGTTAATAATTTGTCTTTAATCTATATCGTCCAAATCAAAACACTTTGGACGGTTGACATATTGGCCCCCATAAATTTTATATCCGGGAGGTCCTATTGAAAAGTTTTTCTCTCTTCAAATAGGCCTAAAATTGAGTTGAACTGGACTGACAAAGGCACTAGCTAGAGACTAGAGAGGATCGATACATTCCCATTTACTAATGGAAAATGACTAGGGACGAATGCTCATTTTAGCATTAAAAAGTTGTTAATTTAAAAGTTAGTTGGTTGTAAAATATGACTCACTCATCTCCAATTGTTAGTTCTAAAATAGTAGAACCAAAGAATCTTAAATATTACTCCAACTAAAAAATTGAACCCAAACCCACCAACTAATAAATAGACCCAACCCAATCCATTTATAAGTTGGATTAAAATGGGTCTCAACCCATCTATTAATTGGTCTCAATTGGTTATTAATTGGGTCAACTTAAATGACCCAATAAGTCATGAACATAACCCACTAACAATAAAAAGTGCTTATGTGTTTCTATCCGAAACTATGTGATCTGAAACTCAAAATCGCAGAAACCTCGTAATTCAACACCATCAATCGGAGACGGGCTTCAGAGAGAGAGAGAGAGAGATATGGGATTCCGATGTATTGAGCGTGGATTTCGGATAATTGGTGACAATAAAATTTGTCAAGTATTCTCCAAGAAACATCCGCCTTATGAAATGTGTATGTGTTCTTCTCTCTCTCTCTCTCTCATTATCCATTTGTTTAGAATCACGTCAATTTTGTTCAGTCTTTAAAATAGAAATGCAAAATTATTATTAAAGTTCACGAAACATAAAAACAGATTTTGCCTATTTTTATAGGAGCTTTTTATGTTCGGTTCGCCTAATTCAAATGTCAGTCTCTCTAGCCTTAATAAAAAGAAAACCGATTCTTAAACCTCTTTCACGCTCATGCCATGTCGAGATACTGCAAAATCGAATCCAATTTATCGTAATCGAATAGTTAATATATATGCTGATTAATTGAATTTCACAACTTTATATTCCATTATGTGGAATTTTGCAGGAGCTTGTACAGAGAATAACATCCAAGTTGGAATCGAGTCTTTGATCCCAGAGGGTAGCATGTGATTGAACATGTTCCGTCAAGCCACATTCTTTCAGATGGAAAAAAAATCAATGAAGAGAAAGATAAATTTATGAGGCCATGAATTTGGTCATTTTAATGTATAGAGATAATATGGTCATTTTAATGAACACGTACGGTAATATGATAATTAAGTGTACATGAGTATGATATAAAAAAAATTTCGGCGAGTTGATTTTTTTTCCAGGCACTTTCTTTTCGGCCAGACCTTGCGAACGATTTGAAATATTTTTGAGGCATATGAAGAATTTCATTATGGAGAGGAGCGGATGGGGTTTTGGAACACACCCGAGCTTGGCGTGATGCACAAATGGGTCCAATTTCATTCATTTAGTTTGTTTAGTTTACCGTTTCTGTGAAACACACACTGATCAAATGTAGATAAAGATCCAAACCAACACAAGTTTTTTTCTCAAATTCTTAATAGCCATTTATACGTACGATGCGTTTCTTTCATGCCTCTACTAATACATATCCAATCAATGTAACCAGATCGCCGGGAAAACAAAACAAACAGCTTGGATCACCATTTTAGACCCGGTATGAAGCTACCTGGTGCACCATCCCAATGTTCGATCCTCTCCTTTGCACACATTATGAAAGTCTAAATTTGGTCAAAAGTAGAAATATCTAGTGGGATTGCATCACATTTCGCTTGGGAAGCTACAAAAACGAAAGAAAGTGACGTGGTTGAAAAAGACAGAAGAAGAGGAAGGCCAGTCGTATTTTTGCTTCTTGATTTAACATTTTTTTTTTCCGTGTACAAACCGACTATGGTTATCGATCAATGGATGTGTGCTGCCAATCCAAGATCTCGAACAAATGATTCGAGCTGTTCTATAGTTTTTTGGGTGACTTCGTAAGAAATCATGAACTGAATTGAATATCTATAAGTGGTTGATCTAATCTTTCGAATTTTTCATTTAGACTTAATCAGAGTTACAACTCTCAATATTGAACGAAATATGAAAGACCGGATCAAGCCTTATGAATATTCAATTGAGCTAATTTTTTACGATGCTACCCGCAAAATATAAGTTAAAGCTAATGAGAGGCTCAAGTCATTTGTCTGCTACGTCAAAGTGGGCCCCACACACTTTTCTCAAAGAGAAAACCACAAGAGATCGAAAACCGACACTTTTGGAACGTTGTGCAAAGAAAGAGATAAGAAGAGAAAATGATTAAAGGAAAAGGCAGATAAAGTTGAGATGAAAATTAACTATTTGTTTTCTTCTTTACTTTTTCACGTTTCTTCTCTTTTTCCACGACAAAGCAAACCGTAGAAGGGGATTTTTTTTTTTTTAAATTTTCTCTTCAAGTTCCAAACACACCCTTGTACAAGAATAATCAATTCTGGCGTCTAATCATGGATACAAAAATAATTGATTCGAGACCAGCAAAATGCACGATTAGATAGATCTGCAATCCCCATTGCGCTTGTTGGAATATGGGTGATGCAGCTGATGCTGCCACTGAAATTAGCTGGATTGTCGCCGGAGGTCTCCTTCGTAATTGTTGGGACATTACCGAACGGTCCAGATCTTTAAACGAGAGATACGTTTTTAACTACTCCGTATTACCGATAATAAATATTTGTTACTGTAGGACCCTCGGTTAACATCTCGGTAACCGGGCTACATATCTCAAACCGATTGCAGGGATCCGGACCGCAGTCTGATAACGAAGTCCCCTTCGGTATCCGCCTCGGGGACAGCTCGGTCTTCGGTTGTATCCGGTCTCGGAGCTATCATCATCCATCCCGTTTACGGACATGTGAGTCGAAGTTCCTGAGTCGAAGTTCCGCCTCGGGGACATCTCACCGCCCAAGACGAACAAGTTTACGACGATCTCGCTCAGCACAAGCCCAACTCCATGAAGGACCTCATGACTCGCATCGAGGGATGGTGCCAGCTTATTGAAACCAAAGCAGAGAGAGGTATGGGGAAGCTTATGAGCTCCAAGACACCGTCCACCTCGGTGTCTGCTCCGGCTCCAGCCTCGGGATCAACACCGAAGAAGCAGGTCAACCACATCAAACAGTCTCCGAGGAAAGGACCAAAGCCAGGAGACTTCAACGCGAGAAGACCGTCTTTACCGTCCCTATCTACAGGATTATCGACCAAGTGAAGGACCAACCATTTTTCTCCTTCCCCAATCAAAAGCTCGGTACCGAGAACGGGAAAATCAAAAACTCGATAGTCCGATGTAGTTACCACAACGAGCAGGGTCACTTTACCACCGCTTGCAGGCCTTTCAAGGCCTACTTGGAGCAGCTTGTCGCCGGTGGCCATCTTAACAACCTCATCGACCATAAGAAAACGAGGGCTCGGGCACAGAATGCCGAAGCGAGAACCGAAGAGGAAATCCAGACGATTCACGTCATCCACGGCCCTCTCAACCCCGAAGCCGCCCGTATAATCCGCGCTGAATTAAATGACGCATCCTTTTCTAAGCAGGTCATGCTAGTCGGTCCCGAAGCCAAATGCCCCCGGACCGACGATGGATCCAAATGGACAATCACATTCACCGAAAAAGACCTCGCGCGCGTCCAACTACCTCACAACGACGCCCTCGTGGTCACGCTGCGCATCGGCAACTTCAACGTCCGACGCGTCCTCGTGGATCAGGAGAGCTTAGCCGAGGTCATGTACTACTCTTTGTTTCAAGATTTGAAGCTCTCAGACGCCGATCTTCGTCCCTCCGAAGTCCCCCTCATAGGCTTCAACGGGGCTCCGGTCTGGCCTCTCGGTTTGATCACCCTGCCCGTCTGCTCCGGATCGGTCGTACTTAACATGAAATTCGTCGTGGTCGATGTCCCAAGCCCCTATAACGCCATCGTTGGCCGCACCTGGCTCCATAAGTTAAAGGCCATAGCTTCCACTTATCACCAGGTGGTCCGGTTCATCGGTGCTAGCGGACGCCAGGAAGACCTGTACGGAGACCAAACCGCCGCCAAACGCTGTTACGTCAACGCGGTCCGAAGTAGCAAACAGACGTCCAGGGTGAACTTCATCGAAGTGCCGGAGGCTCCGGTTCTTGAAGACGTCAGTAGGTCTGCCGACGAGAAGGCAATTGAGGATCTTGTCACCGTCCCTATAACCGAAGATGGTTCCCGTTTCTTCCTTGTCGGTTCCTCACTCAGTGACACCGAACGGAATGACATGGAGAACTTCCTCAAGAGCAACATAGAGGTTTTCGCGTGGACCCCTTACGAAATGCCCGGGGTCGATCCAAAGTTCATTTGCCACGAGCTCAACATCGACAAAACCAAGCGCCCGGTCGTACAAAAGGCAAGGCGGTCCTCCCCGGTCCATTCCGAGGCCGTCATCGAAGAGGTCAACCGACTCTTAAACGCATGAGCCATACGAGAGGTTCAATACCCTAAATGGTTGGCCAACACTGTAGTGGTCAAAAAGAAGAACGGTAAATGGCGGGTTTGTGTCGACTATTCTAACCTCAACGACGCCATGCCCAAAGGATTTCTTCCCCCTCCCTCGAATAGACCAGCTCATAGACGCCACAGCCGGCCACGACCGACTCAGTTTCATGGATGCTTACCGGGGCTACCATCAAATCGCTATGAGCGACGGCGACGTCGAGAATACGGCCTTCATCACCCCCCACGGTATCTTCGGTTATCTAGTCATGCCCTTTGGCCTCAAAAACGCTGGAGCAACCTTTCAGCGAATGATAACCAAAATATTTGAGCGTCTGTTGGGGGACACCATGATGGCCTATATCGATGACATGGTGGTCAAGAGCTTGATGGCCGGCGACCATCTCACTCACCTCGCCGAGGCCTTCGAGATCCTCAAGAAACACAAGTTTCGCCTCAACGCCGAGAAGTGCGCCTTCGGGGTTAGCTCCGGGAAGTTCCTCGGACACCTCATCTCCCGACGCGGTATTGAAGCCGACCCCGCACAGCTCGTGGTGATCGAAAAACTCTCGGCCCCTCACAATAAAAAAGATGTCCAACGCCTAACCGGCATGGCCACTGCCCCAAACAGAATCATCAGTCGCTCCTCCGACAAGTGCCAGCCGTTCTTTGCCCTCCTCAAAGGGAGCCGACGCAGTTTCAACTGGACCGAAGAGTGTGACCGAGCCCTACAGCAACTGAAGGCCTACCTCTCCGAGGCCCCTCTCCTAGTTACACCTCGGGATCAGGAGGACCTGTTCATATATCTCGCCGTGTCCACTCATGCAATAAGTTCGGTCCTCGTCCGACAGGAGGGACGTGACCATCAGCCCATTTACTACTCCAGCAAGACAATGACGCCCGCCGAGACGCGCTATCTTCCTCTGGAAAAGCTCGTTCTCGCCCTCGTCTCCGCATCTCGAAAGCTTGCCCCATACTTCCAATCTCACCGCATCATTGTGCTAACCGAGTACCCTTTCAAGTCACTCCTCCGGAAGGCGGACCTCTCCAACCGAATCTCCCAGTGGGCTGTCGAGCTCGCCAACTATGAAATTCACTATCAACCGAGGACGGCGATAAAAGCCCAGGCCCTCGCCGACTTCATCGCCGAGCTAACTCCGGTCGACGTCCTCGCTTCAACTCCAGTCCCCCCCGCCCCGAAGCCGTTCTCCAAGCAAACCCCAGCACCGCCTGGAAACTCTTCCATGGCGATGTGTGGAAGATGTATGTTGATGGCGCCTCAAATAGCCGAGGCGCCGGGGCTGGGATCGTACTTCTTTCTCCCTCCGGTGTCTTACATGAAAGCTCTCTTTCTATCAACTTCCCGGCCTCAAACAACGAGGCTGAATATGAGGCACTCATCTCCGGACTCATAACCGCCGAAGCCCTCGGTATCGAGGAACTTGTTATCTACAGCAACTCGCAGTTGGTGGTCAATCAGCTTTCCGAGGAGTATGAGGCTCGGGACGACCGAATGCGCACCTACCTAAGCTCCGCTGTTCGGCTTCTCAAGAGCTTCAGGGCCATTCGCGTCGAACACATTCCAAGAGAACAGAATGCTCACGCCCTCGCCGGACTCGCTTCAGCCTGTGCTGCTTCGGAACATCGCTCTATCTCCTTTAGCTCCATTGACAAACCTAGCTTTGAGCTCGAGGTATTAAGCCATGAGATACTAAATGTGGAGCTCGGTCCAAGCTGGATGGACGAGATTATTAGTTACCTACGAGATGACACACTCCCAACCGACAAAAAGGAAGCCTGCCGACTCCGCAACAAGGCTGCCCTCTTTTGGCTCAATCCAAATGGGAAGCTTTACCGAAGGTCGTTCACCGGCCCATACTTATTGGTTGCACACCCCCACCAGGTCCCCGGGATCATTGAGGAGCTCCACGCCGGTGATAGCGGTTGCCACTCCGGTGGACGCTCCCTCGCCCACCGAGCCATTACTCAAGGATATTAGTGGCCAACGATGAAGAAAGACTCCAAAGAGTTTGTGAAGCGTTGTCGGAAATGTCAAATGTTCGCTCCCATTATTCATCAGCCGGCTCGGGACCTCAGCCCCCTCACTAGCCCATGGCCTTTCTCTCAGTGGGGCATGGATATCGTCGGTAAGCTCCCCGTCGCTCCAGGAGGATTTAAGTTCCTCCTAACCGCTACCGACTATTTCTCTAAATGGGTCGAGGCCGAACCACTGGTTACCGTTGAGGAATCGGACATTATTCGTTTTGTCTGGCGAAATATAATTTATCGCTTCAGTGTACCCTTCGCCATCATTACCGACAACGACAGCCAATTTACCGGACAACGATACCGGGCACTCTTGGACGAGTTTGGCATCAAATGGGACACTTCTACTCCGTACTACCCACAGGGCAACGGGCAAGCCGAAGCTGCAAACAAAGCAATCTCATCAGGACTGAAGCGTCGGCTCGAATCACGTCGGGGCAAGTGGGCCGAAGAGCTTCCTCAGGTGCTCTGGGGCTACCGAACAACGCCTCGGCGATCCACTGGCCGAACCCCATTTTCCTTGGCATTTGGAATGGAAGCTGTAATCCCCCTCCAGGTTGGGCTCCCGACAATCCAAACAGAAAATTTCGACGAATCGGTGAACGATGAGAATATTGCTGCAGACCTCGATCTGGCCGAGGAAGAGCGGGAGAATGCAAAAATCAGGCTGGCATCCTATCAGCAGGAGGTTGCCAAAGGTTACAACCGAAGCGTTCGTCTTCGGTCATTCAAACCAGACGACCTTGTCTGGAAGAAGGTGGTGGACAAGTCCAAGAAGAGGAAACTGATGCCTAATTGGGAAGGCCCTTTCCGAGTCCTAAAGCATCTCGGCTCGGGAAATTATAAGCTGGAGAAATTAGATGGTTCCCCAATTGCCAAGACCTGGAATGCTAATAACTTGAAGAAGTTTTATGGGTAGCCAGGCTTCGGTCCTTTGGACTTGTTTATTTGCAAGGTTTTCGTTTTTTTTGTCAAAGTTTGATGGAAACCAACCTACTTTTGTAATGGCTTGATTCCACACCAGTTTTAATGAGAATTTCTTGTTTATCACTACTGTCTAATCCTGTCATTTACTCTTCGTACTCGGTTCGTCGTTGCATGAACCGTTTTATCCTGACTTCAGGGACTGTCCTCCATGGGATATTCCCCGGGCAGATCCCTCACCAAGTCACCACGACCTCCTCGGTCGTTTTGGACTTTCGGACGCCGACGTTAAGGACACTCGGTATTCTTCCCGAGCCCCTTACACCGACCTTCCAATAAGTCACACACTATTTAGATTCGCTACGTCCCGAAGCCATGGCCGACGCCATCTCCACTTCAGGACCCTAGCCCTAATCTAAAACAGCCACCTTACCACGACGAGTTTGCTTCGGTCTACTCTCTTCGGCTCGGAGTAAATTAAACCAAAGCGGGGGCATACAAAATTCAAAAATTGCTAACTACTTCGCTTCGTCTTAACTTACTCGACCCTATGTGTCTTAACTTACTCCCTTAGGTTCGGAGTAGATTTTTGAGATCTCCTCGGTTAATGCTTCAGTTAAAATCTGTCGATACTTCATAGGATTTCAACAGAAGCAAGGGCAAGAGGCACCCTCCGGTTACAAGCATAAAGCCATTCAAGCATCTCAAAAATAAACAAGGCATGAATTGGAAGAAACCATTCATTCAAGAAGCAATGAAATGAATTGCAAAGTTAAACTCCTAGGTTAAACTGTTACTTCCAATCAGGCTTCGGTTATGTGTTCGGTGCAATCATTTACAAACCCTGGAACGGTAAATTCCAAATGTTCGGAACCGTCCAGCCAAATGGGAAACAAAAGAAAAGATAAAAAATACTAAGTGCTGGGAGGATGGGGTGTCTGGGCCACATCCCCGGTTGAAGCGACGGCGGCAGGAGCGGTCTGAATACCCGCCTCAGGATTTGGCACCTGCTCGTCCTACTCTTCCTCCTCGGGCATAACAGTCTCCTCGGGGGGCACCTCGGGCAGGACCCGGAGTTCAGAATCGGCTGGGAGATCAAACTTCTTCAAAAGAGCCTCATGGCCAAACCGAAACCCATCCAAGAAGCGATCCCTGTACAGCTCGGCTTCAATCTCCCGAACCTGCTTCTTATACTCCACCCCGGCTGCGGCCCAGCCTTCATCGAAGCCCTTGTTCACAGCAGCCTCAACCTCGCGAGCCCGGGTGGCCCTTAGGGTGGTTACGTTCTCTTCGACTTTTGCAACTCGGGCTTCAGCAGCCACCCTCTCCCTGTCGCACCTCTGGAAATCCGCAAGGTAAAGATCGCAGGTTTCCTGAGCCATCTTCAAATCATCCTCCTTCAGCTCAAGGGCCTTCTTCAGCTCCTCAATCTCTTGCTCCTAAGCTTTGCATCGGTCGTTGACCACCAAAACCCGAGCACCAGCCTGCAAGTAACAAACCGAAGAACAATCACGAGTGTGGACTCTTAGCTAACGACAACAAATGAAAAGTAACAACTTACAGTAAAAAGGGCCTGCGCTCTCTCCCCGGTGATGTCCTCGGTCAACCCCTTGACAGCCTTGGCGTCCCTAGGAAGAACACAGCCACGGAGCATTCTGAACGCTGTTGTAACACCCGTTTCAGATATTTAGTGTTTTAATTCTCGTATTTAATTGAATTATATGTCTCGGGGTTAAATTGCATGCTTTAAAAACTTAGAGGGCAAAAGTGCAATTTTTTTAAGGTGTTGTGCATGTGTGCCGTGTGTGTGTGTGTCTAATTAAAAAAAAAGAAACCCAGATGGAGGGTTCTGTCTTCTACATTAGAGAGAGAGAGAGAGAGAGAGAGAGAGAGAGCAACGTGAAGAAGGAGAGGAAGAAAGGAAGAGGAAAAATTAGGGTTTGGTTCAATTGAAGCTTAATTAGGTGATTTTCCATCTCTTTAAGTGTTGTATTTCATGCTTTCCATGCTAGGTTTCATGTTCTGCATCTAATATGAACTGAATTGAATCCATGGGAGAGGGTTTTTGAGGTTGGAGTTGGGTTTTTATCTCAGAAAATTCGTGCATCTTAGGGTTATGCAAAACTGTGTTGAACAAAGTTGAATCTGTCCTGTTTTTGACGAATTTATTCAAGGTACCTAGAAACCTTCTAAAATCTTGAAATAAATCCTGAATGTTCATCTGTGAGTCTATTGTATCGTGTTAAATTTTCAGAAAATAACTCGAAGCGTGTTGGCCTACAAAATTCGTGGACTGAACTGGTGTCAGATTCGCGTCTGTGCAGACAGCACAGACACGTGTTGGAAAAACGGGCATAACTTCTTGCTCGGGTATCTATTTTGCGCACCGTTTCTAGGATTCTGGACAGTTTTTGGCTTGTGTTCTTCATGAAATTCCTCAAGTTTAAGCATGTTGGTGGACATGGGCTCTCATTAGTCTTAAACATTGATTAGGTGGTAAAGTTTTGGTGTCGGAATCATTGAAAATCATTGAGTAGGTGATTTTTAATGGGCTTTCGATCGCAGACTGTTCTGCTGAAACTGTGAGTTCTGTTTTAGTTGTGTAACTTCGTTTGAGCGTATCTTGGTCATTCGGACTCCGGTTGGGGCAAACCTTATATCGATATTGGTGTACTGAAAGTCTTCTTTCTAATGGTGGTGATTTCATGATCCAATTCTTAACCTATTAAATGTTATGATCATTCTAAGACATATTGGTTGTGGAATATGTTATCTTTTGGAGAATTGGGTGGTGTTTGAGTTTCACATTTATTGTGAGACACTTCTAGGTTTTAACATGGACATGTTTGTATCTGTTAGACATTGTTTAGCTTCTTGTTAGCTTTATAATCTTGTGTCGAGTATTTGTTGAATTCGTAGCTAATATGAGTTAACTTGTGGCTAGGAAAAGAGCCGGTCATTCGGGAGGTGCCGAAACCTTAGTTTGGCATACTTCGGTCGACACGAAGGTGAGTGTGTTTGATATGGATATATTCAATGGTATATTGCATGGAGGTGTTTGTGTATCATGCTATTTGGAATTTAGCTAATGGTATGCATACTTGTGGGATGTTGATTATACCGCCGAAGGTTTGTGTGTGAGGCACACCATGTCGTAAGCCATGCCGCCTAATTAACGGTAGTTGGGAGCGTGGTGTGTGGGACACCACTCTTGGGGTATATGGGACTGTGGCAGACGTGCCACAACATGTATTGCATTTATATGTGTGTTGTTCAAATTGAATACTTGTGCTAAGTTATGTGAGTTACATTCAAGTGAGATGTCCTTCGGGTATTGTAGTATGTTATTGAATGTATTCTATATTTCACACACTCTGGTTTTTCCTTTTTGGATTGCCAGGTCACAGGTGGTCATAGAGTTGGTCCACTACTGGTCGACGTTTTGGGGACACTTGGATTAGTATCGAGTGTTAGTATTTGTAGTCGAGTTGGTTGTAATGAGTTAAACTCTAATTTTTGCTAAACTCATTTTGTGACTAATGTTGTCAAGTACTTTTGACTTCAAGTTTGTAAATATGTTGGGTGTCGTTTGTTCAATGCAAGTTTGTAATTATCGTAGGCACCTTGTTTATATTAATGTTAAGTCTTCCGCTGGGGTTTTACTCTGTTTCATGTATGGTTTGTTGTTTAGTGGTTGTTCTTTTGTGAGGAATGCCACGTGGCCGTGTCGGTTCGGGCCCACCTCGGGTGTTGTTTCGGGGCGGGGCGTGACAGCTTGGTATCAGAGCTAGTACTTTCTAGACTCTGAGTTGAGAGTCGGTTGGGGGTTGGTAGTGGACCATGGGGGTTTTGTGGGTGTCGAATAGAGGTAGTGTTCACTAACGTGTGAGTTATATCTCTAATATTGCGTTTGCTATTGGTTGTTAAAGTGATTAAACAGGTATTGGGGTATGGCTTCGGAGCATACAGTTCATGCTGAGGATGCTGCGTCTAGCGGTAATGAGGTTCATCAACATGAAGTTCCTGTACAGCAGCCGGTTGTGGGGGATACTGATAGGCTTCTTGCAGCTGTGGCTCTGCTCACAGAACAACAAGCAGCTCTTATGCAATGGCAGACTACAGAGGCAATGACTCGTGGAACGGGCACTGGGCTACTTGAAAGGTTTAAAACGCTGTTTACCGTGGAGTTTGAGGAGGCAATTGACCCCAGTGATGCTGAAGAGTGGCTTAAAGCTGTGGAGCGGGTGTTGAATGCTATGGGAGTGACAGATGCACAAAAGGTGACATTAGCAACTTTTAGCCTGAAAGGTGATGCTCGGGATTGGTGGGAGTCGTTTGAGAGGCAGTGGACTGCCCCTCTGCCAGGAGTTATACCGGCGGTACCGCGAGTGGTGACGTGGGAGCATTTTGTTAAGGGGTTCAATGAACACTACTTTCCGAAGTATTGGAAGTTGGACCAGGAAGCGGTATTTATTGACTTGAAGCAGGGCAGTATGACTGTTCCAGAGTATGAAGTTAGGTTTGGAAAGTTGTCAAAATATGCTCCAGATTTGGTGAATACGGAAGCAAAAAGATGTCAGCGATTTCGAAAAGGGCTTTTATCGAAGGTATCTACAAGGTTGACTACTTACGAAAAGGAGGAATATGCTCTGTTGGTGGAAATGGCTAAGCGGGTTGAGAAGGATATTCAGGACTACAATGATAACCGGGAATCATACAAGAAGAATAAGACGGAAGGTGCGGCATTTGGTAAGTCCGGGGGTGGTAATAGCAGGGGTGGGGGTCAAAAATCTCAAGTTACCAAAACTCAAGATTTAGGTAAATCACAGGGTGGTTCGTCGGGGTGGTGGAAAGGGAAAGCAGAACAGGGACCTAATAGGCAGACAATGAGTGGAGCTACGACAATGTCTCGTCAATGTTTCAGTTGCGGGTCTACGAATCATTTGAAAAGGGATTGTCCAAGTGCACTTAAGAGCATCAAGTGTTATACTTGTGGTGAGTTTGGTCACATGGCGGCGCAATGTCCTCGGGCGCCAACGCCGGCGGCATCTTCTGTGGGTAGTGTTCAATGAGGTAGAGGTGGAGGAGCCAGTGGTTCTACGGCACCGGGGAGAGTGTTTGCAATCACACGTCAAGGGGCACAGGCTTCTCCGGGAGTTGTGACAGGTACTTTGGTTATTTCTGGTACTTATGCACGTGTGTTGTTAGACCCTGGGTCTACACATTCTTTTGTGTCAAATGTCTTTACTAAATATTTAGACAAGCCTGCTAGAGTGTTAAATATTGCTTTAGCTATTTCTACACCGGTGGGTGATGTAGTTGTTATTAATGTGGGTTTTTCGGGGTGTGAGTTGGTTGTTGGGGGAAGGAAGTTGTTGGTGGATTTGCTACCATTAGACATGACCGATTTTGATATTATTCTGGGTATGGATTTCTTGTCGGGGTATCATGCCGTTATGGACTGTTTTTGCAAGGAAGTTGTGTTTCATCTACCAAACAGTGACGAGGTCAAATTTTGTGGGGATTCTGTGGTAAGTTCTACATGTCTTATTTCAGCACTTAAAGCTAAAACTTTGTTGAGTAAGGGATGTGAGGGATTTATTGCTTATGTTGTTGACACCGAAAAGAAAGCACCTAAGTTAGAAGAGATATTGATTGTGAATGAATTTGCGGATGTATTTCCGAATGAGTTGCCAGGTATCGTGCCAGATCGTGAAGTTGAGTTCACTATCGAGTTATTGCCAGGTACTAATCCGATATCTATTACTCCATATCGTATGGCGTCGGCTGAATTACTTGAGTTAAAGGTTCAGTTGAAAAAGTTGCTTGATCGGGGTTTCATTCAGCCTAGCATATCGCCGTGGGGTGCACCGGTCTTATTTGTTAAGAAAAAGGATGGTTCCATGCGTATGTGTATCGATTATCGACAGTTGAACAATGTGACAGTTCGAAACCAATATCCATTGCCGAGGATAGATGACTTGTTTGATCAATTGCACGGGGCTACGGTATTCTCCAAAATTGATTTGAGATCGGGCTATCATCAGATTAAGGTAAGGGACAGTGATGTATCGAGGACAGCTTTTCGTACCAGGTATGGTCATTATGAGTTTTTGGTTATGCAGTTCGGTTTGACCAATGCTCCGGCGGTTTTTATGGATTTGATGAATCGGGTATTTCGGCCGTTCTTGGATACTTTCGTTATCGTGTTTATCGATGATATTCTAGTTTATTCTCGCACCAAGGAGGAACATGAGGATCATCTACGTATCATGCTACAGGTCTTACGTGACAATCATTTATTCGGAAAACTTAGCAAGTGTACATTCTGGTTGGATAGTGTGGAGTTTTTGGGGCACGTGATCTCTTCTGATGGAGTTTGTGTGGATCCTAAGAAGATAAAGGCGGTGGTGAATTGGGAAAGTCCTAAAAATGTTTCAGAGATTCGAAGTTTCCTTGGCTTGGCGGGTTATTATCGGAAGTTTATTCAGGGTTTCTCTGCCATTGCTTTGCCAATGACAAAGTTGACTAGAAAAGATGTGAAATTTTTATGGTCTGATGAGTGTGAGAACAGTTTTCTTGAGTTGAAGAAACGGTTAGTATCGGCACCAGTTTTAACGATTCCAGTTGGTACAGAGGACTTGGTAGTCTACACCGACGCTTCATTACAGGGTTTGGGTTGTGTTTTGATGCAGCGGGATAAGGTTATTGCCTATGCGTCGAGACAATTAAAAACTCATGAACAAAATTATCCTACTCATGATTTGGAGTTAGCGGCTGTGGTATTCGCTCTTAAATTATGGAGGCATTATTTGTATGGAGTATCGTGTGAGATTTATAGCGATCATCAGAGTCTATAGTATTTATTCACGCAGAAGGAATTGAATTTGAGGCAACGACGATGGATGGAGTTGATAAAGGACTATGATTGTTCTATACATTATCATCCGGGTAAGGCAAACGTAGTGGCCGATGCTTTAAGCCGGAAGACGGCGGGAAGATTGGCATGTATACAGTGTTCGAGAGTTTCCACTTTTACTGACTTGAAACAAATGGGAGTAGAGTTTTCATTGGGAAGCAATGGAGCTTTGTTGGCTCGTTTCAGCATTCGACCTTTGTTTATAGATCGGATCAGAGATGGGCAGTGGCAGGATCCTCATTTACAAGACTTCAGACAACGTGTAGTGGAAGGGAAAGTGCCTGAGTTTAGTGTTCGGGATGATGGTATGATCTTGTTTGGAAAGATAATGTGTTTGCCAAATGACATGGTTCTAAAGAAGGAAATTTTAGATGAAGCTCATTGTTCTGCATATGCTATGCATCCGAGAAGCACTAAGTTGTATCGTGATTTGAGAGAATATTTCTGGTGGAGTGGTATGAAAAGGGAAATTGCGGAGTACGTGGCTGGTTGTGAAACTTGTCAACGAGTGAAGGCAGAACACCAAAGGCCGGCGGGTTTGTTGTAGAATCTCCCTATACCGGAGTGGAAATGGGATCATTTGACGATGGATTTTGTGACAGGATTGCCGCGTTCAAAGGGGGGATACGACTCTATTTGGGTTATCGTTGATCGGTTGACAAAATCGGCTCACTTCTTACTGGTTAAGACTACGTACACCACAGATAAATATGCTAAGTTATATGTTGATGAGATTGTTAGGTTGCATGGGGCACCTATGTCTATTGTTAGTGACAGAGATCCCAAATTTACTTCTAGATTTTGGTTTAGTCTACAGCATGCTATGGGGACTTCTTTGAAATTTAGCACTACATTTCATCCACAAACAGATGGTCAGTCAGAGCGGACTATACAGATTCTAGAGGATATGCTAAGAGCGAGTGTTCTGGATTTCGGTGGCGGATGGGAGGAAAACTTATCGTTGGCGGAATTTGCTTATAATAACAGTTACCAAAGCAGTATTGGCATGCCACCGTATGAGGCCTTGTATGGCAGAAGATGCAGGACACCGATTTGTTGGGAAGATGTAGGTGAAAGGAGTATGTTGGCTCGAGAGTTAGAACAACAGGCTGCCGAGGGAGAAACGTTGGGTCCAGAGTTAATACAACAAACAGCTGATGGTGTTAGATTGATTAGGGAACGTTTGAAAATTGCACAGAGCCGTCAAAAGAGTTACGCTGATAAACGGAGACGTGAGTTAGAGTTTGCGCTAGGCGACTTTGTATTTATTCGTGTTTCACCTTGGAAAGGGGTTATTCGTTTTCAAAAGAAAGGGAAATTAGCACCGAGATATATTGGTCCTTATGAAATTGTTGGAAGAGTTGGCGTTACGGCTTATCGTTTGGCGTTACCGGTTGAGTTGGCTCGGTTACATGACGTGTTTCATGTCTCTATGCTTCGGAAGTTCGTGGGGGATCCGTCGCTTATTCTGGAATCGGAACCTTTGGAATTTTCTGAGGATTTGTCCTATGAGGAGACACCAGTTGAGATTCTTGATCGAAAGGAGCAAGTTTTACGTTCTAAGGTGATACCTTATGTGAAAGTTTTGTGGCGGAATCACAAGGTTGAGGAGGCAACGTGGGAGGGCGAGGAGTTGATGAAACAAAAATATCCGCATTTGTTTTAGTCAGGTAATCCAATTTCGGGACGAAATTTTCTAAGGGGGGGAGAGTTGTAACACCCGTTCCGGATATTTAGTGTTTTAATTCTCGTATTTAATTGAATTATATGTCTCGGGGTTAAATTGCATGCTTTAAAAACTTATAGGGCAAAAGTGCAATTTTTTTAAGGTGTTGTGCATGTGTGCCGTGTGTGTGTGTGTGTGTCTAATTAAAAAAAAAAGAAACCCAGATGGAGGGTTCTATCTTCTACGTTAGAGAGAGAGAGAGAGAGCAACGTGAAGAAGGAGAGGAAGAAAGGAAGAGGAAAAATTAGGGTTTGGTTCAATTGAAGCTTAATTAGGTGATTTTCCATCTCTTTAAGTGTTGTATTTCATGCTTTCCATGCTAGGTTTCATGTTCTGCATCTAATATGAACTGAATTGAATCCATGGGAGAGGGTTTTTGAGGTTGGAGTTGGGTTTTTATCTCAGAAAATTCGTGCATCTTAGGGTTATGCAAAACTGTGTTGAACAAAGTTGAATCTATCCTGTTTTTGACGAATTTATTCAAGGTACCTAGAAACCTTCTAAAATCTTGAAATAAATCCTGAATGTTCATCTGTGAGTCTATTGCATCGTGTTAAATTTTCAGAAAATAACTCGAAGCGTGTTGGCCTACAAAATTCGTGGACTGAACTGGTGTCAGATTCGCGTCTGTGCAGACAGCACAGACACGTGTTGGAAAAACGGGCATAACTTCTTGCTCGGGTATCTATTTTGCGCACCGTTTCTAGGATTCTGGACAGTTTTTGGCTTGTGTTCTTCATGAAATTCCTCAAGTTTAAGCATGTTGGTGGACATGGGCTCTCATTAGTCTTAAACATTGATTAGGTGGTAAAGTTTTGGTGTCGGAATCATTGAAAATCATTGAGTAGGTGATTTTTAATGGGCTTTCGATCGCAGACTGTTCTGCTGAAACTGTGAGTTCTGTTTTAGTTGTGTAACTTCGTTTGAGCGTATCTTGGTCATTCGGACTCCGGTTGGGGCAAACCTTATATCGATATTGGTGTACTGAAAGTCTTCTTTCTAATGGTGGTGATTTCATGATCCAATTCTTAACCTATTAAATGTTATGATCATTCTAAGACATATTGGTTGTGGAATATGTTATCTTTTGGAGAATTGGGTGGTGTTTGAGTTTCACATTTATTGTGAGACACTTCTAGGTTTTAACATGGACATGTTTGTATCCGTTAGACATTGTTTAGCTTCTTGTTAGCTTTATAACCTTGTGTCGAGTATTTGTTGAATTCGTAGCTAATATGAGTTAACTTGTGGCTAGGAAAAGAGCCGGTCATTCGGGAGGTGCCGAAACCTTAGTTTGGCATAATTCGGTCGACACGAAGGTGAGTGTGTTTGATATGGATATGTTCAATGGTATATTGCATGGAGGTGTTTGTGTATCATGCTATTTGGAATTTAGCTAATGGTATGCATACTTGTGGGATGTTGATTATACCGCCGAAGGTTTGTGTGTGAGGCACACCATGTCGTAAGCCATGCCGCCTAATTAACGGTAGTTGGGAGCGTGGTGTGTGGGACACCACTCCTGGGGTATATGGGACTGTGGCAGACGTGCCACAGCATGTATTGCATTTATATGTGTGTTGTTCAAATTGAATACTTGTGCTAAGTTATGTGAGTTACATTCAAGTGAGATGTCCTTCGGGTATTGTAGTATGTTATTGAATGTATTCTATATCTCACACACTCTGGTTTTTCCTTTTTGGATTGCCAGGTCATAGGTGGTTGTAGAGTTGGTCCACTACCGGTCGACGTTTTGGGGACACTTGGATTAGTATCGAGTGTTAATATTTGTAGTCGAGTTGGTTGTAATGAGTCAAACTCTAATTTTTGCTAAACTCATTTTGTGACTAATGTTGTCAAGTACTTTTGACTTCAAGTTTGTAAATATGTTGGGTGTCGTTTGTTCAATGCAAGTTTGTAATTATCATAGACACCTTGTTTATATTAATGTTAAGTCTTCCGCTGGGGTTTTACTCTGTTTCATGTATGGTTTGTTGTTTAGTGGTTGTTCTTTTGTGAGGAATGCCACGTGGCCGTGTCGGTTCGGGCCCACCTCGGGTGTCGTTCCAGGGCGGGACGTGACAGCTTGGTATCAGAGCTAGTAGTTTTTAGACTCTGAGTTGAGAGTCGGTTGGGGGTTGGTAGTGGACCATGGGGGTTTTGTGGGTGTCGAATAGAGGTAGTGTTCACTAACGTGTGAGTTATATCTCTAATATTGAGTTTGCTATTGGTTGTTAAAGTGATTAAAACAGGTATTGGGGTATGGCTTCGGAGCATACAGTTCATGCTGAGGATGCTGCATCTAGCGGTAATGAGGTTCGTCAATTGCCTCTCTTAAAACACCTTGAGGCTCGGAGCTGCTGCCCTCTCGGTGCCAAGAGCGCTTCCTCTGCCTCCTCTCCCCACTCCTCGGCCTCCCCTTCGACCTCCTCCTCGGCCTCATCGTCCTGCCCTCGGAACCCCTTGCTTCCTCGGTTTCTTCTTTAAGTAGCTGGTATACGAGGGGACGTAACCGAAGAGCTGAGGGGCATACCGGCTGGTGATTGGGATTGCGTAGGCGGCAGTTATCCGAGCTCGGATGGCCCTTTCCCGAAGCTCCTAAACGATGCCTTCGGCTGTAGAGAAGTATCAAAATGAGAAAATCAATGCAAGTACACAAGGTATAGCATAAATCTACCGAAGAGAAATCTATCGAAGAACAAGTTACCGACCAGGAGCTCCAGTCCCAAATTGAACTCTGGTGGTTGTATCTATGCTCTCTCGGGCCCGAACATGAAGTTCCCGGTGACCGAGACATAAATACTCGCCCACTCCTCGGAGTCTGGCAGATGGTCGATCAAGAACGTGTCATACCCCGACCGGCAGGAAAGATAGTACCGGTCGCTCTCTCGGTTAACTCCTACCAGGTAGACTCCGAAGAGCTCTTCAAGCCCGAATATCAGGTTAAATTGTTTTCTCAACTCAATAATGCTGGTGATGATTCGGTAAGTGTTCACCGTGAGCTGAGAAGAGGTAAGGTTGAGGGTCCGGAGCACCCGACGGACAAACTGGTGAAGCGGAAATTTGACTCCACCTTCGGTGATAGCCATCAGGGGGAAGATCAACTCCCCTGGGCGGTGCGGAATGTTTTTGGGGTCGGAGTCTGGGAGCAACCGGACCTCAACGTCAGGAGGGATACTGTAAACCCTCTTGAACTCAGCATAGGCGGCCGGGGCTTCGGTAAAATACTTATTTCGGTAGGAGCAGGGCCTCATTGGTCTTCGGCGCCCCCTTACCTCCTCGGGCGAATTTGCAAACGGCCCCAGTCCATGCTCCGAAGTACTCGGGCCATCCATCTCCCAAGGATCAAGCGAAGTAATCTCTCGCGGAGTTCGGTTAGGGTCGACCGGCTCAATATAATCAATTGGGACCCGGTAAAATCTCTCGTTCCAAAGCTCTTGAAAAATGGCTTCGACCAAGGAGTCGTCAGAACTACCGGAGTCGTCAGAACTACCGAAGCTGTCCGAAGAGGATTCAATGACCATTCGCCCCCACCTAACAAAGAAAAGAATGTGCAAAAGCCCGTTAGCTATATGCTTAGGGGGAAAGCGAAAAAATCTAGTGCTCGGGACAGAATGGTCATTACTCCTCGGGGATTCTTGGCCTCGGTCTTTTTCAGAACCTTAGTTCTCGGGAATCATCGGCGTGGTATCTAAGTCTCTCCTATGGCATGAAGTTGAAGATAGGCTTCGGTATGATTTTAGGCCTCGGGAAGAATTTAGGGCTCGGGAAGAACATGAACAGTGGCAGGAAACGCCTGCACCGCCGCGAACCAGACGATGGCGGGCGGCGTCTCCGCCTCAATGCACCTCGAAAACAACAGAAAAGCTTGAAGAAATCAACAAAACTTAAAGATCAACATACCAGGGTCTCATGTGAAGATTCGCTGTCAAAGCGCTCGAAATCACGATCAAAGTCTGGGTTGAGCGGGGAGCAGCGGTTCGACGTCGTTAGAAGGGAGGATAGCGTCCTCTCTCTCCTGTCAACCTATTTATAATGGAACGTACAGAGGGTCGCGCGGGAAACAAAGCGTCATGCACCGGACCGTCGGATCCCTGACATGTGTTCCCATCGGACGGTCAGCAACCAATGGTCTGTACCGAGGCCAGACGCGCCGCCCACAGAGCCATTCGCACACTGACACGTGTCCCTGAAGGGACGTTTTGTACCAATCATTTGACATGTCACGTGACGAGACGACGCATGATGTCACCCACTTCGGCGATGATCGACACGTGGTTTCGGTATCGCATCTGTTAAGAGCCCGGTTACACCAACCCACGAGAGAAGTCGACTCCCCGATGCTTGGGGGTGGCGCTTAGGAAGTTGAGGGGCTATTGTAGGACCCTCGGTTAACATCTCGGTAACCGGGCTACATATCTCAAACCGATTGCAGGGATCCGGACCGCAGTCTGATAATGAAGTCCCCTTCGGTATCCGCCTCGGGGACAGCTCGGTCTTCGGTTGTATCCGGTCTCGGAGCTATCATCATCCATCCCTATTGCACCGGTGCTTCCAGAAGCATCAGAAGAGGCGGTTACTGCAAGTGGGACCCATGAGGATCATGCTCCTCACATAGCTGGCATAATCATTGGGATCTGACCCATGTGCTCCGTAACCGTCTCGTCCCCTACGTCATACGTGATGTCGCCCGAGGCGGTTACCCGAGCGTACCCTCCACGCGCTGGCTTGGAGATCAAGTAAACCTAGGTCTATAAATACGAAGAGATATATACCTGAAAGAGGTACACAATACTTTCCTAACCCTAGACCTAAACACTACCCCTGAGATCTAACTTGATCATCGGAGGGTCACTGGGCAATACCTTCCCTAGTGACTTGTTGCAGGTTCAGGGGCGGAAGCGCAGAGCTGTGAAGGAAGGATCCTAACCAGAGCCACGGTCAAGGTCCCGATAAATTGAACCCCTACAGTTACCGTTAATAATTTGTCTTTAATCTATATCGTCCAAAACAAAACACTTTGGATGGCTGACATTGCCCCCATAAACTTTATATCCGGGAGATCCTATTAAAAAGTTTTTCTTCTTCAAATGGCCCAAAATTGAGTTGAACTTGACTGACAAAGGCACTAGCTAGAGACTAGAGAGGATCGATACATTCCCATTTACTAATGGAAAATGACTAGGGACGAATGCTCATTTTAGCATCAAAAAGTTGTTACTTTAAAAGTTAGTTGGTTGTAAAAGGAGGAAGCTATGGTACACAGGGTATACCGTATGTCTAAATTATGACAATTTGTGATTTTCATTATGCCGATTTTTGGTTTTCTAATGCATATTTATGATTCTAATTACGACTTGTAATTTAAAATTTACCTGTTGAATAGGTCATTAGCAGGTTACCCATAATTAAAAAATCTTGTTATTATGTAACCATAATTATTCGTACCGGAATCTATAATACTTGTAGTCTTGTACCATAACCAAATATATGCGTACAATATCAAAAATTAAGTAATGCTACCCACAAATGTTATAACAACACTATAAATTGGCATTATCTTACCACAATGAGTCGTACCAAATTTTTTTTGACTCGTATGATATTCCGTAACAAAATCAAAATATGTCGTACCAGAATCAACAATTGTTATACTCAAGCCAAAAATATTTGTAAAATGCCACAAATTTTATAAAATAACCACAATTGTTATGACAACACCTAAAATTGTCATTTTCTTAACACAACTTGTCATATCAAAAGAAAACATATTTAAATATCACAAATTATATAATAAACCACAATTGTTATGACAATACCATAAATTGACGTTTTCTTACCACAATGTGTCATACCAAAGGAAATTAATTAAAATATTTCATAATAACACATGTCTAAAATACCACAAATTCAGTAATATAACCATATTTGTTATGACAACACCATAAATTGACGTTTTCATACTTATAACGTGTCGTATAAAAAAATTCAATCGAAATATTCAATTAACGATAGTTATAATTAGCAAAATATCATACCACAGATTCAGTAATATAACCAAATTTGTTATGACAACACCATAAATTGACGTTTTCATACTCACAACGTGTCGTATAAAAAAATTCATTCAGAATGTTTAGTTAACGATAGTTATAATCGGCAAAATACCATGCCATAACTAAATGTCGTTAGCGAATATCTTTTTAGTATGATCGAGATAGTTATAATCGGCAAAATACCATACCTTAACTAAATGTCATTAGCGAGTATATTTTTAGAATGATCGATCATAACTGTTAGAATATCAAGTCATACGATATTCAGCATTGTCACCAAAATTAGATATCATCAGATATCGACAACTGCGTAATTGAAAAATATTTAATGTATCCAGATACATTAAAGTCTAACAATGCACCACCCGAGCCCCATTTAAGGCATTTTTTTTCTGATTGGAATCGTCTATCTTTTGCATAATATGAATAGATCACATGTACCAAGAATGAAGTTGATCGCTTATCATTAAACCCATAATCAGAAAAAAAAAAATCTTTTACTATTGAATTTGGGTGCTGATGAAAGGGCTTTCTAAACCCTATCGAGACAAAAAATTACATGGATTTTTTAATCAACAAATATAACGAAATCAATGGTTTTGATCGTCATTATTGTGTCGCGGTTGCAAGTTAACCGTACATTCAGTTACAATAGAGAAATTGATTTCATATCAAATATATTGAATGTACAATTCTAAATGTTCTTTTGGAACGACACATTGTGATAAGAAAATGCCAATTTTTTGTATTATCATAACAATTCTGGTTATGTTATATAATTTGCAGTATTTTACAAATGAGGGAGAGAGAGAGAGAGAGTCAAGGAGGAGAGAACAACCTATAACCTGCTAAGCCATTTTTTCATTTTATTAATTGATTTAATAAATAAGTGGTCCGGATTATTCACTTTCAAATCCAAGGGTTTAATATCATTGTGCGTACGGTACACCCCCTAATAAGAGGTGTGTACCAAAGGACTACCCATTGTAAAATATGACTCACTCATCTCCAATTGTGAGTTCTAAAATAGTAGAACCAAAGAATCTTAAATATTAACT
This sequence comes from Rhododendron henanense subsp. lingbaoense, assembly GCA_020567845.1. Classification (NCBI taxonomy): domain Eukaryota; kingdom Viridiplantae; phylum Streptophyta; class Magnoliopsida; order Ericales; family Ericaceae; genus Rhododendron; species Rhododendron henanense. The sequence continues at coordinate 15,592,216 of CM036321.1, read as the reverse complement.
AACTTTTCCTCTACGTTATTTTTAGGGGTGACAAATTGAATCCAAACCCACCAACTAAAAAATAGACCCAATCCAATCCATTTATTAGTTGAGTTAGAATGGATCTCAATTGGACATTAATTGGGTTAACTTAAATGACCCAATAAGTCATGAACATAACCCACTAACAATAAAAAGTGCTTCTGTGTTTCTATCCGAAACTATGTGATCTGAAACTCAAAATCGCAGAAACCGCGTAAGCCAACACCATCAATCGGAGACGGGCTTTGGGGGGAGAGAGAGAGAGATGGGATTCCGATGTATTGAGTGTGGATTTCGGATAATTGGTAACAATAAAATTTGTCAAGTATTCTCCAGGAAACATCCGCCTTATGAAATGTGAATGTGTTCTCCTCTCTCTCTCTCTCTCTCATTATCCAATTTTTTTAGAATCAAGTCAATTTTGTTCAGTCTTTAAAATAGAAATGCAAAATTATTATTAAAGTTCACGAAACATAAAAACAGATTTTGCCTATTTATATAGGAGCTTTTTATGTTCAGTTCGCCTAATTCAAATGTCAGTCTCTCTAGCCTTAATAAAAAGAAAACCGATTCTTAAACCTCTTTCACGCTCATGCCATGTCGAGATACTGCAAAATCGAATCCAATTTATCGTAATCGAATAGTTAATATGCTGGTTAACTGAATTTCACAACTTTATATTCCATTATGTGGAATTTTGCAGGAGCTTGTACAGAGAATAACATCCAAGTTGGAATCGAGTCTTTGATCCCAGAGGGTAGCATGTGATTGAACAACATGTTCCGTCAAGCCACATTCTTTCAGATGGAAAAAAAAAATCAATGAAGAGAAAGATAAATTTATGAGGCCATAAATTTGGTCATTTTAATGAACTCGGTAATATGATAATTAAGTGTACAGGAGTAATTTGATCATTTTACTAGTATATAGGGATAGTATAGTAATTCTAGTATACAGGGGTATTTGAGTCATTTAGATGTACAGCGGTAATAGGGTGGCCGGTTAATTATTTTAGTGTACATGAGTATTTTAGTTATTTTAAATTTTAATATATAGAATGTAATTGGGTTAATGGGCGGGTCAGGTTTGATTTTAAATAAATGGGTGTATGGGTAATTAGACTCATTACTAATGGGTTGTAAATGGGTCAATGACCCATTAAAGACCCAACTTACTTACAAGGGAAAATGATGGCTAAGGACGCGTTTTGAAAATTAATACCCGCCAATGACATTTTCAGTATTAACAAATGTTCTTAGCTTGTCCTTGGCGGGTATTAATTATCAAAATACGTCATGGGCCGTCATTTTCCCTACTTACAACTTACCCAATTTGGTCCAAACCCACCCATTTGACACCCCTAGTTATTTCCCCCCAACTTAACTGCTCAACTATTACTTCTGCTCAAAAATAATTGTCACCATGTTTGCCGAACGAGGATTTTTTTTTTTTATAAATATTTTTAACTTCTATCCAAATTTTTCCCCAGCTAGTTTTCCTTTCACCTTATTTTTCGGCGACTATCAGATAACTCTGCCGAACTTTTTGGTAGATGGTAGTTGGATTTGGGTGAGGTGGCAAGGATAGCTATAGTCATTTTGGGATGGAAATATCCATCTCTATATCCATCAAATGCATTTTTCATCCCTATTTCCATGTCATTTGGAGATGAGACTAAGATTGAGATCGGTAATGATATGATATTGGTAATTTGCATATTTGTTTTACAACTGAATTAAAAAGATAGGATTGATAGTATGCATTTTTATTTTTGCCGTTATGCAAAGTTGAAGGATAACAACTACATCCTCCTATTTCAAATGCCTCGTTTGGTAGAACTAATACATGATATAATTGCTAGTATCTTTCTTCTATTTTTTGTTGGTTTAGAAAAATGAAAAGGTAAAATTCTAAATGCATTTTGTAACAGTAAAATCGTACGACATCCACTATATAATTTCCTAAGTTATCATACCATCGGCAGTTTCGATTTCATTTCGACCTTGAAATACGTAATAAATTCGAGATACCAATTTTGTCATTTATTGTTTTCTTGTTGTTGGTTAACAAAAAAAATAAAAAACTTTGGATAAACAGAACAAAAACTAAAAACTGTGGAAAAGGCTAAAATACTTAAACTAATAAAGTATATAATGCACTAAGCTAATAAAGTATATAATGCACTAAGCTAATAAAGTATATAATGCACTAAGCTAATATTTATTCTTGGATGTGTGCTGCCAATCCAAGATCTCGAACAAATGATTCGGGCTGTTCTATAGTTTTTTGGGTGACTTTGTAAGAAATCAGCTGAATTGAATATCTATAAGTGGTTGATCTAATCTTTCGAATTTTTCATTTAGACTTAATCAGAGTTACAACTCTCAATATTGAACGAAATATGAAAGACCGGATCAAACCCTTATGAATATTCAATTGAGCTATTTTTTTACAATGCTACCCGCAAAATATATGTTAAAGCTAAGGAGAGGCTCAAGTCATTTGTGTGCTACCTCCAATTGTCAAAGAGAAAACCATAAAGATCGGAAAACCGACACTTTTGGAACGTTGCGCAAAGAAAGAGATAAGAAGAGAAAATGATTAAATTAAAGAAGGAAAAGGCAGAGAAAGTTGAGAAGAAAATTAACTATTTGTTTTCTTCTTTACTTTTTCACGTTTCTTCTCTTTTTCCACAACCAAGCAGATAGTATAATGCAATTGGGTTAATGGGCGGGTCAAGTTTGATTTTAAATAAATGGGTGTATGGGTAATTAGACTCATTACTACTGGGTTGTAAATGGGTCAATGGCCCATTAAAGACTCAACGCACTTAAAACTTAACCAATTTGGCCCAAATCCGTCCTTTTTTTTTTTTTGATCCTAAATCCGTCCATTTGACTCCCCTACTTATTTCCCTCCAACTTAACTGATCAGCTATTACTTCTGCTAAAAAATAATTGTCATGTTTGCCAAATGAGGATTTTTTTAAAAAAAATATTTTTAACTTTTGTCCAAATTTTCCCCCAGCTAATTTTCCCTTCACCTTATTTTTCGGCGACTATCAGGTAACTTCGTCAAACTTTCTGGTAGATGGTAGTTGGATTTGGGTGAGGTGGCAAGGATAGCTATAGTCATTTTGGGATGGAAATATTCATCTCCATATCCATCAAATGCATTTTTCATCCCTATTTCCATGTCATTTGGAGATGAGACTAAGATTGAAATTGGTAATGATATGAGATTGGTAATTTGCATATTTGTTTTACAACTGAATTAAAAAGATAGGATTGTTATTAACATGTTTGTTTCAAATGGAATAGGATTGGATTGATATTATGCATTTTTATTTTTGCCGTTATGCAAAGTTGAAGGATAACAACTACATCCTCCTATTTCAAATGCCTCGTTTGGTAGAACTAATACATGATATAATTGCTAGTATCTTTCTTCTATTTTTTGTTGGTTTAGAAAAATGAAAAGGTAAAATTCTAAATGCATTTTGTAACAGTAAAATCGTACGACATCCACTATATAATTTCCTAAGTACGTTATCATACCATCGGCAGTTTCGATTTCATTTCGACCTTGAAATACGTAATAAATTCGAGATACCAATTTTGTCATTTATTGTTTTCTTGTTGTTGGTTAACAAAAAAAAATCAAAAACTTTGGATAGACAGAACAAAAACTAAAAACTGTGGAAAAGGCTTACTTAAACTAATAAAGTATATAATGCACTAAGCTAATAGTTATAAGGTTTATTTTTTATTCTAAGAAAAACAGAACGTAGGAAAGAAATATTTTTTTTGGAAAAAAGTGTTACGGAGTATATCACATAATTCCGAGGGTAAAAAACTTTGGATAGACAGAATGTATTTATTTTTAAGAAACTAAAAACGTAAAGCAACAGTAGGATGATCCTAATTAACTGGGAAGTTGGGTATTACGTTTGTTAACTAAGGGCAAATTGGTCTTTTTGCATCAATCTACTTGGGATTAAATTACCAACCGAAAATTACGTGTAGTAGTTTTGCACTCCTTAGGCTCCGTTCAGTTGCCAGGAATGTTGTACCGGAAAGTTATTCTCAGGAAAAGTTAAGTCAAGTGAAGTAAAGGAAAAAGAAATCTATTTTCTTGTGAGTGTTCATTTGACAGTTTTTTTTGGCAGAAAAACTGAAGTTTAGTAGTTCATTTGCCGAGAAAAGACACTTATGAGAAACTTCTTTATTTTTATTCCCATGGCTAATTTTAAATAAAAGTAACTTTGAGAGCTAAATAATAGGCTATCATATTTCAAAAATTAACACATACGGAAAATGTATTTTATCTAATGCAAAACTTTAACATGAAATGAAAAAATTGACTTACAATTCCTATTCAATTTGTTATATTTTGAATGGTCATGCAAATCTCCTATTTAAATTGACATTCTCTGATAATCAACCGTACAAATAAAGTTTAAAAAATAAGTAGATGATAACTAAATAAATAAATATTAAACAACCGTGCTTGATTAGTTGCCGATGCAAAAACTCACTGAAAATTAGTTAGTACAAAACAAAATTGAAGACTAATGACAATTAAATACTTCCAAAAAAAATAAACTACCAATTTTTTTCCACAACAATTATCTCAGAAAGCACCATAGTAGTCGAAATTATTGTTGCTCACGTAAATCTCGAAGTATCTTTCTAAGAACCTAATTTGTATTTTTTTGTTATTGGCGTCATTCACTTTTTTTCTTACCCGCCAATTATTTTGGCCCCACAATGGATAAAACTTTTCCCGTGATGCAAAATCCTATACTTTTGGCCGGATCACTTTTGCAAGAAAGTAAATCTTGCAGGAAAACTTAAAAACATGTTTCCTATTACTTTCCTGCCAACTGAACACTACAAAAGTTATGGAAAAGTTGATTTTTCCATCATTTCCTATACTTTCCTGGCAACTGAGGGGGCCTTAGGCTCAGTTTTTTTTTTGAAACAGTCAATTCATTCATTCATACCCGAAGGCAAACGATTATATCGCAATACAGGAATGCACCAAACTACCTAATCTGAGACACGAGTTACAGCACAAAGACACCAGGCTACAGACTCAAGGACACCCTGCAAAAGTAGCCGACACAAGTGTCAACATAAGAATCCCTACCGGGACAAGGCAGAGAGATACCAAACGTAATCCCAGTACAAACCATTAGGCAATAAGCACAGATGTAATTACAACAACAACAAAATACAAGCGAGAGAGAAAATATCTGCTCCCAAGGACACGCCTCAAGGGCCGTCGGCCGGAACTGGACCGGGTTACCCAATCCAGAGCTGTGGAATCCTTTGGGGGGCTCCGAGGCAAACCTTCGCTGCCACGCAAGGATTCGGGCGCTAAAGGCCAAGGCAACGCCGAGGAGAATCTCCGGCAGGCCAAACGCGCCCACGGCGGCCGAAGAACAAACACACCAACCCGCTAGATCTGTTGCTGACCATCAACCTAAACAGAGAGGGAATAGGAATAAGAATGTGATTATTAGGAATCAGATGACCAGAATCTTCAGTAGGAATAAAAATGTGATTATTAGGAATCAAATTCCTAGGGATCTTATTGAGTGAGAATAAGAATATGATTACTAGGAATTCCTAGGAATACAATACCTGAAGTAATTTTATTTCAGTGTTTGGATTAATTCAGTAACATTATGCAAGAATCATTTTTTTTTTTTTGAAATTTATCAAACTCAATATTTCCTTCTTTTTTATTGATTGAGCCATAAATGGGATAAGGGAGGGATCAGATTCCCACTCAATCTGGTAATGTGATTCATGATCCGATATGTCATCAGGAATCACAATCTAATTCCTGTCTCTCCCAAACATGGAAATTCTGAAAGTATGGCATCACATTTCTATTCGTGTTCCTTCTAAATGTCGAAATCATGGAAGTATAGTGTCACATTCCCATTCCTCCTCAAGATTTCTGCCATTCAAATTGAGCCTTAATTCCATTAAGGATTAACTGGAAACTTAATTCCCGCTAAGTTTGAGGTATAAAAGCAGGGGCAATCCTTGTGCGTGCATTTTTGGAGCTGCTCGTGGGAATTAAATCAAAAACCCGGACCAGCCCGTACTTCTCTCGATTACCAATACGTGTCCATGGGGTATTACCAATCCTCCCATGAGCTGGATTGCTAATACCCTCGGACTCGAAGTCCATATACTCATTTTGGGTAATCAAAAAAGGGTATTAGCGACTCCAAGGTCAAAGAGGGTTAATAAACGGGCAATGCCGGCCCAAGGTATTTGGATGTTTTAGGTCAAGTGGTAGAATAGTGCCCTACATAAATTTTTTTTTTTGGCAAAAAGACACTTAAAAAAAGTACCCTACCAGAATTTGAACTTAGGCATCTTATGTGGACGAGCAAACACTTTACCACTGAACCACCAAAGAAGTTTGTATTATAATTGCATACAGAAAATATATGTACTTATCTAGGAATGGGTGCCCCATTTTTTACCAAAATATGGAGGCCCAAGGTGGCGGCCTCCCCATTGGGCCAGCCCTGCAAACGGGGGTCTAACTCTTTCAATTTAATCGATGTGGAACTCAATCCTTCACACATGTTCCTAAATTATGTACATTTACTTGAACTTGTGCAACAACTTGCTCCCAATCTCATACACTAGAAAAGCTTCAGCAGCTGCATATTTGACCATATCATTGGAAAGCAATCCCAGTCTCCACCAAAGCCATTTTACATTCTTAGGTTTCTCCAAGCTACCTTCTTCCCCCCAAACCGCCCTCGCCAACCTTTGTGCATCGTACCTCAAAAGATCACACCCGAGTTCAGAACGTCGTGAGGGAGTTCGGTTCCTCTGCGAGCCCCTGTTTGCCACCTCAAGGTCCTGCAGGTCGACCTGCCTTCGTGTCAAGAACTTGTTTTCCTTCTCAAGCTTAGCTGCTCTTTTGTCAATCCAAGCCTGCGCCAGGTATCAAGAACCCGTTTTCCTTCTCGAGCTTTGCCATGGTTTTATCAATACCAATGCCGACCACATGGGTGTGACTGTCGCAGAAGAAGTCTTTGAGAACTTTAGAGCTCCGATCAGGTTCTAGTTCGAAGAGAAGGCAATGCCGGCCAACACATAGTTGCAAAAGCTCGTAATAATCATCCTTTCGGCTGCCATCACACACACACACACACAGAGGCTAGGGATTACAAAAATTTACGAGCTTAAATGGTTTTGTAGCATTTGCTTCCATGGGAGGTTTTCACTGCTCATCATGGAGGTGCTTCAATGGTTAGAAATTCATTCCTCACGATAATACACTTTACATGTATCTAATCTTTTTTGCTGCTTCTAATTGAGATGACTGTGTTGCACTTATGAGCTGTAGTACAGTACGTAAAATAGTCCAGATGCATGTAAGATGGTCAGGACATATGGTCTAATTGTTCATCGCTCCCGAAGGACTGCCATGTGGTGCACACCACACATTCTCATGGCGTCCCCAACTAAATGTATGAACCTTACATAAATATTGGCGTTGGAATGATCCGTGGCACCACGTGACTGTGCTCCAGGACTATTCAATAGTTACTCTACATTAATCTATATCTATCTATATAATATGACAGGGAAGTTTTTGAATCCGTATATTTTCGACCATTAGATTGGTACACATTTTTTCAACGGTTGAAATTTGTGAGTAGTATTGCTAGAAAAATATTTGGAAAGAATTAATGAAAGGAAACCTAAAATATTCATTCCGATAAAAAAAGAAAACCTAAATGGTATTTGATTTAGCCCTTCTAAAAATCAATTCATATATATCTCCAAACCAATCGATTTATGGGATCGTTTATGTTTTCCAAAAACAATTCTCCCTCCTTCCCTTTATCTCTCACAGTCTCAAGAAAGCACGAGATTTACTCATATTATGTATATTCTTTACTCCAACACAATTCCTGAGTCAATTACTTCTTTCTGTATTTTTTCTCCCTCTCTATTTTTATTTTCCTAGCACAATACCAATGGTTCTATGTTGGAATATGAAATATATGTTTCTATTTGGACTTAGAGGTTCAAACATCAAAAGAAACGAGATTTATCCATGAGTATGTTCTTTACTCATATTGGATTTCTTTTGGAAAAAATTGGGAGAAAAAATATGAGTGAGAGAATAGTTTTGGGTCTTTTACGTTTTTTTTTTTTTTTATGTTAATCCTAAGATTGTTGTTTTCTTCTACCTTCTTCTTTCTTTCTAATATTTTATTGCAAGAAAGATCAGCAAAAATATATTTAGAGAAATTTAGAGTTGAATTCGAGGTACTACTAATGTTTTTTTTAATCCGAAACTACTACAATTTATTTTTTCTACGGAGATTGCCCAATCTATTTTTTTAAATTTGTAATCTAAACAATTTAACTTAGTCGATATTGTACCAACTGCTAACAGTGAGCCGCGAATTTGTTTAATAAAATGTATTGCGATTGCTTGTTTAAAAACACATGCAAATATTCACTAGGTTAAAATAATTAATACTTTAAATTAATTGTGCCACACAATACACTGGTTTCCAAGCTCGAAATAATTAAGTTATGGTGAATTTTCTTTCGGTTTACCCCAACGCACAGATATTGAGTCTGTCATGATTTCTTTCTATTAGGAGTGCCGAAGGCACACGGGTATTAAGTCTGTCATGATTTCTTTCTGTTTTTCTTACATGTCTTAGTTGAGTTATTTGAATTTTCTATTCGTGTAAATATCTCATTCTTTGATGTGTCCAGAGTTGCAAGATGAGCATTGAGAATGAAATTAATACGCTTCCAGTGATTAATTGTGTTGAGACACATGTGGATAATCAGATAGCAGTTGTAGAGCAAAATATGGAAATTGACCAACTAATTGGTAAGCATTCTTTTCACAAGCATTTTTTCCACGACAAGGATATCTGTGTATACCATATAAACTGCGATTTTTATCCTGCTGACGTGAAAATATATATACTATTCAAAAATACTGCAATATTTTTCAGATGAACATTTTAATGTGTGCCCGACACCTGGAAGAGTTAGCTTGCATGAAAATGCAGTAGAAGCAAGCGAAGAGAAAAATATTGAGATTGACCCAATAAATGGTATGTATTTATAGAATCCAATACAAAAAAAGTAGTGTTTAAAAATATATTCATTTTAACCTGAATTTTAAAAGATATATATATTTCAAGACAATAAAATTAATCAAACCCAAATTGCTTTGCACATAGATGTGGAAAATAATCTGCAGCTGCCACCCGAAATAGTTCAGTCACAAGGGGATGCTCAAAGATTAAGTGGAGTGTCAAATTTAAATGGTAGCTCATCAAATGGTAAGCACTGTATATTTTGTTATTAGCAGTTTTGTTCTTTCATGTTTTGGAAATGTCGCTTTGTTCATCTCTATATTTTGTTAAATGTTGATGGTGTGTATGTGATATAATTGTCCCTTATCCCCATTTTGCTGACTTTCATCCAAATGGAATTACATGGAAAGTCAAAGCTCGATTGGTAAGAATGGTAGAAGTGTTTAATTAGCTTTTACCACATGCAACGCTGATATTGGTTTTACTTGATGACCAGATAATATAACATCCTATTAAAGGCGATTAATGGGTATTGATATCTTAATATGTTTAAATTTTTATTATAATATGCGTAATTTAAAAAAAAAATGGCTGCTATTGGGTGATGCTATGGAGGCAAGTGTAGGGCCCGAAAAAGTATACTATTTCAGGGAGCATCTTTATGAGGGTAGGGTCTACCTTTTTAAAGGAGCCAGTATTGTACCAGCTGATGAGAAGTTCAATCTGGTACCGTACCACTACAAAATGTGTTTTACTAATGATACAAGAGTAGAACATGTATATATCACATGTGATAGGACACTCCTTCATTGGGCTTACAGTAAAAGATTACAAGATATCCATCATTTTGCCAACAACTATGTGCAATTGATAGGTACGTTGTTCTATGGCTATATTACTTACGTAGTACACCTAGAATACTGAGCAAATAAAAGTCCACCATTTTTAATTACAATAAGTTAATTTTTTTTCCTTGGCTATATGTGTTATTCTTCAGATGTGGTTAGATTAGTAATCACTGTCACTGAACATCGAAGTACTAGAAATGAGGAATCTATGGTGAGAGATGTGGTGTTGCTTTGATAAAGGGTACTCTAAATCATTTGTGCGCGTAAAATCTATTACAACAATTTGAATTTAATCTCTATTGACAAATTGATAACAGTATGACGTTTGTTCGACTTACTTTGTGGAATGAATTTGCATTAATGAGAGATGAGATGCGTCTGCTTGAAACTCTGCACCAAAATAATGTTTTGTTTGTTACGGGGTTGAAGGTCAATGATTTTCATGGTAATAGTTCTCTGAACCCGTGTGAATTTTTTTAATAATAATTTAAAAACTCGATTAATAATTTTAAAATTTTAACTTCTAGTTCCGTACCTTAGCACTTGCAAAAAGAACAAATTATATGTTAACCACTCATTTTGTACATACGGGATTCCTGAATGGTAAGTTGGATATTGAGCGAATCAATTTGTATGTTTTTTAAGACTAAAAAACATACAAATTGATTCGTTCAATATCCAACTTACCATTTTGTATGTGTTTTAGTCTTAAAAAACATACAAATTGATTCGCGCACTCAATATCCAACTTACCATTCAGAAATCCTGTCTGTACAAATTGAGTGGTTAACGTATAATTTGTTCTTCTTGCAAGTGCTAAGGTACGGAACTAGAAGTTAAAATTTCAAAATTATTAATCAAGTTTTTAAATTATTATTAAAAAAATTCACACGGGTTTAGAGAACTATTACCATGAAAATCATTGACCTTCAACCCCGTAACAAACAAAACATTATTTTGGTGCAGAGTTTCAAGCAGACGCATCTCATCTCTCATTAATGCAAATTCATTCCACAAAGTAAGTCGAACAAACGTCATACTGTTATCAATTTGTCAATAGAGATTAAATTCAAATTGTTGTAATAGATTTTACGCGCACAAATGATTTAGAGTACCCTTTATCAAGCAACACCACATCTCTCACCATAGATTCCTCATTTCTAGTACTTCGATGTTCAGTGACAGTGATTACTAATCCAACCACATCTGAAGAATAACACATATAGCCAAGGAAAAAAAATAACTTATTGTAATTAAAAATGGTGGACTTTTATTTGCTCAGTATTCTAGGTGTACTACGTAAGTAATATAGCCATAGAACAACGTACCTATCAATTGCACATAGTTGTTGGCAAAATGATGGATATCTTGTAATCTTTTACTGTAAGCCCAATGAAGGAGTGTCCTATCACATGTGATATATACATGTTCTACTCTTGTATCATCAGTAAAACACATTTTGTAGTGGTACGGTACCAGATTGAACTTCTCATCAGGTACAATACTAGCTTCTTTAAAAAGGTAGACCCTACCCTCATAAAGATGCTCCCTGAAATAGTATACTTTTTCGGGCCCTACACTTGCCTCCATAGCATCACCCAATAGCAGCCATTTTTTTTTTTAAATTACGCATATTATAATAAAAATTTAAACATATTAAGATATCAATACCCATTAATCGCCTTTAATAGGATGTTATATTACCGGGTCATCAAGTAAAACCAATATCAGCGTTGCATGTGGTAAAAGCTAATTAAACACTTCTACCATTCTTACCAATCGAGCTTTGACTTTCCATGTAATTCCATTTGGATGAAAGTCAGCAAAATGGGGATAAGGGACAATTATATCACATACACACCATCAGCATTTAACAAAATATAGAGATGAATAAAGCGACATTTCCAAAACATGAAAGAACAAAACTGCTAATAACAAAATATACAGTGCTTACCATTTGATGAGCTACCATTTAAATTTGACACTCCACTTAATCTTTGAGCATCCCCTTGCGACTGAACTATTTCGGGTGGCAGCTGCAGATTATTTTCCACATCTATGTGCAAAGCAATTTGGGTTTGATTAATTTTATTGTCTTGAAATATATATATATCTTTTAAAATTCAGGTTAAAATGAATATATTTTTAAACACTACTTTTTTTGTATTGGATTCTATAAATACATACCATTTATTGGGTCAATCTCAATATTTTTCTCTTCGCTTGCTTCTACTGCATTTTCATGCAAGCTAACTCTTCCAGGTGTCGGGCACACATTAAAATGTTCATCTGAAAAATATTGCAGTATTTTTGAATAGTATATATATTTTCACGTCAGCAGGATAAAAATCGCAGTTTATATGGTATACATAGATATCCTTGTCGTGGAAAAAATGCTTGTGAAAAGAATGCTTACCAATTAGTTGGTCGATTTCCATATTTTGCTCTACAACTACTATGTGATTATCCGCATGTGTCTCAACACAATTAATCACTGGAAGCATATTAATTTCATTCTCAATGCTCATCTTGCAACTCTAGACACATCAAAGAAGGAGATATTTACACGAAAAGAAAATTCAAATAACTCAACTAAGACATGTAAGAATAACAGAAAAACGGAAAGAGAAATCATGATAGACTCAATACCCGTGTGCCTTCGGCACTCCTAATAGAAAGAAATCATGACAGACTCAATATCTGTGCGTTGGGGTAAACCGAAAGAAAATTCACCATAACTTAATTATTTTGAGCTTGGAAACCAGTGTATTGTGTGGCACAAATAATTGGGACAAATAATTTAAAGTATTAATTATTTTAACCTAGTGAATATTTGCATGTGTTTTTAAACAGGCAATCGCAATACATTTTATTTAACAAATTCGCGGCTCACTGTTAGCAGCTGGTACAATATCGACTAAGTTAAATTGTTTAGATTACAAATTTTAAAAAATAGATTGGGCAATCTCCGTCCATTTAACCCAAAAAAATCAAACCCTTTTTACTCAACTGTAAAAAAAAATAGATTAAACAAAAGAGGAGATAGAGAGAGAACCATGCATTGGGGGTACACCGAAAGAAAATAATAAAATATCTATACAGATAAATTGAACCACTCACTTCAATTCATGTAGTCTTGGAAGCTTCCAACTACATAAAAATTTCTCCCACAATTTTACTCCACCTGAATCTACCACTACACCCCAAAATTACCACTTCCGGATTGGTTCCTTTCCTCCAACTTCCTAGGCTACCTACCAACAAATTCATGGGTTGCCCTTTGCAGTATTGAAATGTGATAGAGTTATAGCTTTCAAAAGAACACTTCATGACATCTATATGATGGAAAAGATTAAAATAAAGAGGTCACTGTTTTACGGAGGAAAAAAGATTTGACAAAAGCATGATTAACTTACACATTAAAATAATCCATGTTGGTGCCAATGTGTAGGCATATAATTGTAGCAAAATAGTATTCATGAACATTAGCAGTAGTTTCGGATTAAAAAAAAAAACATTAGTAGTACCTCGAATTTAAGCTCAACGCCAAATTTCTCTAAATATATTTTTGCTGATCTTTCCTGCAATAAAATATTAGAAAGAAAGAAGAAGGTAGAAGAAAACAACAAAATTAGGATCAACGTAAAAAAGACCCAAGATTGTCAAAAAAATAAAAAACGTAAAAGACCCAAAACTATCCTCTCACACTCATATTTTTTCTCCCAATTTTTGCCAAAAGAAATCCAATATGAGTAAAGAACATACTCATGGATAAATCTCGTTTCTTTCGATGTTTGAACCTCTAAGTCCAAATAGAAACATTTATTTCGTATTCCAACATTGAACCATTAATTGGTATTACACTGGGAAAATAAAAACAGAGAGGGAAAAAAATACAGAAAGAAGTAATTGACTCAGGAATTGTGTTGAAGTAAATAACATACCTAATATGAATAAAGGACATACTCATGGATAAATCTCGTGCTTTCTTGAGACTGTGAGAGATAAAGGGAAGGAGGGAGAATTGTTTTTGGAAAATATAAACGATCCCATAAATCATGGGATTAATTAGTAATAGGATTTTTTGGGTAACTTTAAATTAGGTATTGGAATTCAAAATGAGAGCCTCTTTTCGCACCCCCCCCTGACACACACCCCCCCCCCCCCCCCCCCCCCCCCCCTCCTCCGGCCCCACCACCTTTCCCCCCCTTTCCCTCTTTGCCCCTCCCCTCCTCCCCTCTGTTTTCGCTTTTCTTTTCTTTTTGTTTTACTTTTATTAGTTTTTTTTTATTTTAAAAGTAATAATTACTGTTTTATTTATTTTTTACTTTTACTAGTTTTTTTTATACTTTTAAAAGACTTTAATTACTGTTTTAGTTTTTTTTTTTTAACTTTTACTAGTTTTTTTTGTTTGCTTATGAAAGACTTTAATTACTGTTTTTGTTTTTTTTTTAAACTTTTACTAGTTTTTTTTGTTTTACTTTTAGTAGTTTTTTGTTTTACTTTTAAAAGACTTCTTACTATAATTTTAATTAATAAATGAATAATTAAAACATAACTTATACTAACATAACTTGTACTAATCCGCTCGGTTTCATGAAGTCAAAGCTCGTTCTTCTCGTCTCTCACGAGCTCTCCCTTTCTGGTATCGAGAAAATAAAATAATCTGAAAGCACCTATAGAAAAAGGCCACATGTTGGTAGAATTGAAGATAATGAGTCAAAGTGAGATGTTATAGTCTTTTGCAACGTCTCAACATTATTGGATATGATAACGTCACGTGTGGCACATGTAGATTTGGATAAAGATTTGACGAAGTCCAATCACGTGCATTCAAATTACTTTTGGACGGTTCGGATTGAAAAATCAATTTTGACCGGTAAAAATAAATCGTGACTGGTCAAAATTGAAAAGTAATCTCAATCATTGATTGTTGAAATAGACCATCCCATACATCATCAAGCACCACCAAATATCGACGTCCTTTCAAGTAATCACGCAAATGAGGCTCCAAATCTTCTTCTTTCATCTTCTCCAGAAACTCTAATTCCTCTTTGTTGCTC
The DNA here is from genome assembly GCA_020567845.1 of Rhododendron henanense subsp. lingbaoense. Classification (NCBI taxonomy): domain Eukaryota; kingdom Viridiplantae; phylum Streptophyta; class Magnoliopsida; order Ericales; family Ericaceae; genus Rhododendron; species Rhododendron henanense. The sequence continues at coordinate 15,577,169 of CM036321.1, read as the reverse complement.
GGCCTTTTGAAAGATTTTATGGTTGATCGAAGAAGATCTTAGATGTTGCTCGGCCTTTTTTTTTTAACTTTTACTATTTTTTTTTTGCTTATAAAAGACTTTAATTACTGTTTTTGTTTTGTTTTTTTTAACTTTACTAGTTTTTTTTGTTTTACTTTTAGTAGTTTTTTGTTTTACTTTTAAAAGAGACCTGAACCAGTGCGAAAATCTTATTTTTCTAAATGAGTGGTTATAGTTGAAAATAAGAAGATAAAATGAAATCAGAATAAGTGGTTAGAAATAAAATCGATAAAAGATATAAATAAACAAATAAATAATTACTCACGTATATAATATTAAATAATTTAAAAATACATATAAAGAGTAAAAAAATAAGTGTTCCGATTTTTAATTCATTTGAACCGGTGCGAAGATCTTATTTTTCTTATCATTTCATCCTAAATGGTCGTAATGAATTTTTGGCTTTAAGGCCTTCCAATAAGCACCCTAAGAGAGACCTGAATTAAATAAAGAGCCTTAGGATACTTGTTGAACGGCTTTCAAGCCAAAAATTTACTATGACCATTGAAGATGAAACGCTTAAAAAAACAAAATCTTTGCACCGATTCAAGCGGATTGAAAATTGAAACACTTAAATAATATTAAATAAATAAAAATGAAAAAAGATATACAAGTTATTAAGTAAATAAATGAGAAATAATAAAATGGGTTGAATTATTGCCGTGGGAGAATTATTGCGGGGGGGGGGGTTATTTTGGTCTGGGGGGTGGGGTCCGAGGGGGGTGCGCGTGTCAGGGGGGGCGCGCAAAGAGATTTGCTTCAAAATTCAAACCAATTCTGAAGAATTTTGTATATATCGCATGCATACAGTTTTGTATATATCCCAAGTGATATGTACGTATTGATTTTTAAAAGGCTAAATCAAATAGTCTTTAAGGTATCATGGGATTACCTATGGATTGGTTTAGAGATATATACGAATTGATTTTTAGAAGGGTTAAATCAAATACCATTTAGGTTTTCTTTTTTATCGGAATGAGTATTTTAGGTTTCCTTTCATTAATTCTTTCCAAATATTTCTCTAGCAATACTACTCGCAAATCTCAACCGTTGAAAAAATGTGTACCAATCTAATGGTCGAAAATATACGGATTCAAAAACTTATCTGTCGTATTATATAGATGACTTGTCTAGTAAAGAGAAAAATAAGTACTTAAAAAATAAGAACATTAACGAAACGGGAGCTAAGTAATGGGCACAAAATGGCCCGAATTCATTATGTACGTAGCAAGTGATGGTCTTGGGTTCTCGTAACGATTGGTAAGTGTTATAGTTTTGTACTTGCGAATTCTCATGATAGTAAGTAATTTTTGTGGCTTTGCCTTTAAAGTTATTTTAACTCATTAAGTTTTTTTTTTTTTTTTGGTCAAAGATTTAAACTCGTAATTAACATGTATCTTGTTAAATATTCATATCTTGAAAAATGTGTAAGGGCCCATTTTTGAGAATTCGAATGGGCCTACCAAAAACTCGGGGCTGGCCCTAATACAAGAGAGCAAAGAGAAGGAACCGCAGGGGAGGAATGTTTGTGGACCAAATAAACAAAGTTTAAAAGGTCCATATATTGACTACTATTATTCCTATTTCCTATGGTTTCTGTTCTAAATCAATTTCTAAGCAAATCCATTTTGATGGCTTCTGTACTTGTATCTATGCACTTCAGCTATACATATACCCGGAAGTCTAACTGCACAGATTACGATGTCGGGCCCATTAAAGATCCCAATCGTTCATTAAACTTAAATTATCGGTCATACGCAAAAAATCAACTCAATCTGATACCGATACCTATAGGTGCTCGAAATCCAATCACATTCAGATTACAAAACCTTTATTTTGCGGAGTGGTGAAATTCTTGAGATCAAACGGTTAGGGGAAAATGGGGGCAAGAAAATCTCACAATTCTACTTTTTAGAGATAGATCCGGACAAAGATGCATCGAACTGTCGAAAACATCCTTGGGCACTAGAATGACTAAATAAAACAATACAACAAAACGTACCACAAATTCTCGTAAGCAGTAAAAGGAAACTAGAAGCTGAAACCATTCTGTGAGCTCGGAATTCCCACCCTCAAAAAAATATTTTACATCTAATGAACGGTTCGGATTATTTGCGTGGGACCCGTTGTGGGCTACCACATTGTAATTAATTGAAGCAGTTGACGGAGAAAATGGCAGAGAATGGGCAGTTATATATAGACGGTGATGGTTAGTTACTAGAATGCTAGTTGATAGATCTATCCCCAAACGCTCAACATGTACTCAAGATTAATTGGTGGGTAATATCGGAATTTAAAGTGTGAGCCAAACTCAGTTTTCAGTCCATATAATTAAGGTGCTCTCACTTAAGAACGAACCAATCGGCTGCTATTTCCATTGTATTAGTGGTCTTGGGGCACCGTCACATGATGATTCAACACATTTTTTTTTTGTCATTCATTCATGTAAATGTGTGGTGAAAAAAGATGTAAGGGCACCACGTGGCAGCGCCCTAGTAATTACTTTTGTTTGAAACATAAATTACATAATAGTAAAAGTTGAATTTCTCGTGTATACCTTTGGATTTGTAAGGGACGTTGGAGTAGGTTAGACTTCGATCCATCGGCACATAGACCAACGACGATTGTTTGCCTGTTTCTCTTCCGCATATTACTTGTACATCACGTATCCATCGCTTGAGTCGGAGTTCCGATGTCCCGATGGTGGTTGTGATGGCTTTGCCGCCGACGGTGACGGTGCAAGTGTTTGTGCTCTTCTCTCTCTACTGTGATTTCCATGGTTGCTTCCTCTCTCCTCTTTGCTACTATACTAGGGCTAGCTACTGTGGTTGTTTCCTACGTAATACGTAGTATTGCTCAAACTCAACGAAACTAGGAGTCGAGACGTAGTAATTAATAAGAATCGGACTACTATAGTAATAGGGAAAAGAAATCAATCAAACAAGAAAGAAAGAAAGAAAATACTCCGTAAAACAGACAATCAAAAACAAGACAAGCGATATATGTGCATGGTTGCGATTTAAGCAAATTGCTTAATCGAAATTCACTTGGTGTTAGGGGGTTAATTTTACTATGATGAAAGAGATACTAGGGTTACAATGGAGGAAGTCGTATGTGTTCATTTTATAGTTCCAAAGTAAACGCATATATACACAGAAAACCCTAATAAATAGAGGTGTCGAATGGGCCGTGCTGGCCCAGCCCATTTAGCTTTGTGTACCCGTGTCGGCCCGTTTACATTATCGGACCGTGTCGTGCTGTTTTTTAATCATCTCGTGGCATGCCGTGTCCGTGCTGGCCTATTTGCAACCGAGTTTTATCGGACAAAAAAATTGTGTAACAACTATATATATATATATATATATATATATATATGTGTGTGTGTGTGTGCGCGCGCGCGCTTATTGTAATTAGTGGTATTTAATTATGTAGTACTAATTTTAGTTTTCTATGATTAATAACATAGCGAATTAATTTATTTAATAAAATTTAAAAATAGTATTTGTTGTGTCGTGCCCCGTGCCCTTTCGTGTCCGTCTAAGACCACGGTTGTGCCGTACCGTGCCCGGCCACTTCCATACCGTGTCCGTGCCAGTCTAAAATTGTGCCCGTGCCGTGTCACATTTTAACATGTCGTACCAGCCCGGCCCGTTTGGCACCTCTACTAATAAATGTTGAAATGCACGTTTTCGCTTGCCCGATCATCGACACACCATCCGGACGGGATTTACTGAAGTGCCAATCTTCAATCCTGCACGAGCCGTCTGAACGGGATTCATTGAAGGGAAAATGACGGCCCATAACGTGTTTTGATAATTAATACCCACCAAAGACATGCTAAGAACATTTGTTAATACTGAAAATGTTCTTGACGGATATTAATTATTAAAATACGTCCTTGGCCGTCATTTTCCCTTTATTGAATCACACCGTATCCAGATCAGCTCTCCACATTTTAACAACTAGGTGGACTGGAGCATTGAGCCCGAGCCCGTGAGCTTACCGCGGGTCCTATTTTTATATTTCTACCCGGCCTATAGCTCTGAGCATTTGAATCCAATCTAAATCCGAACAAGCAACATTGCCACATTGGTATAAAGCCAAATCAAATATGGTCCGATGCACATGGGTTTATTAGTGCTAGCAAACGGGACCTATGTAAAAAGGCGTAAATATCTCCGAAGAATATTTTCTCAAAAAGTTTACAAAAGTTACAGAAGAGATTGAAAATGGTACAGTAATGATTAATTAAAGAAAAAACTTATTGGGGACCGTGCCGAGAGGGAGGGACTAGGGAGTGGTTCTGGAGAACAAAAGCGAACAAAGACAGAGGTTATCTTCAATGCCCAAAAATTGATCGAGATGTGCAAAAATTGATCTTGAAACATGAGTTATCAAAAAAAAATAGAGAGATGCTACATACACTACCATCCATCCACTACATCATCCACTACATTTTTTGTGGGGCTCACCCCGGGTCCCAAAAAAATACAAAAAAATGTCCATAAATTTTAGAATAATATTTTATGTGGCCCTGTTAAAAATCAGCTCTAACTGATGTCAATAAGTATTATTTCTTGATTTGTAGGTGCGAAACTGCTCAACTGCATAGTTTCGCCCCTACGAATCAAGAAATAATACTTACCGATATTTGTTGGAGCTGATTTTTTACAGGACCCAATAATATATTATTTTAAAATTTATGAACATTTTTTTGTATTTTTTGAGACCCGGAGTGGGCCCTATAAAACATGTAATGAATGGTGTAGTGATTGAATGTAGTATACCTAGACTTATTGAAAAAAATATACTACTACTACTTTTGAAGAGAGGAGCGTCTGAATATGAACCTTTATTGGCCAATCCAAAGGATGGGGGGGGTGTGGCCCAGCCTTCTTCATCCACACGTGAATACGCTCCCCCGTTGGCCCTTACAATCAAGTTCACGGGTATTTTTACATGATCAGTACTTATTAACACGAAAAGCTTATCAGCTGTGTGTGCATGTGGACCAAACATTTCACATTGATGCATATATACATATATAGATCATCAATTTATGTAACATTCATGTCATGCGTCATAGTATTCATAAATTTACATGAGATGAATTGCACATTGATGAATTGCATGGTATAGAGGATTTTTTTGAATTATAATTATATATAATTATTATATATATTATAATTGCGGTAAATCCGAAATGGTATCTGATATTTGACCGGTACCGATACGTACCGTACCAGTAGAAAAATCGGTATCCTGACCGGTACGGTATTCAGAACATTGGTTTTTGACCACAAAACATTTGAAATTATCTCTACCCTTATCTTTGTAAATCCCCATTCCCAATTAATCTAATGGAATTTTAAAGTCGGTATCCTGACCGGTACGGTATTCAGAACATTGGTTTTTGACCACAAAACATTTGAAATTATCTCTACCCTTATCTTTGTAAATCCCCATTCCCAATTAATCTAATGGAATTTTAAAGTGCATTTACACCCCCCACCCCCCCCCCCCCCCCCCCCCCCCCCCCCATCTCTCTCTCGATCCGTTCAGTTGTCGAAAATGTTGTGTGAGAAATTAGATCCTAGAAAAAGTAAAGTGCGGTGAAGTAATTAAAGAAAAGTGAAATTTATTTTCTTGTGTGTGTTCCTTTGACAAAAAATCTTGCAGGAAAACAAGAATTCCTTCATTTTGGTAAGACCCATTTTGCGGGAAAGTGTTTCCCAATGTGAAAATTGAAGCTAGTTTCTACAACTTTTCTAGTAGATGAACACACAAAAAGTTACAGGAAAGTTAATTTTTTCATACTTTCTTATCCTTTCCGTGCAACTAAACGGGGCCTTAGCGAAATATCTATCTATTTATTTACTATACTATGTCATTTTAAGATAATTTAGCATTGTAGTGCAAATATTAAACCCTGGTGGAGAAAAATGTTCCCCATGAATAGATATTACGTCCTTATGCAAATTTTGTTACATTTCTTATGACGATGGTAGGTTATTTTGTAGTGGAAGTCAAAGGGTATGATTACCCCATTCAAGATTAGGACACTATAAAAGTTACTCCGTCAATACTAAATTGTTGGGACCATTATTGCGGTGTTCTAAAATATTTGTCATTATTAAAGTGCCAAAATATAAAGTGGTTAGTCTTACAAAATTATTCTTTATAGATCCTATGAGGGTCCTAAATTAGCCAGAATATGGAGATAATGATGAAAATGGTGGATAGCAAAAGGTATTAATAATGGATGTTATTAACGCTTCAGCGAATTAGTGTACGAATAGTAAACGTAATAGATGTAGTAGCCGCATTAATTATACATTATAATCTTTGGCTCCTATAAAGACAAGAGTAAATGGTAATGTAAGGAAGAAGATGAATCCAATTGATACTGTAGATTAATTATGTTTCTGATAGTTCTGGAAGAACTACAATTTACATATATTGAGTTTATTATTGTTTTTACTTTTTGCAAGTATTTTTTTAATATTCACTTAGTTTTATGACACGTTATCAGCACAAGTCTCTACCAGACTGAGAAGGTAATGAGTTAAATTTCACATTGATATTTATCTGTGTTTATGTTCGTCTGTTTAATATGCGGTATAAAGATATACATGCGTACGTACATAGATTTGCATATATATTACAAGTTAATTATTGACAAAGGAAAAAAATGTTCTACCAGAAGTAATTCCTTGATGGATGATCCACTCGAAGTATTCTTGCTATTAATAAATAAGTAAGTAATTTGAATTCTGGTAACAATAAACACTCGAAGTATTTATTATCAAAAACAAAAGTACTCGAAGTATTTATTTATGAGTACATGTAACGTGAATAAAAGAGAATTGTAAAATAATCATGAGTTGATTGATAAAAGTGAAGGGTTCGTTTGAGTTCTTGAATATCGATATAGTATTTGTGCTTTATCATATGATCCATTATCATCCGAAGTCTTGTTTCTCATCTATATCTGTCATCTCATTTGCATATAAAGCTTGTAGAGATTTTTTTTTATTGTGTTAGTATAGCTTAACGTCCTTTCATATTTTTCAGGTACAAAATAGGGACTGTAACATGGAGACTATTGGAGAGCATGACATGTATGTATGACATATTTTTTTGAAAGCTTTCACCGAAGAATCTCTCTATCATCTCTTGTAAATCATATTTTAGGATGTAACTGTAACTTTTGACGTTGGATTACTGTAAACCTTTTGTTGAACCTTTCTTATTTCGTACTTATGTAACATTCGGCCGTGGGGCCTTAAAGTGTCAATTTTGAAACTTATGGTGCTGGAATTACAAATCTGCGAAATGGACATTGCAAACTCTTTTAGGGATTATGTACGTCACTGTGAGATTTAATTTATGGAAAGTTATCTTTATTTATGTTTAAAATTGATGGCATGATATATGCGCAATGGTCTTGGTATAATGTTTTATACTCTGTCTTGTTTGCGAGAATGCGAAGGGAAAAAGAATAAAATAAAATAGTTCAATTTCTTTATTCATTAGATAGATCAAGCAAAGTTACACTTCGAACCCGACATCTATCTATCTCTCTCTCTCTCTCTCTCTCTCTCTAACCCTAAAGAAGTCGCCGTCCCGCATCTCCTCCTTCCCCTCTCCCTAGGGTTTTACGCCCCAATGTGTGACGGGAGGGGAGGGATTTCTCCCCTCGTGGGGTTTTTCCATCTCCCAATCTTAGATTTCGGAGGTTTTCTCTCATTCCCCATCCTCTTCCTCCCAAAACCACCATTCGCCGCCCCTCCTTCACCTCTTCCGCCGTGTAGTCCGACGGCTTTTGGAGGTAGTGCCTTGCAAATCGTGGTCGCCAGAGGCGTCCTCCCCCGTCAGAGTAGGAGATCTAGGTTGGTGGATTAAGCCTGCTCCGGTACGGCAAACTTCGTTCGGTTCTGTTACTGATTTTTTTCCTTTTTTGTTCTCTTCTTTGGTGTCCCTAGTGTGGGATTCTTCTCGTTTGTGGGGCTTCTATCACCCCTATTTAGGTGTTTTTGGTTGTTTTCTGCAGTGCTCCGACTGTTTGGAGCGATGGGTTTAATTGGAGTTGAGTGTAATTTTTGAACTGAGTCCCCTCCCGTTTCTTGAATTTATAATATCATCTGTTATCATTTTGGAAAGAAAAAAAAAAGATAAATCAGGCAAAGTTACACAAAAGTGAATTTGAAAATACTTAGGCTCTGTTTGGAACCTAGGGAAAGGAAAGGAAAAGAAAAGGGAAGGAAAATGAGAGGTAAAATTTACTATTCACTACACTTAAAATCTTTATTTTCTTCTCTTTTTCTCTTCTAACCAAACAATAGGAGGAAAAATTCTTTAATTTTCCTTTTTTTTCCTTGAGTTCCAAACAGAGACTTTGCTCTAATCCTTACCCACCGTACGTATCAGTGAATTGGAAGAAATTGACACGTAATTCCATTGAAACAACATGACCGATGGGTGGTTTCGGGCAAGAGGAATGAGGGAAAGTGAATTTGATTCCTTTAGCCAATCTAACAACAATTTTCTATTTGACCATAGATAAACAAATTTGATAACATTTAGAGATCGAATTGGCAAAATTGAAAGAACAGAGACCATAGAAGTAACAATAGAAACTGGAAAAACGATGGATTTTCCACCACCAGCCGTTGTGAGTCCCACCTTACATTTATTCATCGTTCATTTTGTAGGGTCCACAGAATAGTATATCTACACAAAAAAATTAGTTTGATCGAACATTGATACGATACCAAAAGTTGTATTTTAGTTTATAAAATGGACAGTTCGTAACCATCCATTTTATAAACCAAAATTCAAATTCTGATACACCTATCGATGTCTGATTAAGCTAATTTTTTGCATGAATATACTGCTCTGCAGACCCTACAAGACGAACGGTTCAGATCAATAATATACGCACGGTGGGCCCCGTAATAACGGTGGTGGAAAACCATTCCACGGTTTCTTACCGCTATCGAAAGTAATTTAATCTCTGACCAATAATGTATTTTCCCCACTCAAAAAAAAAAAAAGAAGAAGCTAATTGTAGTCCAAAACTAATTCTCATTTTCATCTAGAAATACCATTGTCCCCCAACATTTGGAGGAATTAGGGGCGTGTCAGCACGTGTGTTTAATGCAGGGTATTATAACCGCCCCTATATTGCATCCGCGAAATTTGGCGGCACTGAAACCGCTACTACTCATCATCTCAAACCTACCTACCTATCTCTCTCTCTCTCTCTCTCTCTCTCTCTCTCTAGATTTGCTCAATCCAATCCCCTTAGATTGAGCAGTTAGAATCTTGAAATACCCATTTTCTAGGCTTCTTCTCTCTTGTACATGTAGCAGTATAGTACTAGTAGACAGAGAATCATGGAATTTTCCCTCACAGACCTCGTGTGCCACGAAGATTTCTTGAAAAAATCCGAACTAGGAGAAGAAGAAGAAGAAGAAAAAGAAGAGGACGACCCATTTACTACCGTCTCTGAATCTGACGATAAGTACATACAACTGTTGATCGAAGAAGAGACCGTCTTGGATTTCAATGGCTCTGTTTTTGAAAATGAAAAAGATGGGCACTACTCTCTCCACAGTGATAGATGGTTGAAATGTGCCCGGTTGGGCGCCATCAACTGGGTTCTTAGCGTATGTAAATCTCTCTCTCTCTCTCTCTCTCTCTCTCTCAATCTTTGTGTGTGTATGTGTATATTAAGGTGTGTTTGAACAATATGTGGTAATTTTTTGTCCAAACACTCTCTTAGGGTGTTCCACTTTCCCTTTTTTTTTAAAAAGTATTTTTTCTTCAATTTTCAAACTCAAATATAATTAAAATGAAAAATAATTTTTTAATTTTTTTTGCACCGTATAAAAGATATCAATGAGATCTATCAAACAAGATCCATATTGGTAGGAAAATTATTTGCGTAAACACATGATTTTTGGGCTTGAAATTACCTTTATTTTCTTAAAAGTTTTTTTTTGAGAAACCGGAACACCACCAAAAAGTCTATCAATGTAATGTTGCCATCAACTCGGTTCTTGAAGAACTCTGTTTTTTTCTTTTTGATACAGACAAGGGCTATCTTTGGGTTTCAATTCAAAACAGCTCTTCTGTCATTGACATACTTCGATCGGTTCCTTTCAAAGCGATCAATCGGCGTGAGCGTCTCTCTCCCTCTCTGAAAACGGGATTTTCTCGTCTTTTATTTTTTACAGCTCAATTGTTCGGGCCAGTTTATGCACACCTCAACTAATCATGTGGGAATCCTATTGGTGTTTTGTAGAACGGGATACTATGGGCAATTCAATTGTTATCGGTGGCGTGCCTATCGCTTGCCGCGAAAATGGAGGAGCTCAATGCGCCCAAGCTGTCCAAGTACCACGTATCCGGTATCGAATTCCCGAGTAATGGGATTCACAAAATGGAATTAATGGTCTTGACTACACTGGAATGGAAGTTGGGTTCGATAACTCCTTTCGCTTACCTGAATTACTTCACTGCCAAATTTTGTATTGAGATTAAAGATTGCAAGCCGCAAGAATTGGCCTCCACTGCTACAGAACTCATTTTGGCTGTCCCAAAAGGTATTCTCCTACTAGTCTTGAGCTGAAATTGGTTTTTGGAATGTGTTTCTGATTCTGTATTATTAATTAATGGCTTTGTGAACTATGATACAGAGATTAATTTGATGGATTTTCGGCCGTCGGTTATTGCTTTCGCGGCGATCTTGGCAGCTTCGGACGATCAGTTAACAAGAAATGCAATGGAGATTAAGATGAGTGTCATCCCATCCTTGGGGTCCCTCCCAAAGGTGAGTCTTCCATTGCTTTTAGATTGTTTACTTGGCGTTTTCGGAATCTATTTTGTGTAACTCTTCTCAATAACATTGTTGGTTGACGGTTTTCGAAACTCGATCGTAGCTATCGAAAGATAGAGATACGATATCGTTAAGCAGTCGTGAGTTCAAAAATAGTTTTGAAAATGGTATTTCGCAAAGTTGATTCCGAAAATAGGAACCGAAACAAATTGGTAGCGTCTAATGATCTCTTGTTTGTTATAACGGGCAGGATGATGTACACTCCTGTTACAATCTAATGCTGGAAATAAAGATGGAAAAATCAAGTACTCCAAAATCAGTGGTATTATCCCCTAACTCGAGCCCGGTCGATGTTCGGGAGAATCCCTTGATCACCTCTGCTGTTGGCACTAAGAGAAGACTCACTTACAATGGCTGCGACCAGAATTGCCCTAACCTGAAATATCATCGACCGTAATAAGATTTGATTGGTTTCGATTTTTCTACCGATTACTACAATTTTCATAGGTTGGATTAAAAGGTTTTCTTTCAATTTTTTTTTTTTTGGGTTGGGGGGTTTCCATTTTCCAATACCCAAGATAGTTTTCCAGCCAGTGACAACCAAGCAAATAGTGAGAGGAGAAATAAATAGAAAAACAGATAGAAAGAAAAAAAAAAATGATAACTTTAGCCATGAGGAAGAACAAGTTGATGGCCAAAGAGATGTGCAGAAGGCCATTTTGAAGACTGTTTGTCAGTAGTCTTTTTTTTTTCTCCTTTTCTCCCTTCTTTTTTTTTTGTGGTAGAGCTTTGCTTTCTTGAATGCTTAACAACTTTTCAAATTTGTTTTTATATTTATTTTTCCTCTTATTCTGATTGGGGAAAAAATGTAATGTAGAGGGATGTTGAAGCCCTACCTATTGATAAGGGGGCTTGGGATGCTTCCTATAGTGTCTTTCTAAAGGGCAAAAGCCATTAGGATTTGAAGAATGAGGAATGAAGGAGTTGTTTTTGTTTGATTGGATACATCTTGTGCTGCATTTTGGGCCATCAAAAAGAAAGTAATGTAAAGGTGAGTGTGATTGGATATGTATGAATGTTGGTGGATGCTTTTTGGCTGGTGGGCAACCACTTCTCTTTCACTGTTTGATTGTGCTTTGTTTGGGGTTTATGAAACCTCCCGAATTCGTGTTTGCAAGATTACCATTTAGTTAATGTGCGTGAAGATGATACGCCCTCTGTCTTCGTTCGTTTGTCCAGATTCAAAAGTAACTGGCAAAAATTGATGAATTTACTCTGTCGTCCTTCTCTTTTGAAATTATTACTAGAAACAAGAAAAGTTAATGATGATGTTCTTGAAAGACTTGAAGGGTAAAAGAGAGAACAAAAATATGAAAAGTGCAATGACTATGTTTTCTTAATTTGGAAGCCTGAAAATGGACCAACGAATTGGGACGAGACGAGAGGCAAAGTGATTTTTCTTTACAGCAAAAATGATATTTATTAATCTTTGAAGATGATTACAAAGATTAAAAACGATCCAAAACACAACGGCATCAGAGCATGCGAGCCAACCAAGTTGACACCTACACACCCCAACAATCATATGCCGCCCAGAACCCAAACAAAAGTTGGCAATGAGCCAACCAAAACCGAACGGCATTAGATCAAATGTAACAAAGAGAAGCCAAAATATGGCTAATCCTGCCCCCAAAACCCCCTAAAATCAAAATAATAGCCCTAAAAAACACATTCCTGAGAAATCCCCCACACAGCAGCAGAAGGTTTTCAAGCCGCTCCAAGGGCAAAAGGCCAACTGATTCCAAACAGCATTCCATTCACACACAAGAACTACATACCCCCCAAAACCAGATTCCAAATGTTTTTTTACTGAACCTGTAAACCAGACTATTTTGGCTTGAGGTTGTAGTACTACCCCTATTATTGGCACCACTTGACTCCATTGTTGAAGTAGGGTTGCGGCCACGTTGGATTGGTCGGAGTAATATTTGACACGTGATCTTGTAGAACGAGTAATTTTAATCGGACTAATATTCGACACGTGATCTTGTGGAACGAGTAATTTTACCCGACTAATAAGGATAACGAAACCACATTCTCGAGATAGTATACATATCTTTTGCGAGATTAGTTATCCAATAGATACAGAATTTAGACGCGAGACGAAATTTCCAACCTCATTTCTAATTTGACCAATCAAACAAACGCCTGCTCATTTGAAATTTCGCTCTTCCCTGCCTTTTTGGGAATTATGCTATACCATGAAGTTCTCAAATGTAACCAAATGAAAAAAATGGGATTTGTTTGGGACGAAGTAGTTCCTCATTCAAGAAGTTGAATTGGTTCATTAAGAAGCCGATAGATTTCACCTTTGAAGTTCATTAAGAAGTTGACTAACATCTCGAAACAACCCTTAAATGACTTCACCTTTTTAAGACAGTATTCGGATTATGATTTTGTTGGGAAGCTTATGAACAGAAAGGCAAAAAAGGGACAGGGGGATGCTGCCAAGCATCTCCCTGCAAAGTGGTGTCGAACAACTAATCTGGCTGGTCATCTCGGCTTGGACGACTCGGATTGAATTTAAGAGCATACAAATCTGCACCCGCTTTGCCGAGGGGGCTTGGCCGCATCCCCTATTAAAAAAACATAAATTATTTGACAAATTCCGAACACAACCTAACAAAAATATCTCAAATAGAGCTCAAAACATCAGTGCCTATAGCCATTGATGAAGTAGGACCCAACCCTTTCATCCTCTTTGAGAAGAAGAGTTAGTAAATTCATGGCAAAAAAATTGGTGTCAGGGGATTCCCCCTTGGGGTTCAAGACCTCCAGTCTGTCATGGTACCCTAATTTCCAATAGCTACAGTTTCTTCAAGGACAGTCCCTTGTTCTTGTGCGCTAGTGTTTTTTCTGCAATGAGTAATACTGCCCCTGTTCTCTGGTCATCAGCTTCTGATTTTTTCCTTTTTGTAACCGGATGTCCGGGCCAGCTTGCGCGTACCTGGACTACTTTCGGAGCTCTGAAGCTAACGACCGGGCAAACCCTCCTGTGGCCCCAAGCTTTGGAATGTTCGGCCACCGTGGGATTCGAACAAGCGATTTCATTGAGGACAAACACTTATTAGCTTTTTCGTACCCACTTGGCCAAACCCCTTCGGTAAAGCAAGAACTGGTCCATCAGCTTCTGATTGGTCACAATAGATGCCAATTCTCCAGTCAAACACATGTTGTGAATTCACATGTTTTTGTCTTATGAGATAGCACCAAAAATCATTTGTGGAAAAAAGGAAGCACCATGGTAAATAGGTTAAAGTCATGTATTTCTTTTTTGCTTCCCTGGTTATGATAGAACTGTGGCAGGGCTTGTCGCCAGTGTATAAATATGTTGTTATCAAGACTCTTAAATTAACATGATGCTCGAGCTCAGTTTGTTACAAGTTCGTTTGAGATCGACTCGACTAAGTAAATCAGTCAACCTCGAACACATTTCACAACTTCAAATTCCGTGCTGTGCTGATTTTCGATTTTCATCGTAAACTCCACAAACTAAGATTAATTTGTATTCAATCAAATCATAATTTGAAAGTTCAACATCATAAGGTTTCATACTTTCCTTTGAAGCAACTTGTATGGAACCTATCTTGTTTCTCTTACCTTATTTAAATGTTGGGATGCTATTTTTTATGGATAATGATCTTGCATTTAGTTTTCTTCAAAAATTGTCACTTGGAGCTTTATATCTCCTCGCAAAAAGTCACTTTGCAATGTTATAAAGTACATATAGACGTATAATGAAAAAACTCTCTTTTGGTCACATGCTCCATGGTCTTAAGCAATAAAAGTTCATAGACATCATAAAACCTAATAAGTGAGCCTTTGGCTGAGCTTAGAATCTAGACATTAGTTTCGTCTCTTTGTTCCTGTTTTTTATTGTGTATTTCTCTGTGATGGGTTGGCTGTAGTTTTCCTTTTGTATTCGGATGGAATCGATGTAAGTGCTGTTTGGCATTTTAATGAAATGTGATTCGGATAAATAAAAAAAAACCTAATAAGCACATTTCTATACTTTGATGAGCATGGCTAAATTCTTGGCGTATCTTTACGAAAATAAAAAATGACACTGCAATTTAAAAAATGGAAATGGGATGTTTGTCACCAACCCTGATAAATAGGTGTACAAATTTGCTTTGCAAATTTTAAAACCAAAGTTGATATGAATCCGGTCTTATTTTTCGGGAAATGATAATGTCAAAACTGTTTTTATTAATGTCAAAAATCTAGTGCATAATAGACTTGTACCCTGCACATGGTACGAGCCTAACTCTTCCCTAACTCCACCTTAATTAAACCATAGATTACCAAACTCAACCTTACACTATCCACCTTACCCATAGCCAACCCCAAACCTATCCTCTACTCCCATGGCTAACCCTTCCACCAACAAGCGGAATGGAAAAAAAAAAATACCACCCATGCCGCCTTGGTTGTCGAATCTCTAGTGCCTACAAACCCATCTGATCATTTATATCCGCAATGACAATCGCTCGAGCTACTTTCGTAATGGCATCGCGCCATGAAAATACACTATGCATGAGAAAATTCTCAATATGAAATGCAAATCTCATTCAAATGCTCTAAGCACCATGAGAAAATGACATAGCATTAATCATGGGGGTAGATAGTGCCTGAGAATGTTCTTTGCACCTCTATCCATTGGGATGCAAATTTTATGCTTAGTTGAGAATGTCCTCACGTACATTCTAAGAGATTGCAAGACATGAGCAATGAACCCTAAGAAGATGATGATTGTGATGATGAATCGAACTTGTAGGTGTTGAGTGC
This sequence comes from Rhododendron henanense subsp. lingbaoense, assembly GCA_020567845.1. Lineage (NCBI taxonomy): Eukaryota > Viridiplantae > Streptophyta > Magnoliopsida > Ericales > Ericaceae > Rhododendron > Rhododendron henanense. The sequence continues at coordinate 15,561,418 of CM036321.1, read as the reverse complement.
GTCACGTATCAAACATTCTGCTTATTGTGTCTAGATTTCTCTTACGTTTTTCTTCATTGTGCACGAAGAACTTGTCAAATTGATATCAAATAATCGACTTCAATAGCTTTGGAAATCCCCTTCGAGCCTCCTCAAGTTTATCCGTCGACATTCGTGATTGCAAGCAAATCAGTTTCGATATCGCAAAAAAGCAAGCAAAATGTAACCATAAATTCGATCAATCACATACTTCAAATCATCGTTTTTGAGTTTCAAACCTCTAGAATCGAAATCGATGGAATTAGGGTTTCAAAAGAGAGGGGAAAGAGACAATGAGGCCATGTTTGGTTTGGGTCTCTAGAGACAATGACCCAAACCTTTTGAGGTTTTGAAAAAGCCAGGAAAAGTGGGAGAAGGGGAGGTTAGATTTTCATTTGGTCGCGCGTTTGAGGGAGAAGGACGCAGAAGAAGAAAAATACGTTAGGGTTTTCGTGTTTCGTATACGAAGGGCATTTCGAGAATAGTTTGACCGGTCTCTTAAAAATTCCATCTTCCAAAAAAAAGTGTAGTTCTATTTTATTGATAGGCTTGGGCTACCCAAACTTAGGCCTTGTTCCGCTAAGGAAAATAAATACTTATTTACTTATTTTTTTAATTAAAGGTGATGTATTCTCTCATAAAGCGAGAAATAAGTACTTAAAAAATACTCCCTCCGTCCCATTTTCATTGTCCATTATTTCTTTTATCACTTTTGTGTCTATTGCGTATATCTTTCAATCTATAATATTTTTCATGATTTTAACATCTTTGTATTATAGAACAAATTGAAATATATCAAATAAGATCCATATTATATATTTTTGGAGATTCACATTGAAAGATATAAGCGATTGACACGAACATCTAAAAAGGACAATGAAAATGGGACGGGGGAGTAAAAAAATTAGCGGAACGGGGCCTTAAAAACAGGCTTGATATCGGCCTGCCAAGTTTAAGCCCGCTACACCAAACCCAAACTCACTTTACTCCATCCCAGGCCCGGCCCGGCCCGGCCCATCCACTCGTTCGAAAAATTCCACTGAGCGCCACAACACAACGTTTCAAAATTCAGATGTGAGAACTGAGCAAAATCCAGTTGCGTAAAAAACACAAAAATGGAGAAGAGACTCCGCTCGTCGCTCCAGACCTCCGCCGAAGAATTCCTCTTGTCGGCGGCGAAACTGGGGTTCAAATCGGCGAAGCCCTCTCTCAAAACCCTAATCCACAGCCTCAAACCCTCCTCCTCCTCCTCTCTCTCCTCTTCCCTCCCTCTCTCTCTCCACCAACTCATCTCCCAGTCCATCACCCGCTTCAAACAACTCTCCCAACCCACCGCCCCCGCCGCGGACCCGGCCAAGTCTCCCAAATCCCCGCCCGCGAAGCGCCCCCGACGCTCTTCCCGCCACGCGTCCAAGAACAACCTCGACGATTCAGGTGTTGTGTATTTTGATTCACATTTTAAGCAATTATTTGGTTTATTGCATTGTTTCTTGACAGTATTGTTCTTACGCCCTGTTTGGTACATATGGAAAAGGAAGGAAAGGAAACGAGAAAGAAAGTTTGAGGAGCTAGGTAGTGTCAGAGCAGATTTGACTATTTTCTTCTCCTTTTCCTCTCAAACCAAACAAAGGAAATTTCCTTTCTTTTCCATAGGTACCAATAATTTTTCATATGTTACCTATGTGAGTACTCAATTATTCCATTAGAGGAGGTTAATGGATTTGAACGTTGGCTGAAAGTTACAAATGGATTTTGTAACTCCTCAAGTCTTAAGGCATTATCTCAATATATATATATCATTGTCACTGTGGTCTCCTGTTATTTGCGTAACAGAAATTCTAACAAATATATCCAACATCAAATATTTACAACATCAGGCACAAAAGATGAAGAGTCTAAAGTGGTCAATGAAAGGGAAAATGTGATTCAGAAGCTTCAGATTTATACTTATGTGGCGCTTCTATGCGTTTCGCATCCGAAAAAGGTGTTTTCGCCCTCCGATTTGTTACTGGCTGTTCGCGAGTTGCACGACAATATGGTCCTGTTTGAGTCGGATCTGGTTTTACTCTCGGAGGTCTCGAGTCTGTGCGATTTGTGGTGGAAATCGGAGTTTCCCGGCCGAGAAACCCTAATTTCGCAGTCGTTGCCAGTTTTGCTGTCAAGGTCTTTGACATTGAAGAAGAAAGTGGACGTGCATAGGGTTTATGCAATTCGTGAAGCGTTCTCGTTGTTTGATTTTGATGATGAGAGCATTGAGGACTTGAAGCTGTTGCTGATAAGGTGTGCGATCGCGCCCCTGTACTTAAAGACGGAGGATGGGAGGAAGTTCATAGCCTATATGTTCGGGTTAAGTGGGCAGTTGCTGAAGGAGGCGCTGGCTATGATTAAGTCGCAGATTCCATTTGGTAGGAAGTCGATGCTGGAGGCGTACGGTGAGATTTTGTTCCGGGGTTGGAAGCTTGTTGAGGGGAACTTGAGGGATGAGATTGAGAATGGGTTTCTGCAGGGGTTGATTGAGGGGGCAATACATGCTAGTTCGGATTCGTTGGCTGCCTCGATAAGAAGGGTTTTGGGAGGGTTTATTGCCCAAAGAACGGTTGATGGTGTTGAGAAGCTTTTGTTTCGCCTTGCTGAGCCTGTGATATTCCGATCACTTCAGGTTTTTCGCGATTTCTTCATGTATTTTTGCTGCCGTTTTGGATAGTTGGCTTGAATTGAATAGCTCTATATGATGGCCACAACTGATTTGTGTTGCTTATTGGAACTTGTTTCATTTTCTTGATTTATCATGTACACGTATGGAAAAGTTGTGACCCGTTATTATGGTAAATGAGACTTATAAGACATCATTAGAAACAAAGAAAAAGCATAAATCATGGTAACAAGGGTAGTGAAGAACAACCCAAGAACAATGAGGGATTAATCATCGACTAATTCCCAACTAATGTACATAACGCATAATCAACGCGTTGGGTGGCCACCTAGTGCCTAGGCCCCACCCGCCTGTACTGACTTTTAGAACACTCCCTCATGTCACTGTCTCCGTTTATGAAAATGTATACTTCAATAGATTTGGAAGGAGTAATGACTTAGGCGGCTCTGTAAGGCTTAAATGCACTATTACTTGCCACCAAATCATTGACAGAACCATTTCATCAGCCTATAGAGTTCTCAACTATGTTTTTAGTTCTTCAACTTGTTAATGACTTATTTCTTTGGACAATTTGAGCCAGCTTAATTTTCGACGTTTCTGCAAAATTTGGGCAGGTTGCCAACTCAAATGTTCGTCAAAATGCATTGCATCTACTTCTAGACCTGTTCCCTCTTGAAGATCCTGATTCTACAAAGGAGGTCAAAGATACTCTGCTGGATAAACAATTCTTTTTGTTGGAGAGATTACTGATGGATGACTGCCCAGACGTGAGGGTTGTGGCAGTAGAAGGTTCCTGTCGCATTCTTCATCTGTTTTGGGAAATCATTCCTACGTCTACCATCACAAAGATAATCACCAAAATATTTGATGACATGACTCATGATCCATGCAATGAGGTCAGGCTTGCCACATTGAATGGCATTGTATATTTGCTTGGCAATCCTCAATCTCATGAGATTCTTAAAGTTCTTCTACCAAGATTGGGGCATCTGATTCTCGATTCTTCCTTTGCCAATCGCTCTGCTCTTGTAGATCTCCTTCTTATTTTAAGGGACATTAGGAGTTTCCAATTTCATAAGGTACATATTACCTTGCAATTTAAAATTTGGAGTCCTTATCAACAAGAACTATTTGTGATGCCTCTTGTCCTCAATAGTTGATTAACCTTTTTTCTGTTGATATTTCACAGGTTGTGCGCCTGGATTTTTTACTGTCAACTCTTGCAAGTGATCCACCACCAATTGGTCAGAAAATCACTAAACTTCTGATGCCATCATACTTCCCCTCAAAAGTAACTGTGGAGGAAGCATGTAATCGGTGTGTCACATTAATCAAACGGTCTCCCATGGCTGGGGCAAGGTTTTGTGAATTTTCTCTATCAGAAGGGGCATCTTTGCATTCTCTCATGGAGCTAGTCAAAGTTTGCATCAGTTTGGTTTTGTCTCGTAACAAACTTGATGGGGATCAGATTGATGGCTTACTAGTCGCCATTGCCTACCTTTGCAAAAGTTTAGTGAGTGAGGTATCATATCAGGCTACCATTAAGGAGTTGTTGTGCATTGAAAAGCTGAGATGCTTGTTTGGTGCTGCAGCTACTCTGCGTGCTCAGTCCTCTGTTTGTGAGATTATTTCCTGCGTCTCTCCGGATGATATTGGTGTGCTTTTTGACGATTGCATGGCTTTGGTCACAAGTTGTTGTGGTTTATCCAGAAACATGGAAAGGCAAGTTGAAGTGAGGTCCATCCACAAGATGATGCTGTCTTGTAATTGGTTTGATGAGATGTTTGAAACTCTGGCAAGGATTTTGCAAAAAACTGCCCATGGATGCCATACCAAATTTGGCACAGAAATACCAAGTCACACTGATCCCTTTGCCAAGCGAAGGAAAATTAAGTCTACGAAGGGGAAACATGTCAGTGGGAAAAAGTCTTCCACCACGTCTACATCTTCATTTGAAGAGGAGTATTCAGTTGCTTTAGGAATAGCCTGGCAAATAAAGGACTTGCTTGTAGATGAAAACAGTCGAATTGCTATGTTGAAGTCTCAAACTTTGGAAATCGCATTCTTTGCTTTAAAGGTCATTTCTGAAGTCAGCATTGTACAGTGCAGGCATTGCGATTATATGGACACGTCTCCAATCTTGGCATATACATCTCTTACTCTCCACATGTCTCTTCAAAATGTCAGCATAAATGGCGTAAACAATCACGGAACCAAGAAAAAAGATTCTACTGATTCTGCAAGATCATCTTTGGAGGCAAGTGATATTAGCGCAGAACTATTTTGTTGATTATAGTTTAAACACATATGAGGTTTATCGCATGAGATTGTTTTGTTGCTTTTGTACGTGATCTCATGTCATATTTGCTACACATGAAATTTGGATTGTCTAATCGATTGTAACCATTCGTCAAGACTTGATACCTCCTGACCTGAACATGCCAATGAATCCTATTTTACTTTTTCTTGTTCCATGCATACTGAAGTACTCCCATTTCTTATTCCCATATGTCCAGCAATAAGCTTGGCTGCTTCTCACTTATTTCACCTGATCAGCCCTTTCGCGAATTTCAGATTCGTTTTTCTATTTGTGATTTACATCTCCCTGGAAATCTGGATAAATTGTTTTGTGGTTACTGATTTTCATTGGTTGCTTGTTTTTCAAGAGTTATTGCTGTACAATGCATCTTCTTCGCCTTTAAATCAATTGGTTCCTCTTGGTTCAGTAACCATGGAATGTCGTTTGCAAGTACCAAAGTTTCAGAAAAGGGTAGATGGAATTTCTACTATCAACGGCATTCTTGTTTAAAGATAGATCACGGGGATCTGAAGGAACAAAATACCAACTTCTCTACTTCTCATATACGTAATCATGTTTAGTGAATCATATGAAACGGTGGGAATTTTGAAGCTTTCTTGGTTGATTTTATATTAGGGAATCTGCCTTAACTGGACTCTACCTTTTCCATCACCTTTTGTGTTAATGACTTTTTGATTGGTTATTCTTTTGCCAACGTTTAAAATCTGAATTTGTTGTTTTTCAGCCAACTTTGCTGGAACAGACCATGGATCATCTATTCAACTGCACAAATAAGTTATTTGAAGTTGGTGACACAGGAAACTCTAGCGAATTGCCATCAGAAGCTAAGCAGGATAGGAGGAAGAAGACAGGCTATCATTGCCAGCAAGAAAAAGATTCAGAAACCAGAACCTCAAGTCCTAGTGATGGAGGTCAGTGACAGCAGAAGGGTATTCTTCGCCTGAATGCATCTGTTTTAGTGAGCCCTTGTTTACTGATATTTTGAGAGTATTGAAATTAAAACAATGATCGACGAAATGGGCATAGTGTTTCTCATCTTGTGAGTTTGACCCTGCAGTAAGTGCTCCTCATTTGAAGGACTTTGTTGGGCAATTTTTCCCCTCTGAAGTTCCAACTTTCCAATTATCACCAAAACTTGGGGAACTGCCGAGAAATGGTAGAACTAAAAAAAAACTTTTGATTGTCTATTGAAGATAACTTGAAAAAACGATTGCATTTCTGAATATATGGGTAAGTTTGTTTTGATAGTTTATATCGATTCTCTCGTTTGTGCTGATCCTGCACTTTATATTCAACACAAACATCCTTTCAGAGTGTCATGTTGGGCCTCTTGCAGGTTAATTACCAATTTAATTTGGCAGCTTTCTGGACCAATGTTAGTACGTAATTATTACTTCTAACTCTGTCCTGACTCCGAATAGTATTGGTTACCTATTAATTGAGCTTATTTATCAACTTCATGCAGAATCCATTTTAAGCGAACAGAAAAGGATGTCCCGTACAATGAAGATCCTGACTGCAGTTCTCAAGTACATTGTCGATGCAACTGCTATGGGTCTTATTTCCTTCAGTCAAGTCAAGTGCTTGAAATTCTCACTGGATTATGTGGAGTTCATTATGTCTAATTTAAAGCAACAATCCAGTGACAAGCTGCAGTTTAAGGAGGAAGATTTTAAAGATGCATTCCTCTGTTTGAAAAGCTCCTTCACCTATTTCGCCAAATTGCTTAATTTAGTCCTTGTAAGCTCCAATGGAGATTCACTCCCTCCCCCAGAAGCTCATAACCTCGCTAATGGTCTTCTCGATCTAATAGTTTCAATTGAATCGTTTTTGGGCTCTGGTTATGCAACACGTGTTGTTGCTGCAATGAAGCCGTGGCTACCCGACTTGATTTTGGCATTGGGGTCAGCACACATACAGAAGCAAACTGTAGAAGACAGAGAATCTGAATCTTCTTGTTTTCCATTATGGCTCACAATGTTAGCAAAAACTGAATTCCGTGAAATAAGTGAAGTTGGTTCGGACGAGGAAAGTGAGAAAGTTTCTGAACTGTTGGAGTTTCCTGCATTCAAGAAACTTACAGAAATGGTAATTCTATTTTTAAGCGGAAATGCAAACGTATTGGACGCAGTTGGGGTGGTTTTCTTGAGTGGTATAGCGGCTGGGCTGGAAAGGAAGGACTTTGAAATGGTGTTAGGACTCGCGCACTTCGTCTATGTGAAATTGTTTAAACAGGAATGCGGAGAGTGGGAAGAGCTGAAGTTGATGTCGGCTTTTGTGCACGGCATTTACCCGCGATTAGAGAGAGAAGCTGAGCTGAGCAACAATGAGGATGAAAGGAAGATGTTGCAGAGTGCAATGGTTTTGCTTGAACCTGTTCAGAGAAGTAACATGGACGGTTTTTGGAAGGATCAAATGGAGGAAGAATAGATACTTTTGTTGCTAAAATTTGTAAGTTAAGAAGTCAACGGAGGAAGTGTGCAAGGGAATGGACAATCTCATTTAACAGTTGTAACTTGTAAGATGTTGAATGGAAATGTGCAGTTTGTTTTGAAAGTTCACCACAAACTGCCTTACATACCATATTCCCTTACTATTATGTTTCTGTGCAATCATTATGAGAAATTTTCTGGTGCCGGGTGGGTATTTCCACGTGGTATCCGTTCGGCACATCCAGGCCGTCCAATAAACTTTTGGACGGCTCAGATTGAAACCCTCTCACCCCAACACTATATCTCCAAATCCGAGTTGTCCAAAAATGCAATGGACGGCTCAGATGCGCCGAGCACCACGTGGTACCCACCCGGCACTGAAAAATTTTCAAATCATTACTTATTACTCCCTCTGTCTGTGTTTGTTAGTCCACAAACATATTTTTCTCCATCTCTCAGGGGGTGTTTGGGAGCCTACTTTTTGATTTTTCATTTTCAGCTTTTTGGCTTTTTAGATTGTGGTCAGAATGTATTTTGATTTTGATAGAGTGTTTGGATGATATGTACATAATGCATTTTGCAACATGAGTAGTGTTTGAGAGATATGGAATGAAAATGAATTATGGGTTGATTTTTTACTATGTTGCCCCTGGTTATTAATAATGGTGTATAATGTATATAAATAATGTTTTAATCAATTTTTTAAAAATTTTCTTTTGAAATTGCTTATTCTTCATTAACTGAAAGTGTCACACTATTTTTTTAATTATATTTTTATTGTTTCAATAATTCTTTGCTCTTACTTTTCCACCAATAATGTTTCTCTCACTATAAATTGCATACATACTTTCATTTCAGTAGAGGAAAAGAACAAGCAAAAGAGGAAATTAATCAGATCAATATTGGCTAACTAGAGGGCCGGGGTAGGAGAGAAAATGGCGTGGGCATTGCCAAGGGTATTGAAGAATTATTCAAAAAAGAAGAGGGTAGGGATGTCTTTTGGCAGGCTGAGAGAAGAAAATGGGAATTGGAAAAGCTCCTCCGGAGCACTTTTTGCCTTTTGCTCTCCATCTTCAAAATCTGAAAATGGGTTTTGGGGACAAGCAGCCAAACACCTAGAATGGAAAAAGGAGAAATGGAAATGGGAAAATGAAGGATTTAAACACCCCCTCAATGTTTGTCCAGGTTTGAAAGTCAAAAGAATAAATTGTGTAACTTTTACTCTTTTACCCTTTGAAATTGTTTTAAATGAATTGTGGGTGGAGAATGAAATTTCAAATTGATTTGAGTTCCCCACTTCCTGAAATCTGAATTTTTGGCAGCCTGTTTATGGAGTCAGTTAGACTCATGTTTATTGTCACGCCCTCGATTTCTAACATAAATAAATAATATATTTTAAATAAAGAACCTCACAAATTATACATACTACCCAAAAGAGTTTCTCATCTGTTCAAATTACAAACAAAATCCGCATGTTTAAAGTTATACAATCTTGACACTATTGCCCGAATCAACTTAAAATACAAGTACAATCAGTTCAAAGCAATACAAACTTTCTAGTCAAAGAAATTTAAAAATAATTAGTTGCAAGCCATCTTTAATTAAAAGTAAGTCCATTACAGGATGGGTAAGTAACTAAAAGATGTTAGCTTCCAAAAATATCTTCATGTCCAAGCACCCCATTGCATACAATCTATTGCCCGGCATTAGGACCTGAAAAGAAGGATTTTGTTGAGCTACACTAGCCCAGTAGGAAAATCTTTACTAATGCTATATGCAAACATGTTAATAGGTGCAAACGAATTAGTATAAGGAAACACAGCTCGATATATAGTAATCAATCAACTTGTAAATGGACCTCCATCTAGATTAAGTACATAAGTCATGACACAAATGACTCAGACAATCCCAACTCGACTCGCTAACCCAAATTCCCACCATTGGTATTTCCACCCCTTGCGTTACCGTATAACATCACAAGGTTTACCATGTTACCACCCCTTGCGTCACGGTGATCCCTAACGGCCTGGGTTATCGTATTACCACCCCTTGCGTTACGAAACCCCTCTAAGTCTCCGTATTACCACCCCTTGCGTTACGGGACTCCTTAACCAACTTCTGACCCAATCAACTATTATCTCGAATGACATGCAAGCTAAGGCTCCCCCATGATCACATTAATAGTTAACACATCATACATTATGCCAACGTCATCACAAATGCGCCATGAACAATCACAAATACCAAGAACATATAGAATACCCTTTAACAATGTTTTAAACAAGTCATTTCTTATTCGGTTCTTGCTAACGAAAGATCAACGGAACGAAGATAGCATCGAATGGTCAAAGGAAGTCAATTAGACAAGCTTAAGATAGGTTAGGAGGCGTCTAAGAGGATTTAGAAGTGATTGGGGGTCAAAACAATCGACGAAGAGCAGCAGGAGCAAAACTGGAGTTAAGCTCCTGGTATCGATACGCGCGAAATCCGTATCGATACAATACAAGCTGTCCAAAAAGATAAGCTTGTGGTATCGATACGCCACAAAATCCGTATCGATACCACGGGGCTTCGGGTAGCGATTTCAGCAGACTTCCAAGGCATGAACTACAACCAAAATCCAACAATCCAAGACTCGATTCTACACCAAAACAACAGATAAACATATAAAAGAGGTAAAGAAGTCCCTACCTCACAACAATGGCCAAGATCCACGTGATTTGAACGAGCCCTAGCCTTTCGAACTCCTAAACTTTGATTTAAGCTCGACCCACGGATCTCCAAGCTCAAGAATGCGAATAGAAGGCTTGAGGGAGATTGATTCTTGAAGATTTTGGGAGGTGGAGTGGAGTTTTGAGTGAGGGAGAGGAGAGAGAGAGGGGGGACGGATGAGAGAGGGTGAGATGGAGAAAATGATCTCCTACCCCTCACACACCCCTATATATACTCATGTATCTTTTTATTACACCTACACTCCCTCAACTCTCTATTCTTTCACTTCAAGTCCCAATCCAATTTATCACCAATTATGCCATATCCTTCCAATTAGTCATTTAATAAATATTTCAAGAATTAAAAATTATTCGGGTCTCTACATTTATCTTTTCAAAATTGGAATGCTCAATTTTTAGGAGAATGGTGGCAAATTCAAAAGAAAAATGACTTTGATTGGTTGAAGGGTAAAATTGGAAAGACAAAATTATCCAAAGCAATCATGATGTTTCGAAAAAAAAGTTGGAATTTCCAAAACAGACTAACAAACACGGATGAAGAGAGTATATTTAGGCTTGGGTAAGTTGGAAGAAGTAATTCCTTTTCCGTGGTCTTGTGTTCTTTTTGGTGGGAGAGCAAAAACTTCATTAAATAAAACTAATAAATACTCACAAAAGCAACACAAAAAGAAAAATCACCCTCTGCCTTTTTTTAATTGCCCACCATGATTTTGCGTGCTATTTTCAATAGCTTATATCTCTCGATTTATAATACATTTTATGTTTTTAACATCATTGTCTTATAAAAGTAATTAAAATCTATCAAACAAAGTCTATATTGCATATTTTTAACCATTTATATTCAGAGATATAGGCAATTGAAAAAGACACGCAGAACCGTAATGAACACTTTAAAAGGTACTGAGGGAGTAGAAAACAAGATTTAGATCTACACAAAGACAATTAAAAATAAACGTTAGCCAAAAAAAATCTCCGATATTGAAAAACCTGGCATGGACATTGGCACATTGCCATCGCCGCCTCAACTGTTGCTGAAGATATTGGAGCCCATACTGTGAATTCAATACACTATGGAATGGTGGTGGCTAATCAAAAAATGTAGGGGATCTAAAGGATCTCATCTCACATTGTGAGAGTGTCTCAATCCATATCCACAAGAGATCGAGAAATAGGAGGGGAGGGGAGGGGAGGTGCGGCGGGAAGAGACGAGAAGTGCTTTTCACTTTCTCTCTTTCCTCTCGGCTTTCAGGTTCTACTAGTAATCATGGTCGAGATGATTTTGTGAGAGAGAGAGAGAGGGGAGGCCCAAGAGGGGAGAATGAGAGAACATAGGGACTACTCTTACTGAGTAATTACTTATTAGTGATCTTAGTGTCTTTCAGTCTTTTTGAAATACCATCACATAATGCCCCAATATTTTTTTCACCACAAATTTATATGAGATTCACACAATCTGAAGTCCTATATATAATCTCCATGTGGTGAAACACCAAGTGGTGGTGTTGCCAGTTAAACCGGTAGCCCTTTTCTTGAAACAAAAAATTGAATAAATCATTGGCAAGGAATAAAGATTAAAAATAAAAATAAAAATCCAAGTGGGTCCCATAGGTGGGTGTACAATAGATATCCGGCCCACGTGTACACATCCCATACCAATCGTCATCCCCATTCTGCTTGCAGTGTATCGTCTTCTTCCCTCTCCTCTGTTTCTTTCTTTCTCCATCTGATCTGATCTCTAGAGAAGTGAAAATGGCAGTCACTTCAACCTCCGTAATACTACCTCTGAAATCCATCAACACCACCTCAAAACCATTTTCTTCATCTTCTTTTTCTAATACTGCTTCTGTTACTTCTAGTAGGCTTCTTAAGTACTACTCCTACTACTCTCCCTCAAAACCACTCCAAGTATTCTGTCAACTAAAACCAGAAAGCAGCAGCAGCAACTGCCATCATTCTCCCAGTGAGTGAGTTCTCACGATTTCTGTATGTCTTTAACAATACCAGTAGTGGATGAACACGACTCCTTAGTAGTAATTGAGAAGTTCGTAATATTCCAACTTCCGACCACCCATTTTGCAGAATCCGGCAGCAGCAAGTGGAAGACCATAATTTCAACGACGGCACTGGCCACCGCTGCTGCTGCGGCGGCGGCGGTGCTGACGACATTTAGCGCCGGCAACATGTCCGCCCTCGCGGACCTCAATAAGTTTGAAGCTGAATTACGCGGCGAATTCGGGATAGGATCTGCCGCCCAATTCGGTTCCGCAGATCTCAGGTCCATTTCCCACACCCAGAAAAACAAACGCAATATATATTTTGTGGAACCTTCTTATCAATAAGGATTTTATTTTTTTTTATAAATGTTATTGATTCCAGGAAAGCAGTTCATGTCAATGAAAATTTCAGGTCAGTGTCCTGCATTTTCTTCAATGATTCCTTTGCATCCATATTGCCTAGCAGTTTATCTTTGTTTGGCTGCAAATTAATTTGGTTCAATTGTTAGAGCATCTCAGGCCCTTACTCTTGCTATTCGATAGTGCCCATAAATCTCATAATAAGTACCCAAAGATTCATAGTGAACCTCGAGGGGAGCTTTTCTTGAAGAAATAACGCGTTGATCTCATCACCACTGGAGCCACAGCAGGCTTGACTCAATTGACTCAGAACCATATTATGAGTAAAACCCTTGTAAACTCACTCGAGTCCTTGACTCAACTTATACTAGATTGAGTTCTACTCGAAATTTTCACCAAATTTTTGAAGGCGTGTTTTTCTCTTCACGAGTTACAACTATGCTGTTTAATGAAGCCTTTACTCGGATTTGTGCTTAACATTGGGGTTTATCCATTGGATTGGAGTACTCCATACCAAATGAAGCTTTTGCTTAAATTTTCTCAAATTTCAGTAAGGGCTGGAGATGCTCGTACACTATTTCAAACCCACCAAATCAAGTAGAGGAGAAAAAGGAGGGTAGAGCAATAGCTTCATGTGGATTTCCAGTTGGATGAGGCTGTGAACTATTCCTGTTCTTTGGAGCATCTTTATTCTTTAGCCAATTTAGATGGAAAAAAATAAGAAGAAGAAGTTAGGCTTAGTGAACTAGATGAAGATGTTGTGTTCAGAAATTAAAGTTCATCGGAACGATGCTTGTGTTAAATTGTTCTGGAAGTGTCTTAATAATAGTTTCTCAATTCCATACTCCGACTATTCAGTGCAATAATGTGTTTTGATCAAACATAATGGCTGATACAGAAGAGCAAATTTCACATCTGCTGATATGAGGGAATCTGATTTTAGTGGATCAACATTCAATGGTGCATACCTTGAGAAAGCTGTTGCATACAAGGCCAATTTTACAGGTAAAGCGAATAAAGTGACATGTAAAAACTACAGAGAAACCTTTCAAGTACACAATAGACTGTTCATTTGCTAGAACAATATCATCTAACGCCTTAGTTAGGAGCAGCACCAAACGGGCGCGCAACGCAATATCATCTAACGCCTTAGAGCAGCACCAAACGGGCACGCAACGCAATATCATCTAACGCCTTAGTTAGGAGCAGCACCAAATGGGCACGCAACGTAAAACTAACATTGTGACGTGCGAATTTCGGAAAATTGGAGGACACGACCCATTAGGGGACATGTTTTTAAGAAGATACATTGCAAAATAACAAATGTGGCTCAAATTACAAGAAGACTGGTATGATTTATGCTTTATTCACGTTGGTCACTGCATAATTCAGATAAGTGTTTCTACACAATTTGTTTGGTCATCCACATAGTACATAATCACTCAATCATAATTTAACACACAAAGGCAAGGTTTTTCGAAGCTTTAACTAGAGCCTACTATGTTGTTTGTTAGTCCCTACATGTCCTGCAAGTGTCTATAGGGTGTCTGAGAGTGACCTAAAATTGGGGTCCCTGTAGCGTCTAAATGGAGATAAACTGGTAAAACATATGGCACTTCTGTTTTGAGCGTCTGGCATGTGTCTGTATGGTGTCCTTCGGTGTTTGACATAGGTACGTGACCTCAGCGAGATATTCTAACCTAATGTTCAACGAGAAATTGACTGTTCTTTGCCTTTAGTTTTCTGCTAAATTGCTGGTGCCTCTATCGCCTTCATGTTAATGCCTGCCCTTTTGATCAAGTGACTATGAAACAGGTTCCATTACTCATGTTTATTCTCATAAGGCTTGAATGCAATCTGCCTTGCCTCATGCAACAGTCTTTGTGCAGGTGCGGATTTGAGCGATACATTGATGGATCGCATGGTAAGGTGACCCAAACCTTGGGAAATTTTCATTACCATTGCATGTGGGTTTGATTTATGTTTTAAACTGTTACTTCAGTTTTTGTTTGGTAATTCCAAAAAGTTACATATAGTAATGATCGTGGATTCGTGATTGTTTCTTTGTACTAGTGTATACTTTATGTCAATTTCTTACATCGAAGTGTTAAATTATTTGAACACGTTACTCAGTAGTGATGGCCTAAAACCGTAATGTAAAATTACCTAAAATTTGCTGCTTCGCCACTATTAAGCAATACAATGTACTTTCTGTACTGTCCTAACAGGTTCTCAATGAAGCCAATCTTACAAATGCCGTCCTTGTTAGATCAGTCCTCACCCGTAGTGATCTTGGTGGTGCTGTTATCAACGGTGCTGACTTCAGCGATGCTGTTTTGGACCTTCTCCAGAAACAGGTATCTTATGGCCACAATTTATATTGAATACTTTGCCAATGCACTCAATCATCCACCGTAGAATAGTAATTAGCTTTGATTGCACATCAAAGCATCTAGAAGCCTATTTAATGTCGATGGAAAAAAGTGCAAGTGAAAAGAAAAAAGGAGATTATCAAAAAAAAAGAAAAGAAAAAAGGAGATATTAGTTGCTGATTAACATAAATCAACACGTTAGGCTGCATGCTTCCTTAAGCAACAATGACAGATCGAACAAACATGAAGCATCCTGAGATGCTGACAGAAGCAGAAATTGGGCACCAACTAGAGAGCCCAAACCAACTCTTGAGTCAATTACGACTAAGCTCTGTTTGACACTACCACGAGGTCAGCTATTTTCTTTTGTTCAAGGCATTGAATGCTCACATCCTCTCACATAGGCAATTATCAACTTGAATTGCTATCCAGGTTCCTGTGGTCCGTAGATGAACTTTCATCCATAGATTCCAGTTTGTAGTTTTATGCCTTAAAAACTACTCCGTATTTGAACTTTCATCCCGATCTCTTTTATGTGCTGCAAGTTTCTCAGAGCATGGATCAAAGATATATCCTGATCCACCCATGCAGGATTCTGCAGGAATATAGACAACTGACAACTTCCAAGCATTATAACCTCGTCCTTTACATAATTTTCCTTCATTTATAGTCAATTGTTACCTTGTTTCTTTAAGTTGGTAATTTGTATATTGCTGAAGTTAGTCAAGCTGTAAACCTTTGAAGTAGTAATTGATAACACTCGTCAAAATGTGTAAGAAAATGATAGCTTGGTGAAATGGAATGGTTTAACTGACTGGATAATAACCCATTGGTGGCCGTGATCGTTGCAGCCATTATCTTTTATTTCATTGTACACAGAGGTTAATTTTTCTGCATCACACGGTCTCAAAAAAAATCCCAAGTTTGATTTACCTAATGTCATCATATTCCGTTCTCGTAATATTCTTGCATTGTACCATAGTTCACTTCATTGACAAGTTTCATAAGTTGTATTTTTGTGTAGGCTCTTTGCAAATATGCAAGTGGCACAAATCCAGTTACTGGGGTGAGTACCAGACTGAGCCTTGGTTGTGGAAACAATCGACGTAATGCTTATGGTTCCCCTTCCTCCCCTCTATTAAGTGCTCCTCCGCCGAAGCTGCTTGATAGGGATGGGTTCTGCGACCAAGCCACCGGTCTTTGCGATGCAAAATAATGATATCTTGTAAATACACGTGTGAGAGAAGAAATGACAGTGAGTAAAGCTTTTCTAAACCTTGTGCATTATTCAGCTTTGACTTGGATTAGGAAGGGGAAACATTATCCATTACCGGCTTACCGGCATGTTTTCCCTGACTAGAAAAACAAAGAAGAGGAAAACAAAGATTTTACGAAATGGTTCTTTCTATCTCTTTCTCGTTGTGAAACCTAGAAACAATTATGTTTTCAACCATGCTTAGTACTGATAGTTGTGCAGGGTATAAATACCGGCCACTATACGAGTAATGAGTAGCCACGCCCGATCTTTCTGTGGAGATAACCGACCTGCACACAAGGAAAGACACTGTTAATGTCTTTGGTTGGTTTGGCCAGAATGCCACGCCGATGCTTATGTAAATAGGATATATGAAGTACGGAGCGAAGTAGAGCGTGTATATCTAAGAGGATGTACCTCTTTCTGCAAGTTAGCCTTCGTCAATCACAAGCTATATTGACGCGAACCTGGGAGACCACGAATTCGCAAGTGTGCCAAGACATTCTGATAGATCCCTTGCTCATGAATATCCATCGTAAACATTACATCCGGATTTGTTCGGTTTTCTGTCGGGTGTATGTCTTAAGAGTCATCACGTGACAGAGCTCGATCTATTAGTTCGATGACTTTGGTCGTTGTTGGGCTTCTCTTTTAAGTCCTATTATACAATCGCCCTGCGTCTCTCGCACGTAAAAGTTGTTCCAATCAAAGTTGTTAATCTGGTACCAGCAGGTACATACCGTACCAGCATCAAAACCGAACACACTAATGGGCGGTGTTTGGAAGGATCAAATGGACGACAAATAGAGGTTTTTTGATCCGAGCTAAATTTGAAAGTTGGCAGAGGAAATGTACAAGGGCATGGGACAATCTCATTTACTGTAGTAAGATGTTTGAATGAAAACGTGCAGTTTGTGTTGAAAGTTTAACACGAACGGCCTTACCATATTTCGTCGCGCTATGTGTTTTGCAATCGTTATATTTAGGCTCGGGTTAGTTGGTTGAAGTAATTCCTTTTGCATGGTTTATTAAAAAAATTTCATACCAGCAAACCAATGTCAATCTCCTATCGTACTGGCCATAAAATGGTACATGTACCCTGATGTTTCGTACCGGTCGATACTGGGCGTGCCGGTTTTTACCGGTATGTACCGGGATCTCGGCCGCTACACAAATACTAGTGTATTTTGTTATCTTCTAATAAAAAGGCATGAATTTTTTAAGGCATTTTAACAAAATTTGGAGTCCATTTTCTATTAATCATGTTAATTTTGTTATTAGAATTAGTATTAAGGTGTATCAAAATGTTGCCGTTCAAAAAAAAAAAAAAAGGTGTATCACAATGTTACTAGAATTTATTTTATTTCCCTATTTTAAGATTTGCAATTATACATAAGTACATAAAAAATATCTAAAAATGTATATTGCGATAAATCCGAAATAGTACCAAGATTCAAACCGGTACTAGTACGTTCCATTCCGGTAGAAAAAATGGTACGCTAGCAGTAGCTGGTACGAGATTGACAACTTTGCAACAAACAATAATTTCAAGAGAAAAACTTCTTAATGCACTCAATCGCGCGCGACAAAAAGTGCTGTTGACGGACGGATTTTAAACAAACTATTTGCGCGAATAGTTTATTTAAAAATCCGGATCATTGATTACCGAAACGAACAGCTGAGATTGCGCGGAGCCGTGAATAAGTTTCTCTCTAATTTCAAAGGTTAATCTCGGGACTATTAGCGTACAATAACAACGACACTGCAAAATGAACAAAATTCTACCCGAAGTTCAGAGAAATTGAATGGATCCCATGTCACATACCGAATACACTAAATATGGGAATCGCGTCTTAACACAATGAAATGGCTGATCCGGATCCTCTATGAGGATGGTGTGAGGGTTTGCATCTGGACCGTTCATCTCGGCAATCAATGGTCTGGATTGAAAACAAAACTTTTCCGGGAAAGAGACTCTTTCCCGGAAAAGTTTTGTTTTCAATCCGGACCATTGATTGCTGAGATGGACGGTTCGGATCCCATGAAAATCCTCACACCATCCTCACAGGGAGAATGGTGTGAGGATCCAGTGGCAAACCTAACAAAACTCAATATGGAAAAACTTGGCACCACAAGATAACCGAATCATTGCATAACAGACCATAAATGGAAGTTGTAGCTAATTTAATTTAACACATGATAGTAGTAAATCTTCTCCTCACCCTCCTGAGTTTATTTGAAAATTTTGAATCTGAGGAGGGCGCTAGGGACTCCGCCCAACATTGTTTATGCTCCCTCTGCTGGCAATAATACTAGAAGGAAATTCGGAATCTTAAAAACTAAAAATTATGCGGTATTAGATTCCCGATTTCAATTTTTATCTTTCGGTATTGTTCTCGAAGAGAGTACCAGAAGAACATCTCTCCTATCCAAGAGCATCCATCACCTCAGAACAGACACTACTGCAATGAATCAAGGAACAAAAGAGCTTTTGTGTGCATGAGATTTGAAGAGTGTTGTTACCGAATCACGTATCCACCGGAATCATCTTCAAGCCAGCTGCAACCGGCATGCCTAAGAACCCGACAAATATGCTAAAGAACCACTGTCCGAAAGTGAGTGGTGTTGTATTTGCAAATGCTCCAAGGTACTCGATGATTATGATCTGGAAGAAGACCGTGCAACTGATAACGAGCACAAAAACATAGTTGTCCAATATTCCTTCTAAGACATCGATTTTCTCCATCTCTCTGGAGCTTATTTCATTAAACACCTGCAAAACAATATCAAAACAGTTTTAAGTATTTTTTTGCCCCTGTTATGGTTGGTCTTGGGCTTCTCATTGAAACTTCTATCTGGAAACTAAGTTGAGACCTTACATACATCTCTTTTTTCCTTCTAGTTTTGGAATCTCCGGTCTCATTCGACCAAGGACCAAACCTTGTTTTGTTGTGATGTTTCAGTTTGCCCGAAAAACATTTTGAAAACAGTTCGGAGACATTTCAAAATTCTAGCTGGAACCTGATGGAGATGTCAAATTGAAAGGACTACGGTATGTATGAAGATATCATTGTTGGGTATTGCTAATGCGTGTCAAAACATCTCAATATGTCTCTAACTTCAGAAGAATTTTGACATGTTCCAGCTTGTTTCGGTGTGTGTCATGAAAACATTGGAATTTCGCATAAGCCGGCCCAGACACCGGAGTTATCAAAAAAAGAACATTGGAATTTCGCGACTCCACTATTTCGTTTCATTTGGTCACCTAGAAAAACAAAACAAAATTTTGTTTCTTCCATTGGAAAAGAACATAACAAAAAACCTTTAAAAATGCCCTAAACAACATGCATATTTTACATCTAAATGTAGCTGGGATTGTCTACTATTTCAAGAAAACTTATCAGACATAAAACTTGTTATACGAAATTACCTGACAGAAAACGAAACAGTTGAAAATAAGCGTGTTCAGGACCAGATCAGAATCACTTCCATCAAGTCCAAACACGCATTTCCCAATTGATTGAAGAAACCAAATTACCAAGAACTGATACAAGGATTGCCCAAGGATATTCCTCCACATAACATTGGTGATGAAATTCCCTCTCCTTCCAACTGGTGTTCGCTTCATTAACTCGTTGTTAGGAGGCTCAGTGGCTAGTGCAAGTGCTCCTAACGTGTCCATAATCATGTTGACCCACAAAAGCTGAACAGCGGTGAGCGGAGCACTCCCTATAGCACAGTTAGATGGACAAGGATAAGCACATCGAGTGGCATGGTTTCTGCTCTTTTTCAGTTTTCTTTTTATTAAAAGGTTTTTATCAGAGAGACAATCAATAATTTCATGTAATTCGTAATGCAAGCTTTCTTACCTGTCATACAAGCTGAAGTGAAGTTGACAATTAGAGCAACCACATTAACAGTTAGCTGGAACTGTACAAACTTTTGAATGTTTATGTACACTGAGCGCCCCCATCTGGCCACGGTCACAATCGTCGAGAAATTATCATCCAAAATTATGACATCAGCACTCTCTTTGGCCACCTGAAATTGGGAATAAGACTGTCTAAAAATATGGCACTTCGACAAAGATATTGCCACTCCAAAATTACTATTGCCGCACCAAAATTTACTATTACCACTCCAAAATTACTATTGTCACACCATTCCATTGTGGATGAGAATGACTATTCCTAAGCACAACCAAACTTGGGAATGGGAATGGGAATGGATATTCCAATCTCATTTCATCCAATTCCATTCCAACCTCAATTCCCTTCCATTTGTCAATTCCACTCAATCGAACCAAACATACCCTTAGTGTTGAACGCCTTTCTCCTATTGACTGGAAGACATTTTAAACCCTTAGCTCATCTCCTAACTTGGCAGTTCCCAACCAAACTTGAAAGCTACTATGATTTTCCCATATGGGAGTGTCCTTTCACATTTTATTAAACTTGAAAGCTACTACGATTTTCACATTTTACTTATTTAACATGGCCATCCAGGCAAGAGAATGATGTTGCGTCATAATTTTAAAAATAAAAAAAAGGAAAAGGGAAATGTTAATAAAAAGGAACAAGAATGTAGTTGAACATGAACACTTCCTGGTTCCTCCTACACTTCTAACCTGACCAGAACTACATTAACAAAAGAAATCAATTGAACTTAAATTGAGTTACTCTGTGGGGCCAACAGCTTTGCCAAAAGCGAAAGGAAATTTTTGCTTATGTATCCTACTTCAGTGCAATTCGTAATTTTTGATGCCACATCAAAAGACAAGTTTCTGGTGGAGGTTCGATGAATGCGTGGAAAGAATTATAGGCTGAATCTCAGCCCTAAGTTGTGCTCATATTGATAGGGCCAACTAAATATATTTCGATCCTATATTGGAGTGTTTAAACTTCTTTATTTGCAATGGCAGTAGAATAAGTGAGACACAGGGTGATCACACAGGTAAACTCACCTCAGTTCCAGCAATGCCCATAGCAAGTCCAATATCGGCTTCATGAAGTGCTGGAGCATCATTTGTTCCATCGCCAGTCACGGCAACAACTTCATCAAATGTGGTTCGCAAATGCTTCACCAATGTATGCTTGTCTAGAGGTGAAGATCGAGCCATCACCTATTAAAATGTAAAAATTACAAGCCACGCGTCAAGAAAGCCCCTTTTCTTCCTAATTAAAAAGTAAAAATCCAAAAAGTACCTGAATTTTGGGGATCAGTTCATGCAACTCCTCTAGACTCTTCTCCCGAAAATCAGGACCTTCTATGGCAATACCGTCATCAGTAAGTATCCCACATTCCCTAGCAATAGCTTTTGCAGTATTTATATTGTCTCCAGTAACCATGCGAACAGTAATACCCGCTGAACGACAAAGCGCAACTGATTCCTTCACACCAGGTCGAACGGGATCTTTGATACCCACAATTCCAATACAAGTAAATCCTGAACCTGGGATAGGATCTTCGGCAGAAAACCCATTATCCAGTTCCTTATATGCAAGACACAGTGTCCGAAGAGCTTCACTGGCAAAACTTTCTATTGTAACCTTGAGATGGTTAACGGAAGCATCATCAAGGGGAACAGCCTCACCATTTGAATTTATCACCTTGTCACAGGAAGCCAATACTATTTCTGAAGCACCTTTGCAATGGGCTCTCAGACCACCATCAGAAAGCTCCAAAACCACCCCCATTTGTTTCTTGGTAGAGTTGAATGGCTCAACTTTAATAATCTTAGATGCATTTCTCTCAGCCTGAAAATCTCCACCAAGCGACAAGCCGAACTCCAATAAAGCAGCATCAGTTGGTGTCCCTAATATTTCACGTTTGCCTCTTTTGTTAACCACAACTTCCCCACCAGTATTATTGAATATTGACTGCAGCAGAAGTTTTACAGCAGAATCTGGGATTTCAAAGCATAAGTTTGAAGCATTACCGGCTTTACTCAATTCCTTGACATTCAAACAAATACATGATTTAACGACTGTCATTCTGTTTGTAGTCAGTGTCCCAGTCTTGTCACTACAAATACAAGTGGCGGATCCCATCGTCTCACAAGCAGCCAAATGACGGACAAGAGCCTTATCATTCATCATCTTCTTCATAGCAAAGGCAAGGCTCAATGTCACAGCCAGAGGTAGCCCCTCAGGAACTGCAACAACAACGATAGTGACAGCAATGGCAAAATATTCCAACAATTCCAATGCATCATCTCCAGACCAACTCCAGTGAGTCCCTTCAAGCAGTTTTCGACCAAACATTTTTCGCACCAGAACTGCGAAAGTGACAACTGCAAAGAAAAGGCCTATCTTACCAATAATGGTTGCCACCCCATTCAGTTTAACCTGCAGTGGGGTCTCATCATCTCCCCCTTCACTAAGGGTTGCCATCAACTTGCCCCATTGGGTTCTCATCCCAACGGTTGTCACCATCATCTTGCATGATCCATCTTGTACCTTAGTTCCTGATAAAAGAAATGGGCTTTCAGCTGTCGACATAACGGGCTCACTCTCTCCCGTCAAACTTGATTCGTCAATTACCACTGAAAACCCTGAAACAAAGAGCCCATCTGCCGGAACTTGGTCCCCTAAAGAAAGATGTACAATATCACCAGGCAATAGGTCATATATTGACATTTTGTGCCGGTAACCGCTCCTCGTAACTTGAATGTCAATCTTCTTCTTCTCTTTGTCCAAATCTTTGAACTGTAAGGATTGCCTATAATCACTTGTTGCTGTCACAAATACAACCAACAAAATACTAGCGACGATCCCAAGACCATCATGGGCCCCCTTTGGCCATCCTTCCATTGCCAGGCCAACTATCAGAGAGACAAATGCACATACGCCAAGGATCATGAGTGTCATGTCTTGAAAGGCTTCCCAAACAAATACCCAAAAACTCCGTGCTTCACTTTCTGTGAATTTATTGATTCCAAAAATCTCCTGTCTACGAACCATCAAATCAGTACTGGCTGTGAGACCTGCGGTAGTTGATGTGGAGAGCTTGTCTGCAATACCAGATACACCGCCATGAAATTTCAGCTTTTTAAGATCATGGCCTTCAACAATGGAGCTCAGTTCATCAGCACAAATGCCGAATCCAGCAGCTTTAACTTCATCAGGGACAACATAGTCACTAAATTGCACACCTGTCCACATACGCTGAGGAGAGTCACACCAAGAAATCATTTTATCACAGAAAATACAACATCGAAAAGTGTGAATAGCTTCACCTTGGATGAACTGAAACGCTGCTTTGGAAACCAAAACCGCAACTCTCAACTTCTCCTACAGTACACACGAGGAAAAAGAGTCAGGTGCCTACCTTCTAAACAATGATTGGCTGGAAGTGTGAAATCACTATCAAACAGCATAGGAACTAGGAATTCACCAAGGTAACAAGTAGGTAAAGTCAAGAGCCAACCAGTCACACAAAATAGGGTCAAGAAATCTACGGGATAACTCAAAAAGAAATGTTAAAAGACTGCAAAGAATGCTACTATGGGAAATTGAAGAAGGATAATTTACCTAGCATGTGACGCATAACACCTTGGAGACTAACTTTCACTAAAAGTAAGATGGTTGACTCGACTCAATAAAGTCTGGTTTACAAGAAGTTTCTCTATCCAATATATGAAGGGCCATATTTACATAGCCTAGAAATAGCTGAAGAGAGAAATGGCACAAGCAAATAGGGATAGAAAATGACATAGCATACCATCCACAAGCAACAGAGCACAACACAAGTAATTACTACATAGAAAGAAAAGGGGGTGGAAGCAAATGTTAACAAAAAAATTTCCATAACAAGTAGATAACATATGCGGACAAATACTGGTATCTCTGCAGCATGCATATTTAAAAGTACCTAATCAAAATATCAGAAGAGAAACGTACTTTAAAATTTGACTACCAAAAAGAACAAGTTGATTAACTTTCAAAACACGATGCTTAATTTTTCAAAACACGATATGTAATTTTCCCAAACACATCAGATTATGTTTGGATATCTGTAATCTTGATCAGTAGGAATGAGATTCAATTAGGAAATGAATTCCTTGTAATCTAGTATGGTATGTAATCTCATTCCAATGTTTGGATTACTTTAGGAATCATATACAGGAAAACAACATTTAGGAACTTAATTAGAGTAAAAGGTTGCATTATTGTGAACTTTTTTGTCCAAACCTTTTTCGCTATTTTTTATTTTTCATAACTTTTTGTTTAGCTTTTCGTTGTAACTTTTAGGATTAATCATTCCTCTCCACAAGAGGAATCAAAAAAGTATAAAAATACGGACCTATGTCAGAAAAAGTTCATATAAGACGACATTTTAGACAAAACAAAAAAACATTTGTTTGATACTTTTTTGTCTTTAGTGAACTTTTTTTTTTGCTTTTGGTCATAATTTTTATTTTATAGACTCCTCTTGTCGTGATGGATGATTAATCCACAAAATATCAAGCAAATCAAACAAAAATTTAGAAAAGATGAACAAAACACACAAAATGAAAAAAGAAAAAAAAAAGTTAAAGAAGAACGAGCCCTAAACATGTTTATCTTTTTAAAGGATTGAGCTTGGAATCTTAGATTACCATGGGAGGGAGGAATCAGATTCCTACTTAGTTTGGAAAAATGTGATTATAGAATGAATATGGCATCAAGAATCACATTTCTACTCCAGTCTATTCAAAATGTAGGAATCGTGATGATAAGGCATCACATTCTTATTCCCTCAAAAATTCTGTCATCTAAACTGAAAATACTCGTACGTGCCACGTAGTTTTCCCAAATTTCGGGTGGGTCAGCCTCCCATTGGATCCGTCTCCTATAACAATGATGTCAAATAAGAATAAAAGTCTATTGGTAACTCGTAAAGTGGAATTTCTCTCTCCCTATATTCAAGGGGGAAAATACTATTGGTAGCTCCTAAACTGGAATTTCTCTCACGCCATATTCAATGACAAAAACCTATTGGTTCTCATCAAGGTTGTTAAAGGGAATACGTATTGTGTATCATTTTATCTATTTCATTGTCGTGTATCGTAAGATATGTTGACAAGTGTAAATACAAGTTAAAACATAGCTTTCTCGCCTTCGTAATGTTAAATACAAAAATTATTGCACATACTGAATAAATACTTTGCTAATGAAAATTTTCACTCTCTTCAACTATGCAAACAAGTTCTACCAAGGAAAAATATTGTGTATTGCATCATGGTTTGTGTGGCTAGAGGAAGAATATTTACTTAAACATATTCACTTTACAAGCTGGCATTGGCAGCTTCCATTTACTTTCTTTGGAGGGAGAGTAATCTGAGAATCTTTCAAGGCAAAATCTAGGAATGCGAATGCCATTCGTGCTAAGGTTAGTGCTTGGGTCTTCTGTCAAGTTCTCTGCCCAAAACCGAAGTCGGTGTGAGGCTTGGTTGTTGGATACTAGGATTTTTGCTCTTAATAACTGCCCATAGTTTTGTTTTCTCCTTCTGTGTCGTTTTGAATATTAGCTTGGGGCTGTGTTGATGTATAGGTTTAAGGGGGATGCCCCTGTGATTGCTTTGTAGCTTCGCTTTTGGTATATAAAACTTTACCAAAAAATAAACATATGATGCATACAGAGCTAGATATCGATTCTACCTCTAAACGTCCCAAATCGTAATATGTATCGTATCCTCCTACGTGTTATGTTAGATTTTATAGTCCAACTGCGGAGGCCTTTGCAGTTACATCTCAGCCATTCATCTCAACTCTCTCGCCCAACATATACTTACACCACACAAACATAGATACAAACACCAGGAGGTTGTCTATATATGTAGACTCAGAGACAGAGAGAGAGAGAGTGTGTGCGTGAAACCTGATTGGATTGGCGCATAGCGGCAGCCTCGTAGCGCTTGGAGAGATTGGCTGTGAATCGAAACCTGCGCTTGGGGTTCTTCACAACTCCACAGAGGTCCCTCCATCTCTGCAACGCCTCGTCCGGGGAGTTCTTCGCCTTCACCGCCCCAAAATTCTCATTCAAAAAACTCTCCATCCCCTCTTAATTTCTTTCCCCCCTCTCCTATTTTGTTCAACCGTTACGCTCCGATCATTCAAGAATATAACTTCGCAATTCAGAGAGGAACTACGGGGTAAAGGGAAGTTCCCATCGCATTTTTTTTTTCCTTTCAGTTTTCAGCAAATTAGGAGTTTAACAGATGTGTAAAAGGGAAAAATTAAAGCAGAAGAAACTTCAGCAACGAAAGCTCTGCTGAAAGGGAGGAAATAGATCCGAAATCTGGTGAAAACACTTGGTGGAGAGAGAGAGAGAGAGCAACGGTCGGTGGTTAAGAGGTTTGGGGAATAACGGAATGGGCGGGGTCAAACGTCTGATCAAGTAAATACAAACTACGTTATGGAGAAATGGACAAAATAGCGAGTCGTTGGAGGAGTTTCGGTCAGTAAATTATTATTATAGAAAAGGAAAAGGGGAAAATGAGGACCCCGGTGTCAATTCCATCCGGTCCGGTCTGGTCCGGTTTCGATTCTTGTGGGTCCATTCGGGATTACAATAATGATTGAAACTGTTCATTTGTAGAGTTTGTAAAAAATTTCGGTACGAGAAAAATTATGTTCACTGAATGTTGATGCATGATCTATCAGAAAACATTCTATCTGAAATTTATCTTGAAAAAATGCAATGTGCACGCTGAATCAGACCTATTCGAGATAAATGTGTTCAAATGATTGTGACATGTAAAACAAGAGAATATGTATTATGATTGACATTCGGGATGAAGTTTTGAACACCTTTATAAGGGATCAAAAAACTCGATTGAACATGTGCCACAACTTTTTTACTAGGTGTATTAGACAAGGTATGGTCGCTAATTCTAGAAACTCACACCTATGTTTCGTTAGTTACGAACAAGTAAATATCAGAGAAAATTCCACTTTGACTCTCTGTAGTTTGGGCAATGTGCGGATACACTCCCTATGGTTAAAAAAATGGGCACATATAGTATAACAAGCTTTGCGGTTCAAGGAATCAACCACGTCATCTTAACAGGAAAATGTAGTATGTGGGGTTTTCAACATTTGATCGATATATATGCTGTTAAATTTTTTTTTATCTCAAACTAAGGAACTAAAAACTAAAAACAAGTTAATTCTATTTATAAAAATAAAAACATATTAGTAAAGAGAAACAAACTATTCCGTATTTTCTTTTATTGTTAGTTTCTCTTAATTAATAAACTTTTTCCACATGTAGTTCATCGTGCTTTATCTAAAAAGTTGTTGCAATCAAAATATTTTTTTTGAAATAATATAAAATACATAATTAAACATCCCAAAAAATTGTCCTGCAAATCAAGAATTTAAAAATTATGTACATCTTTTTTAAAATAATTCGAATTTTTCTTGCAAGTTACTGTACTGTATTAAGTATCAATGAGTTCTTTGAACTTATAGAGGAGTGATTGATATTCAGTGCTCTTGTAGCACCGCACCGACCACACGTTGTGCTTCAAGGGCATTCTCTACCACATATTAATGCGGGGGCCACATACTTGGTAGTGGAGCCCACACAATTATATGGTAGAAATTTAGGGGTGAGCAAGGACTGGATTGGTTCGGTTTTATAGTAAACCAATAACCAAACCACTACCTACGGATTATGAATTTGGGGAACCAAACCAACCCACAAAAAGTATAAGACCAAACCAATACAAACTACTATTATATTACGGTTCGATTTCGGTTTCAAACCACGGTTTACTTTAAACTGAAATATCATCTTTGTAAACTATTTAAAGTACTCAAAATTGCGAAGATAACTAAGAATTGATTTTCATTTATAGAAATATAGGAAAATTTAGGAATTAATTGAACCGTGAAACCACTATTCACTGAATGAAGCATTATATATTTATATTCCATACTTTTGGTGTACCAAAATTATAGGAATAATAATTTTTTTATAACATCACTGGATTACAACAAGCAAAACTAGGAAAAGTCCTTAATCAAAATAGAATTAAGCGGAATACAACCCATAAAATGGAAATTTTAATTATAGGAATAAGTTGCGATATATACAAGTTTATGCTAAATAATTATGGCAGTAAATAAATATTGAATAGGATGGTAGATTGAATAGATTATTAATTTAGGAAATTAATTGACTATATATAACTCTCATCTGTACTTGGTGTATTTAAATTAAATGGATATATAATTATACAGATCGGTTTGGAACCAAAACCATTAACGTAAATCTACAGACCAAACCATTTAATGCAGTTTCTAATTTTTTTAAACCGGAACCAAACCACCCTACTAAAAAACCAAACCAAATCATTCGGTTTAGATTGGTTTGGACTAGATTCGCGGTTTGACGGATTTTTTGCTCACCCCTCGTAGAAAAGGATCCTAAAGCAGAGACAATGCTCCAAGAGCAAGTACTCATATGTCTCAAAATGCTTATCCGATCGCAAAATGAGAACTTAAAAATAAAATATTTTTCTAAAAAATTAAATTAAAAGAGCTCATTGATATCTAGTACGTGTTGTAAAATTTTGATTTTTTTTCAACAACAATTGAGTTAGGCTTTGTTCCACTAGGCTTTTTCGTGTTTTGTCCTTATTCAATTTTGTTTAGCAGTTAGTTTTTTGCCTAATTTTTGCGAATTATTAATTCCTCTCATCAAGATGAATCGAAAAGATAAAAAATTATGACTTTTACCCAAATATTTCTAGAAATATCCAAGATAAAGCCCAAAAAAAACCCAAATTTTTGGGTTTTTTCTTGGATATTAATTTCAGAAAATATTTGGGTAAAAATGTTTTTTTTTTTTCGATTACTCTCCTCGAGATGAATCAATAATATACAAAAATTAAGCTCAAAACTAACAAATGCAAAAAAAAAAAATTTGAATGGCAAAATAAGAAAAAGCCCAAAAAACTTGGTGGAACAAGCCTCAAGTACTCTTTTTGCGGATGGTAGAAACATTTTAGGCCGTAGTTAGTAAGGCTCTGTTTGGAAGTTAGGGAAAAGGAAAGAAAATAATGAAGAGAAAAATGAGAGAAAAAATTAAAGAGAAATTGAGAGGAAAGTTGAATTAAAATTTAAAATTTTTCCTCTTTTCTTTTTTATAAGAACCAAACAAGTTTGGAGAAAAATTTTAAAATTTTCCAACCCTTTCCACAACTTTTCATAACTTCCAAACAAACTACAGTATAATACTTTTGGAGGTCACAAGCTTTTTACTCTAATTCCTTGCGACCACCAATGGAATTCCCCCCACTATTTTCCTATTCATCCCCAGCCCCTCCTTCCTCCCCCGGAGTGTTCAAATCAATTTTCTCTCTCTAGTTTATCTCTTTTTTTTCTCTCTCTGCAAACATGAGCAAGCGACCAGGACTCTTCTCCGCGGATCAAAAAAAAAAAAAACCAGGACTCTTCTCCGATATCGGCAAGAAATCCAAAGGTAAATTCGTCGATTACACTCTCCTGGATCATCGACTAACCTCTCTCGAAACAATAATCGCGGTAACTCATATTTCGTAAACATATATCGGTGTGTGTGTATGTGTATGTGTGTGTGTTTGTTGAATTTTCTATCCGATTGGTTGAATGCAGATCTGCTGACAAAGGACTACATCTCCGACCAGAAATTCACCGTCTCCACTTACAGTGACACCGGAGTGGTATGACTGAATACATCACTTTTTCAACCGTATAGTATTACTTTTACTGTGGGATCATTATTCATTATGGCGATTATTGCATCAATTTTGTTATTTTACTGTCGATCATTTTTTGTAGTATTGGAGTGACTTGTACGGTGCTTCTTAGGCCTAGAGTTCCCAACAATGTTCTGAAAGTCGGCGGCCTAGGTCGAGTAGTCCCCGCCAGGGCCGGCCCAAGAGGCGTGGGCCTCGGGCATCCAAAAAATTTCAAATTTGAGGGGCACTCCAATATTATTTGTAAATTAGTATATATATTATTTATTCGTTTTATAACACAAATTCAGTGGTAAGTTGATTTTAGTCCATGTGGAGTGTCCAAGTTCGAGTTTTCTGGGCAGCTTTTTCTTATGAAATGTTTTTTCCCAAAAAATAATGCTATTGTAACTCCCAGGTTTCGAAACCAAATCAAGTAAAATTCAAGCCAACCACTTTGGCCATTGGTAACAAAGCAATTAACATGCATTATAAAATCTAAAGTAGTAATATAAAGAAACATTTCTATCATTGTTTAATTCTAAAAATACGTAGGGCACCGCCCCACAATTTAGCCTTGGACATCCAAATCCCTTGGGCCGACCCTGGTCCCCACCTAGGTGCTAGGCGATTGTCCAACGACCAGATTAGGCAGCCAACTAAGGCTACAAACGAACCGAGCTGCTCATGGCTCGAGCCGAGCTCAAGTTTCGGATTGTAAATGCCCAAACACTTGCATTTATCAGATTGAGCTCAAGTTTCGGATTACAAGATCTGCATTCGGAATGAAAAATTGGTACATTAGATCAAACACTTGCATTTATCAGATTGAGCTGATTTTTACATGAGTCACCCAAAAAAATATTTGAAAGTTAATGAAAAGTTTAGATTATTTGTGCAGGACCCAAAAATGGCCCTTGCACTTCGATCTGTGCAGCCAAAAAAAAAACACTCTCGCAATTCACGATCTTTTGTGAATTGAGTTAGCCAAAAAAAACCCCCAAAAAAAAATACACTCAGAAATCCACGCTTCAAACACTGCCTCCATTTTTCCTTCTACTTACTCTCAGGCTCTGTTTGGAACTCTCTCTTGCTTTGCATTTCTATCCCTAGAAGTTTCAAACACACCCTTAGCTCTCACAGTACATATCGACCCTTTAAGTGATTCCTGAAGATAACTCCAAATCCAATATACAAAAATGAGAGAGTGAGAGAGAGACACCTTGGCCACCCTGAAGAGGAGTGGAGCGTGTAGAGACATCGGCGATGGTGAGTGGAAGCTTGCACCAGTAACTTCTCAAAAATAGTAGTGGAAGCTTGCCCGGAGAGAGAGAGGTGTTACATTTCTTCTTTACAAACGTGAGTTTCTGAAAAATAGCCGTGATTTCTTTGGATAATCCATGTACTAAAAACATTGGGTGATTAACTCTGAGGGGTTGGCCTAGTAGTTGAGGCTTAGGACTTTAGGGTTTGTTCGCTCCTAAGGTCTTAGGTTCAAAACCCCTGCTATCAACTCTTTTGGGGCCAATCATAAAATGTGTTACTCTTTCACGTGATTGTAGGAAATTTTGTAAGTTTTACATTGCCCGTATGATTTGAGGTTCAATTTTGTTGCTAAATGCAGGAAAATGATTGGGTTTTCTTTCTCCGAGTACTTGGAACAACGATATCGGGAGCATCGTAACAAAGAAAAGAAAATAAAGGGTTTGAATTCGAGTGAGGCCAAAGTTTGAGGTTCTAAAGAAAGAATATGCAGCATTTGAATATGTGTTCCTTGCCTGGTCCAAGCAAAAATCTAGCGAGTCTCCGTGTGGAAGACCAAGGCAAGGCCGAGAAATAAGGCTGAAGATGGGTGAAATGAAGTCCAATTCCTTTGAAGTTAGATGAGTGTGACTTAAAGCGCCTATCCGGTTATCTGTCCTGTACTTCATCAACCACGCAAAGTTCTCTCGTGTCTCTCGAGTTAGCAAGAACGCAAAATAAACTAGCTTTGCCATGTTGTCAATTTGTATGATTTTGGGGGCTCATGAGCATGAGCACCATCTCCCTTCCCAAATCACACAAATTGACTACATGGTAAAACTAGTTTATTTTGCGTTCTTGCTAACTCGAGAGACACGAGAGAACTTTGCGTGGTTGATGAAGTACAGGACAGATAACCGGATAGGCGCTTTAAGTCACACTCATCTAACTTCAAAGGAATTGGACTTCATTTCACCCATCTTCAGCCTTATTTCTCGGCCTTGCCTTGGTCTTCCAAACGGAGACTCGCTAGATTTTTGCTTGGACCGGGCAAGCAAGGCATATTCAAACCCTGCATATTCTTTCTTTAGAACCTCAAGCTCTATGGCCTCACTCAATTTCAAACCATTTTCTTTGCCTTGTTACAATGCTCCCGATATCGTTGTTCCGAGTACTCGGAGAAAGAAAACCCAGTTATTTCCTGTATTTAGCAACAAGATTGAACCTCAAATCATCATGGACAATGTATCATAAAATGAACACTACAATCACATGAAAGAGTAATACATTTTGGAATTGGCCCCAAAATAGTTGATAGCATGAGTTTTGAAGCTGAGACCTTAGGAGCGAACAAATCCAGTGGTGTAGCCAGAAATTTAGGTCGGTGGGGGCATCATTGAGCATGGTTTTAGAATTTTCTATCTTTTTACTTGTAGTAAATAACCATAACATGAAAGAAATGAACTTAATAAAATTTGCTACAATACACACATATATAACGAGTCTTTATGGAAAACAAGTACGTAAAAGTGTGCTTTTTTGAAAACTTGACAAAGATACCAAGGAGGTAAGTGTTATAAGAGAAAAAATGAGTATAATTTTTTAATATAAATTGTGATGGCATTTATAATTTGGGGTAAAAGTAAAATTATTAAAAATTGCAGTGGGGGCGCGTGCCCCCACTAAGCACCATGTGGCTCCGCCACTGAACAAATCCCTTAAGTCCCAAGCCTCAACCACTAAGTCTGAAGCGTGGATTTCTGGGTTGGCTGACTCAGTTACAAAAGAAGCGTGAATTGAGACAGTGCTATTTTTGGATTTCAGAATTAGGATTACGTTGACTCCGACGCCCACCCAATTGCCATTCCCCCTCTCCCCTTCTCTTTGAAGGGAGGTTCCCTGTCACTCCTCTTGTCATTATTATCTTTTTCCTTTGGTTTAATCTTCTAGGTGTCTTGATTTGATGCCATCTATTCTTGCTTCAATGGTGGAGTTTTAAACATATGTTCTTAAGATGCTTTGAAAACTAAAATAGTTTCAAATGCTTGAAGGGTCCCTTTGCAGTTATATAGTTCCCTTTGCAGTTATATAGTTCTGTTCAGTTAAGTTAATTCTTTGTATTGATGAATCATGAACGATTCACAGTGAAAAGTTGGATATTGATACGGATTCCAATTATTACATAAATGAGGTGATGGTAATCCTCTTACCTAAATCTTTGGATCTTGTTAAAGCATCCAACTCAGAACCAATTGGAAATCAGTGAGGAGGCCGCCCCGGCTCATATCCTAGTTTGGGATAATTTGGGAGGCAATAACTATTTTATACGGGGCAAGCTTTAACAGATCTAAATCAAAAGTACTTCAATGGTACAATTTTCATCTGGTAAATCTTAAATAGCTCACTATATCCTAGGCAGCTATAGGTACCTTTCAGTCATCGATGGCTAGTATGGAACTTGAAAAGGTACAATTTTCATTTGTGGGTTGTCTGATGAATCTATTGAACATCTCCTCTTCTATTGTAGCTGGGTTCGAGCTGTGTGGTTTGGGTGTGATATTCAACTAAATGTTGGACACGGCTTCCCAATTTCTGTTAAAGGGTGGACTTCACAAGTGGTTGATGATTTGAAGGGCAGAGATTTAACCCAATTCTTGGGTAGGGTGGTTACTATTGCGTGGTATGTTTGGAAGGCTAGGAATGAATTTGTTTTCTCATCTAACCCGATAAATCCAGAGATGACTGTAAGAAGAGCACTTGAAGCTCTTCGCGAATTCTCTGAGATTAGGGTCCCAAGGTTGGTCCATACGGATAACTCTTCCTCTGGTGACTCTCTTTCCCATTGGGGGGCTCCGGACCATGGATGCTTTAAGCTAAACTGTGATATTGCCATTAAAAAGGATGGGCATGAGGCTGCTTTTGCTGTGGTTCAACGTGACTGGAATGGGCAGATTGTGAATGGGAATGTGAGCTCAGTCAAGGTTTCTAGCCCTCTTCAGGGAGAACTTTTAGCGCTGCGTTTTGCATGTGGGATGGTCAAGGCCTTGGGATTGTTGGGCGCGGTTATTGAGTCAGATAACCAGGTAGCCATTAAGCTTAGTGTTTCTGAGCTTGTTCCTCCTTGGGAAGTGGCTTCAGTGGTGATGGATATCAGAGACCTCGTGAGGGATGTTGGGGTTTGTCTGAAGTGGGTGAAGAGGGAAGCAAACAGTTTGGCTCATGTGGTGGCGAAAAAGGCTCTTAGGGGACTTCTTCCTGTTAATTGGGTGGCTAATCCCCCTTCTTTTGTTGCTTCTGTTTTAGCTAATGAGGTAGTTCCTCCTGTGTAGCCCTGTTGGGCAAGATTTTGAATATCAAAAAAAAAAAAAAAAAAAAGTTCCTCAATTCTGGTTTTTGCCATCCGATCTCTTTTCTTTGAATGTTTTTCTGTCTCAGATTTGGGTTCTTTGAGTTATCATTTTAATAGGGAACGATAATTCAATTCAACTGCTTTACACAATTCACACTCTTAATGATACACAATTCACGCCCTTAATGTACACAATTCACACTCTAAATGCAGAATTTACACCCCTTATAATAGGCAATTCACACTCCCTATAACAAACAATTCACATCCCATATAATAGACAATTCACACCCTCTTAAATTGTGCACAAAATGAAAAAATTCACTCCTCAAATGCAGAATTCATACCCCTCCTATCACACAATTCACACCTATATACAAAAATTCACACCTCCTATAATAGATAATTCACACAAAAAAAGATATAACAATTCACACCAAAAAAATATTTTTTCTACACATAATTTCACATTCAATATGGGTCTTATATGATAGATCTCGTCGAGTAGATTCTAAAAAAATAAATTTTATGAAAAACAGATATATATATATATATATATATATATATGGGGAGGGATCTAGAGACAACACTTTTGTCAAAACTTTTGACACGATCCCAACCATTCATTTGGATGGCTCAGATTAAAAATTAAAAAGCCTTACTCTCTCTCTCTTCCCCCTTCTCACGTGTTCCCCCTCTCTCTCTCCCTCTCTCTCTCTCTCTCCTCACAACCCACGACCAGCCGACTCCCCCTCCCCATTCCGGCGATCTCATCAGCGGCGACCCATCTCCAGTGGCCCTCTCTCCCTCTCTTCCGATATTCTCTCTCTCTCCTCTTCCCAAAAATATTTTCCACAAAATCGTAGATACCCATTTTGAACACTGACATAGATCGTTTTTTGACTTGATTAAAATCGGACTTTCAGCAACAATTTTGTTAGATTAAGTTTAACCCACTTGAAATTGAATGGCAAACCATGCAATCAGATTTCAAATTACGTTATTATTACGAACAATACAAGTTTCAGATGATAATGACCTATTGCTCCCAACCTTCAATGGTGGATTAAAAAATCAACTGCTGTGAACCAACTTTTTAAAATTAATTCACCTTCTACCAGTTATTTTGCTTAATTTCGTGGGATAGTTTTTCCAACAAAAAAAATCAAAGAAGAATAGGAAGGTAAGGATTTTAGTGTTGCCATGGATATTGGGATTTCAGAGAGAAAGGGGGAGCACCCATACAGGAGTGAAGGGTGGGTGAAAAATCATATTTTCAACATATATATATTGTAAGAGATATTGTATTTTAAAGTTTGTAATGCAAAAAGTAAAAAATAAATCCACATCAGCACAAGTCAATATCAAGTACATCCTAAATATGTTCTCCACGCGCGTCAGGGTCTATGCGGAAGGGCAATTCAATAAAGGGTCTGCAAGGGATAAAACACTAAAAGCGGGGCGGGCTTGGAATTTCCCGATAACAATTAACAACCCCATCAGAGGGGACTTAGGCCCTGTCCAGTGTGTTTACCCTCCAGTCCGGTTCGGTTTCAATTTTTGTGGGCCTATTTCGGATCATTGTGTATAGCTCGTCAAGTTCTTCAAGCATGATAAAAATCAAGTTCAGTGAATATCGATAAACGAATGATCGTAACACATTGATCTTGAAAAAAAAAATGCACCTAGCACACTAAATCAAACCCATCTGTTTCAGGATAAATGGAACTTCGGGCCGATCATTTTCTTAAGTTCATTTTCTTTTGATCGGCCATTTTCTTAAGTTAATTGAATTCACATTATGTTGCTTACAGAGAAAACTGAATCTCCAACCCACTCCTCGAATGATATTTTTCAAGTATTTTGAAGATTAATCTTAAGAAAACCTACTCCAACCCTCATATAAAAAAATAGCACAAAAATTGATGATCATTTCTTTCTCTTCAAATATTGTGATTCAATTTTACTCTTCAAATTAAATGATGTGTCCCTCCATTACCTACCATTGATCATCGCAATTTAATTGTTATCCGTGGAAGGATTTTACACATCTAAAATTAAATAAATAGTATAAACTAAATTGTTGATGGATGGGTTGGAGTCACAAATTACAAAAATAAGTCTTCAAATTACCACATAGGTCAACAAAATCTATATTTTGGTGAAATAAATTCATGTGTGGATTGGAGATGCTAAGAGTTTTCGGTATTATGTTTATCTTTTCATGTAATTTTATTGCACCTGAAAAAAAAGGTGAAAAATCCATTTATAAAAAAAAGACTAAGCACTACCCACGATTTTGACAACTAATTTTGCATGCTTCTCATGTAGTGGTGGACGCAGGAGTTGTCTCTCTGACTGAGGCCGAATTACATGTATTTTCATATTGATATAAAAAAATATTTTATTAATATATATTGCTACTCGCAAAATTCAAAAAAGAGACGATATTGTCTAAAAATTATTGATAATTTGAAATTTTGGAATTTTCCACGTACAACTTGAGTTCCCCTGTTCATGTTTTTCTTTCTTTCTTCAACCTTGAAATTTCCACCGCCATCCCAGCCTCAAAATCCCTAAGGCCCCGTTCCGCTTTCTTTTCAAACTTTCCTAAAAAGAACGTAATTTCGAACTCACATATTATGAAAATGAAAAATAAGTTTTCGAATTTTTTTGCATTGTTTAAAAGATCTCAATGAGATCTATCAAACAAGATCCATTTTTTGCATTGGTAAGAAAATTATTTGCGTAAATACATGATTTTTGAGCTTGAAATTACCTTCATTTTCCTAAAGTTTCTTTTTACTATGCATCTGCAACGGCACCTAAATCATCTTGAGGCTGCGACCCTAAACCCCACCCACATCACAGCATCAAAACCCACCACAGAAATTAGTCGATTTCAATTTTGCTTTTGATTTCGATTTCGAGGCTACAAGAACAAGTTGTGTGCAGCCGTGAAAGCATAGATTTTTGGACTCTGCGAACTGGTTCGTATATTCATACACCTCCTTGTATTTCACCGAGCTAGTCATTTTCAGATACGTCCTCCCTTGCTCCAGTTTCAATAGGCAATCGAGCTCCCTTCTTCTTTTGGTTCCTGCCCTCCGGACCTACCAACTTCCTCGATTTAGATACGGCTTGAGACCTTTTTTTTCTCAATTCCCAGAGGTTGAACAAAGGTAAAGAGTCTTTTTACGATTTGTTGACATTGGAATTTTTGAATTGTTCTGTTACTCAATTGAAAGGAGAATCATCCGTGAAGGAGAAAGAGAACCACAAATTTTTTGGACTCTGCGAACTGTTTCGTATATTCGTACACCTACTTCCATTTCAACATTATATTCATACACCTACTTGCATTTAACATGGAAAGGCCCTTGCAGCAAGTTGTTACGAAAGAAAGACGAGCTGGTTACGAAACTTGAATGCACTAAAGTGGCCATGCAAAAGAATAATGAGGGAGAGTCGATAACCGTTGAAGAACGAACTTTGATCTGTTCCAAAGCCGAGACCAAAATATTACTCAGGAAATACGAGGAGATTATTGAGGTCTTGAATGACAACGTGAGGAACAACAATGAGCCCAGGATGGCGGCTTCATCACCGGACGAGCTGCATGCGTTGATTGAGCTTCTTTACTGTGGTTCTTTGTTCCAAGTATTGGACGACAAAGAAGTAGTGGAATCTGATAAGCTCATTGCCAAGGAAAGGGGTAAGGTCAACAGGGATAAGCACGATTTGGCTAGGATCGTGGAGGTGGTTCAGGATGTTGTGCCCCATGTTGCATCTGATTTTTGGCTGTTATTTAATTCTTGTTATGCATCTCTGGTGAAGAAATCAGAGGAGGAGATTAGAGAACTAATCCACATGTTGGTGACATCGGACCCCTTTCGTACAAGGGAAGCATTTCATCGGGGAGATGAGAGTAAGAAGGTGAAATTTCACTTGATGTTGGAGACATCGGACCACTCTCACTGCTTAATTAGTCTCTTGATGTTTACAAAATTTCTTACACAAAAAACAAATTGCGGTTTTTGCTATATTAAATGACTATTTTACTTTACAACTTTATGATGCGTCACTGTGAGTCTCCGAATATTTTAAATATGGTGAGAATTACATCTGCATGTGGTGTTAAATAATTGGTCATCAATAATATTTAGTCATTGCAAATCCATAAAAATTGGTTGTGGCTGAGTAATTAGTTGAGTAACTTGATTTGTTAGAATCATGTGGCTTTTCCTACCAATTTCTATATCTAGGTAGAGACACTCCCATTTCCCATTTGCATCAATATTTATTTCCTTAGGAGTGACAAAACCTTAGTTGTTATGATGTTAGGATATGGAAGCTCCCATGAAGAAGCAGCTCAAGTGTTACACTTTTACAGTTGCCTTCCTTCAAGGTCATGTTAATGACATATAGGATTAATCTTTATCTTTATAAAGTGTATTTAGAGTGTGCACCAAACCAATTTGTAGTCTCTGATTGGGTGCTGCAGTTGTGTCCAAGTTTCAAGAAAAATACCTAAGTACCTTTAAAAAGGTTCACCTCGGGGGGTTACAGTGTCGAACACTTGCTCTCAGTCTCAGCCTCCTTCACTTAAATATAGGGGAACTAGTTTTACTATGAGTAGAGATAAGACCTGAATCCATTTTGGAAAATTTCCCATACTAAGATGTTACCATAAAACATAGACTAAGGGCAAACTTTATGGTATACAGAGATTGCGTAATTGTAAGCTATGTGATCAATTATCGCAATGTTTGTACTAGAATTCTTTTCTATTGTATTAGTGCCTGAGAGAGTAATACATTGCATCGCTCACTCCACCAACCTATAACTCGTTCCCAAAATAATCAACCTATGAAAACTTAATATACATTGCACCATAAACTGAGTAATTCTGAAATTAATCAATCTCCACTCTGGTTGTTTTCCTTGACAAAAACTTCACAGGTTTTAGTTAGTTATCTTCTCTCATGCTTTGTTTGGCAAGGTATTATTCTATCTTATACTTGAGTGTAACATTCATCATAGTAATTGCTATGTTTTGTATGTAGCAATGGCTAGGGGTACCCTTCATGAATGGATTGAAGTTTTTTTTGTTTTGACAATAAGAACTTCATAGATAAAAGAGTCATTACATCCCAAAGTTCATTACAACGCAAAGCTCAAAGAAACAAAATAATACATCAAACATAACAAAGGTACAATCTTCCATGGCAAAAGAACAAAAGAGATAGCTCATCCAGTGTCAAAAGGATAAGAAGTATCCACTTCTGAATGGATCCTGAAATATGCCGCAAACTTAGCCAAAATAGATGCTTGATGTAATCTGCTATCATAAAGAGGACGTTGTGAAGACATTATCATTCAAAGCTGGTGAATCAAAGTTTGAAAAATCAAGATCGACAGATGTCGGAAGACATATCATCAGGTAATTGTGTATGTTTAAAGTTTTCCTAACATTTATACTATTTTCATTTCTTTTAAAAATATTAACAAATATTGCATTACATATAGGGGTATAACGAAGAAGCTTCTACGCTTTCATCTTAATGGAATAACTTTTCGTGATTTAAAAAGTGAAAATATCATATTGGACGAGAAGTTAAACGTTGTAACTTTCGAGAGCATTCAGTGTGGGGGTGGGGAAGCCAATTTCAAAACAAATTGTGTAGCTCTAAAGGCAGTATTTAGTGAACTCCTTAGAGGCAATCTAATTCCTGATGATGTTGCTCATCTAATGACTTTATTTGGCAATTATAACATGTAATTGTATTTACTTTTGTATGTCTAATCATTAATGTTTTAGCAATTGTTGAAGATGATATTTGCGTACTTATTTATGTTGGGAAAATGAGGATATTATTTTCCATCACTCTTGCCTATGGAAACTGATGCTGGCACTCGAAACAATTGGGATGCTGCAAATAATGTACCTGAAGAGTTTAAAGATTGGTCTTTTCACGTATGCAAGCATCCAGTGTACAAGAGAGCGCTTGACGCTTGGGTAGAGGAAATGCGTGGAAAATCGAGTGCCAAAGAGGAGGAAAGAGAATCACAAAAGCATCCTAATTTGTCTTACGTTGATTCTAAGGATGTGAAGCTCTTAGGTGGTGCTACATTGCTCTCATTTATGAGAATGTGCTTCATCCACATGTTTCAACATGTCCGTGCGGAGAGAGAGGGAGGCCCGTGCAAAGGTTAAGTCTACCTATAGATAAATGTCAACCTTCGCACAGGCCTCTTCCTCCGCACGGGCATGTTGAAACATGTGAATAAAACACATTCTCATAAATGAGAGCAATGCAGCACCACTTAAGAGCTTCACATCCTTAGAATTGACGTAAGACAAATTAGAATACTTTTGTGATTCTCCTTCCTCCTCTTTGGCACTCGATTTTCCATGCATTTTCTCTACCCAAGCGTCAAGCGCTCTCTTGTACACTGGATGCTTGCATACGTGAAAAGACCAATCTTTAAACTCTTCAGGTACATTATTTGCAGCATCCCAAATCCCAAATGCTTCGAGTGCCAGCATCGATGTCCATAGGCAAGAGTGATGGAAAATAATATCCTTATTTTCCCTACATAGATAAGTACGCAAATATCATCTTTAACAACTACTAAAGAATTATAATTAGACATACAAAAGTAAATACAATTACCTGTTATAATTGCCAAATAAAGTCATTAGATGAGCAACATCATCGGGAATTAGATTGCATCTAAGGAGTTCACTAAATACGGCCTTTAGAGCTACACAATTTGTTTTGAAATTGGCTTCCCCACTCCCACACTGAATGCTCTCAAAAGTTACAACGTTTAACTTCTTGTCCAATATGGTATTTTCACTTTTTAAATCATGAAAAACTATTCCATTAAGATGAAAGCGCATAAGCTTCTTCGTTATACCCCTATATGTAATGCAATATTTGTTAATATTTTTAAAAGAAATAGAAATAGTATAAATATTAGGAAAACTTTAAACATACACAGTTACCTGATGATATGTCTTCCAACATCTGTCAATCTTGGTTTTTCAAACTTTGATTCATTAGCTTTGAATGATAATGTCTCCACAACGTCCTCTTTATAATCTTCAATCCATTCATGAAGGGTCCCCCAGCCATTGCTACATACAAAACACAGCAATTATTATGATGAATGTTACACTCAAGTATAAGATAGAATAATACCTTGCCAAACAAAGCACGAGAGAAGATAAATAACTAAAACTTGTGAAGTTTTTGTCAAGGAAAACAACCAGAGTGGAGGTTGATTAATTTCAGAATTACTCAGTTTGTTGGTACAACGTATATCAAGTTTTCATAGGTTAATTATTTGGGAACGAGTTATAGGTTGGTGGAGTGAGCGATGCAATGTATTACTTTCTCAGGCACTAATACAATAGAAAAGAATTCTACTTTCATTAGTACAAACACTGCGATAATTGCCCACATGGCTTCCAATTAAGCAATCTCTGTATACCATAAAAGCTTGCCCTCAGTCTATGTTTTATGGTAACATCTTAGTATGGGAGATTTCCCCAAATGGATTCAGGTCTTAAATAGTGCTCTACTTATAGTAAAACTGGTTCCCCTATTTTTAAGTGAACGAGGCTGAGACTGAGAGCAAGTGTTCGACACTGTAACCCCCCGAGGTGAACCTTTTTAAAGGTACTTAGGTATTTTCTTGAAACTTGGACACAATTGCAGCACCCAATCAGAGACTACAAATTGGTTTGGTGCACACTCTAAATACACTTTAAAAAGCTAAAGATTGATCCTATATGTCATTAACATGACCCTGAAGGAGGGCAAATGTAAAAGAGTAACACTTGAGCTGCTTCTTCATGGGAGCTTCCATATCCTAACACCACAACAACTAAGTTTTTGTCACTCCTAAGGAAATAAATATTGATGCAAATGGAAAATGAGAGTGTCTCTACCTAGATATAGAAATTGGTAGGAAAAGCCACATGATTCTAACAAATCAAGTTACTCAACTAATTACTCAGCCACAACCAATTTCTATGGATTTACAATGATTAATGTTGTGTTTGGTTTGGTTTTTGAAAAATAGTAGGGATAATAAGTGGAGAGAGATAGAGAGAGAAATGTTGAAAGTAGGAGAAATCTAGGGAGAATTTTTTGAAAAATTCTTTTTGAAAAGTAAAGAGAACATAACATAAATAGTATTGATAACCAATTATTTAACACCACATGCAGATGTAATTCTCACCATATTTAAAATATTCCGAGACTCACCGTGACGCATCATAAAATTGTAAAGTAGAACATAGTCATTTAATATAGCAAAAACCGCAATTTGTTTTTTGTGTAAGAGAAATTTTGTAAACATCAAGAGACTAATTGAGTAGTGAGAGTGGTCCGATGTCACCAACATCAAGAAAAATTTCACCTTCTTACACTCATCTCCCCAATGAAATGCTTCCCTTGAACGAAAGGGGTCATGTGGATTAGTTCTCTAACCTCCTCATCCTCTGATTTCTTCACCAGAGATGCATAACAAGAATTAAATAACTCTGCCAAAAATCAGATGCAACATAGGGCACAACATCCTAAACCACCTCCACGATCCTAGCCAAATCATGCTTATCCTTGTTGACCTTACCCCTTTCCTTGGCAATGATGCTATCCGCAATAATCTTGGGTACTAGTAATCTCGTAAACAATTCTCTATGTCTTACTCATCCTTGTTATCTACAATTAGATCCCTCATAAAAATTGGGGACTGTTAGAGAAGAATTATGGTAGCTTGAGCACAAGGGTGA
Source organism: Rhododendron henanense subsp. lingbaoense (assembly GCA_020567845.1). Lineage (NCBI taxonomy): Eukaryota > Viridiplantae > Streptophyta > Magnoliopsida > Ericales > Ericaceae > Rhododendron > Rhododendron henanense. The sequence continues at coordinate 15,518,177 of CM036321.1, read as the reverse complement.
CGTAGCAGTAATCGTGAAACAGAAAGATGTGTTTTTCATCATCGTTCTTCTTACTTACTAATAACAGCATCGCCACTTTCGCTGCAGCCTTGAACAACTTCAGAATACTCAAACTTGGACATAAAACCCTGCAAAAAGGCAAGAACTCAAGATTCCATCACTCCGCACAACCCTGGTCGTGCGTCAACAAAAACCGAAGAGAGGAGAGCTAAAGGAAACAATTCTTTATGCCTATGAATGCTATCAGACACAAACAGTAGATCATAATATTATCGCTAAATCTGCAGGGTTATATGTTCATAAAGTAAGTGCATCTCAGCTAACTTTGTAAAAAGTCATTATAGAGACTCTGCCTATGTCAACCCGCTTCCGCAATAAAGCATTTCTTTCCCACGTTTTTTCTTTTATACCAACATCCATTCCCTATCCTTCCATCCGAACAAATGATTTTCCAATCATAAGTGAACATGTTTAGTTGTTTGAATATCTCAGGTCAAGTTTCATCGCTATCTTTCTGGACATCAAACATAATCAGTCATGATCATATACTGAATCTTCAGTACTCAAACTTAATGATTAAGGTCGTTGTGGCTCCATTGCACCTCTGTTTTGCAGCAATTTGGGCCTACACAGCTGCTTTTCGCAACTTTAAAATTTTCCACTCAAGTATCAGAAAAAAAATGCTGCAAAGTTGTATTCAAGGATTCCCAACAAATAAACAAGTGCATTATCCTCGCCATCATTTCGTTATCAAATTAAATTGAAAGCATGAGCCAAAGACCAAACTAATACTTTCATCTTTAAGAGGCACAAAAGCATTATAAATTGTTTAACGAGGCTCTAGTGTTGCTGAGATATTCTCCATATAGAGAATCCTCCTACTAACTACCTAAAAAGTCCCAGCGATTGACCTAAGTCCCGCACTTGCTCCTAACAACAAATCAACAACAAATTGATTCGAAGAATCAAGCTCGACCAGAAATCTCAAAAACCACAATCCGTATGAAGCAATATTTTCAGTAGGGGTGAGCATCGATGGACAAATTGGAATCAGGTGCGTCACTAGACCAAGAAAAATATGGAGTATCTTAAAAGCTAAACGAGAACGGAAATAGATGATACATTTCAAACCTACGAAGCAGCACACACCTATATATGTGAACCATACCCGTATCCTATCGGTATAGGATCCTGATGCTCTTTTAATACTTGCCGATACATATCTGAGAGACTAAGAAGTATCCACACCATATAATTGGGTTTTTAGTTTTGAGGTAGGAGATACTTTTTGGATGCTTTAGGTCACACATCTGAACTTTCATGAAATTTAAGTGGCACTTCTTGCATAAGTATTAGAGTAAAATATATTTGTAAAAAAAGAAAATCTAGTACTCTACTTACTTCTAGAGAGGAAGATATAGTAGCATGAAAATAATATCATTTCTAATGGTTAATGAATATCTTATATTTTCAAACTTTCTTGCATCACCGTATCCATATAGGATCGTACGCATAACCTCTATCGGTTTCTATGCTTCGCATACTTCATAAGGCCTCCCTAAGCAATAATCACATTTTCAGAGATTCCACCCGGAATGACTTCACCACCATTATGCACTACAATAACTACTCTCTAACGAGGATAATGCATCATGTGTATGGAAACAAACTTGCAACAGCAAAATGGCCCGTACCTGCTCTGTCCCATATAACCATTTTACGTTCAACATCTTTACACAAACTTGAATCCTTGATACGCAACTCTGTGCAAGAATAGCAAATGAGCATAAGTTACAAAAGAACCATGTAACATATAACATAAGATGGTAATGGAATAAGATAACAGGTCTCTCTTTCTCTCTCTCACACACACGAGAGGATCTGTGTGTAGGAAATTGAAGTACTTGGAAATTGAAGGTATTTTCCATCTCTCTCTCTCTCTCTCTCTCTCTCTCACACACACACACACACACACGAGGATCTGTGTAGGAAATTGAAATACTTGGAAATTGAAGGTATTTTCCATACCTACTAAAGAATGTTGACTGATATTCACTTCTCGTACGTTATTATCTCGCTGCTTTTGAACCACTTTACCAGCTACCTCATCTTTATACGAATAAGGCTTTCCTTCACATTGAAATTCTGTGTATGGAGGATAATATCATCATAAGCTCACAAGAAACTTTAACTTAGTAACATACTCCAAATAATAGTTTAAAAAGAAAATTCTGCACTCACGAGGTCGCCGAAAATGGATCTGATGACCTTTATCTGGAATTTTGCACCTACAACAGAGTGAGACTGCAGTTATATGGAGTTAAAAAGATTCTTAATAATCAGACAGAAAGAGAAACGAAGAACACCACATATAGCTGATAGCATGATATAGTCAAAGATGATTGCTTTCCTCTCAAATTTTTTCTCCTTTCTTCCATCCATCTTCATCTAATATAGGTCTGCATTTGTAGTCATAGCTGTGCAATGCATTTCCCAAATATGTTTTATTCAACATTAAGAATTTGCCTATGTTTTTTCCAGAGAATAGATGCACAGTCTGTGGTCATTTAATATTCGTGGCATATGCAGTTCACATAGAAATGGCAGAGGTCACTGATTTTGGGGGGAGAGAAAATGAGGAGGACAGAGTGTAATTAAGAGGACGAGAGAAAATTGTTCATAAGGGTTATAGTAGTTTGAATTGATAGTTAACAGAGATGAATTAAAATGGGAGGAGATAGAGGAAGGGCATAGTGGTACTCGCTGCCATGGAAACATGTCATTTGAAGAGTGTTGACTATTAGATAGTATTTGTGTATGAGAGAGAGAGAGAGAGAGGCAGGGCAAGGGAGAATTGATTTTGATATAGTTGAGCTTGCATTGATGATGTGTTGGTTGTAAATCATTTTCCTACCCATGATAAGTATGCAGTCACAAACTCAGGATTCTCCGGTGGTAGGTTAACATACAAATGACAGTGAAACGTGATGTAAAACACAAGATTGAAATTGACACGAAAAAACCCATAGGGATGATTTTGAAATCAGTCGAACTTTACAGTGACAAAAGAAATAGAAACGCCCCGTAATATTGATTTGTTCGATGAATGAATCAAACAAGCTCCTATGTAAGTACTTCGAAGATTTATCTGACAGCTATCACTTTCATTGCTTCTCCCAAGTCTCCTCTGCATATGATATACATACATGCTATGGATCTTTTACGAATGACGGTAGGTATCTACCAGGATACATTCATAGAGGTCTATAAGGATTAGAATCAATACATTGCCAGATGCCCATCAAGATCGACCAGACTTGAAAGCTGAACACATCCAACTTTAAATCTCCATTAAACCCAAAGAATGACAAACAAGGATCACTTTCAAGAGAATAAGGGACACTGACAAGTTAACCATTGGGCATGCAAGTACATTGCTTCAAAGGGGAAATGAATGATGTACGGCTAAACTCATCGCATACATGGTGCCATCAGCAGCTACACAGATCCCTAGGTCTTTCTTATCCTCGTTATCTTCAATTAGATCCTAAAACAAATGGTGGACTATTCGAGCATCCAGTAAGTAATTAGAGAAAAATTACGGCGGCTTAAGTACGACGAGAGTAAGTTAGCAGTAATCATGAAACAGAAAGATGATAAAAAAAAAGAAAAACATAAATATGGATAGGAAGAGATACGGCATCATAAAAGGGGCTAAGAGAAAACGTCAATAATAAAACAGCTTAAGACAAGAAATAAACTGATACCATGAACTAAAAGTCAACGAAGATCCCAAATCCGAGTCCAACATCCAGTCATCGTGCATGACGTTTTGAGCTAGAAGATAGCGTTTCAAAAACTTGGGCCCCTTTGATATCTCAAGGGAGACAAGTTCAAACACAGAAGCACGAAGACGAGTGACAGTCCTTTTGAGATGCTCGTTCGGAAAATGGTGGGAACTGGTGTACATGCCAATGAAGCAAAACAGGTTGTCTCTAAGGTGAGCAACAAACCCCTCACTGCCGTCTGAACCGGGAATTGAATCAGTAACATGATTCAAACCAAATACCCGAACAGTTGGACAGTCATCACTATCTGCGCAGTTATAATTTTCCAAATCATCATCGTCGGGGAAGAAGTAATCATCAGGGATAGCCAACAACTCATTATCAAGGTAGAGGTCTCCTTCTTCTTCAATCTCCTCTTCATCCCGCTTGCTGGCTGTGAGATCAAATGCATAGAGCTTCAATCCTTTTTTCACAAACTTGAGGAATGGCTGATACAAGAGGTAATCCACCACATCAGCCCGACCATACCACTCGGCAAATCTCAGATTATCAAGTATAAGACCATCAGACCCCGCGTCGGCACATTCTTCCCGGTCGTCACCATTGTTTGTACTAGTATTATGCGATGTCCACTTTTCTTTCTTGACATTGAAGGAATACAGGGATATAGAACCAGATGGTTCAACTACTTGCACATAAATATTGAAGCCAATGACTGTGTGTCCGCGGAACTCCACGCCATTAGAATAACAATCTTTTATTGTGTACAAGGAAATGAATGGGGGATCAGGCAGACGGGTCCAAACGTTGCTCCCATTAGGATCAAGGAACTCGAATACGGGGTTCAATTTCTCACGTGTCGTATCCCCCCGCAAAGAAGTCCCGGCAAGGGCATATATCTTTTGATCCATGGTAACAACCACCGGATCTGGCTTCCCTCCGTTCAGGGTAGGGCCCTCCTCCCACCGTTGTTGTTTGGAATTTTTACTGAAATTGTAAATATAAACACGTTTAGGGTACCTTAATGTTACCAGATCAACATCACCCCCAATCGCGTAAGCTTTCGAACCCAGTGCGGTCAAGCCAACAGAGTTTGTTGAAGCGTTGTTTCGCAGAGTGCTTAACCGATCCATCCTTAATTCTCCTCCGGATGTATCTATAGCCACCAAATTCATATGCTTACCCCATAGCGATACGAAAAGCAGGCATATCCTGCTACCCTCGCCCTTGCCCTTTCCCTTGCCGCTGCTGCCATAGACGCCGCTGCTGCTACAGCTTCGGCCGCTGCCGCTACAGCTTCGGCCGCTGCCGCTACAGCTTCGGCCGCTGCCTTTTGCGTTCCTCGGCTTCCTGCCATTTTCCCCTTTCATTCTCTCTATCAATCAATCTCTCTCACCAGGAGAACATATGAAACCCTAGGGCGTGATGAGTATGTACGTGTGTATATGGTGGTTTTACAGAAGTCTATTGGTACAGTAGATTAGTACAGATTTTGTGCACAGATCTGTTGTGGGGCCTACTATTGATCCCTGATAAATGATTCAAGCCGTTCACTAAATGTAAAACATTTTTTAAGGACTCTTGCGAAAATTCAATTCAATCCGATACATAAAAGTAATCGGTCCAATCATCTAACTTTTCATATCCTGAAATCTAAATGAAAAATTAGATGGTTTGATCGAACACTTATAGTTATCGGATTGAGCTAAATAATTGCGGAAGCCCTTGAAAAAATATTTTACATTTATTGAACGGCTTGGATCGTTTTTTTGGGACCCATAGTGGACCCCACAATCGATCTATACCAATCTGTTGTACCAATAGACTTTCTACTGTACAAATAGACTCTGCTCACGGAAGGGCTGAGTTTCCTTTATTCGCGGAGACGCACAATTTTGGCCATTCATTTCAGCTTTAAAACAGCTTGGATTTAATAATATATGATTCGGTCGGTTCGGTCCATATAGATTTTCAGAAAACCGAGACCGAACCGACCTAGGTTCAGTTCGATTCGGTCCATCCCGAACCGCCATAAAACGCCCCTGGACCGACCGAAGACCGAACCGATCGGTCGATTTTTTCGGTCTTTTTCGGTCCGATCGGGTTCATAATAGGCAGTTTGGTCCAAGCCATTGGGATAACAATCTTGTATTTTTGTACAAGGAGATAAATGGGGATTAGGCAGTTTGGTCCAAACGTTGCTCCCATTGGGATCAAGGAACTCGAACAAGGGGTTCTATTTCTCACGTGTCGTGTCATATCCCCCGCTAAGAAGTCCCGGCTAGGGCGTATATTTTGTGAGCCACGGTAACAACCACTGGATTTGGCTTCCCCTCGTTCAGGGCAGGGCCCTCCTCCCACTATTTTGTTTCGAATAATCCGAATGTCGATCAAAAGCGTAAATGTAAACACGCGTTTAAGGTACATTAATTATCAACGGTAAACCGGTTGTAGTAAGTAGTTAAGTGTTGCCAGGGCTATAAACGAGCCGAATCGAGCCGAATATTAGAATGTTCAGATTCGTTCATTAAGTTTTTTAGCGAACTCGAGCTCGAGCCGAACTCAATGAAAAGTACGACGAGCCGAACTCGAACCGAGCTTGTCTAGGTTTGGATTGAACTCGAGCTTGTTCACGAGCCTTAACGACTCAATAATATCATATATTTATGCTCTCATACAAGTCTAAAGCTGCAAGTAAAAATTTTAGTATGTACATAAATACGTTTATATACATATAAACTGATAAAAACGTATACATAAGTAAGTTTTTAGTAATTGTAAACGTTTAGACTTGTACAAGTTTTAAAATTTTCATTATGTAACTATAAAATCCCCATGATATACATATACTCCATGTTCGCGAGCCTAATCGAGCTGAATACTACTATGTTCATGTTCGGTTCATTTATGAAACGAGCCTAAAATTGAGGTTCAGGTTTGGTTCGTTAAGTAGACGAATCGAATTCGAACAAGCCTTTACCGAGTCGAGCCTCGAACAGTTCACGAACGGCTCAGTTCATTTACCGCCCTAAGTGTTGCCATACTCGATACTAATTAAGTGTCCATATAAGATAGTAAATGTTACATTAGTGAGGTCCCGTTCTACATTCCAAAAAAAGTTCTTAAAAAGTAATGACCTATTTTCAAACTTAAAAATAATGAATTTACGAAAATAATTTTTCAATTTTTTTTTTACAGGATTTGATAGATCTCATCGAAATCTATAAAACTATATACATATTGCATATTTTTTTTATTTCAGTAAACCTATTATTTTTAAACATGAAAATTACGAAGTAATCCGAAACGGGGCCTCAATGATATATAAAACCTGTTTTTATGGTAAGTAATACTTCATCCGTCTCTAAATAAGTATTGGGTGCGCAAATCTAGGCGTTATAAAAAGTGCATATTTTCCTTTAAAAAATCCTTTTTTTTTCCATGATCTAAAGGAACTCATTGTTATCTATTGATTTGTGTAAAAAGATTAATTTTTTAATGAAACAAATGCATATTTTTAAAGGTATAATGGCTCCGATACCAAATATAAGAAAGGATCGAAAATACAAATTATAAGAAGACAGAAGACTAACCTTATTATTAAGAAAGGCCGAAGCCAATATTATTACAACGGAGGAGGGAAGAGAACAGAGAGCTAGGATTTGAGAGAGAGAGAGAGGACAATCCAAAACCTGAAAAACTCTATACAGACCCAGACTATTTATAGAGGACTCGGATTCCTAATGAAATACAAATTAAAATGAAATTACACTCAAATTGAAATGAAGATTCTTGCCGGTACACATTGGGCCCCATTAAGGACACTTATTTAGGGACAGAGTGAGTACTTTATTTTTTGGTCAAAAATTCATAAACCATATTGTTTTTAACAAATTCACTTTTACTTTTTGGGGGATAATTTTGATCCAATGGTTGTGATTTACCTACTTTTCAATCTAATGGTCCATATTTATTGAGAGCATAAATGCTCTCATACCACAGAGAGCATTATAAAATTTTCTATTCTCTTCTCTTCTCCCTCTGCAACCTCACCCACACGCAGGGCCGGCCCAATGATTTTTAGTGCCTAAGCCTAATAAAAACAAAAAACAAAAAAACAAACCGCGGATTACCAATTTTTCTGGAGTGATTACACCGTGGATTACCAATCCTCTACCTTTTCTGGAGTGATTACCAATTCCTCAAAGGTTAGTCTCCAATTTATAATTACCTACTCACAACCGCATATTTTTAAATTTTTTATCTGTTGGACTAATCGCATTCTCTTTCTTAATGTTGTTTATACAATTTTTTCCTCTCGAAGGTTTTCATTAAGAGTGTCAAGTTCAGCTACTTTCAGTAGGAAAATCTACCGGACCGACTACCAATTGCCCAAAAATTGGTTCAAGTTCGGCTTCTTTTTGGTGGACCAATTACCAATTGCGCAATACTTATTTATCATTTTGGAATTACCTACTTACAATCATTAATTTTTTCGTTTGTAGTATTTTTTTAAGGTTTTCATTCATGTCGTTGCATCCAATCCAGCCAAAGAGTGGTTCAAGCAATCGGCTCCTTTTGGTACGGAAATTTGGAGGGCCAATTATCAATTGCTTAAAGATTGGTTTTCAGTTTAAAATTACCTGCAATCATCTATTCTTTTCTTGGTACTATTTTTCCCATCACTCAAATATTGATTTTAATTTTAGAATTACCTACTTACAATCATCTATTATGTTTTCCTTTGTCGTAAATTAGCGGTTTCATTTGAAAGTGATCACTAAGTATTGTTAGTGGGCATAGATATATGATTTAAAACAAGCGTTGTGCCCGTTCAATGCATAGAAATGAAAAAAACACATCATGGACTTTTAATCCGTGTATCGAATGGGCACAACGCTAGTAGAAAGGAGGGTAATGTTTACCCTCTTAACTGGAGGGTGTACAAAACTCAACTCTAGCAACACGGTTTTGGATGGTCAAACTATAGTTGACTTATTGGATTTTTCAAAAGAAGTTTCTTGGGTGAGTTCTCCTTATACTCCAAAAGAAATTAAGTTGGTTTTGTCCTTATTTGAATTTTTTTCGTATTTGTTAGTTTTGCGCCTAATTTTTGTAGATTATTGATTCGTCTCGACAAGAGGAATTGAAAAAGTAATTTTTTTTTTTACTTTTAGCCAAGATTTTTGCGAATTGAAATAACCACTTTTTTTATTTTTCCCAAAATACAAAAGTATTTTTTTTTAACTTTTTCGATTCCTCTCATCAAGACAAATCAATAATCCACCAAAATTGGTGCAAAACTAATTAACAAATGCAAAAAAAAATTAAATAAGGACAAAACCGACTTAATTTCTTATAAGTTAGAAGAATTCACCCTTTAAATAGTTGAGAAAATGACGGCCCAGGACGTGTTTTGATAATTAATACCCGCCAACCTAAACAGTTTAGTCCAAGGCCGACCTTCTATGTATTTCCGGATAAATTTTTGAGTATAACGTGGTGCCCGCTCGGCTCATCCAGGACATCCAAAAGTGTGTTGAACGGTCCAAATTGAAACTATCTCTCCTCTCATCCCACCACTCTCTCTCCTCTTTCTCTTTCTTTTTTTCCTCTCCAAAATTGAACCGTTCAAAACCGAAATAGACGGCCCGAATACGCCAAACGGACACCATGCGATACCCACCTGGCACCGGAAAATTTCTAGTATTTCCCAGTACCATTACTCCCTCCTTCTTCAGAAGCGTATATACGAAGCAACCAACATCTTCGACTTTATTAACACAAGAACAAAGAAGTCAACAAAGAGTCCAAGAGAAGAACAAAAAACGACAACGTCGAGCCCTTGCCCTTCTCCAACTCTCACCGGGCCTACTCTCCCCGCCTCCGTCGAACTAATGATCCGAAGGATCTGCGCAGAGCAACGCCAAACGCCGCCGGATGCCGCGGCAGCTCGATCAAGCCTCACTCGACATCCTCAGGAAGATCTCCACCCGAACTGTGACAAAAAGTTTGAGCGGTTACGTTGTTTGCCTGGCCAAGGAAGCTCCTAGTCAAGGAACTGGAAATCTGTCTCCTTCCAAAAGGAGTGCTGTTAGTATTAGCCCTAGTCCCGTTGGTTCACCGAGTAAGCAATAACCCTTCTTTTTTCTCAAGCTTTCATATGTTTCAGCCGTGCTTGGGGAAAAAAAAAACCAACTTTTACTGTAGCATATTTTTCATTGTTCTCAGTTGCTTGAAGCAGCTGTTTGTTAAAATCTTGAGTTTGTGGTTCTGCTTCTCAATAAGAAACTTCTGTTGCGGGTTTAAGCAATCGCAAAGTTTTCTTTTTGTTGAAAATCTGCTGAAGGGCGGAGGCTATGTTGTTTTCACTAAAAGCCTCAGTTTTTTTCTTCTTGAATCTTGAGTTAAATTGCTCGGGGAGACTTCCAGCCTTCCCTCAGAGATTATTTAGAGGGCCCAATTGGGGCGTCTATAGCACGGAAGCCCGGCACTATTCGGAGCCCCGATTCCTGCTAGGAGTAGGGATTGGGTCCAAAAACTTTCTCGATGAGGATCCGAACATACAGGGCAGGGCGAGGCAGGGATTCAGGGAAGTGAATCCTACCCTGATGTCTCGTTGCCATTCCTAGTTTCTAATCGACTTACAGGGGGTGTTTGGGAGAAAGTAACTTTTTAGATTCTTGATTGTGGATGGTAGATGATTGATTATTGGATTCAGGATAGTTTGGTCATTTAATCATCAAATTTATTGGCATCCTAGTGCATCTTAAAGAAGAGGGAATTTGTAAATTTTTAGCTTAGGGAGCTGCATATTGTTTTAGAAACTGAAATTAGCCTCATTGCTCGGTTCCGCTAAGGTTCTTAAAAAATAAGTAGCTTATTTGTAATTTTCAAGCTTAAAAATAATAGGCTCGTTGAAATAATTTTTTGTGCAATATGGATCTTGTTTGATAGATCTCGATGAGATCTTTTGAACGATGTTTTGTAAATACATTATTTTTAAGTTTAAAAATTGCAAATAAGCTACTTATTTTTTAAGATCCTTAGCGGAACGAAGCTGTGTATGTGTTGCATATCAATACACTTGTAATAAAAGAACCAACGATGGCGAGCCATGTGGTGAAAATATGGAATTGCCCTTTAAAGCTTTATCTGCCAGTTTGTTCTTGTGTGTCTTTAGTTGGGGATAGTTTAGGTATTGCATGTTTTTCCTTCTTCACTCAACCTGTCTTCCTCTGCCGCTCAATTGGGAGCCAGAGAAAAGAATTGTTGGTTCTCCGGAATTTCCTCAATCAAATGGTACTCTTTGTTCCGGATTTTACTGTCCTCCGCCGCTCGATTGGGATTCTCCGGAATTTCCTCAATCAAATGGTACTCTTTGTTCCGGATTTTAATGAGATTGTGTACTGCCTCTGCCGATCGGTCGCGAGTAAGAGGGAGAGTTATGCTCGGTTCTCCTTAATTTACTCAACAAATTGTACTTTATCAGCTTCAAAATACTGTTGTTGCGGCTGTTGCTGTCATTTAAAGGAGATGCGCGACTTCTCTTTTGTTAGTCTTTGGGTTGGTTAGGGCTACAACAAAAAAGACAGTTGTTTTGTTCTCTTTTGTGGTTTTCTATTTTGCAGTGGTAATTTTTCCATTGGTTTTCAGTTTCTACGATTTGTGCGTTATATGGTAATATAGCTGTAAGTTTGCTTTAGAATTGCTGCTTTAAATGATGCATGTATTCCATTTATGGTGTCCCTAGGATCGTTAAATCACACAATGCACTGGATTTTACAATGTGTCACTGAATCATGAGGCTTATAAGGCAGCTACCTAGGTTCAGAAAAACTATACTTTTTTAGTAAAAGAGTTTGTAAAATTGTAAGCATCAGTAATAGAAGTAATAGAAGCCACATAAACAGCCACTGAGGTGTGAATAAAGGAAAAAGAGCAAGGTAGAGGGAAAACGAAGGAAAAAGAGGAAAGAAAAAGGGAAGATGAGATAGAAAATATAGTAATTGGTGGGACAACTAATTCTATTAAAGTTATGGTGGGTAGGCAGTAATTCTGTTTTTCCTTTTTCATGTACCCTAATAGATTTTTCCATGTTGTCTTTCTAATTCATTTTATCTACCAACTATAGTGTTGAAGTGTGGCAATTATCAGCTTATTTGAGACTATTCGTATATATCATGGCAGTTTGTTGATCTTCCAAATAGCCCTGCAGCTGCTGTTGGATTTCAGTTTAACCTCAGTGCGAAGAACCATGCAACCATGCCAATAGAAAACATTTGAGTTTTGTCAGTGGGATGGTAAAGACAAACCGGTTACATATAGAGGGCAGTTCCAAATATATTTAAGTTTAATTAGTTTCCCCGAATTTACCATAACTTGCACGATCTTAAACTCATCCAACCACTATTTCACGAGTTTCTTCCGGGTTCATGATATAGTGAGATAAGTCAGCTCCAAGCTTCACTTCAAAGCCCTAATAATGGACTAATCAATATCACTTTGTATGTCGATTTTCTCTCAGCCTATGTCGTTGAGGTTGATAATCAGAACCTTTTGGGACCTGGTAACTAGTTTCTGATCATTTACATGTTCATATTTTTTTATGTTCTTTATTGGATATTTCAAAAGTTTTGACCATCGTTCTAGGTCTTTCTTTGTCAAATTAAACATGCTTTTTCATGGGTACTATTGGGATGCCACTTATTTTCCTAAAGGTGGTACATGCCATAGGTAACCAATCCATAGGGAGTTGTTATATCTTGGAATCTCATGTAGGCATTTGAGGTTTGGTATCATATTTCCCAATCTCGCGTCACTTTTCTTGTTTGGGGAGGCAAGCACTTATTATTATTATTATTATTATTATTATTTAGAAAATGGGATCTCCATAATTCATTGTGTAAAAATATTTTCCTAATATTTTGCTGTCCCATTGCTGCTTGAGTGATTCTTTGGAGATGGCTTCTTGTACTGAACCCTTTTGTAACTTCAGGTTTTGAAATCTTGATTTTATGAACCATTTATTTCCAATAATAGGGGTAAGTCATGGAGTAAGCTTCAAGCCTTCAACATATTTGCAAGGTAATTACAGAATAGAGAGTTAATTTATTGCAGAGAGAACTCTGCACTAAATGAGTGCAATGAAATCATGGTGCATCCTCTAACCGAAAAGATTTTCATGTGAAAGATTGGGCCAAGCCTGATATTTCCTTTACTATTGTAATACCTATTAACTTGGTTAACTAGGTCAGACTTAAGTTGGAGAATTTCTGGAATATCTGGTCATCTAGCGATTCTAACCAAAGCCTTGCAGTTCAGATCCTTATCTACCTTCAGTATTCCATGTTTGAGATTGGCTATATTTATTGCAACCAATTTTGGCTCTAAATATTACTGATTATGGTAATACTTTCCAATCAATGATCTAATACTATCTTCTTTCTTTGAAGAATGCAGTGAGCTTCCTTGCTGAACTTCGTGGCCTTTATTGCATTAGTATTGGGATATTTTTCTACTTCTTGATGCAAGTATGTCTTCCTTTAATTCTCTTTATATGCATGTGATTGTTACTAGCTTTCTCATGTCTGTAATAGTTAAGATTTAAATGAGCTGGTGTTAACAATTGAAATATGGTGCAACTTTGATTGCCCTTTGGAGTTTAATAGTTAAAAACAACTGAAGATGATGATGAGTATTCTCCTTACAGACTCGATTTTCCAATGCTCTAGATAAGTATCAGTGAATCCTCTATCTAATTTTTGTAACCCTAACACAATCAACTCTTATTTATATAATGGGAAATCATAACATAAGACTACATTAACCAATGTGGGACTAATAGAAATACTATATTCTAACACTCCCCTTCAAGCTGGAGACTCTCCAGCTTGTTACATATTAACCAACGAAACAATCACCTCAACTACTAACATCAATAACGAAAAACAACCAACTTGTTAAAAACAATGGAACAACTTTCAATAGCAACGACCAACGAACGACTTCAATGAACGAAACGACTTCAACGACCAACCAACTTAAACGACTAACCAACTTCAACGAAATAATTTCAACGACCAACGAATCAACGAACGAATTCAACGAACAACAAAACGACCAACGACCAACGAACGATTTCAACGACCGACGAATCAACGAACAAATTCAACGACCAACAAAACCAGTTTCAACTACCAACTTCAACAACCAATAACAACCAACTTCAATTACCAACCAACAACCAACTTCAATTACCAACCAACAACCACTAACTTCCACGCTCACCAAAAGCATGGCCAAAAAACCCGACCACGATACCCAACAATATTCAATTGTATGATTGTTGCCATTACAATAAGTGCAATGGCGAAGAACACAACCACGACTACGACTACGACCAACTTCACCCAGTATATGACCACCTCGACCAGAATCACGGCTAATATTAGGGCCGCCATAACCAGACCTACTACGATCATCTCTTCTGGACTTCCAAAAACCATGACTGAAGCTACGAGAGAAAGGACTACCCGAATCGGGAACTGAACTAGAAGCCATTCCAAATCAATTTCAACAATGCACCAACCAGTAGCTACTCCAACCATCAATGAACAAGACTAAAAACAACAAAGTGAACCAGAATACCAACATGTAGTGTTACCAGCGAGTCATAGCATGCAAGGGAGCAGACCATCGCGAGAGCAAACAACACAACAGACCAAACAAAACCAGATCCGAGAACAAATCAGCATCAGACCCAAACGAAGTGGCTGGAAAAGAACTGAAGAAGGGTTTGGAGGCCTATTGGTAAGTGGGTTAGGGTTTTGGTGATCAGACGAGAGTGGAGGGATTTCTGGTACTGTTCATGCTGCGAGCACTGTTCACTACGACTATGGTGATGGATATTCAGGTTAGGGTTTTGAGGGCTGCTGGTCAATAAGGCGGCGGCGGCTGGCTATGATGGTGACTAACTATGGCGGCTAGTGGTGGTGTCTATCGTGGGGTTAGGGTTTCAGTGGGATTTTAGGATTAGGGTTAAGAACTCGCTCTGATACCATGTTGTGAGAGAAAGAAGGAAAAGTGTATAGGGTGTTGTGTTAACTAACCCTAACACAATCAACTCTTATTTATATAATGGGAAATCATAACATAAGACTACATTAACCAATGTGGGACTAATAGAAATACTATATTCTAACAATTTTCTCTATGTTTTCCTTCACATGATTTACGTTCGATTGTTTTTTGATTAAAGCCACTACATGCAATGTACAATCGGAGGAACTCACTTAAAATCGATGATTACTGAACTACCTGTGAACGTATAAGGCCATGACTTAGTATAAAATGCTTTGGAATAGGTTGCTTTCATCATTGTCTTGGTGAGTGATTTTAAAGAATTCGTATCGAAGCTGTAAAACTATTGTGTTTTTCTGTTTCCGTGAATAATTGTATTGCTTGGTATGACTCAGATGATTTTAAGGAGATAAGAGAATAACATGATTTCAAAGAAGCTAACTTTTTTTTGTTGTGTTTCGAGAGAGATGAGAACAAAGAGTTATTAGTAAAAAAAACTCCATTTTCTGCTTGATTACTGGAGAAGAAAAATATTGTAGGGAAGGTTCATTTAGTTGGCATTCACATTCAATTCCATGAAAAATTCAAGATCCAAACACATCGTAAGAGCTCAAGTTTCTTTACCATATGGGGTCATATACTAACGAGTAATGACTGATTTCAAAAATGTGGTTTTTGTTCTCCAAGAAATACATTTTTAGGCTGTGGGTCTCACAAGTCTTGGATACATATATCTGCTGGTATCTGATCAGGAGCTGGAAATTTGCTTCTGTCATTTATATTTTTTTGTACTTTTGCTGGCAAATATTCTGTATCTTGTGATGGTATATACACATATATACATAAATGTTGTTTTGATTGCCAGAAGATGATTCTGAATGGATGCTCCTTGGTCTCTCTGAGTGTTTCCCCGAAGGTATTCGACTCAAAGTCTCATTTCTTGGGTTAATATGGTGGCATCCCTCCTCTGCCTTTCCGTGTTTGATATCGAAGCATTAGAAGCGTGTTTGATATCGAAGCATTAGAAGTTCATGGAAATCCTTTCAAGGGCTGACATTGCAGTCTTCCATCGGTATATAGACATGGTTGTCAAGTTGATGCTCTCTCATTTGTTTCATTTAGGTTGCATGTTTTGAAATTAGATCCTGTATTTATGTAATTGGAGTGATTTTTGCGGTGTAAAAGCTTAGTTTCTTGTACCCAGATTATATGATGTTAGATGAAGGAATATACGGCTTTGGTTCCCGCTAAGTGATGTCTTTTTTGATGTTGTCATCATGCTTCAAAATCTTAGTCGATGAAGGCTTGGAATTATTTTGGCACGGGCTTCTTTCAGCCTACATTATCCAGCAATGCATATATAGGAGGCATGTAATAATGTAGTACTGCATATATTTAGGAGGCATATGATATGGTAGATTGAAATCGTCAGACTCAGAATGGGTCTCTTCTGGAACCTTTTTTCATTGGAAGAACAGAACCGTAATGTGTTTATAGTTACAATAATAACAACCAACACGGATGATTCTCCCCCAGAAGCTAAATGCAAAAAGAGATGGATACAGGGATATGGGTGTGCTTCTTTTTTTCCTTCTTTTCTAAAGTCAATTATCTTTTTTCCCGGGAATGCTTATGTGGAATATTTCCAATTTATGTCACAGGGAATACTCCTTTCTGGCATCTTGCGGCTGCATTAACACCACTCTTTAGTAGTAATGATTGTAGCTTTTCATGTAGTACGATACCCACAGTTGGTAGGTGGAAGCTGCGACCTTTTCTGGCCCCACCAAGATCTTCCATCGAGATGCCTTGGAGTATTCGATACCCTGCTTCAAAGGCGAGAAGGTAAAGTGGTGGTGGAGAACTCTAGCATGTCTCCCATATATCATATCCCTCCGCGATACATGGAAGTATTGGGAAGCAGCGTATCATCTCTACCCATTCTCAGGTCGAGTTTTTGACATCCGGATTTTACCAGGCTTTTGTTGCCAAGATGGTTTGTCATGGTGTATTTTACCGCGGCCTATCTTGGTGTGGTCAGGAGAAAGGAACTTCCCCACTTCTTGAGGTCCAGTACGGTGATGTCCATGCTATTGGAGAATGCCATTCAGATTTTGGAGACGGCGAGCAGTTTCCTTCCGTTTGCATGTTATGGGGGTAGGACAGGTTATCAGCATGTTTGGATTAGTCTTGGAGTTGTCTACGTCTTGACGGTGTTGGTATGCATGGGGTCCTCCATACTTGGGATGTATGTTGAAGGTCCAGGAGTGAGCGAGGTGCTTTTAACCATTCAAGGATGTAGGATACAAGGATAGGGCTCTTCTGGTCAGGCTTTGTGTTTTCTTTCTTGGGGAGGTTATTACAAATGACTTTTTTCAGTTAGTACTTAGGCTCCGTTTGTTTGACCGAAAAATATTTTACCCATTTTCCGGCGTTTGGATGCCTAAATCGTAGGTAAAATGTTTTTCATCGTAAAATCTTTTTGGGCTATGGGGGGAAAATGACTTACGGTGGAAATCCCCATAATTCAGTTTATGTTGTCCACTGGTAATCCCTTCCCACGGCCCAATTTAGTTTCTTTCCTGATCCTGATTTGCTGCTCTCTCTCTCTCGCGCGCAGCTGTTAACATGAACTCATGCCAAGAAATGTTTTGCTGCCAAGAATTATTTTCAATTACCAACCGAACACCGTAAAATAGAAACGAAAAATTTCTTTTTCACTGAAATCATTTTACATGTAAAACATTTTACACCCAAAAATATTTTACTTCGAAACAAACGGAGCCTTAGTACTGAAATTTAAACTTTACGAATGAAGTTCAAAATATCAAGTTGGTGTCAGTGGGTACGTATGTTTTCATCTCTCTGGTTCTAAGATTGATTCTCCTTATTGTTGCATATCCTCCTTTTCTGGGTCTTTTGTGCAAGTCAGAAATTTCTGAACCAAAAAAATCACGATTACCAATGAATCCAATGAGCACACGAAAACGTGTAGAGCACGGGCATTACACTAGTATGTTTATATGTAGAGAGGTGTGTCAACAATATCTTAAAGCATGTCCAAGTTGTTTAGAATTAAAAAGATGAATAAATTTCTTTCCATCTTAGGCTTGAAAGCTAAGTTGTTGTAGTTCTGGTTGTTCGACATGGCTGTGATTATGCCTTGTTTGGTATTGCAGTATGTTGTTTGAGTAGCGCTTTTGTGGCCCTTGAAGTGCGTTACAGCGTTAGGGTGTGTTTGGTTGCATCTTTAAGGAGGTTTTGACTGGAATTCTAGTGTAGCAATAACTGATGCCATTCAGCAAACATATTACTATTTTATTATTGCTTTTGAGTTGAGCACTGAAATAGTACCAGTCTCTTCCATATCATCCTCAATTTTTTTTTTTTGCAAAATTTTGTAACTGAAAAACACTTCACTGCAAGCCACCAAACAGGGCCTTATAACCTTGTGTTGAGCTTAAACTTGCTTCCAATGTATTTTGTTACTGAACTTTTAAATCACTTTTGGGTATGATGTTTCATTGGATGATGTTTCAAATGTCTGTCTACTTCAGATTTTCCTCTTTATCTATTCTCTGGAAAAACGTAGGCGAATTCTTTATGGAGAAGGAAATATATTTGGGAAAATGCATTGCACAGCTAGGACTACAAACACAGACCTATATATATATTAGATGATGACAGATGGAGGAAAGGAGGAAAAACTTGAGAGGAAAGCAATCATCTGTGACTATCATCCTATGTGGTGTCCTTAGTTTCCCCTTTTTGTCTGATTGTTGAGAATCTTTTTAATTCTGTATAACACCAGTCCTACTCTGTTACAGGTGCAAAATTCCAAATAAAGGTCATAAGATCCATTTTCGGCGACCTCGTGAGTGCAGAATTATCTTTTTGAACAGTTTTTTGCAGTATTTATGAGTTAAATTTTCTTGTGAGCTTATTGTTTTGAGCTTATGATGATATTATCCTCCATACACAAAATTTCAATGTGAAGGAAAGCCTGATTCATATAAAGATGAGGTAGCTGGTAAAGTGGTTCGAAAGTGTCTAGATAATAGCGTTCAAGAAGTGAATATCAGTCAACATTCTTTAGTAGGTCTGGAAAATAATTCAATTTCCTTCTTCAATTTCCTGCACACAGATACTTGATACCTGTTGTCTTATTCCATTATCATTCTCATGGTATACGTTACTTCATTAGCTTTTTGTAACTTATGCATGCTCATTTTTGCTATTGTAGCAGAGAGTTGCGTATCAAAGATTCAAATTTGTGCAAAGATGTTGAACGTAAAATGGTTTCAAAGGACAGAGCAGGTATGGGCCTTTGCCTTCGCAAGATTGTTTTCATACACATGAAGCGTTATCCTAGGTAGAGCGTAGTTATTGTAGCACATAATTGTGGTAAAGTCATTACTGGTGTAATCTCTGAAAATGCAATTATTGCTTAGGGGCCTTATGAAGTATGCGACAAATTTTGTTGGAGACTATGAAGCATAGAAACCTGTAGTATATGGGTACGATTCTATATGGATATGGCGATGCAAGAAAGATTGAAAATTATAGATATTCATAAACCGTTAGATTGGATGCTATTATTTTCATGCTACTATATCTCCAGATTAAAATACTTTTTTTGTAACTGTATTTTACTCTAATACTATGCAAGATGTCCCACAATTTAATGCCTTGTTCTCTTTGCAATTCAAAATGAATTTTTCAAAAAATTCCCCCTAGATTCCCCCTAGTTCTAACATTTCTCTCTCTATCTCTTTCCACTTATTACCCCTACTATTTTTCAAAAAAAAATTCAAAATCCAATCCAAACACAGCATAAATTTCATGAAAGTTCTGATATGTGACTAGGCTTGGCAATCGGCCCCGCCTCGCCTCGAACGGGGCGCGTTTTTCATCACATTTTTGGGTATAAGGTCGGGGTAAAAATTCTAAAACCCAACTGGGTTCGGGGTAACAATACCCCGCCCCTATACCTGCCCTGATATACCCGCCCCAAAATTACCCACCCCGATCTATATATGTATATATATTTATATACATGTCCTTACATTTTTCTTCCCGATGAAATCCTTCCCTTGTACGAAACTTGTCCGATGTCACCAACATGTGGATTAATTCTCTAATCTCCGCCTCATCTGATTTATTCACTAGAGATGCATAACATAATTAATTAAATAACTTCAAATGACTTGCCAAACAATCAGATGGAACATGAGGCACAATTTCCCGAACCACCTCCATGATCCTAGTCAAATCGTGCTTATCATTGTTGACCTTATCCCTTTCATTGGCAATAAGTTCACCACTTCTTCCTCATTCGATACTTCGAACAAAGAAGCACAATCAACGCATGCAGCTCGTCCGACGATGAAGTCGCCATCCCGGGCTCATTGTTGTTTCTCACATTGTCATTTAAGACTTTGATAATCTCTTCGTATTCCTTGAGCAGTAGTTTGGTCTTGGTTTCGGAACCAATCAAAGTTTGTTCTTCATCGTTTAGGGACTCTCCGATATTGTTCTTTTGCATGGCCAAGGTAGTACGTTCAAGTTTCCTAGTTAGCTCTTCTTTCTTCCCAAGCAACTTCCGCAAGGGCTTTTCCATGTTGAAATGTACCTACTTGCATTTTAACGTGGAAAGGCCCTTGTGGAAGTTGCTCAAGAAGAGCTGGCTACGAAACTTGAATGTACTACCTTGGCCATGGAAAAGAACAATATCGGAGAGTCCCTAAACGATGAAGAACAAACTTTGATTGGTTCCGGAGCCAAGACCAAAATACTGCTCAGGGAATACGAGGAGATTATCGAAGTCTTGAATGACAATGTGAGGAACAACCATGAGCCCGGGATGTCGGCTTCATCGCCGGACGAGCTGCATGCGTTGATTGCGCTTCTTTATTGTTGTTCGAAGTATCGGACGAGGAAGACATGGTGGAATCTGATAAATTTATTGCCAAGAGAGGTGTAAGGATAAGCACGATTTGACTAGCATCATGGAGGTGGTTCGGGAAATTGTGCCTCTTGTTGCATCTGATTGTTTGGCAAGTCATTTGGAGTTATTTAATTCTCATTTTGCATCTCTGGTGAATAAATCAGAGGAGGCGGAGATTAGAGAATTGATCCACATGTTGGTGACATCGGACCAGTTTCGTACAAGGGAATGATTTCAACGGGAAGAAAGTGAAAATAGATATTGTAAAGCAAATTATGTATTGCATGTTGAAAAATAAAGCTTTTTGTTGCTCTTCGCTTGTGTGTGTGAATGGTCGCTAAAAATCTACGATACACGTATCCCAAATCGTATCTTATTGAAATCCTAGATACTATGATGTATCCTACGCTGCTTACTTTGAAATCAAAACGAGCAGTCAATCTGACTTGCTTTGTGAGTTGAGATTTTTCCTCTCCGGGACTTGTTTTTGTGAGAGTGAAAAGTTGTCATCCTAGGACAATGGCTGTTGCTAGATGTCTAGTGGGGTCACCTTATCTCATGGTTTAGAACTTTAGGAAGCTTGATATCATGATGTGTCGGATGATATTGTGGGATGATTAAGTGGATAGTGGGGGAGGGTTGTAGGGTGCAATTTTGGTGCATATAAGTGTGTGGAGGTTAGAGGTTACAAGGATGTGTTTTAGCTATTTATATTGTTGCAGTGGAGAGGGTGCGACTGTTAAAAGAGTAGCTGAGGAGGGTATGTAGCCTTGTTGTTTTGGATATTTTGGACGTTAGTGATGTTTCAGGATGGGAGGTGGAGGAGATGTTGCATCTCCTGGAACAATGATGCAGAATGCCCAATTGAGTTGGGTGAAGATTTGGTTAGGCCTTGCTTCTTTGGGGTCATTCTAGGTGAACTTTTACTACAAGGCATTGAGAGGGTGTTCATTGGTCACATCTACCAAAGTATCCTTTTTGATATTTTTTTGGTGTGCTGCCTCGTGTTTTGTGGAAGTTCCTTTGTTTTGTGTGTGTGTGTGTGGAAGTTCCTTTGTGGAAGATGGGTTGATATCTTAGTTGCATGAAGTGGGATCAGGTGCGGGAGTGGAAGCGGGGGCGGGAGCGAGGGAATACATAAGCTCCCAAGGTTGGGAGCATGAGAGGAGTGTGTACTTATATTATGAAAATAATGTAGCATTGAGTATTCACTTTAAAGTACAATCATTTTAGGAAGTAAAAATATGGGCCAAGTCCTCCATAAGTGTAAGAAATGGGCTAGTGTTACAATATAGTATGATTTTTTTTTCAAGATATCATGACTTGGGCTAGAAATATGAGTTCATTGAAGACCAATTAATAAAGCCAAGTGATAAATCCCTGTTTTTCTATACAAAGATCATACAAAAGCTCCCATCTTTGTAAGGAGCGAGCTCCCATCTCAATGGGAGCGGGCTCCCGTCAAGTTCCTTAGTTGGGAGCGCAAAAGCGGGCTCCCAAGGTGGGAGCGGCACCACTTTAGGAGCTCCCTGCAACTAAGGTTGATATTTACAAAGTAGTCATAATGACTTTTTACAAAGTTGGCTGAGATGCACTTACTTTATGGACATATAACCCCGCAGAATTAATGAAAATATTTTGATCTATTGTCTGCGTCCAATAGCATCCGTGGACACAAGTACTTGTTTCCTTTAGCTCTCCTCTCTCTTCGGTTTCTGTTGATGGACGACTAGGGTTGTGCGGAGTGATGAAATCTTGAGTGCTTGCCTTTTTGCAGGGTTTTATGTCCCAAGTTTGAGTATTCTAAAATTGTTCAAGGCTGCTTTTCTTGTATTGGAAGTGGTGATGCTGTTATTACTAAGAAGAAAGATGACGAAGAGCACATTCATACAATATTTGAAGAGTTGTACCTTCTTTTTTTCTTTAATCTAAATCAGATATGTATTGGTTGTAAGTCAACTGAACCTTTTCTTTAGTCGGAGCAAATACTATTTAGGTTTGTACAGTACCCCAGCTCATATTATCCACAAGCGCCTATAAAGGAATACGTTTTCGAATAGTGGCTTACACTTAGCCATATTTGGACAAAAATGCCCCTTAGCTTCAAAACTAGGGAGCTCAATCCAACTTTTCTGGGTTTGGGGTGTTTCAGTAATATCACCCTTCCAAGTGGTGGGCCACAACCACTATTTAGGTTATTTACCAATTACTTTAACGGGTTTTTGGACTTTCGATGTTTTCCCTCTGCGTCCTCTTTTTTACTCACTATTTTGTCTTTTTGTGCTGTTGGGTTGGAGGGCTCTTTGGTAAAATCGTTTGTCCAGGGTATTGTTTGCGCGGTAAATCCGGCTAAAATTCGGGTTTCCTGTCTCCCCAAAACCGGACGCTGACACCTGGCGAGTCCACCTCTTAAATGAGGACCAAAAAAATTACTCATATTAAGTTCTCTGGAATGTAAAGAGAGAGAGAGGGCGGCGAGAGCGGCGAACTCACCACCACCGTCGACCAACAGCACCGACGACCACAACTGCCGGAGCCGCCTCCAACTCCTGCCACCACCGGAGGCAAAATCTGCTCGGCCCAGCATTGGTGAATACGCCTCATCAAGGTATCTCTCTCCCTCTGTGTGTGTATGAGCTAGATTTTCAGTTTCCTCACTATAACTTGTTCAACCCGAACAAATTAGGGTTCCGTGTTGATATGAAATTAGGGATTTTGTTTGAAATTAAGGTTCCAAGAAGATGTGAATTCTGTTTTTTATTTTTTTTTATTTTTAAAATTAGGGTTCCAATAACCAAGCTTGGCTTTATTTGGTATACCGAATTAGATCTTTTTCCTCTACATTCACGTTCAGTTCTTGCCGTAGGTCTTTGTAATCATGCAGTTTGGTAAAGCACAATCGTATCGGGCCTTGGCTTTCATCTCCACTCTCCTTTTTATTGCCTTTTCCACCACGGGCCTTATCCTGCAAATCGCAAGCACCACATCTTAACAAACTAAGATGAGGAACCATTTTAGCCTATGGGTAGGAGAACATTTTAGAGTCCAAAAAGTTTAGCAAAAGAAATGATGAAGTGTGGTGCATCTAAAAGGAGAAATATACTTGTGCTCTAATGGAAGCTTCATATGCATCCGGTGAAGTCCAAAATTTAGCCTCCTCTACAAATTTAATTGTTTGCCAAAATGGATTATCTTTGAGAGAGCCTGCAAAAATCACAGGCCATTCATATAGGGGGAAGTGCAAAGTGAGATCTTTTGATCCCAAGCCCATGTTAAGTTAAAGACCATGCTCTACATAATTATGCTGTTCGGCAATTTGTAATCAATCAGCATATATCTGTTACTACTTAAGATGCAATCTATAATTGTTCAGTTTGCCAATTTAGTTTGATGGTCTCTTCACATTAGCTTAATTTACAGTGTTGCAATGGCAAACAGTAGCAGCACTAGCTGTAACTGTTGGGGAACGCAAAGGAGACTTTGTCTTTATTCTGCGTGTTCCATTCTAGGATCAACGACAGAAGCTTTACTCAAAGTTGAAGCACTTTCACAATAACTTCAGGTCAGACAGTTTCCAAAGTCTTATTTGGTTGCGATTTTCAAAGACCAGTATCATCAGCCGTTCATATGGTATTTCATTCATGATTTGAGTTTCAACACTAATAATAACTTGGTTGTGTTTTGAATTCCAACACTAGCCGTGCTTATTGTGTATGGTGCTTCTGAAATAATAGAGTTGTAGTTAGTGCTTATGGATTTTGCTCAAAGCAGGGTGTCCGGGTGAAGTAGTTCATAGATTTGTTTGATGAGGGTTCTCGTGCTGAGCTAATGTCAATAAAAGGTGTACTTTATCAGATACCGCATTGGGGGTATGTTGTTGCAGAAGCAACACTGTGAAATTACTTTCAGCTGAGTGAGAACTGAGAAGCAATAGATGTTTTGATTGTTTATAATAAGAACTAATTATAAGATCATTGATTTTCATTTAGTCCACTAACATTATCCTAGCGCTTACAGAGTCTGGAGTTGTTGGACAACACGATACTTGGTCACAGTATGTGTTAGTTAGATCTATTTCTCTTGGATGTTTGACTATTGGCAAGCACTGATGTGTGTGTGGTATCATATGGTAACAAGTGATTTGTTATAGCGTAATGAAACAAACACAAGGGAATAGCAAAAGCTTGAAAGGAGGGTACAATAACATTGCTTCTCTTGGTTCTATATAAGGGATAGTTGTTGACTATTCTTTTTATTGCAACCGGATAGTTTTAACTTTCTGTTGCTATGTAGAACTGTAAAGGATCTTGATCTTAGAACGATGCGCATCAGGCAACTACCCAAGCTTTGTTCCTATTGGAACTATGAATTTGGAATGAAGGATATAACCAAAGTGTCTTGGCTGTTTTATTTCCTTTTATTATATTATCCCTCATGGTCTTTTGTCTTCATTGTTTCCTTTTATTGTTCCTCTTGTCTCTTGTCTTACCTGGCGATGATTGTTTGGCAATTTCCAGCTTTGGGTGGTTTGGACTTCGTAAGTACAGAACTACAGAGATATCCTGTTTGCTGTTAAGATATTGTTTTACTGACTTCTAACTGTATTTTTTCTATTGAAATCTTGTAAACAGCATATCCTGGCTGCTTACATGTTTTGAGGTTTGGTGTCCATGGTTTTGGAATTAGGTAAAATATGGGTGACTATCTGGTCGCTCGGATAAAAAAAAAAAAAAAAATCTAGTTGCTGAACTATGTATGTATTTTGTAATAGGTTTCTATCTATGTTCTCCATCTTCCACTCCCTTGTAAGGGGCCAAGCACAGGTTTACATACTAATGGTTCTCTTTACCGAGAGCACAACTCCTTAATAAGATGGTAAGTGAACATGATAGAGGTTCCTCTATTTACCTTTTCTTGACAATCTTGGCTCATTGTTGTGAGTACATGTGCAGGTACTTGGATGTTGCTGGTCAGAAGAATTCTAAACTTTACACGTTCAATGGTGTTGCATTGTTCCTAATGTGGTTGGTAATGTCTACTGAACCTCAAACTCGTGGTTCTTTGTGCTTGTATTTGCTAAATATTGAATATTGTCGCATGTTGAAATGCAAACAAATAGAGACAACAGAGGCTATACTCACCCACTTGTAGGGTTTGGCAAACTGCAATTCAAAACCGAATTGAGGCAGATCTGAAGTTCCCACACTTGTCCATCCTTCTTGTTATAACTAGAATAAAATAATATAGATGGGATACTTGAAGATATCACTTTGGGTAAATTACAGTTAACCCCCTCTAACTATGCCTCGGTGACACTTAACCCCCTCTAACTATTATTTTTGGCACTTAACCCCCTCTAACTAACTGAAATTCAAACGGTCATAACTTCAAACGGTCATAACTTCTTCGTCCGAAATCGAAAACATGCAAATTATATATCGATTTCGATGTCTTGAAGTCAGCTTTCTAATGACACCAAAATCACATCACGATTCAAAGCACACAGAAAGTTATGATCAAAACGGTCTTTCTGTCTACCAGCCCTTACTCTTTTGATCATAACTTTCTATGTGCTTTGAATTGTGATGTGATTTTGGTGTCATTAGAAAGCTGACTTCAAGATCTCGAAATCGATATATAATTTGCATGTTTTCGATTTCGGACGAAGAAGTTATGACCATTTGAAGGTATGACCGTTTGAATTTCAGTTAGTTAGAGGGGGTTAAGTGCCAAAAATAATAGTTAGAGGGGGTTAAGTGTCACCGAGGTATAGTTAGAGGGGGTTAACTGTAATTTACCCTATCACTTTTATCAAATATTCACTCAAAATAAATACTTTTAAGTCTAAAGATATGTGTGAATGGGTTGATTGATATGTGTGATTGGATTGATGGGTTGGATTGAACTCAAATTTGGCCTTGTACTTGATTTGACATTATTTTACCCGTATCCGAAAAAATATCTCAATTGCTGATGAACGAAATTCCTTATCTGTTGAGGAGGCTTGGCTTAGAAGCAGCATCTCTAATTGTTGCAGCTCTGGAGAAGTCTGAAGGCACTTGAGGAGGCTCATGGAGTTGCTAGACCTCAGAAGTGTTTTATCTTCCATATTTGTCAGCTACTTGTCTTTGTATGTTTTGGGACTTGGTACCATTAAATGTTCGGTCACATGTATGGAGATGATGAAATGTGTGATTTAAGGTGAATGTTTCATTATAGTCCAATGGGTGCAGATTGTTTTCTGTGTTAAATTTTTTCCTTAAGTGTGGCATAATAATATTGAGCTTCTTGAGTGGAAGTATGGCCTCACTTACGGATAAAAATGTGGACATGTTTTGTTATATCTGGAATTTATGGGCAGTGTACAAGTAATTGAAGATTTAGGTTGGGTAGTTTATACTTTTGTCAATGATGTGCCTTTTGGATGTATAGTGGTGACTCTTTTAACGTGAGTTCTGACTTTTGAAGATGAGTTCTAGACTTGATGCTTGATGTTGCCGGGCATGACATATAGTAAGTTTTAGTGTGGTTTTCCATTTTGTGATCCAGATGCTAGGCCTTCCTCTTATCTATCTATCTATACTCTTATACTATACTATAGAGGTGGCAATTCCAACCTATATTTTTTAACCTGCCCAAATCCGTCCATTTATAATCCAACTCAACCCGCCCATATTGTAATGCTGTGCTGCAAGATAAGAGAAAACAGAAAGGCCTTATTAAGGCTTGGGGCTTTAAATGTACTCCTTGAGACAGCTCGGCATGCTTTCTCCGTGGATGCCATGGAGCCAGCTTATTTTGATTGTGGAGAGCCTGAGGCTATATCATCTTGTTGCTATCAGATTTTGGAGATTATTTCTAGTTGCTGTTTGGGTATGACTTCTTTAATCTAGAAATCTAGAAATGATGCTACTGTTGTGCTGCTGCTGTTAACAATATGCTTGCTGTTGTATTGATGCTGTTGATAGTCTGTCCAAACTCTCTCTCTGAACCTCTGAATCTTTCCATGACTGATGCTGATTCTGTTGGTTTTATTCTACTTCTATCAATCTGTGGTTGTTCTGCTGAATGGAGAAGCTGAATTCTTATGATCTATCTTATTCTAAGTGCTGCTGTCATACTCAAGTGAGGAATGCTTTCTTGTCCTGTTTCTGCACTTTTTGGAAGAGTTGGAGGCCTTTTGCTATATTCTGATTTTGAAATTGCCGGACATTGAGGATATGATTTTCTGCTGCCATGAAACTGATATGAAGTAGATGTTCCTTTTGGCTGACAAGGAGTTAAATTCCCTTGTGTTTTCAATTTTCCGTTGAATGTAATTTCTGCTTTTCTGTACTATGGCTCTTTGCTTTGCCTCAAATTATTTTTGTGGCTAACATTTAGCTTCTACTCTCGATGTACCCTTTGTCGAGTTTTTATATATAAAATTATTGTTGCTGATAAAAAAAAAAAAGAAGCATTCACGCTTGGGTCCCCATCGAGATTGTGTTTTATATTCCCCTCTCTTTGTCCCAATAACTTATTAGTTACTTACGTTTGGTCATTCTTCCCAAGGATTTGACATGTTTTAGTTTGAACGAATGATTCCATTCCATTTTGTATTGCTTTTTAGTAGGAATTTGTCATCTCTTGCGTTGGACTTTAGATGAATTTTCTAAAGAAAACTCTTGCCAAAAGAGAGTTTTAGGTTTTCTCTTCTAGGACAAAAGTCCGTTTTATTTGATTAGCTACTATTTTTTTATCAATGAACTCTTTCCACTGCGGATCAAAAAAAAAAAAACCCTTTCCACTTATAAGGTAATGGAATGAGCCAAAAACTACAGGGTATTCCAAAAATATACGACGAAACCTTTCATCAATGCGTCTAAAGTACAGTGATCAATCTGAAAAGAGAATGACACGGTGACAAAAAAAGAGAGTAGAAAACTACATCAAACCAATCTTTTGATAACGGCATTGAGAACTACATCAGACCAGACTATTAAGATTGGCAGTGATTACATTTCCATGAATAAATCATCTGTGTGAACACTGTGAAGTGTTTTCAAACCATTGCTCCTCGCCTTTGTCTTTTTATTCTCTCAAGCGCGCCGATATGGCCCCCATCATCTGTATCTTTAGCAGCAGCACTATCATCTCCATTGCCATCACCCTCTTCCCGCTTCCTAACTAAACCACCAAAAACGGCAGAGGGGACATCTCTTTGTGCAATCTCAACTCTCTCATCATCTTCCGAGTCACTCTCTTCCGGTAGCTCAATATCCTCCTGATTTGCAGCAACTTTCAATCCTCCTTCAGTCTGAGACTCCACTCCCGCGCTCACAAAACCCACTACTTTCCTGTTACTATCTTTGGTAGCAGTGTTACTGGCATCGGTCAATAATTGCTTCTCTAGAGCAGCCATTTCGTCTTCTGGAACACCGGCTTTTTTTAGTGCGTCCATTGCTTCGTCGAGATTTGGCTGCTTATCCTTTTGCATCAGATACTCGGGAAGGATGAAATGTATCTGGCTATAACTTGCAGAAACACTCCTTTTAATTCTTTGCATTTCTCGGAAGGTGTCTTCATTACCATGGTTCACCTCAAACTTGCTCCATTTGTTCCATATATCAGGATCTGATCGTGGATCCGCAAACTGAGATGCATATACGAAAACCCGACGAGCACGATCTATTTCTCCAAGGCTCTTCTCCAGCTCAACATATTTCATACACATGGTCTTGACATCTTTGTCCGGAAGACCAGATTCTATGGCTTGCTTGTATATTTCCCTTGTTCTTGGAACCCCGAATATCTCAGCGGCACGAGCTATGTAGATCTCGTACATGCTCAATTTCTCGTGGGGCGGAACCGCCTTGGTAGATTGGTCATAAACCTTCATTGCTCGCTTTGCTAGACCACAATCCTCCTCTAATTTAGCATATTGAAGGTACAATGGTTTCACAGATTCAGCCGGGGTCACTTCTACAGCATGCTCAAACAGCTCTCGCGCACGTTCCAATTTTGATCTCCCATATCTTTTAACAAACTTGGAAAGATACGTGACCCATATGTCCTTTACATGTGGATATTTAAAAATCTTGACGCCTCTTTCATAAACCTTGAAGGCATCCTCAAAATATTTGTGTTCCTCCAAAAGCATGGCATAGTTCATTAGAATCTGAGGCGTGGCGATTCTCAGATCCAAAATCCTTTCATAAACCGCACGAGTTGACTCTAAGGTACCAAGGCTTTCCTCTAAATCAACGTAGAATGCCCAAAGCCACAAGGATTTATGCAACTTAATCTGCACCGGTTCGTTGCCCTCGGCAGCCACCCTCCGTTTCACCTCCGTTGAAGGCTCTGCTGTCGCGCGCCTCATCAACTCCAAAGCCCCTTTAAAGTTCTTATGCCGAAGTTCCATTTCAGCCCATTCACACCAAACACTAGCCAAATTATCGACGGTTTTGTAGTTGACCTGAACCGCCTTATCGAAGATCAGGCTTGCATTGACAACACCCTTGTGATCCTCATACAACTTGGCAAAAGCAACCCAGAGTGTATGAGGCTTCCCCACAGCTTTCATAGGATCAACTGTCCTCACTGCCTCTGTGTAAGTCAGAATCTGCCTTGTAGGGTTACCCTCAAAAAGCTTCACTCGCCGACGCCATTGCTCCACATTATGCGGGTTTTGGCGAAGAAGTACGCTATTAGCCAGTTCTGGCCTCCTATCCGATAGACACTCGATCTGGGCCATTCTCAATTCAACTTCTTTATCATCAGACAACCAAAATCTCTTCAGCTTCCTCCCAATATTCGCCACATCCAAACGGTCATCTTTATCATCGTCGTTGTCCTCATCCTCTTCACCGTTTCCCTCACCCTCTCCTTCCATCTTTTGTAGAAGCATGATCTCTTCAAACTGCGAGTAGGCATCGAAAATCTCACTAAAATCCCTAACCGTGCCAACCGTAGTCATCCCCTCCTCAAACACATCCCTAGCTTTCTCTGTCAAATTCCTCCTGATATAATAACTCACAAGCGCGATCCAAAGCCTCCCGACCTCATCCGTAGACTTCCTAATCCCTCCCCGAATAATCGCATCCACGTTCAGGCCGGAAACCCCATCCGCGTGCTGCGTAAGCAAGTCACACAACTCAAGCCACAGCCTACGCTTATTCTTCCCCTTAATCGAACAAAACCTATCGTCGTTCAAAACCCCGGCTAACCTCTCCGCGGCCTCTTGCCACAGGCCCGAATTCACCAAAAACTCGATAAAATCCTCTACATGCGAGGGGTCGTGCTTCAAGTACCGTCTATAAACCCTAAGCGAGGTCTCTATCGGCACGCCCTTCTGGCCAACGAAGACCAGGTAGGGCTCCCAAACCCTATCGTGCTGGGTCACGGGCAGAGAGCACAGGGCGCGGTCGAAGGCGCGGCGGGTTCTGGTGACGAGCTTCTGCTCGGTCAGGGTCAGCAGGTACATGATCCAGATGCGGGGCATCTTGTGCATGGTGACGAGGGCGCGCTCGAAGGTGTTGTTCAGCTTCTGGTACTCACGGTGGGTGACGGGGAGGGGGCGGACGAGCTCGAGGCGCTCGCGGAGGAAGGCGTGCCAGAGCTTGTAGCTGCCGGGGAGGGCCTTGAGGGCGCGCTCGTAGATGGTGAAGCGCTTCGCGCGGGGGGAGTCGGTGCGGGCGACGAGGTAGCGCCACCATAGCTTCGGGCTGGAGGGGTTGCGGAGGAGTTCTTCTTCGTAGGGTAGGTCTTCTTGGCTTGGGTGGAACTCTTGCGGAATTGACATTGGATTTATTTAGGGAGTGTTAAAAGAAAAGGAAAAATTATGTATTATTTGATTGTGTATAAAATATAATCTTAACATGCCTTTATATAGGTTACAAAGACTTGGTGAATCAAGAACCTAAACCAATAAAGGATTACGCATAACAAGATAACCTAGATTAACTAGGAAACATAAATAACAATTTGTCAAAATAGAAAATATAATAATAAAAGTTAGAAAACATGTTAAATTTGGGTGGGGAGAAAACCCTAGGTTTTATCCGGGGTGGTGTAGTGCACTGTACATCTGTGCGTATGTAGGGTAGTACACAGTCGTTGATCTCATCAACTAACGGTTCAGATTAAAAACAAACTCTTCCAGGGAAGAACAACTCTTCTAAATGATGCGTTGAAAACCCTAGATTTTAATCTGATCAGTTGAAAACACTTTTGGACAACTACGATGCCGCACTACACCCCTGTATAGTGTGGGTGTAGGGCAGCACACAGTCGTCGATCTCATCAACTAACGGTTCAGATTAAAAACAAACTCTTCTCGTTGATGCATTGAAAACCCTAGGTTTTAATCTGAACCGTTTAAAACACTTTTGGACGGCTATGATCGATGCCGCACTACACGGAGTGCACTACAGCATTTTCAATCCAGGTTTTAGAGATAGAGAGAAAGAGATCTCGGTGTGCGACAGCCGGTGATGTTTTTGTGCATGGCCATTTCCAATATCAAGCTGCCTTTGTATAAACTTCCTTTGGACTCATATATAATATGGCTCCTACTCTTCATGACTCTTCCGAATTTCTTAACAAAATTTGGTACCCAGGTCTTTTCAAATAATGCCTTATTTTTTGATGTCATTGTCTTACACCACCAGTGCAATAATAGATCTCTTTTAATCTTCCATCCGATTGACGATGTTTTGGTACACAATATCATCTTAAGAGAATGGGAAATCTGGATCCTAACTGAATTGCTGATTTTTTTGATCTTCTACTGAACCAGTGTGTTGTTAATTCCAGTGGCAAATCGAAATTCTGTCACCGGAGCCACGGAATCATATTGGAAAGAAAAATTGAAGAATCTGGAAGACTACAACGTTGGTCTGCAAAAAGAGGATGTTTAGGGTTAAAGAGCAAGAGGGATTTGCGGGAGATGCCAAGAACAAACATGCACGACTGTGAAGCAACCATAAAGCAAATAAAAGAGGAGAGTGACAGAATGTTAATGCCCATAAGTCGATATTTTGAGCTTCAACTAGCAACTTAGATGGCCGAGGCAAGCGGAAGAGAACTAAGGGAAAAGGAGCGCAACAATGCTTTGAATAATGAGAAGTACCTATCTGACTATGCAATGTCTGATAAGGACATGTAGATCTCCACCTAACTGATAATTTGGTTCTATGTTAAGTGACATATTGGTTCTATGCTAAGTGATGTATTGGTAATATCAACAACTGGTATTTATCAATTTCTCTGCTTTTGGAACACTTTAGAGATCTTTTTGGGGGGAAAGAATTGAACGTTTCTATTAATGATGATTATTTTTAGGGTTCGTTGCATTTTGACCTTTTATCTACTTGAATGTTCAGTTGTCTGATCAACGAAGGAGCCCTTCTCTGAGAAAGAGATGATAATGGTGGTTTTCCAAATGGGAGGTTTCAGGCACCGGGTTATAGGTGTTTTTTATCAGAACAAATGAACAATTCGTGTTTAGTTTGCGAGGATGTTGCGAAATGTGTTATTGCTTTTTTGCATTCGGGTGTTTGTGGCATGATATAAGTCACATAGCTTGCCCTCATTCCTAAAACCCGTATAAAGAAAGATAGAGAAAATTTATTGAAGAATTTTGAGACCCCAAACGGACAAAGCCTTAATGACTTTAGTTTCATTGAGCATCCACATGTGGTTCTTCAAACACTCCTTTAGGTTAAAATAAAGAGCAAAATATTATATATTAAAAAATAAAGAGCAAAATGAAGAAAACAGCCTCACATTAGGCTCGTCAATGGTGGGGACCGCTGGTCAAAATTTTAGTTTTGGAACTGTTACTCGTCTCTCTAAGAGAGCCACTATTCACTCAACTAGTAATACTTTATATTATATTTTGGAGCAATAAAAAACAATTCACTCAACCATTGGTTAATGAGATTGCTTTTAAATATTTAATTGGGATGAGTTTGAATATTTAATTGAGTAGAAAGTAAGAAACTCCATATTTGGAACCTTATATTACCCCTTTGAACTTAAGATAATGTCCGCAATTAATGGAAAGGGAAATAAGTGGGATTTGTTAATTTGAAAGTTTGAAAATCCTCCTATTATATCTCCCTTAATTGATGCTTTTATATTCATCTGAATCCCCTACATTTAGGAAATGGTAAAACTCTCTCTCTCTCTCTCTCTCTCTCTCTCTCTCTCTATATATATATATATATATATATACTAGTGCTTGCCCGTGCCTACGGCACTTGCTAGCTAGTGGCTTCATTAGTGTGTAGTATGTGATCCTCTTCTTAGTGGCACGAAAGAGAATTACCCGTACTTACGGCACTCCCCCAACTAAACTTTTAAGCGCTAGCTAGAAAGAACTATCACTTTGCTATGTAATTCAAGTAAATACCACATAAAAAGTTTAAACCAAGTAGCAGCAGCACATCCGAAGCAGCAACAAACATAAACATATTTCCAATAGAGAGATGGGATTCCATCATATATGGGTAGAGACACCATCATATCAAATAAAAGCAAATTAGTAGTAGAGATACACTCAACATAGAGCAAAAATGTACACCATTAATCAATATCAAAGATCTTCACAACATCCTGAGGACTCAAGAAAGAGGGGGGAAAAAAGAAGACAAAAAGCTAGAAACCTCACTCTCTCTCTCTCTCTCTCTCTCTCACTCAGTTTTCCTTAATAAATTAGTTGCAATCATCAATCACAACACAACACACAAAAATGTCCAGCTTGAGTTCTTGCCTTCGGTTCTGTTATCTCCTGCTCCCGTTTTCCAAAAGCGGAGAGCAATGAAGGGTTCTTAATTCAAAGAAATTTCACGGTCTTCTTCACATCCACTATCTAAGCCTAGCTGTAATAACAAAAAAATCTGGTTGTACCAAAGTCTTGAATGAGTACGAAATAATTAATAGACAAAAAAAATAGCACATTACTCGCATACATAATGAGACCAAATACCGTAATGACAGCAAAAAATAAGTATGAAATTAGCAGCAAGGGATGTAATTAAGAAAATAATACGAACAACCGATTGAAGGAATTTTTTTTCGTTAGCTTGAATCGAACCTTCTTATGATGACATGAGTGACCTTGATGTCTTTCGAGTTTGAAGGAACCCAATTGTGTGTCCTGTCAAAATATAGACAATCTCCATGAGCACATATAAAAAGCATGTAGTTTAAAGTATTTGGTGACCAAAAGAGACTCAATCTTACATTTTTGGTCTTTAAATACAGCAATCAACAAAGACCACCATTCACCACGGTTTTGGGATTGAACTCAGGCTCGGAACTTCACTAAAAGCTGGGGAAAGAAGTGACATCATATATCAGTCGTGTCATCGCTTACCAACTACTAAATAATTGTCATCTCAGTTACGGAGTACAAAAGAGCAAATCAAATAACCAAATAGATCGTGAGCTAAAATTCACTTCCAATTGGATACCTCATTTACATTCCTAACTACTAAATGGAAGGAGCATAGTTTATCTGAAACACCAAAAACAACCTAATCTATCAATTAGCCCAATACTAATGCCTAATTATCTACTATATCAAACAATTCATTTGCACAGAATAAAGTCGTACATAAAGTAAACCCATCGATTTTGCAGCTCAAAGTCAAGAGATTCATGCCATGAGGAGCACACCGTTCTGAATATTAGAAACCTTTTTTTTTTTGGAGAGACATATTTCAATTAGAAACCCCTTTCCTTTTTTTTAGAAACCAAGAATGTGAGGGGAGAGGGCTATGATTGGGCTGCAAACTACATTTCAACAAACACTTTGTAAGGACCCGTATTTTTTTGAAAATTATTTAAAGGTTTATTAATATTAGAAATTGAGGAAAATGTAAAATTCGTGGAGTTATTTGATTTGGGGTTCGAATGGTAGAATCGAAAGTTGGGGGAGTGCTAGTGTGATTAGTGTATATGTTAGTATATATAGGGTTGAGTTGGTTGTAGGAGATTAAAATCTCCCATCTCTCCCTCTCTCCTCCCGTCCGGCCCTCTCTCTCTCTCGGCATCTCTCTCTCTCTCTTGCTCCTACTCCAAATTCCACCCAACTCACTCAATACCCAATAACAATCAACCTCCAATCCTTCATCTACGCGTGTTTTGGAGCTCGTGCTTCGTTGGCTAGGGCTCGGAGGAGGTGTATTGCTCTCGGTGTCAATTTTGGAGTCTAGGGCTCGGAGAATCTCGTGTGTTCGGCTTTGATAATCGAGGTAGGGATTTCTTGCACTTGTTATGTGTTTATGTGTTGATTATGCAC
This sequence comes from Rhododendron henanense subsp. lingbaoense, assembly GCA_020567845.1. Classification (NCBI taxonomy): domain Eukaryota; kingdom Viridiplantae; phylum Streptophyta; class Magnoliopsida; order Ericales; family Ericaceae; genus Rhododendron; species Rhododendron henanense. The sequence continues at coordinate 15,482,071 of CM036321.1, read as the reverse complement.
TTTGATCGTGCCTTAGAATGTTAGTTATTGTTGGAGTTGTGTTTTCTGAAAATCTGCAGAAAATCTGTTCGTAACCACTCTGTATCGATACAAGTTTTTGCTGTATCGATACCCGTTGAATACAGAAGCTTCAGGAATTTCTGATTTGAATCCCGTATCGATACAGCATTTTGCTGTATCAATACCCGTTCATAATGGACTATTTTTCAGCTTTTGTCCCAAACTTCGTCGTTTTGACCCCCGATCACTTCTAACACCTCTTGTGCACCATAAAACCAACCTAAAACGTGGTTGCTCGTCCTCCAATGACTTGTTGCTTGATTCCATTCCTTAGATACTCGTTAATCGAAATCTTAGTATCGTTGTGAGCGGTGGATGCGTCGTAAGTTAGTTTAAGGGTGTCGAGGGTTATGCTAGGTATTGTGGTGAGTGTTAAAGGGTAGATGGGTAACCGTCTAGTGGTCCGAATGGTAAGACCGAAATCCTTGTCTTCATGATCCGTCTTGTTGCTTTCTTTAAATTCCTCCGGTGCTTATTCCATGAGGTCTAGGTGTCGATTTTAGCGAGGGAAATGTCGTAGAGTGGTGTTGTGTTGGTACTTCATGTGTGGTATCGCAGTGTTCTTACAGGAAATGACTTGTATTAATTTATTAGTTGGAGTCTTGATGTGGTTAACAGTTTGAAATGTTTTGAAATGAAATCGATGTCGTGGAAGAACTGTCTAGGATGATATAATAACTTGTATCCTCTCGATTCGTCGAATCTTTCAATTCTTTGGGCACTCGTCCTATGAAGTTCAAGCGTAGAAACAAATGAGTAGAGTATTGTAGGATTATCTTTATGGGCTTAGTACGTTATGTAGGATGCGGATATGTGAACTAATGGAAAAGGGGCATGAATAAGTATATTTGGGGAGTTATGAATGAATGATTGAAGTTTTGCTGGTACAACCGATAAATTGATGATGAAATCAGTTATAAAAGGATGGCGATTATGAAAAAGACGTGAGAAGTGACCCAAGTGGTCGTTATGGAGGGAATAGACTCGGGGTGACCCTATGCTCGAGGGAACTAGACCCGAGGTGACCCAAATGATTATTATTCTTGAGGGAAAAGACTCGGGGTGACCCTACGCTCGAGGGAATAGACTCGAGGTGACCCAAGTGATTATTATTGTTATTAAGGGAATAGACTCGGGGTGACCCCACGCTCGAAGGAACTAGACCCGAGGTGACCCTAGTGATTGTTGATGGAAAATACATGATTAAAAGAAAGGAAAGGAAAAAGGATCTTTTAATAAGAAATGGGATTTAGTTATGAAATAAGAAACGTGAAAGATTGTGAAATGAGAATGATCGTGGAGATAGATGTGATGCGAAGTATCAGTTGATAAACTAAAGATGGTTGAATGTGTTTGATGTGGGAATGTTAGTGACATGGGTTTAGCGTGTGAAGTGATAGGTATAGTATATAGGATTGTCTAGAATCCTTTGGCCATAGTGAGTTGTTAGTTGATAGTCATATAAGCCTTGGGTATATCTGTCTCTATTCTTTCACTCTAGATGCATCACTCGGCATGTTTTCCTATAACTTGTGTATAGATTTCTCTACTGGGCTAGTGTAGCTCAACCTATCATTTTCAGGTACATTGCAGGTCACTGTCATGGAATGCTTGGAGTGCATGCTGATGTAGTTGCTTAAAGCTATTTTCGGACGCACTTATCTAATTTTGTAAACTAAACAGCATTGTACCGTACTGTGTTATCTATTGTGAAACTCTGTAAACTTTGGGATGATTTGTGGATTTGGAGACTGAACTATCTTTTGGGCTATTAATTGTAACTTCGGTGAGGATTTTTAAATTATCAAATGTTATTATTGTTTATGTTGAAAATCGAGGGCGTGACACACTTCATGGCCACTATTCAAATAATTAATCACACACTTCAAAGGGAAAAAGGGAATAAAAATGGAACAGACGTGAAATAGACGCAGAGATCCCACACATACCTCCGCTATATTCGAACCATGAGCAAAAGTTAGGAAGGGTCGAGGGGTCTCAATTGTGGAGAGCTTGAAAGGAGGGTCAGGGTCGTTGGGAGTGGTGGAGGACGGTGAACGAGAAAAGGGCGTATGAGAAAAGGCGAGATGGTCTGTGTGAGGTCGTATTTGTGTGGGATCTTCTTCGTGAGAGAAAAAGAGAGAGAGGAGAACGCTTCCTGCAGTAGGGTTTCATTTTTTTATTTGTTCTTCATTTCACAAATTCATTCTTAGGTGTGGTGCACCAACGATGCACACCTCGACTACTTTATGGGAGAGAGATTAATCCTACTGTCGACGCGAATTGGTTCGTTCAAAACCCCTGTATAACAAAGAAAGAAACAAATGCCTACGTATTTTGCTGGTTCTTTATTCTTCCCACATGACATGATCAGAACCCTCCCAGCTCTTTGTAAATTTAACTGTGTGTTTAGCTTTGAAACTTATGATCAATTTTCAAAGGAACGTTAAAATGGCCAAACTACACAAAATCAACCAATTTTGGTCCGTCATGAAAATGGCAGACAAATGGCTAAACTATGCCACAGGGAAGAAGCAATAGATAACCTAATCAACCAATTTTGGGACCAAAAACAAGCCCTCCTCGTACCCTAACAGACTCTACACATGCATTTTAACAAACACATAGTGGGCAGCATTTTAACAGGTACAAATTAAAAATACCTCTCATAAGCAATTTCAAGTTTCTAGTTTGAACAAAGGTACAAATTAAAAATACCCCAGCTCCCAGCTTAGTCAGATGACTCAGATCCAAGATTACAATTTGCCAATTGGCAATTGCCATATCTCGCGATGGGGACAGCATCGCGGCTGCGGCACCCGAAAGCTATAACTGCAGTTTCGTCCACGACAGTACATTTCTCATAGGCATTTCATCAAATACTTCGTACGCATACCTTACACTACAAGAAAAAACACCATTCCCGACCAACGATTTAGTCGGCAATTGTAGGCATTTTAGTCGGCAAAAGCCTTCCCCGACTAAAAATTTTGGTTGGCACATTAGTCGGTGAAAGAGGGTCGGCAAAGGTTGTTGCCGACTAAAAAAAGTTTAGTCAGCTAAAGTATATACATTTGCCGACTAACTCTTTAGTCGGCGAATGTTTTACTATTGGCCGATGAATTGTTTTGTTGGGATGTATATCCTATTTGCCGACTAATAGTTTAGTCGGGAAATGGTTACCCATTGGCCGACTAATTATTTAGTCGGGGAATGTGTACATATTTGCCGACTAAATGTTTAGTCGGGGGGAATGTATGCATATTTGCTGACTAAATTTTTTAGTCGGGGGAATGTATGCATATTTTGCAGACTAAACTTTTAGTAAGGAAACGTGTGTACAATTCAACAAATGAGTACCCTATTGGCAACCAAAAGGTAGTCGGGGAATGTACTTATTGTCCATACCAATTGGTCAATATCCCATAATTTTCTACAAATTTTTTCTCCATTCATTCCCTGTAAATTTGAGTAGCCCTATAAATTTTATTTTCCCTCAATTTTCATTACATCCACAAAATTGCAACATAATGTATTTAATAAGAAATAAATCCAAACTTCCATAAATAGAGGTGTCCACCAAATACTTAGAAAACAACTTGTATCCAAATTCCTAAAATGCAAAATAACGACACGTCAACCACGAGGGGGTAACTAAAAAAAAATCCAAGCTCAATAACAAAATGTATCAAAACCTCAAAATACTAAAAGTTCAACTTCAACAAATGGATAACCTAAAAACATTTGCACGTCCACAACCAAAATCCAACTTTGATCTTCATAGTCAATAACCAAAAGTAGAACTGCAGGATACTCCGTTAAGCGTCAATCTGTAAAAAAAAGAAAAGAAAAGAATGATCCACCATTAGTATTTATGAACTAGTGTATTCCATTGCTCAAAGCATGAACATAGGTAGATACTAACTAATTATAACTAATTACAAGCCAAAATGGAAAATTATCTTGTCATTTTGTGCCTCTTAATGCATAAAAAGCTGACCCGTCTCACAACAAGCAGCATTAAAAAATGGAAACATGATATAGACAACATCCCAAGATAGAAACTCCTCGGTGTCTCAACTGGAATGCCACCATTTCCTTGACTTTCCTGGTTTATCCCACTCTCAGGAATATTTCCTCTGTTAACTCAAACTTTTGGTGCTATTTACATCAGTTATCAAGCAACTTGGGCCAAGTTCCTGGATCATTGTTTTCACAGTTCCATCTCCAATGCTCTTCTTTGTCCCTTAGCAGTTGAGATTTAGTTAAAGTTTGATATGTGCAACGTTTCATTTAAGAGTGGCACATAATTTAACTGCTACTAAAGATCTGCAGCTAGCAAACAGTCAACTAATACATTGAATTGCAGAAAGCTGTCTAGTCGAAATAGTTTTCATTGGATTGAAAACTATCATCTCGTAAAGGTCTTTTGTAGGAAGTTGTTCTACCTGAATACTTGAATTATGGGCACGGACTCAATTAAGAAAGGAATAACTCTAACATTAGAGCCACGCAATCTACAACATTGGTTTAGCTTACAACACGGATAATGCAGCTAGAAAACAGCTCTACTAGAATTTCCTTAACTAGATAAAAAAGAACTAAATTTATAGGCAAGAAAGAAAGTTGAACTTCTAATTTCCAACCTATGAGAGCAGTAGGGGCTGAGAATATACATGGGACACGCACAAACACATATCAGGTAAGAAAAAAATGCAACTCTCGGGAGATTTAAGGTGTCTGCTGTTCGAAGATTGTGGGTTCTCTTGATGTTGAATATGCTTTGTCTGGGGCTGTGGGGCTGTCTGGGGGAAGAATAACAGTAGAATGGAGAGGAGCATGAAGGGTTTCAAGGAATTAATCAATCGGTTAGAATAAAAGGATGGGAAGGCAATTTACATGGTCTAATTTTCAGGATAATGTTATTCATGGCAGGCTTGATAGATTCCTAGTTTCTGTGGAATTCTTAGAGAATTTTAATTTGGTGCTATGGGGCTTTCCACGACCTATCTCATCGAGATATGTATAAGAATAAACAAGTAGCATCATGATCTGATTCGCATATCCATAGTACCAATTTAAAATGACAAAATGGACGCAGTGAAAATAGACAACAGAGGCATCAGCGTCACATATTACCATACTTTTCAATAATGCATGTCCTGACCATAACATGCGCCAAGCAACTTAAATTTACATACATATGGAATGGAGCGGGTATGCTTCCTTTTCCCAGTGTAATAGAGACCTGTTTGATAAAGTTTCCATTTTTCTGAGTGCAAGTGTGTTAAAAAAGACACTGAAACTGTAATGGAAGATGCATAATTAACCAAGTCTAAGAACTTAGTTAATGAACTTGGGCAACAAATCACCAAGTCCTAGTGAACAAAAATGGAATGGATCAGGTATGCTTTTCCTTTTTCCAGTGAAATGAAGGTCTATTTGACAAGTTTCTGCTTATCCAAATGCACAAGTTTTAGAATACAGAAACAATAATGGAAGATGCACAATTGACCTAAGAACTTAGCTAATGAACTTCTGCAATGAATCACCAAGTGGAAAATAAACGCTTCAGTCTAGTAGGATAAATACTACTCTTGTGAAAGAACACATGTTGGCTATTGCAAAAGAATAAGGAAATCGCAAGACGACCATACTATTGGTCCATGTTCTCCACAAGATTTTTACCAGAAACCCAGGACACATATAAGATCATATCAAAATTTCAGAATTTCCTGACCTTGGGAAGTATTTTTAAACAGGTACCGACTAGACCAAAAACTCAGTGATTTCCAGAAAACAGATTTTAGGCCAACTTCAAACTGAAATCTGTTATTAGTCAGGCACAACTAAGGCACGTGGCTTACATATAGTTGAAGCTCTATGTGTCTAGTTTCCAACAAAGAAAGCGGAATGTGATTTCGAGTTTTCTAGGCCGAGTTATAGCCGTTTCCGTGAAGTGCGACGGTGCTGTCAGCACTGAGAGTTTCGCAACAGCAGTTCAGTATATGATTTTTAATTCCTTCCACGTTTTAAATTCAGTTCTACAGATTTTACACAATAAATTAGACATATAGAGGCATCTCCTATAAAAATATTGAAAAATTACAAGGTCGGAAAGTTGGTTATAAAAATTCATCAAGAACCTGGAAAATTCATTTCTGTTCAAACTCTAACTTGTATACCCATAAGCTAAACGAATTTTTCTGAAGTAAAACTCATATCCCATGACCTAATCAGAACCTAAACTACACATTCAGATATCCCTGGTTGTATTATTTCTCAAAACATGAAAGAGATATGCATCGCTTCCTAGCATATTCAGTCCATGACACACAAAACTGGTTTCCTAGCTTTATGAATGCAGTCCAATGACTGTTGTGGAACCAACACCCAACCAGCTTCAACCTTTTTAAGCATTCCAATCGTAATACACCAAAAAAACAGAAGCAGCAAGAAAAAATGCAGTCCATAGCAGTACCACAAACATAATAGCAGTAAATTCTAAAAGTGATATTCTCAAACTACGTACCATATATTTGAGCCACCATCACCCTGCTCCCATGTTGCCTCGAATAACCAAGTGTGCCTAACACATCCCAATAATAATGTACGAATAGTGTAAAATGCACCTTCATTCGATCAGCGTCTACTGGTCTTCCCAATCCCACGCTTCCCAGAGAACAAATGCTTTGGTCTCAGAGTAGGAATGACTCTATCCGCCTCACCCCGCCGAGCATCCTTATTCCTCTTCATCATAGATTTCTTAGCCAGAGTCAGAGCCTTCCCCTTTTGAGCAGAATCCTTGTATCCCTCACCTGGGACCAACTCACCTGGTGGCCTTGACTTTGACCTTGACCGGGATGTTGACCTCATCCGAAGCTTCTTGTTAGGTTGGTCAACATCCAGTTCCATGGCATCACGATCGACGGATCTCTCCCTCTTACGACCCCTTGACTGGCTGCGTGCCCGGTTAATTGCCCTACTTGGATCCAGTCCCAAAGCTGATAACTGCCTTCCCATTCTCCCTGAAGTGAACTTTTTGTCCTTGTCGAATTTCCTTGGTACAGTTGGTCTGCTCTCTGCAGTGCTCTTCTTTATCCTATGTTGTTGAATGAGTAAACTTTTCTTTTTGCGAATCTCAGTTAGAGCTTCTTGCTCTTCTTGGGTAAGTTCCTCTACATCCATGTCCAAATCCTCATCCCCCTCCTGCTCCTGCCGAAGACCTTCTTCCCGCTCTAACTCCTCAAGCCTATTCAAGATATCAGGATCAACGAAATCATACACATTGTGTCCATCTAGAATTTCCGGCATTATATCTTCTTTCCATTCATCATGCGCTAAAATATAGTGCTTCTTCAAGCTAGCAGAATAAACACCTGCGCCTCCATTCTCATCCTCCAAATCCCTCTCCAGCTTCCTCTTCTCCTTCTCCATTTCTTTCTTAGCTTTAGCTTCCAACACTGCCTGAGGTATACAAGGTGGCCTTTCTTTCTGATCACGTGGCTTTGGCATCGCAACATGGAAGCGATTAAGACAATCATTAATCTTTTTAGACTTCATTTTCAATTCCACTCTTTGGTTCAACAACCTCTCACAAGCCGCGTTTTTGACTGAAATTACCCCATCTTCAGTCAAAGTGCTCATGGTCAAGAGCACCCCCTCCTCGTTCGTAGGATCACCTCCTTGACCTATTAGAGTCTTTAAAGCTTCAGCCTTCATGTCCATGACCAACTTCTTGTCTTCTTCAGATATGCCATCCAACGGCTGCAAATCAGTTTTATTGCAAACAACAATCAATGGTTTGTTCATGAACAAGGACTTAATACTGTGAAAAAGAGCTGCTTGCTGTGCTATACTGTATCCGCATGACCCAGAAATATCTAAGAAGAATAAAACAGCAGCTCTTAAATGTGCCAGAGCAGTGATGCTGCACATCTCAATGATATTTCGATCTTCAAATGGTCTATCCAAGATCCCTGGCGTATCTATAACCTGATAGCGCAAGTATTTGTAGTCTGTATGACCGACAAAAAGAGATTTAGTGGTGAAAGCATAGGGCTGGACATCCACATCAGCTCTAGTGATCTTGTTGATAAACGAGCTCTTGCCAACATTCGGGTATCCACAAATCAAAATTGTCCGCGTGTTTGGATCAATTGAAGGAAGCCTTGCCATATGCTGCCTGATCTGCTCAAGGTAGGCCAAACTGGGGCCCACCCTCTTTATCACAGTGCACATACGGCCAAGAGCAGCAACTTTAAGAGCCTTGCATCGATAAAGTGAATCACCATACTTTAAAAGTTTCACATAGTCCTTCGCAATCTTACCAATTAGATTTCTTGCAGTATTAATTTGCCCAAGGGCAAGCTTGTAGTGATCTTTGTTGTACAGAACATGAAGGAGGTCACCATAGAATGGGTGAATACCGTCAAGACGAGGGAACTCCTCGATGATAGTTGAAAGCTTCTCATGGAAATTCTGCTGTGTGTATTTCACTTTACGCATGTAGAATTGACGGATGCGGGAGATGGCATAACCCTTGTGAACAACAGTTGGTGTTTGGCGTTGAGTGCGGGAAAGGATAATATCAACGAAATCATCCCTGGTGGGAACAACCGTTATCTTCTTAAAGTTATACTGAACCATCGTTTATGGATTTAGGTTACCCCCCTGCAATACATACACAGATATAAGCTAAAAACTCAAAAAATCTAGAGAATGCATAAAATCAATGCACCACACAAAATTGCCAAAGTATAATAATAACAATAAATCATTTCAGCATATTGGCATGGTTTATCAGAAGATTCAAGACTGACATTCACATGTTGGAATTATTCCAAGGAACTCAAAGAACCATTCATCAAACAAGGATTCCTTCATTACGAAGCCCTTAAAGTTGACCCTCGATAAAGCACCATTCCTAACGTTTTGAAACCATGCATTTCAAGGAACTAACGTAATTAAACAGTCACTAGAAAATCACGTTTTACATCTTGCACACCCACCTTAATTTCTAGAAGTTGGAAAAGACCCTTTTCCTTTATATTCCCAAAATGGAAGAAAAAAAAGCCATCTCCAGATATTCAACTCAATGAAGTGTTATCTAAAAAATCGGTTACTTCTCAAGCGGAGGCAATATCAATTAATTCATCATCTCATCGGAGGAAAAGATACATAAAACCTTGCATAAAACAAAAGATATAAGGCCGTGCTTAAGGCTCTATAAAGTCTTAAGAATGATGAGCCATAATGGTATTAAAATGCTAGATAGCAGAGCCTAAAACCATAAGAAACCCCATTTATTCCACCACCCATCTCAATATGGTACACGAGAGCTTGTAATTTTCATTTTATCCCAGGATTTTTTTCCTTGAAAAAGATTCTCTTTCTTTGAAACATAGTCAAAGACGAAAGGGATACTTAAATATCCATCCTCAGCCCATACCTGACTTATGTTTCTATCCTGGTCATTTTGAACACTTATCTTTTCATCCCCACTTTAAATTAAACCCAAAATTGCCCTTCTATATACTATTACTATTATATATATATATATATACACACACACACACACTATTATATTTACTACTATTATATAGTAATGAATTTTGGGATGGAATGTTAAGTCTTCAAGTCCCAACAGAAAAGATGATGGTAGGTCCCGTAGATTTAGGGATGGCATTCGAGGTGTTCGAGGCGGATATGGGGATTTTCGTCCCCGAAACCCATACACTACCCATATCCGCCCCGATAACCAAACGGGGAGGGGAAAAATGAACCATAACCGAACCATTTGGTTTTCGGATAATCCCCGAACCGAATGGGTAACCAAACAGATCAACAAAGAAGAAAAAAAAAACACCACTTCAACAACATTTCACTGACAGATTCAGCAGAGATGAACACACACATACATAGATCAAAAAAACACACACACGTAGTTCCATATTATCTCAACCGGTTTTATGTATCTTTTCCTCCGATGAATCTCAAGAATCACAGATACATCGGACATAAAATATACCAAATGGGGGCAGGAGTGAGATTCTTGTGAAAACAATAAGTTTCATGTGAAAAAATACTTCTATACAACAATTTTTGTTTTCAGTAAATAATTTACAAGGTCAACTAGAAAAAAAGAAACATGTTTTTGCTACAGCTGTGCCTCCTAGCATGTAAGAATTTGGAAGTTTGGAGAAACTCTGTTTGAATTCATGGGGTAACATTGGATGTCTCAACAGTAGAAATATGATATGCTCTGATCTGAGGACATCAGTAAATGTAAAACTATCAACAAATCTATTAAGTGAGAGAAAGTGTTGCTATTCAGGTTAGATTAGTTTGTAAATAAGAAAACAGACCAACACAACAAAGATTTAAGTCACTGTAGTTCCATTTTGATTCATTCTCTCATGACAGATAAAATGAGAGGTGAAAATATTTAGTCAATGACCAAAACGCTTGCTGCACATACCGAACAGACTCCTCTAATCTTCAAATTTCAAGGCTCCATAGCACAATTATGAGTGGTACAGGCTCCAAAACACAAATGCAAACACCTAAGCCCGTGTAACTACATTTGAAAATTTTGTTGAATGGATAGGACTTATTGAATTCACCAATTGCACCATTACACTAATAGACAAGAGGATGACCAATTCTTTTGCCCCCCTTTGTTTTTGCATAAAAAAGAAAAAGAAAAACAAGTCTTTAGCAGACAACCCTCCAGGTGGTTAATAATAGCAAAGATTAGCAAAGATCAAATTAGAGGTGATTTTTCTCCTTCCTTTGTGGCGTTCATTGAGTGGAAGGCATGAACAAAATTGTCTCTTACTCACATTCTCCAAATAGATAGGGAAGTCCATATCAAGAAGTTTACAATCCAAGAGCAATAAGTTATAGCTTCAACACCAGACATGGCACAAACAAACAATAACATGCTTATACAGAGACGCATACTACATGTGCCCGCATGTGTCTGTGGGTGTTATTTGAAACAACTCTGACCTTAAGAATCAGAAGTTAAACTGTTGCAAACGAGCAGAACACAACCAATCAAACAACCAGGTGAGCCAATTTTCATTACAAGACACAAGAAGGCTCTGCTTGGATCGATGTGGATGACTTGCCACTATTATTCGATGAGAATTCACAAATTTAGGTTTGGTAGTTACAAGCCGATTACAACATTGAATATAGGATCTTGTCGTGATAGATTCAAACCAGTGTTCCGCCTAGCGCCTAGGCCAAATAATCGGGGATTAATCAGCCCTTAGAGATTAGTCAGGTTTGGGTATGTCTACTAAATAAGATTGACTTGAAATTCTTCATGCCAACGATTCCAATTACACATTGATCCAATAAAATACATATCTTCCACCACAACTCCATCTTCCACTCTAAGTTTCACAAGCTACCTACAGCTAAAATTCTAATATTTTCTTGTTAAAATGGAAGATAAAATCGTTGATTTAAAACCATGTGAATTCAACGAAGCCTAAAAATATCATCTTCAAACTGAGCAAACATTCAGTCAAAGAACCACGAAGTAATCTCCTTTGTGCATCACCAAACACAGCTAAATTTCTATGCACCCCAAAAAAAATCATCAAAACAAAACAGGAAAAGCTAGGCGAAATTAAGTTCAATTTATGGTCATGAATTGTTTCATTTCTAACACCTGGAACTGTTTTATTTCGTTTCCCTCCAATTCTCTAGAAACCCAAACGAAAACAACAGATCTAGAATCATCAGAACATACGTAGGCCAATATTCACATAAAAATTTATAACATGGAACTGATCATATCATGGATTACTACAAATGACTGCAAAACAAAAAGTTGGGAAGAGAGAATCACTACGAACCTGGAGAGAGAGAGAGAGAGAGAGGGAGGGAGTGAGAGCGGCTGGAGAAACTGGGGCTAGCTTCTGTGTGGTTGGCGCTCAAATGTGGGCGAACCCTAGTGGATCATATGTAATGGCGAAGATGATGTCAGATTACGAGTTTGCCCAGGTTGAGGTTAGATCTTGGGTCACAACGGTGGTGGGTTTTATGGTCAATTTGATTAGGAGCCGAGGAAAGTAAGGCCGTTAGCCGATACCGGAAAATCGATCGAAACCGAAAAAATTGGATCGGACCGAATTTTTCAACAGCAAATTGGTCTACAATCCAAATTGGACCAGCCCAATTGGATTCTAGCCCAGCTTCTTTTATTGTGCTGGGCTTGGTCCATCATTTTGTTTTATTTGAAGTCTAGGGTCCTTGAATTTACTATTTTAGCCTTTTGTATTTAAAACGGGCCAATTTCCATTCAAATCGCGCGGTGTCTCTAATGGCGCGTTGAAGGCTAGGGCTGGCGATCGTCTCTCTCTCTCTGGATCTCTCTATCGATCTCTCTCAGGTACGCCTCTCTCTCTCTCTCTGGATCTCTCTCTCTCTGGATCTCTCTCTCTCGATCTCTCTCAGTTACGTCTCTCTCTCTCTCTCGATCTCATTGTTGGTTTTTTTGCAAGTTATGGCTTAGTTTTGAGTTTGTGCGATGTTGACTCCGTTTTGAGTTTGTGCGATTTGTCATTGTGCGATTTTAGGAGTTGTGCGAGCTGTCATTGTTCGGTAATGCTGTAGTTGATTTACTGGCACAATGATCGTTTGTGTATTGGCATATTTGTATCTGTTAGTTTCTCTGTGTACCTGTCATGTTTTTGTTCGTATATTTGTATTTGTATCTATATCTGTATCTGTCAGAATGATTTTATTGTCATGTTTGTATCTGTTAGTCTCTGTGTGTCTGTATGTTTTTGTTCTGTATCTGTCAGCATGTTCGTGTATCTGTGTCCCTGTATCTCTCTGTTTTGTTTAGTATATGTGTTTATATCTGTCCTGTTATACCTTTGTTTTTTATTTGTTTTTGCAGAGTAGGATTACTCTATTTCAATGGCTTCTTCGGTTATATTGATGTGCAAATTTGGTGAAGTTACTCTAGTTGTCATGGCTACAAGAGGTTTTGGTTTCAATGATCTGGTGGAAAGCATTCATAGAAAGTGGCAGAATTTGGGTAGTTTTGAGCTTTTTTATGCTGTTGCTGACCATCATAATTGCATTCTGGACAATGATGAAGACTTTTGTAGCATGATTGCATTAGCTGCTGCATATGGTGTGACCTGTGTTGATGTATCTGTTGGGGTTATTTGTTCTTCTACCAGTGAATGTGTTAAAAGTTTGGGTGGACAAAATGGTGAATGTGTTAGGAGTTTTGAATATAGTGAGTGTAGTACTTTTCAAGGAGAGGAAGAAGATCCGCTTGATAAATTTTGTATTCATCATGAGACGGTGCGTCTTTCAGCCGATTGGGTTAATTTGCTTAAGTGTGTTGGTCAAGAGTTCAGAGGTGGTGTAGATGATTTTAAGGCTTGTTTGTCCAAATATGCCGTTGAAGTTGGTTTCAAGTATAAATATCTGAAAAATGACAGATCAAGAGTAACGGCCGAGTGCTGTAAAAAGCTGGATGGTTTATTCACGCTACTTTGGAAAGGTCGAATAAATTTTTTGTTATTAGGGAGTTTCACAAAGAGCACAACTGTCTTGGTACATTTTTTAGTTCAAAAAATCCTCGAATGACCTCAAAAATTATTGCCAAAGAGATTGTTGAGGAGGTTCGTTCGAAGCCATCTTATACACCGATAGAGTGTTTGAAACATTTTGAGGGACGGTATGGTTGTTTGATTGGTTATTACCATGCATGGTTAGCTGTTGAGAAAGCAAATAAGGAGTTATATGGTGATTTTCAATTATCTTTTGACAAACTCCGCTGGTATGCTGAGGAATTAAAGGAGAAAAACCCGGGGACTGTTATGGATGTGGAATATTGCAATGAGACTAATCGGTTTATAAGGTTTTTCTTGGCGTTTGATGCCTGCATTAAAGGTTTCAACTATTGTCGTCCTATTTTGGCTGTTGATGGTACCTTTTTGAAGGGGAGATACAAAGGAACGCTTCTCGCAGCTATAGGAAAGGATGCCGATCAAGGTTAGTTACTGTTTTTTGTTGCTTGTTGTATCTGTTAGTCTCTTGGTATCTCTGTCAGTATGTTCGTGTATCTGTTGTTGATTTTGTTGTATCTCTTAGTCTCTTGACATGTTGGTTTTGTTGATATATCTGTGTATCTGTTTCTTTGTTTGGTATATCTGTTGTTGATACAGTTGATAATGTTTTTTGTTGTTGCCTTTTGTTGGAGTAGGATTATTTCCTCTTGCTATCGGTGTTGTTGACTCTGAGACTGAGGCAAATTGGCAGTGGTTTTTGGAGAAGTTGTCGACAGTTATTACGTGTTCTCGGCCTCTTACGTTCTTTACGGATCGTCATTCTGGTCTTGTAAAGTATGTGCCTACAGTTTTCCCAACTGGCTATCACTCTTACTGCTTGCAGCATTTGAAGGGAAATCTTAGGGATAAGCTTTCAGGTCGACTCTCGAATGGGTTTAGGGAGAAAGTAGTCAATCTTTTCAATGATTGCGCACATGCTCCTACGGTGATAACTTTTGCCAAGGCTCTTGAAGAGCTATGTACTGTTGGTGGAGCGAGTGCAAAGAATTTTGTTGAGTCATTGCCGCGTGAGAGATGGGCAAACGCGTACTTTGAAGGCAGACGATATGGTGAAATGACTTCAAATGCAGCTGAGTCATTTAACAACCAGATTCTTAAATTCCGTCATTTGCCAATATGTGAGTTGGTTGATAAGATAAGGGTGCTAATCATGGAGCAGATGTGTAACAGGAGACTACTATCAAACAAGTTGAGCAGCTATGTTTGTCCTGTAATGGAGAAAAAGTTGGTTGACCGTTTCAATAAGGGCCGAACTTGGCATGTGGCAGCAGCAAACGATGATATTTTTGAGGTTTTTTCTCAGCCGACTGTTGTGGTTGATCTTAAGAAGAGGACATGCACGTGCTGTCGTTGGCAGATTCATCTTTTTCCATGTGTGCATGCTGTTACAGTTATTCAAAAGACAGAAAAGCAAATGCACGATTATATTGATCCCTATTATACCATCGAGGCTATCCAATTGTCGTATGAAGGTACTATAAACCCGGTCCCCACTCTTGGAGCTCCAGTGATCACTAAAGAATCTGCCATCATTCTTCCTCCAAAAACGAGGAGGCCACGTGGGAGGCCAAAAGTTGGGAGAATCCGATCAAGGGGTGAGAAAGTAAGGCAAATGTTGTGCGGGAGGTGTGGGAAGTTAGGAAAACACAACAGAAGGACTTGCAAAGAGGCCGTTGATTGATGATTCTTTGATTTCTATTCTTACGTTTTCTAGATGCACTTTGTAATTGACTTTCATTTGGGTATAAATTGAGGTGGTTCATTTACTGCAGTCATTTTGTGTATCTGTTTGAATGTTGGTATAACTTTATCCGTTTTATAAAGGTATATTGGTATATGTGTATCTGTTTTACATTGGTGTATCTGTTTATGTCTTTATGTTGGTATATTGGTGTATCTGTATGTGTATGTCGGTATATCTGTTTGTGGTATGTCTGTATCTGTTGTTGCGTTAGTGTGTCTGAAAGATTTCCCTCAAACCATACATACGATTTTCATCATTATCCAGAATGCACTTTGTAATTGACTTTCATTTGGGAATAAATTGAGGTGGTTCATTTACTGTCATTTGTGTATCCGTTTGAACATTGGCATCTTTAAGGATGGGAATTGGAAATGGCCTAGGGCCAAGAATCATGTAATCCATGAAATCATGGACGACATTCCAGACATGGTCAGGTGGATGCCTACTGAGAATAATTTTACAAATGAAAAAACAAGAGATATAAAGATTAATTCTACTTCAGTAAAGATCATAACCATTGTGGTCCAATTGTTTGTACAACCAAAAAAATGTACAACCATTGCTATGGCAAATTCCACTTGTTTGGAGCCCAGCATTCACATATACAAACTAATTCTACTTCATAACCCTTGAACTATTGCTATGGCAAATTCCACTTGTTTGGAGCCCAGCATTCACATATACAGACTAATTCTACTTCATAACCCTTGTCATCCAGTATGAGTATAACAGTTTAATTCTTGAGCAAAAGTATATGTCTAAATTGCCATTCCGCGCATTAGCTGATTGCTTTTCCATTCTTCTGTCGACCATGTTCTGGGCTTGTCATTCAAGAATATATGGATCAATTCAGCTCTGAATTTCTTAAGATTTTCCACAGTGAGATATGTTGGCACGGGCTTCTGTTCCGCAAGTTGTTTAATGATATAGCACACAATTATTCCACAATCAACCCTGTAGAATTCATAGAAAGCAGGTCGAAGAAGAGAAGAGTTTAGAAACACAACGACAGTGACAGATACAGGGACAGATACACCAACATAAAAATAGAACAGAAGCTTACGATCCAGGTTGTTGCTGAGGTGCATCATCAATGGAGCTTATTGGAGCACTGAGTGTGTTGGTTGGAAACAGTGTTGGTTTTGGTGTAGAAACGAGTTCAAAGCTTGGTGGTTTAGCCAACTTCCTCATTTGCTCTTCTACGTACTCTTTCTACATTTTGTAAAAAACAGCAAATTTGTTTTAATGTTATGATTGAGGGATGGACTACTAGACAACAGATTAAAGGTAAAGTTATGTACCACTATGGAGGCATCTGTCAAGTAAGGATCCTTCTTTTTCTTGGGCTTCGTCAAAGAGTTATAGTGCATCCATTGTTGCTTGGAAGTATCGTAGACCAGAAGAGTCCAATGGTCAGGAACTTTCACTTTTCTGCCTCCCATTGAATTCATCGGAAATATGAGATATTTGTAGAATGCAACACCATTTATGTCGATGACTTGGTCCAGTTCTTTCAGCTTTCCGTTGATTAAGTTTGCTCTCGCTTCAGCTTTTTCTTTGATTAGTGTCTGTCAAAAAAAGAATGTATTTCACATATTATCAGATATTGGATAACATGTATCTGTTCTCAGTTGACAAAGATGGAATACTGAACGGTTCGCATACCCAACAGGTTGATGTAATGTAGAAGCTGTTCCCCTGTGTTTTTGCTGTCTTTTCTTCCTGTCTTTCCAAAATGTAAGTGAGCCCATCAATGCACTGCAATAGTTATGTGCTGATGTTAGAATTGAAGTTGATAAAAACAGATGTACTAATAAACCTACATGGTTCCAAACTACTAAACAGATGGGATTTACCAAACATGCTTAAAAACACCTTCTATAGATACAGATATACCAACAGACCAGCATTGCATCAAACTACAAGAATCGAACAGTTTTACCAACATGCAGATATACAAAACCAACTTAGAAACCAGCAGATATACAAACGTATTAACAGATACACTGACATAAAATCAGATACAAGTAAAAATAGTTTCTTTGGTGATACCGTGTTTCCAATATCACCCTCGTTCAACAGATTCAGGACGTCTTCGATTGTGACTGTATCATTGTTGACTTGGTTTTGCCAAACGAAAGCTCTGCGATTGCCAAAAGAAAAGCAGCATTAAATGGAATGAAATTTGTGAATTTTAGTCTATACGAATCTAGCAATGCTGATTTCACTTACTTTTTGTCTTCTTTCTCAAATTGATAAATCGTATCCAGTAGATCCATATCTTCCTTTGAAATGTAATTGAACAGCTTTGTCATTTCAAATACAGAATTGCTTTTCTTTCTTTCCTTCGGGTTCCTACCATAGTAGATGAACCCTTCCTCCGACTTCACTGTTCTGTCATCTTTGCTCTTGAGATCTTTTACCATTGACGGCGGGTCAATATTATCTTGTTCTCTCTTCCTTTTCTTTTCTTCCTTCCTTTCTCCTTCATGCATGACTTTGGAGAATTGGCAGATCGTACTGGCAATGACTTCGTCAGACAAGATTTCATCATTAAATCCAGTTGCTATCTCAACTCTTTCGCTCATAGTTTGATCAACTCCTCCTTCCTTGCTCTCCTCCTCTTCTTGCCTTTTCTCTTTGTCTTCTTCGTTGTCCTGACAGAGTGAATTAGGCAATTATGATTTATGTGTGTAACTAATGTACAGATACATATATGACAAGGCATACAGATATACCAATAGACTAACAGATAGTCAGATACAGATATACCACAAACAGATACCAACAAATCTTTTACCATTGACGGCGGGTCAATATCATCTTGTTCTCCCTTCCTTTTCTTTTCTTCCTTCCTGCGTGTCTTTGAAGATTTGGCAGATCGTTTTGTCAATGACTTCGTCAGACAAAATTTCATCATGCAATCCAGTTGCTATCTCAACTCTTTCGCTCATAGTTTGATCAACTCCTCCTTCCTTGCTTTCCTCCTCTTCTTGCCTTTTCTCTTTGTCTTCTTCTTTGTCCTGACAGAGTGAATTAGGCAATTATGATTTATGTGTGTAACTAATGTACAGATACATATATGACAAGGCATACAGATATACCAAGAGACTAACAGATACAGATATAACCAAACAAATACCAACAGATATACAAACAGATATAGCAACATACTTATGAAGAGATGTTTTTCTTACGTGGTATTCTTGTGTAACCGAATGGGTTACCATGTCATCTAGGCCATCTTCAAAACTTGCTTTTTCTTTTTCAGATTTTTCAAGTTTTTCCTCCAATAACTCGTTGCTGACGTACAAACCTCCTATCTCAACCTCCTTTTGCACAATTTCTTCCTGTAGAATACCCTTTTCAACATGTATCGTCCCGACTTCTGTTTCATAATCAATCATTTGCTCAGCAGCGTCTTCATACGGTACATGGTCCCTTTCAAGTTCGGCTATTTTTTGTTGCAAAGTTTGAATTACTTTGTCCTTTTCCTTCCCTTCTTCCTTCAACCTGTCAATTTCTTTGAGTAGGTCGGAAATTAAGTTGTTGTTATCATTGTTAGTGTCCTTAACCTCCTCGTCCTTCTCAGATTTTGATCCATCTTGGTCCAAGCTGCACTCTTGAGTGTCATCATCCTTCACATCACTCTCATCTTCAATTTGTTCAAGAAGATGCAACAACTTCTTCTCTTTCTCGTTGTTGGGCTCCAATTCTGCATCCTTTACCATTTCTGGATTAAGGGATTCCAACGGTGTTCGTGCAAACGCTTCTGGTAGATCACACATATCCCACTTCATAAACCTTGGACAATTTGCTGTTTCTTTTGATTGTTGCATATTCATTATGCTTGTATGCTCGCAGAGCCAGTACTGCATTCAAGCAAAGTAGCTTTCACTGTAGAATTCTAATATAAAACAGATACAAGTATAGAAAACAGATACACATATAAAACAGATACAAATACAGATACCAATATAAAACAGATACAGATACAGATACAGATACAGATACACAGATAAAATGAATACACATATACAGATATAGCAACAAACATGACATTAATCTACAAAAAGAAGAGATATTTACCAGTAGTCCAAGTACACATCCACCAACAGTTGTTGGATTTGTATGCTTTGTATCAAGCTCTTTGACCAGGTGCTCTGTAATGAATGTTGACCATGCATAAGTTGTGGATGTGTTAAGATCCTCAATGAATGGACAATAAGCCCAGCTTAATTTTGGTTGTGAGAGTGGGACAAAGATTGTTGCAAGAACCAACATCATTAGCACACGTGCGACGTCCTGCGCACTTTCAATAGAACGTTCTGTAAAAGCTTCTCTCAAGAATATCTTCATCCTTGAAACTAACATTTCCTTTTCTTTTTTGAAGACTCTGTCGAGAAAATCAGAAATTGGCCTTCTCGGGTTCCCCTGGAGGTGTATTTTGGTTGGTCCAGATTTGATTCCAAAGATAAGTGTCAAATCCTTGACACTTATCTTAACTAATTTGCCACCAAGATCAAAGTATCCCTCCCCTTTGTACTTTTCGACCAACTTCAATGTAATTTCATCGCTTTTCCTCACGAAAAGTTCATTAATTTCCGGTTTGGTCATTGCAAACAAGAGATTTGCAAAAGGGGTTTTTTTGATCTCACGAACTTGGAGAGGAGTGAATTTTCTGCGTTTCAGAAGCCGTACAAGGCTGACGAGATTAGACCTGCAGGAGGTTTGTACAGATGGGATAATGTTATACAGAGAAACCAACATAAAATAGATGCACCAATATAAAAACAGATACACCAGAAATGTAACAGAGAAACTAACATAAAACAGATGCACCAATATAAAAACAGATACACCAATAATGGAATAGATGCAGAGAAACCAATATAAAACAGGAGATAAAACAGATACACCAGTAATGTAATAGATACAGATAAACTAACATAAATCAGATGCACCAATATGAAAACAGATACCTGTATTGGCAGCTCTCTTTTTTGATCTCAACAACTTCTTCGTTCTCCTGCTTCTCCTTTTTCCCTTCTTGTTGTTTTACCCTTTTTTTTAGGAAAACGGGGGCTGGACTTCTTCTTTTTTCCCTTTACCTTGACAAACTTGTCTTCCTCCTCATCTTCCTCAACATCTTCCTCGTCTTCCTCACTTTCTTCCTCGTCTTCCTGCTCGTCCTCTTCATCATCTTCCTGCTCGTCCTCTTCATCGTCTTCCTCTAAGACTACTACATCATCTTCTTCCTCATTTCCAGTCTCTTTGTTTCTGTTTGATTTTCGAACAGGTTTCTTTTTTATTTCAATCGTCGCTTCCATTTTCTTTGACACCCTTGTTCTTATTCCTCTTTTGGTAAGAGATCTTGTTATTCTCCTCGATGGAGTTTTTTGAACAGGTGATTTCTGTGAAGCCCTCCTTTTCTGTGGCGTTTCGATGTCATTCTTCTCCTGTTCAGTTTCCTTTATCTGTGTTTCATCATCATCATCTTCCTTTTGATCTGTTGTTTTCTTTCCAGCAATTGAAGGTGAGTTCTTTCTTGCTCGCATCTTAAATCTTACCTTTTTTGCTGTTAACATTCTAATCGGTTCTGCTACATCTTCCTGTTCAGAATAAAAAAACACAAATCAACAGATATACCAAGTGTACTAACAGATACAGACCTACATTGTTCCAAACTACAAAACAGATACAGACCTACATTGTTCCAAATTACCAAAATAAGTACGATATTGAAGGCATATTAGTTTGCACTTCGTTCTTTAGGATCCATGAATTGGTGAACAGAAACTCTGAAAAAAGGTTCTCAAAAGAAACTAAAAACTTACAAAATAAGCTAATACAGGCACAACGATATACGTAGAAGACAAAAATAGATGTACCAAGTGTACTAACAGATACAGACCTACAAACAGACCTACATTGTTCCAAACTACAAAACAGATGTACCAAAAAAATGTCAAAAAGCAAACAGATACGAGCACAAAACAAACAGATGTACCAAATCGTTCATTACAGAGAATCTCCAGTAGAATACGATGAAATCAACTGTGAAACCAACCGACCATTCTTGCTTCAAACTACAAGAATCGAACAGATTTACCAATATACATTCAGATACAACATGAAACCCTAAGTTAGAAGGAGATAGAGCAGATACAGCATGAAACCCTAAGTTAGAAGGAGATAGAGAAATCAAAACGAGAACATGCATTCAGATACAGACATGAAACCCTAAGATGAAGAAGACAATGAAGAACTCGATCAAGAGGATGAGAAGTGAAAACAAGGTCGATTAACTCACCGAACATTCCATTTGTGATCGATCGATCGAAATGAAAACGATCTGCCGATTTCCTGTTGATTCTCTGTCGATTCTCTCTCTCCCTTTTCGTTTCCAGAGAAATTTGGCGTAAAAGTGAAGTTTGAGAGCCGTAGTGAACTTTTGTAATTTTGCTCACGTTTTTTTTGTAATTTTGGGCTCGCATGAGGCTTGCGTGATATAAGGGCTTTTTTTGTAAATTCTGGACAAAATGTCCTTTAGACTTTAAAGGAAAATATTTATGTCCTTATTATGGTAAAAAACCTTATAGTATGTCCTCCTACTCAATTGGCCCATTTTTCAAACCAGTCGAATAATTTCGATCCGGTTCCGGTTTATAAAATTTTATAGCAAATCGGAAAAATAATTTCGATCCGGTTTATGTGTTTTAAAGACCGGTCGAAACCGGATCGGTTATGAATATATATATTTTACCTGTGTCCCAATTCTATTATAACTGGATTAAAAAACTAGTTATATCTTTAAAGTGGTAATAAATTTTATATCAAATATAGATCTTGTTTGATAGATCTCGATTTGTTCTATAATTCAATATTTTTGAAATCACCTAAAACATTATAACCTTTAAGATATAATTAATTGAAAAGTGTCACAAACTTCCAAAAATGATAAGTAAATTGGGACGGAGGGAGTATATATATATATATATATATATTGGTGTATATTAGTCTAATAAATGTATTTATTATATAGAATCAATCAGATATATATATAGTCCCCTTCAGGTAAGGGCGTCCTCATTTTAAATAAAATACGGACGTTCCATTTTCTCATCTTTTCCGATCAAATTTTGATAATCCGAGCCGCTTAATGTGTTCAAAACGTGATTTGAAGGGTACTCGCGAGAAATCAGCAAAAAAAATGACCGGGAAGGGCTTGATTTTGAGCAATTTTTGTAACGTCCCAATTTTCAGACACGTTAATTAAATCATTTTTAATTGATTTAATAATTCATAAAACTGATTTAAGAAATGAAATTTTATGAAACAGAGTTTGGCAGCGGAAATCTCAAATACCAAATTCAGAACTACTTAATTGTCTTACAACCCAACGAAATAAAACAGAGTTTGACAAATGTGATAACACTTTTGGAAAATTCAAATAACAATATGTTAAATTAACAGAGCTTCTAAGGGTAAGGCATCCAAGGCTCGACAAACTCTCTTTCCTCAGCTGGGAGGTCCGCACCCTGGTACTGATCATCTTGAGGAGGATTCTGTTCTTCGGTCTCTTGATTACCTGACATGAAACGCCAGCCCAAGGGCACTATAATGAGTTTTGAAACTCAGTAGATAATCTCAACCCTACTAACCCCTTACTCTACAGTTAGCAGTTCAACAATATAACAATTGATAATACACAGTAGGTACAGAATAATAGCACATTGTTATTTTCTTTACTATCCATTAACTTACATTAAATCTAGGGATTCTCTCCACGAGATCCTTTCCTCCTATATTCACTAACTACAACCGTCTCATGGGTCCACCATTCCTCTTACTTATCCTGTACCAGGGTCCTAGGTGAGCACACCTAAATTTTGTATCTAGCATGTTCTCACTTAAGACCATAACAGGAGGATCGAGTCCTCCCATGACGTATTGTACATTAGGGTCGGACGTCACCTACCACTAACTATAACCATCCCATGGGACCTATTCCCTCTTGAACAAAAGAAGCGAATTTTCCCATGACGCATTATACATTAGCGTCACAACATCTCTCAACACAGGGTCCTATTGGTTACCCATTTCAACACAGGGCCCCATTGGTTACCCTTGACATAGCCATGGCTCAAATCACAATCTACAACCTCACACCTTAACACTTTATCAGTTTTCATTTACTTAATATCGTCTACATGAATCACTACTCGTAACTATCCCGTGAACCTAAATCCATTCTAGCACGTACAATATGATACAACCAATAACTGCTCAAACATGATA
Source organism: Rhododendron henanense subsp. lingbaoense (assembly GCA_020567845.1). Taxonomy (NCBI): domain Eukaryota; kingdom Viridiplantae; phylum Streptophyta; class Magnoliopsida; order Ericales; family Ericaceae; genus Rhododendron; species Rhododendron henanense. Next base: position 15,458,356 of record CM036321.1, on the reverse strand, counting down.
CATTTCAGTAAGACAACAATATAACAATTGATAGGTACAAATAATTAAACACAAAGGGATTTGGATTGGGCCGATCTCTTTTTGAATATTTAAGTTTTATTGAACAAGTATGTGAATCTTATAAATTCTGAAAATTTCCATTCGTAATCCGTAGTTTTTTTTTTATAAACTAATGAACATTTAGAAATCCTAATGTTACTGTAAACATTATTGTTTTTAGAATTTGACTTGTAGTTCATTACTCTTTTGTCGAACCTGTACTTACTAACTTCTAAGTTTTATGTGTAACATTATAAAATCTCGACAGTCGTTAAAGGGTAACTTAGCAGTTTTACTGAGTCTATTATTTGGACATGCAGTTTTCTTTTCTTTTTTTTTTTTTTTTAATGTAATAAACTTCCTGTAAACATAGTGTTATCAAATAAAATTAAAAAAAACTATAAGTTTTTCCGTTCCATTAACTCATCAGTGATGTAGTAATAGTTTTATTAATCTTTATCTACTTGTTACTCAACTGATACAAGAGTTGAAATTTTTATGTTATAATAATTCTAGTTTCTAATGATTCCGAGTTTAGTCTTAATCCTTGATGTAGGTTCATTGATCAAGATTTTGGAATCATGTCACCTGAAACGTTCATCACAGTAATAATCTTTAATAACTTGTTTCATAAGTCAGTGATCAATTTAGTAAAATGGAAGATCGCATAATCCATAAATTACAAATTCTAGGGCCGAAACATAAAGAATCATAAGACTAAGGTTAAAGTATAATAAAAATATAAAAAACTGAAGAAGCAACCCATGCATGTACAGTAGCATTTCGTTTCCATTTTTTCAAAACAAAGCATATGAGCGTTTCCAAAATTTTAATGCGTGGCTACTAATTTCTTCATTATAACTTGCCAAAATCGACATATAGAAACTAAATATACTTAGGAGGAAGTAGGGAAGCAATTATCCTACCTCGAATCCGGCCGAAAAAGCGATTAATGGGTTCGGTCAATTTTTAGCAATTGGGGAAGATGACGGAATCAAAGAACTCTGGGGCTGCCTCAGAATGAATGGAAGGTGGGCTGCGGATGCTTGGTGATGTAGTGGTTGATTGGAAACCTGAATTTGATGTATGGAGTGGTGCTATGTAGGAACCCGTTTTCTCTCTCTCTCTCTCTCTCTCTCTCTTAAAACTCCATGGATGAGAACTCAAGTTCTCTCTCTTTTTCTTTCTCTAGACTGAGTAGCAAAATGGAAAGGAGTAACTGTGTTTGATTTTCGGAGGCCTAGAGTTGTATATAGGGAGAATGAGTGGGGAAGTGGAGAGGTGGGTTGGGGACGTGGTTTAGGATGTAGAGGGGAAGTTGGAGGTTACAAAATTTGCAGAGGAAATGAGGAAGTAAATCCTGATTTTCAGCAGGAAACAGCAGAGTGGGTGGTTGAGTTTGGAAGGGAATTAGAAGGTTTATTTGGACAAATTTTTAGTCAGGATTTCTAGAATTTAGTTAGAAATGATAAAGACATTTATGAATGTATGTACAGTAAAGTGTATTATAACCCGTACTAATATAATCACATGTTTAAACTAATTAATTTAAATGATCATTGAATTTGAACTTAACATTTTGAATTTTTTTTTAAAAAAAAAAAAAAAATTAGGAATGTTACAACCTATCCCCCTTAACGAAAATTTCGTCCTTGAAATTAAAGTGTACCTTCTAGTGAAAACAGATACAGGTAGTTGGTGCGCATAGTATCAGCTCGTTCTCAAGTTGACTCCTCTATACCCTGATGTCACCATAAGATCCTGACAAGTTTGATCGTCTTACCACGGATATTCTTCTCACTATAATCTCGGATCTCGACTGGTTGTTCATCGAAAGTCGTGTCTTCGTTAAGTGTGATCTCCTTCCAGTTGAGTATATGGGAGGGGTGTGACATGTATTTGCGAAGTATAGACACATGGAAAACATTATGAACTCTGTCAACCTGTGGTGGCAGGGCTAGGCGGTAGGCGACTTCTCCAATCTTCTCCAAAATCTCAAATGGTCCGATATACCGGGGTGATAGCTTCCCCTTCTTTCCAAATTGGATAACTCCTCGTTGTGGCTTGATTTTAACAAATACATGCTCTCCAGCTTGAAAGGATAGTGGTCTGGTCCTCTTGTCAGCATAGCTTTTCTGTCGGCTCTGAGCAGTCAAAAGTCGTTGGCGGATGATTTTGACTTTTTCTGTTGTCTCTCTAACAAGTTCTGGTCCCAATAGGCTTGACTCTCCTAGCTCGGTCCAACAGATAGGGGATCGGCATGGTCGTCCATATAGGGCTTCGTATGGAGCCTTCTCAATGCTGGCTTGGTAGCTGTTGTTGTAAGCGAATTCGACTAGCGACAAGTGACGTTCCCAATTTCCACCAAAGTCCAAGGTACAGGCACGGAGCATATCCTCTAGGGTCTGAATCGTTCTTTCGGTTTGTCCATCTGTTTATGGGTGGAAGGCTATACTCAAACGAAGGTCTGTTCCCAATGCTTTCGGCAGACTCTGCCAGAATTTTGACGTGAAGCGTAGGTCGCGGTCAGATACAATTGATATTGGTACCCCATGCAATCGTACAATCTCCTGAATGTAGAGTCTGCTGAACGATTCCATGGTATCTGTCATGCGTACAGGGAGGAAGTGCGCTGATTTGGTCAATCGGTCAACAATTACCCAGATGGCAGTGTTGGATTTAGGTGATCGAGGTAATCCTGTGACGAAGTCCATAGTGATGTGCTCCCACTTCCAATCAGGTATAGGTAATGGCTGAAGTGTTCCTCCAGGTTTCTGGTGTTCAGCTTTAACTTGCTGACAAGTGAGACACGTGGACACATAAGCTGCTACATCCTTCTTGATTCCGCTCCACCAATATTGACGACGGAGATCTTGGTACATCTTCGTACTTCGTGGATGTACAGCGAAGTTGGAATGGTGAAAAATTCGTTCTTGGAAACGGAGACTCTTGTTGGAGTGAATTGCCCATCCGGATGATGCTTTTCCAATTGACAGTTGGTATCTGATGAAATCGCACTCCTGGTCAAAGGTTTGGGCCAACAGAATTTCTCGATGTAAAGCGGGTGTGGCAAACAAAGCAAAAAGGCAGGCTCCTTCTGCTTTTACGGTAGGTTGAAGTCTGAACTCATTAATGGCTTCCATCATTTTCCATTCCCCCGATGGCCATACTTGCCACTTGTCCTCGAGTTTTGCGACTGAGAGCATTAGCGACTACATTGGCCTTCCCAGGGTGATAAGACAACGTGAAACTGTAGTCCTCCATGTATTCCATCCACCTCCTTTGCCTCATGTTCAGCTCCTTCTGAGTGAATAGATACTTCAAACTTTTGTGATCAGTGAACACCTCGAATTGTTCTCCTTATAGATAGTAACGCCAGGACTTAAGGGCAAATACTACTGCCGCCAGTTCCAAATCATGAGTCGGATAATTCTTCTCATGCGGCCTTAGTTGTCGGGATCCATAAGCGATGACCTTTCCATTTTGCATGAGCACAGCTCCCGATCCGTTTTTGGATGCGTCATAGTACACTGCATATCCCACGTTCCGCTCGGAATGATTAATATGGGGGCGCTGGTTAATCTCTTCTTGAGTTCTTGGAACGATTTCTCACATGCTTCTGTAGGTGGAGAAAAATAGATAGTACCTAAAACAGTACTGAATCTCCTTCCTTCACGTGCTGCCCAATCGGAACCCTAATACCTTCGCCTGAACCCTAACCTGTAAAACAGACAAGGGGTGAGCGCACCTTTGCCTCTCGTGGCAAAGGCCCTCCGATGCCTAAGTTAGTATCACGTACTGTCTCAAAACCCTAAAAATCAATAGGAAGTGTGGAATGAATGCAACTTATTGCGTACCTCTTTCCCTCAGGTTTACCTCGTATTTATAGATGTGAGCTTGCTTGCTTCTTAAGCATCCTTCTCGTCCCAGGTCTCCTGCCTCGTACAGGAAACCTGGCTCTTCTGGGAATCTCTTGCCCAATCAATTTAGACCCCTTACTCATAGGATCTCTCATTTAAGAGGAATTCGTCCCATAATAGGACTGTCCCCTTACTTATCACTACTATTGTGTTGAGTTCTTCTTTCTAGAATACCCCCTCTACCTTATCTTTTAAGGCTATGTTTCTCCAGATGAATCCATCTGTTCGGCATATGCTCTTACCAGTCGTGCTGCACAACAAATGACTTCTCATGTTATTGGTCCTTCTTGGCCGAACAGGCTGTACCAACTAACGACTTCTCATGTCGCTAGTCCCTTTCAGCAGAACAGATAATATTATCTGGTGCCCTCTGGGTGCACTGAACCTTCCCGCCGCCGTTCATCTTATATGGGGTCCCATATCACTTTCCTCATTACACGGATCTAGAACACCACGTGTTCGGCAAATAATTGCACCTGTTCGGTAACACCTCCCTACAGCTTCGTTCCACTCAAACTTGACCCCCTTCTGGGTCAGTCGCGTCATTGGTTTTCCCAAAATTGAGAAATCTTGAATGAACCTTCTGTAGTAGCCAGCTAATCCCAAGAAACTCCTAATCTCAAACACTGTTGATGGTCGTTTCCAGTCCACGATAGCTTCTACTTTGCTATTATCCACAGAGATTCCTTTCTCTGACACCACGTGTCCTAGGAATTTGACTTCTTTCATCCAAAATTCGCATTTGCTGGCCTTTGCATATAATTGATTATCCCGAAGTACTTGCAATACGATTCTCAAATGCTCCTCGTGTTCCTTCTCTGTTGGCGAGTACACTAAAATGTCGTCAATGAACACTACCACAAATTTGTCCAAATATGGTGTGAAAATTTTGTTCATCAGACACATGAAAACGGCAGGAGCATTGGTTAGCCCAAATGGCATCACCATAAATTCATAGTGGCCATAACGGGTTCGAAAGACGTCTTGGGTATGTCACTGTCTCTAACTCGCAGCTGATGGTATTCAGACCGTAAATCGATCTTTGAGAAGCAAGTTGATCCTCTTAGTTGATCAAACAAGTCATCGATTCTAGGTAAGGGATAACGGTTCTTGATTGTGACTCTATTGAGTTGGTGATAATCGATGCAGAGTCTGAGTGTTCCTTCTTTCTTTTTGACGAATAAAGCAGGGGCTCCCCACGGTGATGTACTGGGTCGAATAAAACCTTTGTCCATCAATTCATGTAGCTGAGTCTTCAACTCTCGTAGTTCCGTTGGTGCCATCCTGTATGGAGCCATGGATATTGGTGTCGTGCCTGGTTGCAACTCGATCGTGAAATCCAAGTCCCGATGCGGCGGTAGTCCAGGTAACTCATCGGGAAACACGTCCTCGTACTCACACACAATGTGAGGAAGACCGAGTTCCATACGATCTGTCTCCTCCAGCTTGAGGCTTGCTAGCCACCCAGAAAGCTTATCATGCCACCTCGATTGGTGTGTGGTTATAGCGGAGGAGTCTTGTCTATCCCCCTTAAATTTGAAGCACGTACCGTCCGGTGAATACGCTATCACCATCTTCCGATGGCAATCTATGACAGCGCGATGCGCGAATAGCCAATCCATTCCAAGTATGACATCAAAGTCTGTCATGTCGATTACTCGTAGGTCGACAGTTAATCTCAGGTTAGATACTTCTAATTCGCACCCCTTACAGATTAACCCCACATAAATTTTACCGCCTAATGGTGAGGTTACATGCATTGTCGTCCCTAGAGACGATGTTTCTAGTCCAAGAGTAGAGACACATGCAGTAGGTATGAAAGAGTGCGAAGCTCCTAAATCGAATAATGCTTGAACACAAGTGCTATATAGTATAAGAGTACCTTGTATCACTAACGGATTATACTCATCCTCAGTATCTTGCTCAGTGCCTTGCAAAGCAAAGACTCTGCCTCCTGTTGGCTTGTTCTGTCCACCTGCATTGTTCTGAAAAGGACGAGATTGTTGCTGATTCCATCCGATCTTTTGTTGGTTCGGATTAACCGGGTTCTGGTTCCCAAACCCCAACGGCCGAGCCTGAAATTGTTGTTGTCCCCCTTGCCCAAAATTTCCAGATCCAACAAGCTTTAGGCAATTGTTCCTGAAATGGCCCTCTTGGTTGCAGTTGAAACACCTGCGGTTATTCGATGCCTGAAGTGGATTTTGGTTTAGGTTTAGGTTAGGGTTGGAGTTTTTCCAGGTTTGAGGGATTTGCTGTAGAGGGCAAGGGATGCTCTGGTAATAGGGTGTTTGAGCGACAACAGTCTTGTTGTGGTTTGTTCGGATTGGTCCTCCAACCGATGGGTCATTCTTCTTTTGCGCCTCCCATGTTGACCTTGAATCAGATTTCTCGCGTTCCATTATGAGTGCACATCTCACCACCTGTGCATAGGTGGGGCACTCATGAGAAACCACACTAGTACGAATAGAGTGGGGACAGACCCCATTCGAACTTCCTTGCTTTTGCATCATCAGTGGGTACTATAGTAGTAGCATGACGTGCGAGTTCTTCAAAACGGGCAGCATACTGGGTTACTGTCAAAGTACGCTGCTTCAAGTCCATAAATTCCTGGGCCATGGCTTGTTTCACAGGTGCTAGGAAGTATTTTTCGAGGAAAAGGTTTTCAAACATCCGTCAGGTCATAGTTGTCAAATTATGAGTGGTCTTAATCAAATCCCACCAATGATCTGCTTCCCCTTGCATCTGAAATGTTGCTAAGGCAATGCGATCACCCGCATTGGTCACATTAAGTACTTCCAGGTACTTGGAGATTTGTTTGATCCATGCTTCTGCAGCACTAAGGTTTGCTTCCCCATAGAAGATCGGAGGGCGACGTTTGTAGAATGCATCCAAAAGTTGATCTCTACTCCTAATTGGAGGTCCACGTTGTTGTTGTTGGGGCTGTTGAGGGTTGGCGGCAGCAGCAGCAACAAATGCTTGCATCAGTTGAATTAAGTCTGGTTGTCCTCCTTGCCCATTTGGTTGTGGTCCGCCATTCTGTTCATTGTTTTGCCCACTATTCTGACCATTGTTCGTTTGGGACCCGTGTCGTGTTTCCACCATCTATATATCAATATATATATATATATATATATATATATGAATTATTTTTTTTGTTAGGGGGTTTTCTGTTTTCATACTTAGTGAGCATTATAAGCGTTGAGTGCAATAACATCAGACTACTATGTCACCCTACACAATAGTTTAAGACTACATTTTCCTTACTGACCCTTAAAACTACTCTAATTTCTCCTCATCTAGTCGTCGAAAAAATTCGGATAGTGCCTTTTCATCATACTCTCAGGCTCCATAGTTTGCTCGGTAACACCATAGCACTCCAAAGTCACAGTCCACTGCGGGTCATGCTGATGTTCATTGGGACCAACTATATTCTGCATGTGGATTGGTGTTTTGACGTATTCTCGATGATCATTATAGTCCACCCCTACAGGTATGATGCGGCTGACATCTCTCGGACGACGATTAGTAATAAGTGTGTGTAGGAAATACTCCGAGTAATGCTCTGCAAATCCCGATGGTACTGCTACTCGATAGTAATCCTGTTGGCGAGGAGACAAGACTCGTACTGGTCCTAAGTAAAATGGTTGTGCCTTGCGTTTCCAGGGACAAGGGTACAACGGAGCTAATTCCACAAACACATAAGTGTTAGGGGCAAAAACTGGGGGCTCAAGATCATCAACTTCACTCTCCAGATCTTCCTCCTCCAGGGCTGGTGGCGGTGGTGGCAGTATGGGTACTATTGGCTCCGGATGCATTAGCCTCCATTGTAGTTCATTTTCCCAATTGACTGGTGCATCAATTGGGGCCAACCAACCATCATCGTCCTCTTCATTGGGAGACAACCAACCCTCATTGTCCTCTTCCTCTTCCATGACCTCGTCAGCCTCATCTTCCTCAGTAGAGTTCTCCTGGTATTGATCTTCCTCCAGGAATGGCGGTTCCTCAGGGTCTTCTTCTTCTTCACTAACATATTCCGAGGGTGTCCTTTGAATTTCATGGGTAACAGGGGTTGGGGCAGCAGTGACTTGAAAAGGGGCATTGTCAGGATTGGCGTAATATGAATAGTAAGGATCGTCCTCCATACGAAATCCTGGTATTGACCTCAAGACCCTTTGAATCTCCCTCTCATTAGTAGCTACCCTTTGAGGACCCCAATCTTGTAAGTGATGTACCCTACTTCGGCAAAACAAATTAGTCGTACACCATCGGTACTGAGCATAAAGGAGAGGGAAGTCTATTGGAACATACGAATCCTCGAATGAAAAGTCAAGCCCTATGCGTCCTAGAAGGTCTCGCAGCCTCGTCCACTCATCAGCTAGCTGTGCACAGTATACTGGGTCCATCTACAAAGAATAGCTATAATTAGATTTAGGGTTAAATAGTGCATATTACAAATTCTAAATAGTTTTGATTAACTCTTCAAGTTATTCTCTTAGTATGACGTTCTACCCAATCTACCCCAGGTCGAAGGGTTTGAACCTAAAGCTCTGATACCAAGTTGTAACATCCCGATTTTCAGACACATTAATTAAATCATTTTTAATTGATTTAATAATTCATAAAACTGATTTAAGAAATGAAATTTTATTAAACAGAGTTTGGCAGGGGAAATCTCAAATACCAAATTCAGAACTACTTAATTGTCTTACAACCCAACGAAATAAAACAGAGTTTGACAAATGTGATAACACTTTTGAAAATTCATATAACAATATTTTAAATTAACAGAGCTTCTAAGGGTAAGGCATCCAAGGCTCGACAAACTCTATTTTCTCAGCTGGGAGGTCCGCACCCTGGTACTGATCATCTTGAGGAGGATTCTGTTCTTCGGTCTCTTGATTACCTGGCATGAAACGCCAGCCCAAGGGCACTATAATGAGTTTTGAAACTCAGTTAATAATCCCAACCCTACTAACCCCTTATTCTACAGTTAGCAGTTCAACAATATAACAATTGATAATACACAGTAGGTACAGAATAATAGCACATCGTTATTTTCTTTACTATCCATTAACTTACATTAAATCTAGGGATTCTCTCCACGAGATCCTTTCCTTCCACATCCACGAACTACAACCGTCTCATGGGTCCACCCTTCCTCTTACTTATCATGTACCAGGGTCCTAGGTGAGCGCACCTAAATTTTGTATCTAGCATGTTCTCACTTAAGACCATAACAGAAGGATCGAGTCCTCCCATGACATATTGTACATTAGGATCGGACGTCACCTACCACTAACTATAACCGTCCCATGGGACCTATTCCCTCTTGAACAAAAGAAGCGAATTTTCCCATGACACATTATACATTAGCGTCACAACAACTCTCAACACAGGGCCCCATTGGTTACCCTTGCCATAGCCATGACTCAAATCACAATCTACAACCTCACACCTCAACACTTTATCAGTTTCCATTTACTTAATATCGTCTACATGAATCACTACTCGTAACCATCCCGTGAACCTAAGTCCATTCTAGCACGTAAAACATGATACAACCAATAACAGCTCAAACATGATACATTTCAATGAGACAACAGTATAACAATTGATAGGTGCAAATAATTAAACACAAAGGGATTTGGATTGGGTCGATCTCTTTTTGAATATTTAAGTTTTATTGAACAAGTATGTGAATCTTATAAATTCTGAAAATTTCCATTCGTAATCCGTAGTTTTTTTTTTTTATAAACTGATGAACATTTAGAAATCCTAATGTTACTGGAAACATTATTGTTTTTAGAATTTGACTTGTAGTTCATTACTCTTTTGCCGAACCTGTACTTACTAACTTCTAAGTTTTAGGTGTAACATTATAAAATCTCGACAGTCGTTAAAGGGTAACTTAGAAGTTTTACTGAGTCTATTATTTGGACATGCAGTTTTCTTTTCTTTTTTCTTTTTTTTAATGTAATAAACTTCCTGTAAACATAGTGTTATCAAATAAAATAAAAATTATAAGTTTTTCCGTTCCATTAACTCATCAGTGATGTAGTAATAGTTTTATTAATCTTTATCTACTTGTTACTCAACTGATACAAGAGTTGAAATTTTTATGTTATAATAATTCTAGTTTCTAATGATTCCGAGTTTAGTCTTAATCTTTGATGTAGGTTCATTTATCAAGATTTTGGAATCATGTCACATGAAACGTTCATCACAGTAATAATCTTTAATAACTTGTTTCATAAGTCAGTGATCAATTTAGTAAAATAGAAGATCGCATAATCCAAAGATTACAAATTCTAGGGCCGAAACATAAAGAATCATAAGACTAAGGTTAAAGTATAATAAAAATATAAAAAACTGAAGAAGCAACCCATGCATGTACAGTAGCATTTCGTTTCCATTTTTTCAAAACAGAGCATATGAGCGTTTCCAAAATTTTAATGCGTGGCTACTAATATCTTCATTATAACTTGCCAAAATTGACATATAGAAACTAAATATACTTAAGAGGAAGTAGGGAAGCGATTATCCTACCTCGAATCTGGCCGAAAAAGCGATTAATGGGTTCGGTCGATTTTTAGCGATTGGGGAAGATGACGGAATCGGAGAACTCCGGGGCTGACTCGAAATGAATGGAAGGTGGGCTGCGGATGCTTGGTGATGTAGTGGTTGATTGGAAACCCGAATTTGATATATGGAGTGGTGCTATGTAGTAACCCGTTTTCTCTCTCTCTCTCTCTCTTAAAACTCCATGGATGAGAACTCAAGTTCTCTCTCTTTCTCTCTTTTTCTTTCTCTAGACTGAGTAGCAAAATGGAAAGGAGTAACTATGTTTGATTTTCGGAGGCCTAGAGTTGTATATAGGGAGAATGAGTGGGGAAGTGGAGAGGTGGGTTGGGGACGTGGTTTAGGATGTAGAGGGGAAGTGGGAGGTTACAAAATTTGCAGAGGAAATGAGGAAGTAAATCCTGATTTTCAGCAGGAAACGGCAGAGTGGGTGGTTGAGTTTGGTGTTGGGGTCCACCCATAGTGGTGGGGTTATTTTGTGTAACACCCTTAATGTTGGGTGTTGAGCGTATTTATTCTTGGAGTCCCTTATATATAGTTGTAAACCCTATTAGGGTTAGTGTGTGACATAATGTGAGGGAGAGGGTGAGGCAAGCGTGGGGGGCCGGGTTGTGGCCTCCCAGAGAGGAACCGGCGTGTGGTTCCCGGAGAGTTTTTTCATCTTTATTGTATATTGTGTGAATATATAATCAAAGGGAGTTTTTCTCTGAAATCACTGCGTGGGTTTGTGTGCGTGGTGTCCCTCACGGTCCTAACAATTGGTATCAGAGCTGGGTTGAAGAAGAGGGTCACCGGAAAAACCACCTCTTCGATTTCTGAAAAAAAGGTGCTCACGAACCTCATGTTTTGTCACCGAGGAGGTTGCACGGGCCGTTTGATCGCAGCGGACTGAGGCGGCGACGAGCGGAGAGGCTGTTTTGAAAAGCCCGAGGTCGTGGATGATCGAAGACGAGTTTTGAGCACTGGGTTGTGTTCACCTCGAGGAGACGATCACGGATTGGGGTAGCACGTCGCCGAAGGACCTCGGAGGTGGCGGCAATGGCCTTTCGAATGGCGGAGGCGCGCGGCGGAGGGGCGGTTCAAGGGTGGTTCGTACCAGGAGTCGTCGGATGCGAGATTGGAGCACGGTGTTGTGTTCGTCTCGTTGAGACGAGCTCGGAAGTGGTCGGAAAATCACCGGGCGACGCCGGAATGAGCTGCACGCGCTGGTCAAAAGTGACGCGTGCAGAGCGCGTCAGATCTACTCGCGAGCGTGTGGTGCACGCGCTGGTCAGAGGAGCAAAAGCTGTGCCGGCTTTGGAAAAAGAAGTTTGAAAAAAATAAAAGGAAAAGAGGCAGTAGCACGTGATGTCATGGTTGGAAAGGCTGTCCAAGGGAAATGATTCGGTGCTGCAGGTGCCATTTGGAGTATGCCACGTCAGCAAGGTCAAGACCACGCAATCAGATTTATTTTTGCGTTTTTCGGAGCCGTTCGGACTCCGTTTTTCGCGTATGAGTAGTCAATTTTGACTATTTTTTCGTTCCGGACGCAACCGCGAGCTCCGTTTTCAGTTTGGAGGCTCCTAGGCTGGTGTTATTGCTTAGTGGAGCAAGAATTGGATGTTTGGAGGCCATTCGGGTTGTGAGGATGCTTGTTCCTAGCAAGGCGATCAGTCGCAGGAGACCTAGCAAGCAGGGAGACACGCGATTGGGTCAGGGGACGCTGATTTGGAAGTGATAACAGGCGCTTGTTTAGGGCGACAGTTCGCAGTGATCTTGAGGAGGTCAGGGGACGCTGGGAAAAGCTGGGAATGAAATAAGGATTGATTGAGTGGCAGGAGAAGACCCGGGATGAGATGACAGAGAGTGGCAGGAGGCTCTGGGAGTGGCGGATGTGATGAAGACCTATCGTCGGGAGTTGTAGCTGTGATTCGGGCTGCATGAGGATGATGATGGGCAACCGGTACAGGCTTGTGGAGAGTACAGACAGATGGAGCTGATGTTTGGTACGAGACAAGTAGTATGGGTTTTCTGTGATGGTGAACAAGAGAAGCAACAGTTGTAGTGACACACATGAAGGACACTGGAGTACGAGGAGTCATGACCTGAGATGTACAGGAGTGTCAGGTACCGAATCGGATTGTGTGTGGAATAGTCTGCAGACGGCGAGCAACTGGTTGTTGAGAGATGTTCACGGAAGCTCCGGACAGAGGAATGGAGATGGAGACCAGACGATGCATCGCTGGGATCTCTTCCTTTGTGGATATTGTGACTGGATTCTCTCCAGGATGTGCAGCCGCATAAGAAGGAGAGATGGAGTCACGGATCGTGTCCTGTGAGGATGCGAGCACTCCGGTCAAGGGGGTGCGAGCACTCTATTGAGGGGGTGCTTAATATCGACCGAGATGTCGGTATTGCAGCCGGACAGTGCTGCGGGTTTAGCCTCGGAAGATCTAGTCTTGCAAGGAGACATTCAGTCAGGCAAGAGTACTTCGGTGAGGGGGTGCTGGCAGCTAGACTTGGAGTGACACAGGCGCTTTGCTAGAGAGGCTGGACGGATGCAACGATTACCCACTCTGGGTGGAGGGGGTGATTGTTGGGGTCCACCCATAGTGGTGGGGTTATTTTGTGTAACACCCTTAATGTTGGGTGTTGAGCGTATTTATTCTTGGAGTCCCTTATATATAGTTGTAAACCCTATTAGGGTTAGTGTGTGACATAATGTGAGGGAGAGGGTGAGGCAAGCGTGGGGGGCCGGGTTGTGGCCTCCCAGAGAGGAACCGGCGTGTGGTTCCCGGAGAGTTTTTTCATCTTTATTGTATATTGTGTGAATATATAATCAAAGGAAGTTTTTCTCTGAAATCACTGCGTGGGTTTGTGTGCGTGGTGTCCCTCACGGTCCTAACATTTGGAAGGGAATTAGAAGGTTTATTTGGACAAATTTTTAGTCAGGATTTCTAGAATTTAGTTAGAAATGATAAAGACATTTATGAATGTATGAACAGTTAAGTGTATTATAACCCGTACTAATATAATCACATGTTTAAACTAATTAATTTAAATGATCATTGAATTTGAACTAAACATTTTGAAATGTTACAGTTTTTATTTGAACCGTTCGATAAAATACAAACAAAAACTGCTCAAATCAAACCCTTTCCGGTATATATATATATATAAACTGTTTGTATGGGCTTAATTATGTTTTTATGGGTTTTTTTTATGTACTAAAAATTCTAGTTTCTAATGATTTCGAGTTTAGTCTTAATCCTCGATGTAGGTTCATTTATCAAGATTTTGGAATCATGTCACCTGAAACGTTCATCACAGTAATAATCTTTAATAACTTGTTTCATAAGTCAGTGATCAATTTAGAAAAATGGAAGATCGTATAATCCATAGATTACAAATTCTAGGGCCGAAACATAAAGAATCATAAGACTAAGGTTAAAGTATAATAAAAATATAAAAAACTGAAGAAGCAACCCATGCATGTACAGTAGCATTTCGTTTCCATTTTTTCAAAACAGAGCATATGAGCATTTCCAAAATTTTAATGCGTGGCTACTAATTTCTTCATTATAACTTGCCAAAATCGACATATAGAAACTAAATATACTTAGGAGGAAGTAGGGAAGCGATTATCCTACCTTGAATCTGGCCGAAAAAGCGATTAATGGGTTCGGTCGATTTTTAGCGATTGGGGAAGACGACGGAATCGGAGAACTCCGGGGCTGCCTCAGAATGAATGGAAGGTGGGCTGCGGATGCTTGGTGATGTAGTGGTTGATTGGAAACCCGAATTTGATGTATGGAGTGGTGCTATGTAGGAACCCGTTTTCTCTCTCTCTCTCTCTCTCTCTCTCTTAAAACTCCATGGATGAGAACTCAAGTTCTCTCTCTTTCTCTCTTTTTCTTTCTCTAGACTGAGTAGCAAAATGGAAAGGAGTAACTGTGTTTGATTTTCGGAGGCCTAGAGTTGTATATAGGGAGAATGAGTGGGGAAGTGGATAGGTGGGTTGGGGACGTGGTTTAGGATGTAGAGGGGAAGTGGGAGGTTATAAAATTTGCAGAGGAAGTGAGGAAGTAAATCCTGATTTTTAGCAGGAAATGGCAGAGTGGGTGGTTGAGTTTGGAAGGGAATTAGAAGGTTTATTTGGACAAATTTTTAGTCAAGATTTCTAGAATTTAGTTAGAAATGATAAAGACATTTATGAATGTATGTACAGTAAAGTGTATTATAACCCGTACTAATATAATCACATGTTTAAACTAATTAATTTAATTGATCATTGAATTTGAACTTAACATTTTGATTTTTTTTTTTTAAAAAATTAGGAATGTTACAGTTTTTATTTGAACCGTTCGATAAAATACAAACAAAAACTGCTCAAATCAAACCCTTTCCGGTATATATATATATAAACTATTTTTATGGGCTTAATTATGTTTTTTATGGGTTTTTTTTATGTACTAAAAATTCTAGTTTCTAATGATTCCGAGTTTAGTCTTAATCCTTGATGTAGGTTCATTTATCAAGATTTTGGAATCATGTCACCTAAAACATTCATCATAGTAATAATCTTTAATAACTTGTTTCATAAGTCAGTGATCAATTTAGTAAAATGGAAGATCGCATATTCCATAGATTACAAATTCTAGGGCCGAAACATAAAGAATTATAAGACTAAGGTTAAAGTATAATAAAAATATAAAAAACTGAAGAAGCAACCCATGCATGTACAGTAGCATTTCGTTTCCATTTTTTCAAAACAGAGCATATGAACGTTTCCAAAGTTTTAATGCGTGGCTACTAATTTCTTCATTATAACTTGCCAAAATCGACATATAGAAACTAAATATACTTAGGAGGAAGTAGGGAAGCGATTATCCTACCTCAAGTCTGGCCGAAAAAGCGATTAATAGGTTCGGTCGATTTTTAGCGATTGGGGAAAACGACGGAATCGGAGAACTCCGGGGCTGCCTCGGAATGAATGGAAGGTGGGCTGCGGATGCTTGGTGATGTAGTGGTTGATTTGAAACCCGAATTTGATGTATCGAGTGGTGCTATGTAGGAACCCGTTTTCTCTCTCTCTCTCTCTCTCTCTCTCTCTCTCTCTCTCTCTCTCTCTCTCTTAAAACTCCATGGATGAGAACTCAAGTTCTCTCTCTTTCTCTCTTTTTCTTTCTCTAGACTGAGTAGCAAAATGGAAAGGAGTAACTGTGTTTGATTTTCGGAGGCCTAGAGTTGTATATAGGGAGAATGAGTGGGGAAGTGGATAGGTGGGTTGGGGACGTGGTTTAGGATGTAGAGGGGAAGTGGGAGGTTATAAAATTTGCAGAGGAAGTGAGGAAGTAAATCCTGATTTTCAGCAGGAAACGGCAGAGTGGGTGGTTGAGTTTGGAAGGGAATTAGAAGGTTTATTTGGACAAATTTTTAGTCAGGATTTCTAAAATTTAGTTAGAAATGATAAAGACATTTATGAATGTATGTACAGTAAAGTGTATTATAACCTGTACTAATATAATCACATGTTTAAACTAATTAATTTAATTGATCATTGAATTTGAACTTAACATTTTGAATTTTTTTTTCTTTTTAAAAAAAAATTAGGAATGCTACAGTTTTTATTTGAACTGTTCGATAAAATACAAACAAAAACTGCTCAGATCAAACCCTTTCCGGGTATATATATATATATATATATATATATATATATATATATAAACTGTTTTTATGGGTTTTTTTTAATGTATTGGGCTCAAAATTGATCTTTTTTGTTGGGCCCAAAAAAAGGGGTTGAATTATGGGTTTTTGGTTGATATTTTGTGGGTTGAATTGTGAATTTTTTGATGTGTTGGGCCCAAAATATGGCCCATGATTGAAAATCGGATAAACCGAACCGAAACCAGTTGAGCTGGTCGAAACCAGACCGTATTATCTCAACTGGTTCTGATTTCTAAAAATCTCAAACCGGATAACCGGTTTCGACCGAAAAATATGTCAAAACCGGTTGAAACCGGACCAATATCACCCCTACACACATGCACAGAGAAAGAGAGAGAAATAAATTAGAGACGATGAGTCGACTGGCCTCGAAAAGTGTAATTGTGGACTGCTCAATAGCCTGCAAAAACAGAGTTACGAAGCCGATGAGAGACGAGAGAGAGAGAGTGAGTGATTCTACCTTCGATCGTACGAGCTATGGAGTTACGCTTCTTCTACCAATCGTACGAGCTATGGAGTTATACTTCTTCTACCTTCGATCCAAATGGAGAGAGAGAGAGAAAGAAACCTCAGATCGGGAATCGGACGAACAAAGAGAGAGAGGCTGTGGAGGCGAGAGGGTAATGGCCGATTCTGATTCTCTGAACCCTAGTCACCACCGACCCACTATTAAATATATAAAGGGTTATCACACTCCAGGTCCTTATACGTTAACATATGCAACAAGCTGGTCCCTAAGATTTTTGGAAGTTTTCACTTCGACCCCCTGGTCTCTTTTATTATATATATTTATTTATACATATATGTGTGTGTATATATATATATATATAAATAAATATACATTATGGTTTCGGTTTGGTTCGGTTCGGGGATCTGCTAAACCATACCCGCACCGATACCCGTTCGGTTATCCAAGGCCTCATCCATACCCATACCCACGGGGAAATTTTCTGTAATACCCATCCCGGATATCTAGTATTTTAAACTCATATTTTAATTGAATTATATGTTTATGAGGTCGAATTGCATGTAGTAAAACTTTGAGGGCCTTGTATGTGATTTGTGAGTTGGAGTATAAGTTGTATAAGGTTTCGCTTGCATGCAATAATTTTCCTTTGGACCGAATAAATATCCTGGGAGATATTTTCTCCCTCATTTTTATCTCTTATGTTAGAGAGAGAGAGAGAGAGAGAGAGAGAGGGAGAAAGAAAGAGAGACAGCAGAAGGGGAAGAGGAAGGAAAAAGAAGGAGAAAAAGGGAATAGTTAGGGGTGATCCTTCTTTGCTTTGATTGAAGCACAAACTTGGTAAGTTCATGTTTCCTTTACTTGAATTTTATGTTTTGTTGTTGAATTTCGTGTTTGGATGGTGAATTCGTGGGTTGGTGGTTCGGTTAAGGTGGAGTTGGGTTTTGGGTTGAGTTCTTGGTGAACTCATGAACCTAGTCTTGAATATTTTGATTTTCATGTTTGAAACTTGCTTTGATTCATGAGGTTTGGTGTTCTTGGAGTAGCCCTTGAGTTCTTAGAGTTTGAGCATGATTTTGTGAAGTTTTGATGAGTTTTAGATGAGATTTGAGTTGAGAAAAGGTTGGGAATCGAAGGATGAACAAGCTGTATTTTCGCTGAAAAACCCAGTTGGTACCTGTACCAGTAGATCAGAACTGAAACATTTGTGTCGTTTTTGTGTGGGTACCCGTACCGAGTTTTTGTGGTACCTATACCTATCGGATAACTTTTCAGCAATTGTTGTAAAACTTCGGACGATCATATCTTTTTCATCCGGACTCCGTTTTGGGCAAGTTATATATCGAAATTGATGTATTGAAAACATACTTTTTAATGGTGGGGGTTTCTTGACCTAATTCTAATCCTAAAAGAAGTTGTGGTCAGAATACGGTGGAATAGTTATTGGATTCTTTACCGGTTTTGGGGTTATGTTATGTTTAAGCGCTATGCTTGCTTGGGGACACTTAGAGGTCTTTGAGATGATTTGTTTAAGTTCGTTGAACATCGTTTAATACCTTGTTAGCTCTATAACTTGATATCAAATGGTTGTAAAATGGATTAGGGGACGTTTGGTGATCTTGTTAACCTTTGGGCATGTGTTAGCTTAGTAAAATGTTATGGGGTGTTATCATACATTTGTTTGATCATTCCAATGGAGAAGTGTGCTAATATGAGTTAGCCTATGACTAGGTAGCGAGCTGGTCAAATGGGAGGTGTTGAAACCGTAAGTTTGGCATACTCCAGTCGAATCGAAGGTGAGTGTGTTTGACATGATTATGTTCAATAAGGTATTGCTATGGTGGTGAGTGTACATATTGCTAATCGTAGTTTAGCTTTGATATGTTGTGGATGTGTGCGTGTGAGGCACACCATGTCGTAAGCCATGTCGTTCAATGGACGATGGTTGGGAGCATGGTGTGTGGGACACAAGATTTGGTTGTGATATGCGTGTTTGATGAATATGCATGTTGATGGGTGTTGTTTGAACCGCCGAAGGTTAGTGTGTGAGGCATACCATATCATATGCCATGCCGGCTAATAGTCGGTGGATGGGAGCATGGTATGTGGGGCACCTCGTGTTGGATACATGCGAAGTGGCAGACGTGTCACTGCATATGTTGTGATTATATTCATTTTGTTGAGCATTGAATATTACTGCTCTGTTTGGTGGACATGTTGGATATAACTGTTGTTTACATTCTAGTGTTTCAGTTGTATTGGAGTTTCATATTTATGTCGATATTCCTTCGGGTATTGTGATATCTTATCGAGCACTTCTATGTCTCACACACTCTGGTTTTCCTTTTTGGATTGCCAGATAGCAGGTGGCTTAGAGTGGGTCCACTACCGGTCAATGTTTTGAGGTGTATTCGAGTGTTAGCTTTGGGAGATGGTGATGGTCGAGCTTGTTGTAGGTAGTTAATGAAGGAATTGATTTATATAAGTTGTAATTAAGTCGTTGGTGGATATGTTGAAGTATAGAACTTATTAAGTTTTGTAATCGAGGTTGTAATTGATTGGTCAATACGTTGACTCATTTTCTTCTGAGGTGATAAGTCTTCCGCTGGGTGTTTATTTCTGACAGGTTATAAGGTTTGGTTTGGTCTTCTGTGTGGAATGTCATGTAGTCGTGCCGGCTCGGGCTCACTTTGGGTGCCGTTGCGGGGCGAGGCGTGACATTTTCGGTTATGGTTTGGGGAAAATTTTCAGTTACGGTTCAGGTACCCATCAGTTTGGTTCACTTTGCCATCCCTAAGTCGTTCACCACTGATCTATTTAAATTGATATTCTAGCTCAATTTCCAAACCAAATTTATTTTGGTGTGGATAACAACGTACCACGTATGTATTACGGTCTATAACTAATATTAGAAAGCTCACACGAGCAGAAACCTGAACATTCTACATGTTCATTGTAGAGGAGAAACTTTTATATGAAACGGGGATAGGAGGGGTGGTGGTGTCCCTCTTCGGTCCGTTTTCAATTTTTCGGCCATTTTAATTTTGTGATGAGTTCTATATGTATTGTGCTTGAGAAATGGCTGAAAATTTGAAACGGACCGGAGGGGGACACCACCTATCCCCGTTAATTTCATATAAAAGTTTCTCCATTGAAGAGTACTCAAACTAGTAAAAAATCGAAAGTCATAAATAAGCAAATTCCTAATTGTGAAAAATAGAAAATTCTACATTTTGTTTTGTTCAAATTTGGAAATCCTGAAGTATTGCAGCCCGCACTACAGGGACTATAGGGTGGCCGATCCGATCGTCCATTTTGACACTGATGGCTCGAATTTAACCCGTGCTCTTATTTATCCAATTCGTTCATTGCTCGGATTAAAATTCGAGCTGTCCATTGTCGAAATGGATAGCTAGATCGGCCGCCCTATAGCCCTAACCTATCCTACAGATAGAATCCCCTCCAACCCCAATTAACAAATGGGGGAACTTGAATGCATCTACAAAGTACAAATGCCCAAAAAGGGGCATTTCAATGCTTTTTCACTGGAGTTTCAGCTATCCAGTTTCTTTCACAAAATTAATGTTTCATCTTTATAATGATATTCCACAGGCCTTCTAGTACTAACAACCACATCGATAGCTGATTCGATCTATTATAATTACTCTCTCTGTCTCATAATTTTAGTCTATCGCGTAAAATTTCCGTGCATAATTTTTAATTTTCGTCAATAATTTAAAAAATATTAATTAGTTCTTTACATTGGTGTGAAATTCAAAAAAAATATGCATGAAACTTGTTTGTTTTTTTGTCTAAAAAAATGACATGAATTTTTTTTTACCAAAAATCCTTACGTCTTTTCGAAATAACTCAACCAGAAAGAAGAGAAAGATAGAAGAGGTATAAATCTCCCGGGTTGGGCTTAGAGGAAGAACCAACAGCCAGGGCGAATCAGCCCACAAACGAAAGGGGGGAATCCCTAGCTAGAAAGATGAATTTTTTTTCTAAACGATCGATCGGACCATAGAAGCCAGACAAAAAGATCTTGGGAAAAGGCCATGCAAGTGACTAAATAAGATACTGAAAAATTCTCTCCGAAGTAAACCCTAGATTTTCTCCATGCATGGGACAAGAACAACATGGCCATGGGGACTATCAGAGAAAAAACAAACAACATTCTAATCTAGATAATCTACTTATAGTTCAACAAATTGATCGAACTTTTTCTTCAATCTAGCTCAAACACAACTTGTGATAATTCATGAAGCTGAAATTAATTAATATGAATAAAAACAAATAAACAAATATTAAACGACTTAAGGAAAATAAGAAACACTGTAATTAATTCAAAAAAAATGCTAACTCAACCAGGCTTCGGGATGTAATTAACTTCGTTACTTCTTTGAGTTCTTTCTTCCCAAAATTCCTTTCTTAGAAAGGATAAGTAATCCATATACCGAAATTAAAATCGATCGATATTGTGTAAGTATAGGTGCATATCATGTATAGCTGAGTGATCAGGGGTTGAAACCAAGACGAAGCTCCACATCGACTACTTCATTTCTCTCTTGATGATCGTCTCCATCGACCACGAGTATCGGTCCAATTCGCAAGCTAAAATTCTCACCCGCGTAGCTTCCATGAGGACTAGAACACGCAGAATCGCGCCAAGAAAAACTAGGGTAGTCTGGCGTCGGAAGATGCATCGGGTAATTCGACCACCGCGGTCCAAAACAATTGTCGCTTGAAATGGGTACTGTAGAGTACTTACAATTGTTGGCCATGTTGTTGTAGTCTGAATCATTTTTGGCCTTGTGGGTTAGTGAAGAAGAGTACTGGTCATGATGGCTAGCTACCGTTTTAGCCTTGCCGGCCTTTCTTTTGCTGTGAATGTTCATGTGCCCTCCCAAGGCTTGAGCTTTGGTGAATCCCCTCCTGCAATAGGTGCAATCGTATGTTCGGACTTTGGCGACTTTCTCTGGCTGATCCATGGTAATTAAGAACCTTCTTTGCGGATGAGTAATGAAATTAGCTAGGGTTGAGAGAGAGAGAGAGAGAGAGTCATAAAGGAAAAGATGGGATTGTAAGTGGATATATATATATATATATATATATATGAGTTGATGAGAGAGAGAGAGGGGCTAAAAGAGAATGTTGTTGTTTTTTTCCTTTATATATTTTAAATTTGTATTGATTGAGAATCCTCTTTTTCTTTTTCTTTTTTGGTTCAGCCGGCTTTTTAATTAATGTACCTTCCGGCGCCATAGCTGTAGAGACCCGGATAATTTAAATTATTGAAATATTTATTAAATGTCAAGTTGGGAAAATGTGGCTTATTTGGTGGTTATTTAAATCGAGGATTGAAGTGAAAGAATAGGAGATTGAGGGAGTGTGAGTGTAATATATAGATATACGAGTATAAAAAGGGGCGTTGTATGATGTTTCATGTATGAATGTGATCAAGGGAAAGTCTTAACTTTCATACTGAATGAGAAAGTAGTTATTTGGGTCGGAAGTTGGTTTAGGGAGTCCTGTAACGCAAGGGGAGGAAATACGGTGACCCAAGTGGTTAGGGTTCCTCGTAACGCAAGGGGTGGAAATACAGATGGTGGATGTTGGAGATAGCGAGTCGTATCGAGGTTATTGGAGTTGTTAATGTCTTGTGAACTATGTGGCATATTCTGATGATTGCATGTCTTAGAATGAACGTATTGAATGTTGTCATCCAACGAACGTATTTAATGTCTTCATCCTTTTGAACCTATCATCATGTTTGCACATAGAAGTGGTAAAGATTTTACTACTGGGCTAGTGTAGCTCAACCCATCATTCTTTTCAGGTTCAAATGCCGGACCATAGCATGCATGCTTCGTGTGTTGGGATGTGAAGACTTTTTGGAAGCTTATTTCATTAGTTACTTAATCATCTTGTAATGACTTTCTTTTGACAAAGATGGGTTTGTAACTAATTACTCTAGAATTCTCTTTGACCAAATCGTTTGTAAACTTGTTCGTATTCGTACTTAAGCTTATTTTGGGGCCGGTGTGCCAATGTTGTAAAATCTTTAAACTTGGGGACTTGGTTTGTAAAGTTAAACAGGTGGGAACTCTTTTGGTATTATTTAAGTTATGCGAGGAACTTTTATTGAAATGGCTTATTTATTTATGTTGAAAATCGAGGGCGTGACAATAGCTGTGTACAAGGGGGTTTTTTTTAAACTTTTTACAAAGATCAAATGAAATCAGCAGTCCCTCGTTTTGTAAAGATGTACTGTCAATTATGTATACTACTTTTGAGTTAATATAACTACGTTTGGTTTATAAGAAAATTGGTCCCTTTCTCGCAAATGTGTCTGACTTCTTCCGGTTTATCAATTGAAGAATTTTTTGTTGCAGTTGAAGTTACATCAGTAGCTGTTTACAAGATTTTCAGTTCGTTTTGTATGAAAAATATTTGTTCCAATGAACTTTTTTTCCCTCATCGAATGGAACCTAGCCCCCGTTCCACTTTACATTCTTATTTTTTACTTTACGAGAAATGTCATTTTTTGTATTCCAAAATTGAAACGACCCAATTTTAAAACATAGTACTCCAGTATATTGAAACTTCTTTTCAAAAGAGAAATTTAAAGAAATTATAGTACAAATAGTACACGAGCAAATTCATTCTCTATCCACCCTCTAGGCTCTAGCAATGAATTGGTTTAAATACTACAGTAATAATGAGTTGGCAACAACCTTTTTTCTTTCTTTAGGAAAATGATTTCGCATTGCCCCTATACCTTTTTCACTACTACTATTCAACATGATGTTAAAGAAATTTACCCATATTTAGGTTGAGTTCACGCTATGATTTTTGTCATCAGTTTTTTTGGACTAAAACTTAAATACTTTTCGTAATCTTTGTTTATCTTTTCATCGTACTTTTGAATTAATTGTTTGTTGCGACGAGAGGAATTGAAAGGATATGAGAATGTGGATGGAAGTTGAAAAAAATTACATGAACGTAAATTCAACAAGAATTCAGAAAAAAGAAGAAAAAAAATACCGAAACGAAACATACTTTGAATACTAGACATTGACACTTAAGGTTCATGATACTTAGGCTGTGTTCTTGTAAACTTATAAGTCTGAAACTTATTTCGATATTTTTTATTTTTCGTAAGTTTTAGTATCCTTGAATATCTTTCTCCTATGCTAGATTAGTCATGACCAAGTTGGCGCAAACCACGTAGAAGATCAATTATTACTTCCACTATAGCATGGATGCATTAATGAATCAACTTTTATTAATTTCCTAGCCTCCACTCCTCTAAATATAACCTAAATATTGCTTACTCCATAATCAATATTCTTCATTTAATGCAAGCTAGCTCCAACTACACACATTGAACGACTCCACTCTTGAGAGAGAGAGAGATATGTGTCAATTACAAATCTTACAATGAAATAAGTGTAGCTAGCTGTGAGACGGCCAGTACTATCGACAAGTTTTAGAGGCCATTAAGTAGAATTAATTCAGGATTATTAAATGATAATTGGACACATATAAGTAAACCATCGATCATTACGACAAAAGTCTACACATATATAATAAGGTATTACAATTTATAACACGATATCGATCACATCATCTCGATGACCCTTCGTGATTGAAAAAATACTATAGCAATTCACAAGTTGTGCAATTCGATGCGAATTGCACAAGTTGTTGTCTTATACGTCAACTTTCCTAATATTGCGGCCATGCCAACTCATATGTATCTGTGACAATCGTGTCCAATATTTTATAGTGGTGGAACATTTCTTAATTGGGTAAGTCCTGGCTCAATCATTGGCCCTTATTGATTGGTGGTTCGATAATAATTTCTCTAATCTTGGGAATTAATCGATTTGGAAAGCTTGCCTATATGCTATGATGTGGTCGATTTGGTTGGCCTTATTATGGAAATTTGTGATTTGGTGAAGACAAGAGTTGCTATCTGGATCAAAGCGAAATTCGATATTAAGCTTAATCAAGTGGAGGACTTCAAAAGGGGTTTAGATGGAATTAATTAGAAGAATTAGAATATGAGATTTCCTGATTTTAGGAGGATATTGGATGTTCTTTTTTCGGGCCTTTTTCAGCTTTGACTTGCATTCCAAGATGCAGGTTTGTCTTTCGTTTGATGTACCATATCGATCTTAATAAAATCTTTTTTGTTGTGCCGAGCAAATAAAATAAATTGGGCAAAGTACGGATTACCTCCCTGAGGTTTGCCCATTTGGCAGATGACCTCTCTGGGGTTCATTAATGACCACATCACCCCCCTGTGGTTTCGGACTAAAGTGCAACTCCTAACTCCGTTAACGGCAGAAGTAAAAAGACCACGTTACCCTTTCTTTAATAAAGGCCTTAACTGAGCATCTCCCACACTCTCTCTCTCTTCCCCCTTCTCACGCAGTCACGTGTTCTCCTCTCCCTCTACCGTTCTCTCTCTCTCTCTCTCTCTCTCTCTCTCTCTCTACGCTACTCCCTCACGCTCCTTCACACGGAAACTCCCACCATCGACGAGCATCTAGTGCTGACCTTCTGGCCTCCGGCGACGAATGGAATCTTCCTGGGTGCTCTTGATTTCCGGCAACTGTATCTCTCTCTCTCACCCCTCTCTCAAATCCCCAATCCAAGCCCTAATTCTAGTGGTGGAGGTGAGCCCGAGGAAGCCGAGCGGTGATACATTGGAGGACAACTAGTTCTGCAGCAAGGAGCTACGGCCTGCACTTTAAGGACATTGTGTGGACTTCCCCTGTTGTTGAGAATTCAGCAATTGCTTGATTCATTTGAAAATTGAAATCTTGGATCCAAGGTGTGGAATACAAATAATTAATTACTCCGTAATTGCTAGTTGATGTGTTTAAATGGGTTATTGGTGGTGTTGCTCTTGTTATTAAGATTTAGATGTCTTTTGTGAACATATATGGGGCTGAATGAAATTCAGTCGCGGAGTTTGTATTACTCTAGTTTTTAATTGAATCTCCCGTGTGAATTGTGATTCCTATGTTTCTGTTTTTGAGAACTTCTTGTGTAATGTTTGTACGATTTTGTGATTTTATTGAGGAGTGGGAAGGGTGTTTGAATCAGAATTGAATTTCCCCTATGAATTGGTAGAGAGGGTTTTGTTGTTTGGGATGATAGTGTTGGGGAAGATGATGGAGAAGGGTAGTGTGGTCATCTTACACTGAAATCTTTCTTTATTTAATTTTTTTTTTCCATTTTCAGGCATGTGTTTTACACCTTCCGTCAATTTGGAAGGAAAATGTAACGGTAGCACTTTAGTCCGAAACCACAGAGGGGCGATGTGGTCATTAATGAATCCCAGAGAGGTCATATGCCAAACGAGCAAACCTCAGGGAGGTAATCCGTACTTTAGGTGCATTTATATTCGGTGATCACATTCTAGGTAAACATTTCGTACGGAGAAATTGATACCCTTATTGATGGCCGGTTTGGATACATTTAGACTAGTGTAGATCTTCTAACATCAGAAAAAGTCTTCCATGTCTTAATTAAACCATTTTAAGAAATATCTCCGTAGAGTTTGATTTCAAGAATGCAGATGGCAGACGGTAATATACCCTTCGTTGATTTGAAGACGAAGGAGGATGCAAACAGGTTAATATTTGGAGAACTCAGCTAATTAAATTTGACAAAATGCAAGTAATCAACTAAGTCGTGCCATACCGTCATGCTTAGTCACATATGCACCGAAAAGACCTCCGCTTGCTCTCTCAATCTTTGCTCTACGTTTTCCCTCTCAATTCCCACTCTCGCGTATTTTAGTACTTTATGTCATTCTTGAGAGTGGCGAGACACTTTCACACCTGCGCTCATGCTCTTGCACACGCTCGCACATTGTGTGACTAAGCTGTCATGTGCATTTAAGCTCTCACGCGCATGCATGCTTGCCTCAAGATTAAACCTTTTTTGTTTCTATTTTCAGAATAAATTTGTAGAACTCTTTTCAAAAAACTGCTATCCAAACGTGTTCATATCATATTCATCTCCGAAATGGTATTAATTTTCTTGAATCTGAACACAGCGTTTTAATGGTTTCTTATAAACGTCAAAAAAATCATTGAAAACATGTTTCCAATCACCGTCATCCCAACACTGAATAGCATTCTGCAAAATCGGCTATGGAGATAGCAACAAACACTGCTATGCTAGTGTTACATCATGCATGCTCATCTGGGATTCATTCTAGCTATAATGTATTGAGTCTCAGCAGACTGGTTTACTTGACAGGTTTGTAAAGTCATTTTCAAGACAAAGTATTACCTTTTGGTAAGATTCAGAAGCAGGTAAGATGTGAGATAATGAATCCAAAGTCTCCAAGCACGGCGCTCAAACCCCCGCCAGATGTAAATGATTGTGCTCCTCATGTGGCAATACCAAGTATTACCTTTGGAAAGATTCAGAAGCAGGTAAGAAGTGAGATAATGAATCCAAAATCTCCAAGCTAGGCGCTAAAATTCCCGCCAGATTTAAATGATCGTGCTCCTCAAGTGGCAATATCCAGTTTCGGAGAAAGCCCAGTTGGTAAATTTGGCAGAATAAATGATGCTTCCTCAGACTCGTGTGAGCTAATCGCCCCCGATGATTCTGAGGATGAAGACGATGAACATTTACCAGCACAATGGGAAGAAGATGGGGAAAATGTGGAATCTCTCAGTTTATCAAAGCACAGGGATGGAGGTAGTTTGGGAACAAGACTGTTGCTGTTTCAATGCCCTCAAAGCACAAAGAAAAAACCCTGGAAAACGGGAAGAGGTTGAAAGCTAAAAAAAAAAGTAATGTTCCAAAATTCAAGCTTCCAGGATCTACAAATAGGTAGGCTTTGTGTCGATTGCATGTAGTTTGTTCATGATTTTGCTGCCTTTTTTTTTCTCGCGTTTGTCCCGTAACGATCTGTTTAACCGCATTGTAATATCATGATGCAGGTTAAGAGTCAAGGAGAAGGCAGTGCTGACTGGTGTGCTCTCCAAATATGCAGCTCAAGCTGCTTCAGCTTCAAAGGGAAAACCTTAGTGTAGTTTTGGTTTCCTAGGAGATTGCTATGTATGATTACTACCATTTGCAAACTCACTTTGTATACCAAACATATGGCCCTGGTGGATGAATAGTCAATTGCATTTTCTGTTTTCTCCAATTTATTGTCTGCTGTGACCTTTTTTCTCCAATTTATTGGCTGATGTGACATGTTTTCTCTTTAATGGTCTAGATTTGCACAATTATCTTACCAGTAAGATACTTCAACACTTTTGAATAATTGATTGTCGAGATAAACGATCGAGATTTAATAGCGAAGCCAGGTCCATTACACTTTGTATCAGTTGTAAAGATTCTTTACCTTGGTTTCCCCCTAGAAACCATTAAGCCTTTTAATACCCTTGTGAGTTGTCAATTGTCTCATACTCCATCTTTTGCCCAGTAGGTTCTGTTTTGTCGCAGATGTTGCAAGAAAAATGTATTTAAATCTCTTTTGTTTAACGCATTTATAACGAAGATGATCTTAAAAAAGGGTACTAAAAAGAAGTTTAATGCATTTATAAAAACATAAAGTTTCCAGGAAAAAATAGAGAGAGTAAGTATTTAGCGTGAGTTTGTGCGATTGACTAAACGGTGTTTGCAATATTTATGAGTTCACGTTGTTGTCTAAACGATATTTTCGGTGTTTAATTTAGTCCAAAAATTTCACTATTGAAGACAACTAATTTCTCTTTACTTTGTTTCTAAATGGTATTTTCAAAAAATTTAATAGAAAACAAGTGATATTTGCTATCTATCCGGAAGACAAAATAAAAATAAAAAATAGCGTGAACTCATTCATAGTTCAAAAATACTTACTGTTCAAGATAATTCCATTCCCTTAACTAAATGGACTACATGGTATTTTTGGGTATTTTTAGCGGAAACAAGAAGTATTTTGGAATTAGTTTAAAGACAACAAATATAGCAGTATGTTTTTGTTGGGAAGTCAAGCATTAGCTTGATGTAGTATGTAGTAAGGGTACCTATGTCTTTTGTGCTCTTAGTAGTAAGGGGTCTATATATATGTGTTGGAATCTCTTATTTGCTAGCTTTTATCATTTTGAACAAATATTATCAAGAGCTAGTGTCTTTTGTATCTCATTTGGGAGTTTCTCTCTCTACATTATCTATGGGTATCTTTGGTTGCATCATTTGGTATCAGAGCTTCTAGGCTTGATCCCCACCGTTCATCTCGCCGGAAACCTGAACCTCGCCGGAACCCTAAAACGGCCCCGGAAAATCTCGCGAAGTCCCTATTCCACTCAAAACCAATAGACCTGCTCAAACCCAGATCTTACATCTCGATTTTGACTCCTAAACTTATAGAATCGACCATTTCGCAGCTGATTCTTGCTGTTTCAGACATCAAAACCCTATTTCGCACCATTTCGCACCTGACCCAACTCTATTCACACTCGATCTGCCACTTTGGGAGCTCGAAACGGTGACCCATAGCTGCAAAATGCCTCTACAGTGTTCGGAACAGTAATTCGACACCAGATCTGTCTGTTTCGGATCTCACACAGTGATTTCGGAGCCTGCTATAGTGATTTCAAGTCAGATCCGTGGGTTTTGAGGGTTTTCGGACTAATTTCAGCCCATTTTTGCTGATTTCGGACAAGATCTAAGGTGGGTAAGTGTCGAATCCTTATTTTCTTTGCTTGGTTGTTGCTAGATTGCTCTGTAGTTGTCGATTCGAGTATGATTACCGGTGATTAAGTGTTTTGGGGGTTGTTCTGTTGAAATTGGTGGCTGAGTTGACTGGGTTTTCATTATTTGGGGTTGATTGACTTGTTTGAAGTTGATTGTGGTGTTGTAATGGCTTATCGGGCTAGAGATAGAAGAGGAGGTAGAGGTAGAGGCTTTGTGATGAACAATGGTGAAGAGAATGAGTTTGGCAACCAAAACCATGAGATTCAAGAGTTGAGACAACAAGTTGCTACCCTAATGGCGATGGTGCAAGGCTTGCAAGTGTCGCGTGCGGGTAGTGGAGGATCCGAGGACTCTCATAGTCACTTTGACAATCTGTTTGGTGATCCGAATTGGCGTAGGCCACCTTCCACTCACTCTCCTTATAGATGGGAGAAGAACATCAAGATTGAACTTTTCGAGTTCAATGGAAGTCTTAACCCGGATGAGTTTGTCGATTGGATAAATACCGTTGAAAGAGTATTTGATTATGGAGATGTCTCCGAGGAGAAGAAGGTGAAATTAGTGGCTATCCGTCTAAAAGGAAGAGCTTCCGCTTGATGGGAGCAATTGCAAGGAACTAGGCTACGAAGAGAAAAGGGAAAGATTAGAGAATGAGAGAAAATAAAGAAGAAACTCAATGAGCAATTCTTGCCTTTCAACTATATGCAAAACCACTAAAAGAATTTGCATAATCTTAAACAAGTTGAAAGTGTTGATGAGTACACGGAGGCTTTCCATCAACTTGTTGCTAGAGTTGATTTGAATGAAAGTAAAGATCAAATGGTTGCAAGGTACATAAGTGGGTTGACAATCACAATCCAAGATGCCCTTGCTATGCAAACTTTGTGGACGGTTTCGGAAGCTTATAATCGGCACTTGGTGGCCGAAAAGCAAGAAAATATGAAGTTTTTTAGATCCGGACAGTAAAATCAAGGCGGTTCCCCGTCCGGGCAGCCCTTCTACACCTCTTTTCAAGGTGGTTCTTCTTCTAATGGCGGTCAAGTTGGTCCTTCGGGGTTTGATGACCAAAATCGTGGGGATAAAGCTTCAGCCCCTGCTCAAAATCAGAATCAATCCGGTGTTTCGGGGGCTCGAAAACAAGCCCAAAGTGGGGGATTTAAATGCTTCAAGTCTGGGGAACCGGGTCACAAGTCTTCGGATTGTCGAAAAGCTTCCGGAAGTCGTAACAAAGCACTTTTTAGTGAAGTGGAGAAAAGTTATGATGATATTCCCTTGTATGATGATGTCGCATGTGAAGAGATTGTTGGTGACTTGGAAGAGGAAGTGGGTCTTTCACTTATGATCAAGAGGACTCTCCTAACACCTAAACCTGTTTTGATGGTAATTTAACCATGTTTCATGAAATAAGATTGAAAAAATATTTCATGGAAAGTTTTTATAACATTTACAGTCAATTTACCATGATCCATTGCTGACTCATCATACTGGCCAAGTTAATATTCCACAACACATTTGCAGAAAATAAATGAACATTTAAACATGATCAATACATGCATAACATGGTCAACTTATCATGTTATGTTGGCCAATACCAATTTTGATGAAAAACAATCCATGTTTCATGAAATATGGTTGCGAATAATAATTCATTTTAAGTTTTTTTAAAATTTGCGATCAATTGACCATGATCCAATATTGTTGAAGTCACAGTTGCTAGTAAATATTCCAAGCAACGTCCGTAGAGTATACATATATTTTCGCTAGTAGATTATCGTTTCGCTCTCCCTCTGAAGAAATCGCAGCCCACAGCACAGCTGTAGCGGAGTTTTGAAGTCTCTACCACAATCACGGTCTCTCTCTTTCTCTCTCTCTCTCTCTCTCTACATATGCATGTATTATCGTGTATATATAGTTGTTGTATATGTTCTCCTCTTGATTTAGCACCGATGATTAGATGAAAATGTTTTATATCTTCGTCACTTTGTAGAATACGCTTGCATTATCCTATGTGTGGATTTAGAGTTCGTGTAGGTCACTAAAGCTACTTTGTGTTAAGAATTTGATAAGAAAAGAAAGGATTAGAGTTTCTTGCAAAATCACTCATTTGGATTGGGTGATTTGGCGAGAAATGGGGAGAAGTACAAAACTTATATTTTCTACTACATATCACCAAAATGGTGAGATTTGGTGAGAAAGTGGTCGCCTTATTAAAAAAGCGTGAATTGGGAAAGTAATTGACGTTTTTGAGTAAGTGTGCAACATACTAGTAGTTGAACTTCATCCTGTATTTAACTGGAGTTTCGTCTTGGAGTTTTTAAATAATCATCATCTTCAGTCATGTCATGTAAGTATTCATCATGCCCTTTTTTCATGCTTATGTTTTCATCCTTCTAACATGTGAATTTCCATTATTATCCTTCATACTATATACATACAAACACCACCCTTCTCCTAAGGACGCCCATTTTGAATGGTCTGAATTCACGGATTATCTATATATCTGTTTCCGGGAATTGCAACCGCACCATTCAAAACACAATTCAACGGCTGAGATCAACGTTCGCAAATAACTAAAATAAGTGCGTCCGTATGAGAAGCCAACTGTACATATATATATATATACAGTCCGCTTCTATTGCGGGCGCCCGCAACTAACTAAAATGCGGACTTTTGTTCTGAGCCGTTGGATCTCAATCCAACGGCTGGGGTTTTAAAGAGGAACTCGCGGGTTAAAAGGAGCTCTGGGTTGGGTAATATTGGTACCGGGTCAAACTTTCCCACACACGCGGATCCTTTTCAGACGCCCAGCTTCCAGAGGAAGCTTTGCTTCTGCGTTCAAACGGAGAGAGAGAGAGAGAGAGAGATTGGGCGATTTGAACGACAAAGAAGACGACGAACGGACTGCAAACGAAGGTATCTCTCCCTCTCTGCCTCTCTCCCTCTCGAGAGAAATCCTCGTCGCGTTCTCAACGCGGACAAAGAGAGAGAAGAAGAACAGAGGCGACGAACACGAACGGCTGGAGTGAGAAGAAATCGACTGGAGAAGACGAACACGATGACGACTGGAGAAGACGAACACGACTAAGAACAAGGTTTCTCTCTCTCTCTCTCGATTTTCCCCAGAAACCCTAACTCGATTTTCTTCTCTCTCCAGTCAAAGATACACGAAGCTCTCTCTCGATCTTGTGAAGGAGAACACGAAAGACCACCAGATTAGGGCTCCATTTGAAGGTATCTTACTCTCTCGGTTTGGATCTTCTTTTCTTTTTTTTCCAGAAAATGTAACGCGGAAAAAAAATGGTTTACAAGGAAAATCTGTATTTTATTTGTATTTGGAGTTAGGATTATTTTTTTTAGAAAATTGCTTAGTAGTGTGACTGTCTATTTGTGGATCGTAAATGGTTGATTAGGTTAACTGTTAAGACTGCCATATAGCTTCTATGCTGAAATGAATCTCATATCCATGTGGTAAAATCGTTGTTGTTAAGACTGCCACATAGGATGTAAACCTGCTACTGTTTTGTTTGAACTATTTCTCACATTAAGCTGGTTACAAAAAATGTGTTTTGTGTATTGATTTGTAGAATGCAAAGTGTGGAAAATTTGGAAGAAATGGACGTAGTCTCACCATTAGCATCTCAAACGTTTCAATCATTTGTCAATTCTTCCAAGAAATCTTACATTCCTCGAGTTAAGAATGACTTGATACCGAAAATTAATCAAGAGTTTGTCTCTTTAGACGCCGTTCATGAGTTTTACAACGATTATGGTAAAGAGTCAGGATTTGGTACACGAGAATCGTCTAGCAGGAAGAATGGGGATAAAGTAATCGTTAGGAAAGAGTATGTTTGTTGCAAACAAGGTCATTGGGTGCCCAAAAAACCTGTACAAAATATTGGAACCTCTAAACGGCGTCGAGGGGTAATTAGGGAGGGTTGTGGTGCGAAATTGGCTGTTGTGAGATCCAAGTCCGGGGACAAGTATGTTGTCTCCCAATTTGTTGAGGCACATAACCACTTTCTTACGTCTCCAGCGAAGACGCATTTGTTGCGATCTCATCGCAAAGTGACAGCTGCCAAAAGAGCTTTGGCAGAACAACTATCACAAGCAAATGTGCCAACTTCCCAACAAATGAGTATTTTCGAGATGCAATCCGGAGGTTTGGAAAATGTTGGGTTTGGACTGCAAGATCTCTATAACAGTCAAAGGGATATAAGGACTGTGTTACTAGGGCAGGACGCCGATATGTTGTATGAGTATTTCCAACTTCAACAAGAAAAGAACTCAGGGTTTATGTTTACAATGGAGAAAGACGATGAAATGAGGTTGACTCATTGTTTTTGGGCGGATGCCACGGCTAGGAAGTCATACCAATATTTTGGGGATGTAGTGGTTTTTGATACAATGTACAACACAAACCGATACCGTATGATCTTTGCACCTATACTGGGGGTTAATCACCACAGGCAGACTACGCTATTTGGGTGTGGGCTTTTAAGTGATGAATCGAGTGAATCTTTTGAGTGGTTATTCAAAGAATGGTTGAAAGCAATGCCAGGAGGCCCGCCCAAAATGATCGTAACTGATCAGGATCCGGCGATGACAAAGGCATTTGCTAATGTTCTTCCAACTACACACCATAGATATTGCATTTGGCATATTGTGAGTAAATTTTCTGAAAAGATGAGTGCATTATCTTATAAAGATCATTATGACGAGTTCAAACAATGCATATGGAATTCTGAGAGCCCTGAAGAGTTTGAGGCTAAATGGGCAGATGTCGTACACAAAGCCAACCTATCCTCCAACAAATGGTTTCAAGCCATGTACGAAATCTGTGAGAGATGGATTCCGGTATACATGAAACACATGTTTTCCGCCCACATGACTAGTAGTCAAAGGGCTGAGATTTCTCATTCTTTCTTCAAGAGGTATGTTTCGGTAAATAATTCATTGTATGACTTTGTCACGCGGTTTGATAGGGGGCTTGCTCACATACGGCATAATGAATTGGACTTGAATCATAAAGATCTCAATGCGAAGCCACAACTAATAACATCATTTCCCATGGAGTCTACAATGAGTGAGTTGTATACATTGGCCATATTTCACAAATTTCAAGATGAACTCTTTCAAATTTTGGGATACATAGTTAAGATGACACATGAGGATGAACACTATCGTTTCTACACTGTTGAGAGGGCAAAGGTGAGTGGTGCGAGGGTTCGTATTCTTTTGGTAAATAAGTCATCAGAACATGTAAGTTGCAGTTGTAAGCTGTTCGAATTTGACGGAATTCTGTGTCGGCATTTGTTGGCTTACTTCAATAGAATGCAGATTCTAGATTTGCCTCATGAGTTAATTTTGGCGAGGTGGACTAAATCCGCTAAAATTAAAACAGTTGTAAATGACATGGGTGGGTCTGTCCAACAAATATGTGGTACTTCTGTGTTGGAAAGGCGAAATAAGCTCTTCAAACTTGCTTCTAGTGTAATTGATGAGGCCGTATTAACTGAAGACGGAAGTGAGCTTTTGGAAGATGCTTTGTGTTTGGTTCGGAATAAGCTATGTGCCTTGAATCTTGGAAGGGAAGGTGGGAATTTGAGTGCCAGTGCTACCCAAATGTCTATTCCTCGTGAACATATTTTTAAAGAACCGCTTCAAGTTAGAGCGAAGGGTTGTGGTAAGCGATTGAAGGGAGGAAAAGAGAAGGCGGTCAAGAATAGTAGGCGTTGTAATGGTTGTGGATTAACAGGACAGTCACATGACAAAAGAAATTGTCCAAAACTTCGCAACATGTACGTGTATTTGTTTCTTAATTCTACACTTGTCCTAAATTTGCATGTTTAGTTGTTGAAATGTTAATAGTCGTATTTGTTTCTTAGTTCTTCGCAAGATATTACGATGAGTGACGACGAGGAGGATGACGACGACGACGTTGACAATGAGTGTAAGTGTTTGTGGTACATCTATGTTTATTTCTTTAGTTGTTCTTGCCTATTTGTTCTTCTATTGATATTATTACGTATTCGGATTGCAGGATAGATTGGTGCTTGGACATGGATTGATGCTTCCAAATGTAGATGAATTTGGAAGTTTTTGGATAGTGATCTGTTCTGGTGCTGTTACTGCTGCTGTTTCTGTAATTGCTGTTATGGTGTAGCCGTTTGTATTAGACAATGAAATTAGAATGAGCAACTTGGTAGCTTTTTTGGTTCCCAGTATGAATGTATAATCGTTCCTTCTTTTTTTTTTGTTCCCAGTTGGTTGTTCGTAAGGATCATTAAGCTAGGAGTGTTTTGAGAGTGCTGACTGTTTTGATGCTTGTAGCTAGTTCTCGGCTGCTATTACTGCTGCTTATGGGATTTGTCTCCTTGTCAGTCTATGAGCGGTGTGGAATGGCTTTTATTATCCAGTTGTTTTCTGTTACTGCTGTGTCTTCTTTCTATTGTACTGCTACTGTCCTGTTCTATTTTTTGCTGTATCCCCTTTTATTGTGCTGTACAGAAAATGCAGTCCAGTAATTGAGTTGTAATTGAGTTGAAAATTCAGTCCAGTAATTGCATGTTATGAGCTGCCCAAGTCCTTTTCATACAGTTTTGGTTCCCAGTATGAACAAACACGAACAAGGTTTCTCTCTTTCTTTCCCGGAGTATCCCCATGGTGTCAGTACATCATTTTGTTCTTGTTATTTGTGTGTGGTTCTTTCATTTATCATATGGAAGTGAAAATGATTCAGTTGATTACTTTGCTGAATGTGTCTCGTACTATTTCTAGGAGACTGTATTTGTGAGGTTAATGACTTAAATGTTATTGTTAGTGTTGAGACTCCAAACACATGGCTTACAAACTTTTGCACAACCCCACCTGCATAGTATGCTCTTAAGGATAGATGGTTCTTGCTGCCCAAACTTCATTTCCATGGTATTTTTGGCTTTGGGCCCAAAGACCCTTCCGCATTGATATGTCATTTGGTGTGTAATGATATACAGGAGGGGGCGTGTTATACTTGCTCAAGGTTCAACCATTTTCAGTTCAACCATTTAGAATCGCATCCATGCTCAAGGTTCTCTCTCCCGGTGTGAACAGTTTGTAAAAAATAGTCATTTTAACACTTGCCCTGATCAAGCCTTGAAAGACAATGTCGAACTCTATTTGGGGTTTGCTTATTTACAAGTTCCTGCAATAGGCTAAAGTTGAATTTTTTTTTTTGGTCACATTCAATCCATACTTATTGGATCGATTGATCGATTGCCGAGGAAAATCGTGAATTATATTGGCTAGACAAAATGAATTTGGAGTATTTGAGATGCATGGGTTTCAAATCTCATTAGTAGTAGTTTGGAGAAAAAGAGGTCAGTAATTTCATCAGAGATGTGGCAGATTGTATGGCCATAATTATTTCAAAGCTCAACCAACCATAAAAAAAACTTCTGCTCCTTCAGGCCTTTTTGGGCATTCTCATGTTAGTCTCCATAATCAAAGCATAGAAAGAGGCAATTTCGTCTTGTAAGGCTACTTTATTTTACTTTTGGTGAGTTACTCCATAATCAAAAGGGAAAATATTACAAAGAAAAAACCCATAAAGCTCTTCACTTGGCAATGGCAACACCACCTCCATAGAATGTTCAAATACACAGTGCACCCACATAGCAAAAACACAAGTCCCACAAAACAAAACAAAAACATACATCCACCATTAAGAGATCATATTAAGAGGTCTAACAAAAAACAAACATCCTTTCAGGCATTTTCCAGATTACACCTTCTTCTTCCTACTGCAAAAATACAAGTCTCTCCTAAGTAACATTGATCAAAAGCCAGTTCCAAACATTTACAAATTACTGAAAGAACCAAGTAAAGCTATTGAGCTTCCAAGAGCCTAGATGTAACTGCATGAACCACTGGATGGCACGAGTTGAGCTCATCATGGACAGCACCTTGCAGTCTTTAAAAAGCAGCAACAAAAAGAGATTGGTCACCGGCAGTAAAACATGAGACACGGGCGTTAAAACAGCAGCAAAACAGTTGAGGAAATAGCAGCAACAAGAATGCCAGCAAAAACACAGAATGCCAGCAATAGAACTCCATTCCTAGAGCTGCTCCTCACGAAACAGCAGCAGAAGCAAACAGCAAAATAGCAGAAATAACAGGACAGCAGCAAAGCATCATAAACAGAATACAGAGCAATATTGAACTGCAATCTCTAGAACTTCAAAATCACATATTAAAGTCAGAAGCAGCAAACATTCCATAAAGTTCCAAGTTCATCTACATTTGGAAGCATCAATCCATGTGCAAGCACCAATCTATCCTACGTCCATTTCTTCCAAATTTTCCAAAGACTGCATTATACAAATCAATACACAAAACACATGGTCCTTTGAGAAAATAGCCAAATCCAGACAAGTCAAATTCCAAAAAAACAACAGACCTTTCAAGTAATTAGAATGCAAAAACTAACTCCAAAAAAACAGTGAGGTCTCACTAACTCCAAAAAAATAGATTTTCCTATACATAAATTCAATCAAAAGTCAAGTTAAGCATCAAACATATATCCAGATTTTCTGCTACAGATATTCAATCAAAAGTCAAGTTAAGCATCAAACAAATGTTGCAGCTCTACTTTTGTCCAAAGAATCTAATAATAACAAGTTACTGATGAAAAATATCCAGATTTTAAATTCCAAAAGAAAAAAAAAAACCAGATTCGGAGAGAGAGACCTTCGAATCGAGCAGTAATAAAGCCCTAATCTTCTGTAATCGAGCCCTAATCGAGCCCTAAGAATGCAGAAAATGTCGTACCATGTAAGTTGTTGGAGGGGCTCAAAACCCTAACTCAAAAAATACAGAGTCGAAGCCAGAGAGAGAGAGAGGGAGAGGGAGTGAGAGAAATACCTTTAATCGTTCTCTTCGTCGTCGTTGTCCTCTTCTTCTTCGTCGTTCTAATTTATCGATCAGAAAGAAAAAAAAAACCAGTCGATTTCTTAGTCGATTTGAAGAAAAAAAAAACCCAGAGCGAGAGAGAGAGAGAGAGAGAGAAACCTTGTTCGTGTTTGTTTTTCTTCTTCTCCAGTCGATTCGTCGTCGTCGTCTTCGTCGTTTACTTCTCCAGTCGTCTTCGTCTCTCTCTCCAATCAAGCGTGTTTTGGAAGCTGGGGAAAAGAAAAAGGATCCGCGTGTGTGATGGGTAATGACCCGGTATCAATGTTACCCGACCCATGCCCCCATTTGACCCGCGAGTTCTATTTTAAAATCCCAGCCGTTGGATGAGATCCAACGGCTCAAAACAAAAGTCCGCATTTTAGTTAGTTGCGGGCGCCCGCAATAGAAGCGGACTGTATATATATATATATTATATATAAATCGAAAGAGGGAGACTTTTACAATTTCCTAAATGTAGGGGAGTCGGATGAATATGAAAGCATCAAGTAAGGGAGATATAATAGGAGGATTTTCAAACTTTCAAATAAACAAATCCCACTGATTTCCCTTTCTATTAATTGCGGACGTTATCTCAAGTTCAAAGGGGTATATAAAGTTCCAAATATGGAGTTTAGTTATACTCCAAAGAGTCATCTTCTTTCATGAAACTACCTGTTTTTTATGGTAATTTAACCATGTTTCATAAAATAAGATTGAAAAAATATTTCATGAAAAGTTTTTATACCATTTACGGTCAATTTACCATGATCCATTGCTCTGATACTGTGTAATTGTGAAAAAGTGATTAATTAGAGTAAAGAAGTGAATTTTGAGGATTAATTTGGTCCAAAATCAGCCCCGCTAATGCGGATTTAGCCTCTGTAATGTCTCTGAAAAAGTTGGGTCATCAAAAACTGAGTCATTGTATCATCTCTCTGTGCAGAAGCTAGCACATGTAACCAATGAGTGAAATTTCCAAGTCCTATTTAAACAAATAAGCCGTTCAAATACTAATGATTAAAAAAAAATCCTCAAATACTCCTATATCAAAATAATCTTCAATCGAAAATCTAAACATGGTATAGCTTCAAATTGTTAGTCCCGGGGAGAAGTAACAGGATCATTTGAAAAGAGTGAATACAATGTTATTTTATACAACACATGGTATGCTGGTATGGCATAATGTGCCCATCACGAATAGATCAATTTTCATAGATATGCGCCCATCCGATTCTTCATATTTCTGTCGGTGTGCCATATTTGTCGCAATAAAGTCGAGAATCTCTTAGGGAAGACTATCAAATTGACATAAAAATCAAACAATGCAGGCAAACATAATTGACATTCGACTCTCCTAGACACATTGGGCAGACTAAAAAAAAAAATTCTGAAGTAGCCGCATTAGGCACCTATTCAAAAATGTGCCCGTTCAATATTCATTAGAAACTTAAAAACAGTAGGAGTAGTATATACTCCATCAAAAGCAATTCACTTCACATAAGTAGCTCCGATTCTACGGATAACCCTGAAATCATGAACCCTGGACATATCTAAAAGCAAGTGGATTCAGGTCCTCTATTACTAGAATACCGTGAATGAGATTTGTCAACGATGTCGCTGAAACTACAAGAGCACTCCAAGTAAATCTCACATGGATATAACAGGCCGTTCGGTGCAATTGACTTGGTGAGAACTAACAAGAAACATCGAGATCAAGAATTTTCTCCCGTGTTCGATAGAAAGGGAGCGAGCCCTCTCATTCAACTCTCACCGGAAATGGTGATATACTCCAGTAAGAAACAAGATTGGTCGTGTATTCTCAAAAATACCCAACGGCCCATCAAAGTACAACAAAGAAAAAGAAACCTCACTTATCTATAATAGTCTTGTGTTATCTATAACAAGACTATTGATTAGAAACAAGATTGGTTTGTCTTCAGAAAAGACACAAATTGCACATCGAAGTAGATGAAAGGAAATGAAACATCACTTATATCCCCAACTCTCATCTATTACAGGTACATAAAAGCTTTGAAACCAATGTTGATAAAACTGCACTCCAAGCAATTTCATTTCTCAAAAATTTCATGGAGCCAAACGTGTCACAAAATGTATAAATAATATAAATACTAGTAAAAAAACACGCACCAAACACAGGAAAATGATATAGGAACTTACTAATTGCACCAGATATAACATAACCTACAAGTACAACTTCTAGTAAATGAGAAACAAGTACATGAGATATCAAACAATGTCGCTAAAACTGCATGAGCTCTCTCCGAGCAATTTTCAGTTCTCTAAAACTTAACGGAGCCAAACGTGTCACAACATGTGAGTACACATTAAAAACACCACATCAAACACTAGAATATGATATAGGAACATACTGAATCAAAACCAAAGATAACATAACTTATACCCTATCACTCGTGTTATCAACTACAAGTACATTAAATTTGAAACCAATGTCCATAAAACTGCAAGAACTTTCCAAGCAATTTAAATTTCTCCAAATTTCAATGGAGCCAATCGTGTCACAACACGTCGATATAAATATTCAAAACATACATCATTCAGTAGAAAATAACATAGGAGCATAATGATTGAACTACAAATAACCTAGCAAGTTCAATCAAAATGCCCCACAAACAAAGTCTCACAACCCTAACTCCCAAACCAAAACTCTGAGCCTTAAACAGCTCATCTCAAAATCCAAAACTGAAAACAGTAGATACTCAAAAGACAAACTCATTTTCTTTTAACCAAATTGATAGATCTCATCCGCAAGGGCAAGGTGCTTGGTCGTGTATTCTAGACACACCCAAATTACCCATCATGTTATCTAGTATCTACTCCATGTAAATGGGACATGTAACCAATGTCAGTACAACTCCAAGAGCTTTCCAAGCAACCTCATCTCTCCAAGTTTCAACGGAGCCAAACGTGTTGCGACACGTGCATAACTATTAAAAAAACGCATCAAACACTACTAGAAAAATGATATAGGAACATAACGAATTAAACCAAAAATAACATACCCAGTTCAACCAAAACCCTAGTTCAACAAAGTCTCATAACCCTAATTCCCAAATCAAAATGCTGAAAGATCTTTTACAACTCATAGTACTAAAAAAACACAATTTCAATTTCTTTTTTTACCAAATAGATGACTCATCAGACAGGAAAATGATATAGGACATAATGAAGTAAACCAAAGATAGCATATCAAAATGGCCCACAAACAAAGTCTCATAACCCTAATTTCCAAACCAAAATGCTGGAGTCTTAAACAGCTCATCTTAAAACCCATAACTAAAACAGCTCAGCATGGTTGTCAAAATCGTACGATTCGCAATGCGATTCGCGATTCAATACACGATTCACGCAAAAACGATACGAATCTACAGGTGAATCAAGGTTTATATAGAATTGGTGGTGAATCGTACGATTCATGATATGATTTGCGATTCAATTCACGATTCACGTAAAAACGATACGAAACAATAGGTGAATCAAGGTTTATCACCACTGTTGCGTTCGACTAATAAGAAACCACATTTGCAATTCACCTTTGCTAAATGGTAATTATACAAGTGTGAATACTGTGGAGGATAATATCTATATGGATGTGTCGTCTCACAAATCGATCCACATATGTTGCCATAAAAGTTAGTTTAGATTCGTACCAATCAGGCTACAAACTTTTACTTTGTTAAGGCTAAGCTTTCATTTTTGTAATGAGTTAACACCTATATGCACATATCCATTTTACTATAGTTTTTATTATCAAATTATGTACGAGTGTCTTTCCTATTAGACCATGTGATTATCAATTAATAATAGAAAACTATCTTTAATATAGATTTAAGCTTAAATTTTTTGATGTTACAGTGTATCTTTATTTTGTAGGTGCGTAGATATATTTTTAATGTATTTCCAAAATTTGGACCGAATCATTACGATTCACAATTCAGAAAATGGTCAATCCAATTCTCGATTCGATTCACGATTTGACAACCTTGCAGCTCAGTACTAAAAAAAACACAATTTCCTTTATGTTTGGAATTTGAGGAAAGTGGGGGAAAATAAAAGAAAAGAAAGTGGGAGGAAAATGAGAGGAAAAGTTTACTATTCGTACAACTTGAATTTGTTATGTTCTCCCCTCTTTCTCTCCAAACCAAACAATGGGAGGAATTTATTTAAAATTCTCCTTCCATTTCCACATGAACCAAACAAAGCCTCAGTGGTAAACTTAACGTAGCCAATTCATTTCTATAAGTTTAACGTGGCCAATTCATTTCTATAAGTTTAACGTGGCCAACGTGTCACAACATGAGGATAAAAGTATTCAAAAACATGCATCCCACACTATAAAATATAAGTACATAATGAACTAAACCAAATATAACATAGCCAGTTCAACCAAAATGCCCCACAAACAAAGTCTAATTAACCCTAAGTCCCAAATCAAAACGCCAAGCCTTTGACAGCTTATCACATAAATCCATAACTCAAACAGCGCAATACACCCAAACCTTTGACACCTCATTCTATCAGTCGACACTCTGCATGACTTAGTCCCCTTATCCTTACCCAAAGATAACATAGCTAAATGTGTCACAACACGTGGATAACTATAATAAAAAATTAAAAAAAAACACGCATCAAACACTAGAAAATGATATAGGAACGCATTGAATTAGACCAAAGATAACATAGCTAGATTCTCAGTTTGATCAAAATGCCCATCAAACAAAAGCCTCATTAACCCTAATTCCCAAATCAAAACGCAAAGCCTTTAACAGCTCATCACATAAATCCATAACTAAAACAGTAAAGCATTCAAAAAAATAAAATTTCAATTTGATTACCAAATAGATAGCTCTCACTTCATCAGTTGATGTCTGCATGATATCCCAGCAATTTAATTTCTCCAAATTTCAGTGGAGTGTAGGATTTGGACTTAATAAATCTAAGGGAACATGTAGCCCTGGACAAAGGTCAATGGAAAAACAGGATTCACGTAGTGATGCCAATTGATTGGGACACAAGGCTCGGTTCGTTTTGGTTTGGTAATTTTCAAAGGAGCCAATCGCGTCACAACACAAGGACACAAATATTCAAAAACACGCATCAAACACCGA
Organism: Rhododendron henanense subsp. lingbaoense; assembly: GCA_020567845.1. Taxonomy (NCBI): domain Eukaryota; kingdom Viridiplantae; phylum Streptophyta; class Magnoliopsida; order Ericales; family Ericaceae; genus Rhododendron; species Rhododendron henanense. The sequence goes on along the minus strand of CM036321.1, from coordinate 15,414,851 downwards.
AAAATGACATAGGAACATAATGAATAACCAAAGATAACACAGCCAGTTCAACCAAAACGCCCCACAAACAAAAGTCTCATAAGTAACAAAGTCTCATAACCCTATATTTAAATCAAAATGCTGGAGTCTTAAACGGCTCATCTCAAAATCCACATTGGTAACCATGTTTACCAAATAGATGGAGCTTCCCAGGCAAATTCATTTCTCCAAATTTCAATGGTGCCAATCGTATCACAACACGTGGATGTAAGTATTCAAAACACGCATCAACCAGTAGAAAATAGCATAGCAGCATAATCAATTAAGCTAAAAATAACAGTGCCAGTTGGATCAAAATGCCCCCACAAAGTCTCATAGGTCATAACCCTAACTCCCAAACCAAAACGCCGAGCCTTTAACAGCTCATCACATAAATCCATAACTAAAACAGCGCAGTACTGAAAATAGAAGAACAATTTCTTTAATTTTACCAAATAGATAGATCTCATTCCATCAGTCGACGCTCTGCATGATATCCTCGGCCGTGAACTTCGTTCCCTTATCCTTATCCGCCGCGGCCCGGCCCTTGGCCTTGCGATCGAGCAGCGACTTGCGGTCCTTATCCAGCCTCAGCTTCGTGATCACCACCTTCGAAGTGTTGATCCCGACGTTGACCGTCGACCCATTGACCTTCTCCCTGGTGATGCGCTCGATGTGGATGACCCACTTCTTGCGGTACACCTGGACGACCTTCCCTTCCCGGCCCTTGTAGGTCCCGCGAACCACCTGGACCTCGTCGTCCTTGCGCACGGGCATCGAGCGGACGTTGTACTTTGACCGGAGGTCGGTGGAGAGCGGCGCGCTCATCAGGACGCGGCGCTGGCTCGACGGCGCCGAGAAGTGCGCCTTGCGGTTCTTGCGGCGGGAGCTCGTCACGCGCGGGTTGTACTTCATCTTGCCTGTGATTCTCTCTCTCTCTCTCTCTGGTCTGGAACAGAAATGACGGCGAAGGGAGAGAGGGAGGGGATTAGGGTTTTCTGCTTATTTATAGTGGGTTTTTTTTTGTTTCGTCTTGGCCCAGTGGAAAACCACTGTATACAGAGTGAACTGAAGACTGTGTGCGAGGGAATTTTGGGCCGGTTTAGTTGGAGTTTGGGCTTTCATTAGGTCTGTGAATATGAACGAATGATTGCTGTGGGCCGAAGCCTGCAAAAAGTAGATGGATCTAGTCGCTTTTTTTTTTTTCCGATAACTTGTTCGTTTTGAGATCTCAAAAGTTTTAGGTCCGGTTTTTAATAAATTTTATCTATCTGTCTCTTTTCATTCATTACTCTAAAAAACCTCCCTCAAAATCCAAACCGAACAGGGCTGTTTGGACCAGCTTGCTCAACTCGAATAATTCCGAAGCTTTGAAAATAGACCGGGTAAACCTCAAGTGGCCTCCAAATGAATTAATAATACTTGGGAGATTTCAAATATGAGACCTTAGGAGTAGGACTGCAAATGAACTGAGCTGCTAGCCTCGTATCGACTTGTTTGCTAATCGAACCGAGCTCAATACTCAAAAGCTTGTCTCGGCTCGAAAAAGGTCACCTTGTTTTATAGGCTCAGCTCATTTTAAAGAGGCTTGTTACATAAGTTAGTCAGGCTCAATTCGTTAAGGGTTCGGCTCATTTACGAATAAGCTGAGCTTAAGTTTTAGGCTCGTGTAAACGAACTGAACTCGAACACATAAAACTCAGCTAGCTGGCAACCCGATTTAGGAACCCTTATCCATTTGAAATTTCTTTCTTTAGTTTCCAGCAAACCCTATCCATTTGAAATTTGTCCCATTTAACTGTCCACTTCAATGACGGAATCTGCTCTATATCTAACCTGTTGAGAGCATCTCCGATCCATCATCTAAAACACAAAAATAGAAAATGGATGTGACATATTGAGAAGAAATTTTGTAATTTATTTTCTCTTTTTTCACTTTATGAGAGAATATTAGAGAGACCCATGGTACTTTTTAGAGATTTAGTCTCCAAATTTACTTTTGAGTCATCAAAAATAGAGACCATACTCCTATTTTGGAGACCAAATCTCTAAAAAGTACCATGGGTTCCTCCAAGATTCTCTCATAAAGTGCAAAAAGAGGAAATAAATTACAAAATCTCCCCTTACGGGGTGTTTGGATGGAGGAGATGAAGGGGGATATGTGAGGCGCCCTGATTTGTACTCCGGCTCTCCCTCAAATCCGATGTTTGGCTCCAATTTTCCTCTCCCGGACTTGTTTACTGTTTGGACTACATATCTCCCTTCCCCCGAATTTCACCCGGATTTGCAACGATAGCCCAGGCCTTGTCGTTAGCAAATCAGGGGAGTTTTGGGCATTTTTGGTACCATTCTACGCCTGCAAATCAGGGGCGTTGTGTTACCTTTTCTTGCCAGAAAAATCAAAGAGAGAGAGCACTGCCCCGTCGTCGGTGATGGTGGGTCAGAGCAACCATCGTCGTCGATGATGGTGGACGGGATTGGGGAGAGAGAGAGAGAGAAAACCTGATGGACGGGATCAGAGGCTATGAACCTAATGGACCAAGATCGAGATCGGAGGCCACCTCTGTTTCCTTCCTGAGCCACCGAATAAATTTGGGGAGAAGATGCACTGTTTTCCCCTTTTTTTTATCCAGTTTTTTTTTTGATAAATATGTATTTATTTTAGTTTTAATTAAATTAACCTATATTACCCATTAAATTAATAAAATGGGGGTAATAAAGTCATTCCACATTTTATCCCATCATATCCACCTTTCAAATCCTCCTTCTCAAAAAATCATCCAAACACTTCATTACAAATCTATCCTTCTTAAAAAGTGGGGCTACCCTTCTTAACATATCACCTTCAAATCCCCTCTCATTCTATATCCACCCAAAACAAATCTTCCATCCAAACGGGCCGTTAATATGTCACATCCATTCTCTATTTTTGTGTTTTAGAGCTTGGTTGGAGATGAGCATGTTGGAAAAATGTGTTAACTATTTGTGATGAAACCAATTATATGAGTGCAATAAAATCGGAACTCAAAATCTGGAAATTTATGGAAACAAATTGGTGATTAAGGCGAGTGTTTGTGTGTGACACTATGTACTTAAGATAAATTTTGCCCCCACTACGGTGCTCACGGATTGCATTGGACGACTGTCTCCCAACACTACTTGATCGGAATCCCCCAAAGCAGCACTTCAATTGGAGGGTCTGGCGAACCATCTTGTGTTTGTAACTCTCTCATAGGAATGAACTTGAATGAAGGAAAAATCAACTTCTAAAAATGAATGAGAGAAATAATATTTATAGACTAACTCGTAACTCTACGAAAAGTCACCAAGGAAAGAGACACATCTGTTTGTGAAAGACGCGTTCGTCCACAGCGAACAAGTGCAAATAAAAAGATGCAACTCCAAAATAAATCAATTTTCATCCACACTTAAAATAAAATATTATATCCTATAATATTTTCCAACAGAGTGTTCTACATCTAACATGTTAATCTGCTCTATATATTCTTTGTGCTGATCAATAATGATTGCAATATCCGGTAATCCAATCATATATTTAATCTCAATCCGATATGTTTGCAAGTGAGATAATTTTCTTTTCAACCTAGCAACATCTCTTTTCAGAAGACGGTTGCGCTTGCCCATTTTTTGTTATATTCTCAATTTTCTAAACTTACAAAATCTGGTTTTCGATAGTGGACCAATTTGTTAACGTACCATAGAGCCATTTTTTATTGACATGATGACATCGAGCCCTTGTTGCAACACGTGCTACTGAATCAGTTACTCTCTTTTCAGTACCAATAGTTAAGAATCAATTTCCCCTACTTGCTGCATCGAAAACCAAATCACAAGTTTATGGGGAAAAAAACTGAGTAGATGCATGAAAAACGAGTATTAGCTTCATCTCGTATCTCACATCAATCAATCATCAATATACTATAGAAATGTAATTGAAGCAGAGTCTCTCAACCTTAATTTTCATTATAAGTTAAGGAAGATAAAATAGTGGGGGGGGGGGAGAAATGTAATTGAAGCAGAGTCTCTCAACCTTAATTTTCATTATAAGTTAAGGAAGATAAAATACGGGGGGGGGGGAGGGTGGGGTTGTGTGTGTGTGTAAGGGAGGCACGTGGGAGAAGAAGAGATTAGGAAAAATTATTCTATGCTCACTAGAGGTCTTGTCACGTGGTACTCAAATTCATCGAATATGGGACCGAAAAAATATTAAACTATATTTTTTTATCATTAGCAACTAGCGTTGTGCCCGTTCGATACACGGGGTCAGAAAAAACCAATGTTATTTTTTTATCCCATGCATTGAACGGGTACAATGTTTGATTTTTTTGTTACAAATTAATTTGATTTAATATTTGTTCAATGCACGGAACCAAAAAAATTCATATTGATATTTTTTTCTTAAACTATCTTTTCTGGGGTGCCTGCTAAGGGGACAACATGCGTGTTGGACCAATCTGGATTGTCCATACTCGGTAATGGATGGCTCAGATTGCATCTCGATCGAACAGATCTCGACCGTCCATTGCTGTTCTGCTGAGATGCAACCTATACCATCCATTGCCGAGCATGGACAACTCAAATTGGCCCAACACGCATGTGGTTCCAGAGGGACAGCACGCACCCCGGGTTCCTTTTCTATCAACTAGCGCCGTTCCCATTTGATGCACTGTCTCCGCTACAAAATATCGAGCTCACACAAAATTTGTTGTTTGTCCCGTGCATCGAACGGAAACGACGCTAATTCATAAACATGTGAATGAAAAACTAGCTTAATCAAAAATCGGTTGATGCATGATAAAAAATCGTTTACTTTGTATAGTAAAAAATGATTTTATATGGTTAAGTCGTAAATTTTAAACGATTTGTTCTAATTGGTATCGGTTTTCAATGAAGATATTTAGGGAGAGCTTATCCCTACTGTGGCCTTATCATCTGGGTAGTGTGTTGTCTTCAGTCAACCAAAAAAAACAGGTGTTAAGAAACAATTGAAACCTGGTAAACCATTTCAGTCCCGACATTAATTATCCTTCTAACCTTTCACATTTTAGTTTTTGAAGTCGAAGGAGTGCCTAATTGACACAGAGTAGACAGTGGGTAAGATCCTTGTAATGAACTACAGTAACTAGCAAGAACTGAGAAACCTTCGGCACCCAAAACAAAAGGAAATTAAAAAGATCGAGCATTACATTCAGCAACTGCAATCAATTATTGAAAGGATCAAATTGGTTCAGAGGCCAAACTTGCAAGCTAGCATAAAAGGCTAAGTTCATCGAGGTCAAGAGCAGCTCTTGACCGCCACTAAAATCCCGTAACCTTCACATTTACACCAGATGCTTTCTCTTCAGAAATCTTTGCTGAAGTGCTCATAGCCAACATTGTGTGTGTGTGTGTGCGTGTGTGTGTGAGAGAGAGAGGGCAACTAAAGATATGACAAATCAAAGGAAAGGAACAGGTTACTGTCCACGGCTGTAAACGGACAGAAAGCAGAAGGCAAGAGCAACCGTGAGAGCCCTACCAGCAACGCTTACAGCATCCAATATGGTGTCAAACCGACGCTCCTGCCGCTCCCACAGCACCATCATGCACTGGCCCAAGCCATCCACCACCGCCGCCAAGAACACGGCCATCTCTCTCACCTCAGTTTCCAAGCTCAAACTAAAGGAAACAGACAAAGCAAAACCAATTCTTCCGAAACCCACTTCTAAATACCGATGGCAAAACAGAGGAGCACAATGAAACACTGAGTGAGAGTTATTATGAGGTCCAAACCCTTTCGAGTTTCAACCTCATCCATATAACACCTCATAATGTCGCAACTTGCATACTTGAAGCAGGAAAAAGAAAAGAAAAGAAAAGAAAAAGAAGTTGCACAGTTGCTCTCTCTCTCTCTCTCTCTCTCTCTCTCTCTCTCTCTCTCTCTCTCTCTCTTATCTTTTCAATGTTTTCATGATGCGCACTGCACGCCCCTTGGTCAATCTCACACCGAGAAATGCATGTGTATATGTACTTTATTTGGAAATCCAGCGAGGATGCAAGACGATCTTTATAGCATTATGCAAAAGAAAATGTATAAAGTACTCCACGGGGCAGAGTACTAACAGTAAAGTATAATTGTAGGGTGTTATAAATTTGGCAAGTGGAACCCTCTGTGCTTGCTTTCTTCCTTTGGAACCCAAAAACAACCTAAGTGGCTGCCCTCATCCAACCTACAACCAAAGTTTTAACTGAACAACTGCCTGTGCCCTTTTGCACCTGAAATATATAAAAAAGAAAGAAAGAGGAAGAGCAAGCAGCTGTAGCAGCCTACATGTTTAACATTCCCAAGTCAATGTTGAGTTCACATATATAAATTTCTAGGTTTAAGTATGTTAATGCCTTCCAACACGCGTGGAAAAAATAACTCAATAAAAAGTTATCCGAGTACCTATCACATGAAGCTGACTTGATCCCATGAAAAATGGGGCGGAAGTTGGGAAAAAAATGGCACGATCAAATGTGGAAAACAAAAGTGGCTCTCAGAACAGAATTTATGCGGTCGAGGAAATGGACGATGAAGGATCGGTTGACTACAACTGACAATCAGTAGGCAGCATAAGCAATTACAACAGTAAATCAATGACAACCCGGAAAGCATAACCCAATGGAAAACAACAAGAGGCGCATCAAAAGTTCCAGCCGAGTACTTTTTTTTTTTTTCTTTTCCTGAACTGAGCTGAGTACAAATTAGCAACCTCGAGAATTTACCCGCCTATCTCTTGCAATTGAAGGTAGCCATCTCTCCCCCCTAACTTTTCTCAGTTCTGCTACTCTTTCTTCCTCTCTTTTGGCAGCTGATTTTGCTGCTGCATCTTTAGCTTCTTTTTTAGCTAATGTTTTCTGGTGTGAATCTCTGGCTGCGGCGATTATATCCATCCCGTCTACAGCAATAGATTGGAGTTGCCATCTGAACTGGAAGACATTAATCGTGTCATGTCAATTAGGCAAAGTCAAATACATTTAAGATCGTAAAACTGCAATATACACAAGAATCGGCAACAAGGAATCAAGAAAACATAGATGAGAAGGCAAACCTTCTTTGACTTCTCATCAATCTCTTTACCAGGAAGGATTCTTGGTTTTTTTGTTGGTCGCTGAAGTTCATCTGTTAACATAAATAACATTGAATCCTCAAAACACAACCTAGAAAATAAAAGGTAAATGAACTTCTCACTGACACCAAAGGACTTTTAAACATGTTTGATATTATGCCTCTTCAAATACAATCTAATTGGATCAGCAGGACATCTACAATGCGAATAATGAGCTTGCATTTGAGTTCAATTCAACATATCTGATTTAACAGCTCCTTTAATCACTGCAAGAGTGCAAGTGCATATAATATAAGCTACACCCTTTGTCAATCTATCCAGCTACATAGCAAAGATGCATAACTGACAGGCACAGTTTTACTTTCCCCATCTGCCGAACTTTGGGAACTAGTTAAGCTCTACAATTCACCTACTATCACCATTTTCATGCTAATTAAAAGAAGGTAAACAAATGTAAGATGAATTGATGAGTTACCTATGTGGTCGAACACTATCCCAGGGGGAGCATGTTTAAAGAGTCGAACTCCGCCTTCACTATTCATGGAATCTTCGTCCAGGATATGAATACGATCTGCCCCCACTATTTCTATTGTCTCCTCCAAAATGCCGTCCAGAAGCTTTTGTGCCTGTCACGTAGGTCACCATGTGCAATAACGAAAAATTTACAAAAAGTACCTGTCACATAGTTCACGCATGAATAGTACGCAGTTTTCCGTCCATTTTCTTAACTGCCGTTAGGAATTGGACTGAATGAGTTGGAATTGGATAGTTCGAGGACGAAGTAAACGATTTTGGTAGTTTGAGGACTAAGTAAAAAAACTGGTGATAGTTTGAGGGATGTTTTTATAAAAAACTCAAAAATTTACAAAAACTCTAAACTAGACAGACAAAAGTTCGACACCCAGAAACCATAAAAGGAATATGCATGGTGATAGATATCTGAGTTACTATGCGATAGTAATTTGTATCTTTTTGTTTGCACCATTTCTTAAATTCAACGCACAAGCTTTCCATTTCAAGAAGCTTCACAAACTGACTCCAAATTAAATGGGTAATAATTGCACATCCATATTCCATTCCCCCTTAGACATCTGATTCTTCTCCTTTTTGCTTGCATCATGCCGCAATTTCTTCCATACGGCCTCTGTGACTACTAAATCATTTCATGGCATGCTCCCTTCAAATCCGCATGCTAAGCCCACAGCCAAAACGTAAAACATACCTCTTCATCGAAAAACCCAAACAATACCTTCACTAAACCTCTTTAATGTTATCGACAGTGGAGTATAATTTCAATGACGAGGCACAGTTTCTAGATTTTTGTCCAATGAACCTGGCTGAAAACTGAGAGAGCTCTCAAAAGGATCAACATTCGATACAAACTTTAAACCCCAATTTCAGGTAGAATGCCCTTCGAAAACCTTGAAGAACCCACAACAAAAGCCCCTAGCGCACCGAGACCGAACTACTTATATGTAAGACAAGGCTTTATCCCCAGCACTTTGAGTGATGCTCATAACACGGCTCATTCGGGAACAACCCATCCCTTAGACAGAGGGAACCTCCCAAGGGGACCCAAACACCAGACAACCAAAGTAAACTAGAGAGAGAGAGAGAGAGAGATTAGTAGCCAGTTTTCATCAAGAATTACTGAAAACGAGGTATGTAGTGATAATGTTTAGCAAATGGGTAAATAGACATGCTTCTGTGTCATTGCTTGCTATGTGATATTTCCATAAAGATCATTAGTGAAGATAGTAGGCACAGAGTGCAGAGGCATATCCTTACAAAATGTCAGTCTACACGGCACTATACAGTTTTCTAAACTCGGTAGGGAGCTTGAAAGCAAGAAATTCATGGGTAATAATAAACCATTTGGCCCATCTTCCCATTGAAGATTGAGCACCCATGATATGCTAAGCCTAAACACGTGGCACAACAATCTCAACAAAAATGGTGGGAACGATAGATTGTATACTGTGTAGATAGGTTTCACATGGATCCCTCAAAACCTCAAAATGTCTGGAGAATTAACATGTTCCTTAAGGCCCAGAACTTACCAGTAACTTAACAACTGCAAGACTAATATTTTCCATTCTAATTTCCGATGCCGTTTCGTTTTCGGGAATCCAATGAAACTTTTTAACAGTACCCTTTATAAATTCACAATCAAATATTTTGAAAAGATAAAACCAATTTTAAAGAGAAATATATTCAAATACGCAAGTACAAAAAACTTAATATCGTTTCATTAGTTCAAAAGGTTTCTTGCATTTTTAGCAATGTTCTAAAGTCGGATGCCTAGGCCAACCGCCTAGGCGCTAGGCGGAGGTCCAATGCCCAGATTAGACAGCCGACTAGTCGGCACCTAGTCCCCGTCTAGGCATTACGCAGCTGCCTAGTAGGCGCCTAGGCACTAGTTGCCCCTTTTCCGCCCGACTAGCCTAGCAATTTTTAGAACATTGATATAAATCAAACTCTCATACAAATTTTGTGTATAAGCATAATATAAGAGCTGTCAAAAATTTGGGCCTCGAATTAGATAAAATTTGAGGAGCCAATGCGGCCGCATCCTCACTCTATGCCCAAAACCCGACCCTGATGCCACTCTATTTCTTTCTTCTTTTTTTTGGTTTAACAGTCGGGTGTTCAGCCGCGCATCTCGTCTAATCCCTTCCCGGTCCAGTCGAAGGCAAGCCATCCACGCCGAGATCGGGGACTCACAAGAAAGATCTTTCTTGCAGCCTGACCCCAAAAATCGACGCTGACGCCGCTCTATTCATGTGATTATCGAGTAAACAGGGAAAAAGAACGATATAACCAATAAGAACAAACAGAGCTCCACGTGAGCAGGATCGAGGAATGACCTTGATCTGGTAATGCTTGATGTTCTGAGGTTTACGATTGTCAACTTCGTCGTGTTTTGTTGATTTCGTTGCCGAACCATTGGAGGTAGAAGCAGCACGGTCGCGGCCAGTAGTGGTGGCGACGGATTCGATGGCGGCTCTCCAGTCGGCGTCTCCATCTTCCTCCCCGCTGCTGCTAGCGCCGCTATTCTGCCGTCGAGCACCACCCATTCCGCGGCGGAGTGATTTTCCGGATCCGGAAACCTGAGTGTGGGTTTTTGGGCGTAACTACGGGTCTACGGGAGGCCGTCTGGGCCTGAGAATGGCATCGGGCTCAAACCTGAATGCAGCCCACGCGCGTTCAAATGAATACCTCAAAGATATAAAAAGAAGTTTATTTTTCTTAAAATTCAATTGTTACTTTCATGCCTTTTCATTTAATTTCACAGCAATTACTGAATTAAGTAGTAGTAATTGTCAATAATTTGACGAAAAATAAAAAAAAATCACTACATATATGACTTCCCCATAAAAGTAATCGCCGATGATGGATTTCTGTTACCAGAAAGTTTACGAAATGTCGTCGATAAAAAAAAGTTTATGTAACGTCTGACCATTCGATGGACATGGACCAATTGAACTTTTGTTTTTTATAATCAGATATTTGAATCAGCTTGCACGCATTTCGACTAATTCTGGAGTTATGAAGGTAATGACGGAACATAACTCCCAATCGAATGGAAAATCCTGTAGGGCGGTCGATCCGACCGTTCATTTCGATACGAACGACTCGGATTTAGTCTAAACTCCTATTGATCTGGATTGTCCATTGATCAGATTAAAATCCAAATCATTTATTGCCGAGATGGACGGCCCGGATCTGCCCTATAGAGGTTGTAGTGTGCCCTACCCTACAGTCAGTGGCGGACCCAGGAATTCTATATATTGGAGGCACCTATTATTCACAATCTTCAAAAATATTTCTCTGTATGTATACCGCTAAATTATCGTTCAACCATTAAATATTGATCACTCATTCTATTTCGCAATCGATTTTTCACAATATTCATGGCTAAAAATACCCTTTCAACTGCGTGATGGGCAAGTAAACTAAAGGATATAGTAATTTAGTAATTTAATTTTCGTAATATTGTGGATTGGGAGAAAAACAAAAAGACGTAGAACAAAAATGGAGAAATAAATGAAAGAGGTAGAACAAAAATGAAAAAAATAAAGAAAAGAGGTAGAACAAAAATAGAGAAATAAAGGAAAGAGGTAGATCAAAAATGAAAAAAATAAAGAAAAAACAAGGGATGGAGAGTCCTAGGAATCAAACTCAAGCCCGTATAACTTTTCACAATCTGTGATGACAACTACTCCATGCTCATGGTTTGTATTAGTATAAGAGATTTTTTGTATTTATATCCAACTTTTTTTTACTATTTTTTTAAAAAGACGTGGGGGCACGTAACCCAACGTGGGTCTGCCCCTGCCTACAGTATCCCTCAGGACCCCAATGGCCCCAAGATTTGGGATGGTTTGCCTCCTTGAGATTTGAACATGTGATGGTCAAGCACTTATTGCTTTCTTATGCCCACTTTCCCAACCGAATTCGGACCCTGCAAAAAGCCAGGGTCGACATCTATGTTGACCGCTCAAAACGGCAGTGTTTTGGCACAACAAACCACTCCCCTTTGAGCCTTGTTTGGTGCTCAATAAATGAGTAAGAGAGCATAAAATCAAACCTCGGATTTAGCTAATTTTTCAAAAAATCCATAAATATCATTTTAACAGTAATGAGGGGCTTAAGGGGGCGTTCCGTTTTTTTTAAACCTTCTTTTTCAAAAAGAACGTAATTTCAAGCTCAAATATAATGAAAATGGAAAATAATTTTTTAATTTTTTTTTTGCATCGTTTAAAAGATCTCAATGAAATCTATCAAACAAGATCCATATTGATAGGAAAATTATTTGCATAAACACATAATTTTTGAGCTTGAAATTACCTTCATTTTCTAAGAAAGTGGAACGCCCCCTAAATCATCTTTGTGGGGCCCATTCAAAAATCAATAAGTCATTAATCTAAAATTAGGTGGAGCCAAAAAAATGATTTAAACCGCTCATTATTCTTGTTATATTTTTTTATTGATTCCTCCAAAAAATTAGCTCAATCCAATATCCCTATGGGTATTTCAGACCGTTTTCAATAGCGGATTGAACTAATTTTTTTACAAAAACCTACAATAAATATTCTAAAAATAACAAGCGGTTTGAATTATCTTGGTGGAACCCAAAATGGGACCTAAAAAAAAATCAATAAATGATTTTAATCATATTGCCCACTTATTTGAGCCCCAAACAAGGCCAAAAAGGGAGTGGTATGTTGTGCCAAAACACTGTCGTTTTGAGCGACAACATAGAAGCCAACCCTGCTCTAGACTCCGTAGTTGTTTTTGGGGCTATCTATTTGCAGCCACTTATTTCCTAAGCCTAGCCCGTCCAAAAATTAATGGTTTTCGGACAAAAATGCCCTTTTTAAAAATGAAAAAAAATAACCCTAGCCTTATAAAAAATGGACGAAAATACCCTCACAAATACTATACGTAGCCACAAACATACAGCCGCATCTACTGCGACCTAGCCGAAATCGATTTCCCTCCATTTCTCCCTCCCATCTCCATTTTGTTCGTCCTCTTCAGCCTCCACGACCTAGCAGCTACCACGTCCAGTCCCCTGCCTCTCTCACCTCCATAAACCCAATCGACCCCTGCCTCTCTCACCTCCTACCTTGTAACTGTAAATGGAAACCTCCATTGCTTCCTCTCCCTCCATTGGTAAAGAAGAAGTCTTGGACCCAGAGAGCAATATGTATTATCATTGGGGTTTGGATGGTGCAATGGAAGAAATGGACGTTGACAAGGAAGATTTAGGCACGGATGTTGTAGATGGGCAGTCAAAATCGGTGCAAGAGGTAACCCCATTCCCTCCATTTTCCTCTATCTTCATTTCAGTCAGTTTTTTTTTGCTGTCTGACACTTTGAAGCCCTATATGATAGTAGAAAATTTCGGACTGTAAAACTCGAAAATTTGGTTCGGATTGCAGGGTTATTGTAGGGTTATGCGATTTTAGACAGTTTTCATATTTTATGTGTTATGAAACTGCTGACTGGTTAAATTAGTTTTCCATTGGTTCTAGGGTGACACTTCAACGCACGGTAGTCATGTAGGGCCGTCAACTAATACCAATACCAATACCAATACCACTCCCACTCCCGTTCCTATGGAATATGATTTTACGAAGCAGTTCACAACGAGCCAGGTGAGTGTTTTTCTGAAACCATGGAGTAAATTTTATCATGTGCAACCTTTATGCTACACTATATGATTATTTATTGATATGTTTAGGTGTTTTCGTCTGATGAACACTTGGTGGAGTGGACAAGAGGTATGGGTAAAAGACATGGCTTTGTCATTATCATAACGGGCTTGGAGAAATTGATGAAGAATCGCAAACCAAGGATGCGGTTTGCATGTGAGAGGAGTGGTAAGTTTAGGAAGTATGTGAAGAAGTCTTTGGGGGGGGGGGGGGGGGGGGGGGGGGGGGGGAGGTGGTTGTGAAGAAGAGGGAGCGTTCCACAGGCACTAAGAAATGCGAATGCCCGTTTGAATTGAAAGTTGTTAAGGGCGATGATGGTTGGACTTTCTCTGTCCACAATGGCAGTCACAACCATCCTCCAACGGCGTACTTGGAGGGGCATTCGTATGCTGGGAGGTTGACGTCTGATGAGATTTCGACATTGGTGGATTTGTCAGTGTCTATGGTTAAACCCAAACAAATCCTAAGCCAGTTGAAGCTCAATGATCCTTCCAATGTTACGACAATCAAACATGTGTATAATGCTCGGCATAAGTACCGAGTGATAGAGAAAGCTGGGAGAAGTCAGATGCAACATCTAAAGGCTCAGCTCAAAAAATATCACTATGTCAATTGGGAGCGTTCGAACGAGCATGGGAATGTCACGGCTTTGTTCTGGGCTCCCCCTCATGCTGCGGACTTGTTACGTGCTTTCCCTCGAGTGTTATTGATGGATTGCACGTACAAGACAAATAGGTACAGGTTTCCGTTGTTGGAAATTGTTGGAGTAACATCTACAGAGTTGACTTTTAATGCAGCCTTTGCATTCATTGAGTTTGAAAATGAAGATAACTATACTTGGGTGTTGGACAAGTTAAAGGGCATTATGGATGTTGATGCGCTTCCGAATGTTATTGTCACGGATAGGGAGTTGGCGCTTATGAATGCCATAAGAAGTGTTTTTCCCGATGCTACAAATTTGCTATGTAGGTTTCATATTGGAAAGAATGTCTTAGCGAAGTGTAGGAAGATGTTTGATGACAAGATGTGGGAGGAGTTTAGTTGTAGTTGGGGCCTGGTTGTTGATGAGCACCCAATATTGTAGATATTTGGTGCGACTAGTCCCGTTTTATGTTATTTTATCTTGCGTTTATTTAGCTTTAATTGCGATATTGCACGTAAGGTTTGTTTGAGGATGTTTCAGGTAAAACGTGCTAATAAGGCGGTTTTGAACGCCAAGGAATGCTCCGGATGCAACCAAGAGCTCAAGGCCACGTGCCACCACGTTGTGGTGCCCGAAGAGTCATGAAGAGATGGTTTAGAGGTTGTTCGGGTCGCCCAAGGGTCAAGGGAATTGAAGGACATGTGAGGATTTTACCAAAGCAATGCATCTTCCGACCAGCTGAGGGTAGATCTGTCATAACTTTTGATATACAAAGTACTTTTGATCCAAACCACTTGGACTAGAAAGTAGACTCGTCAAGCTTTCCAACGGTTCAAAGAACACCTTAATCCGAGTTCGGGAGTGTCCGGAGCAAGCCCGTGAAGTTTTCCAAAAAATCTGTCAAAAAGGTACCGATACCTCAAAAACAAGGTACCGGTACCATGTTGCTAAAATGGCCAACAGTTGGATTGGTACCGATACCTCAATTTTGAGGTATCGGTACCTTGTCCCTTTGTCCAGCAGTTTTTGGCAGACTTTTTCAACCTTCCTTTTATGGAAAGTTTTCACTTTTGGCATGTCTTTGGGATATTTTAGGGGCCTTTTTGTCCACTTTTTGGCTGATTTTGTAAGGCCTATAAATAGGCTTGTATGCCATTTATGGAGGGAGAGATGGCCATTAGTTAGATTTAGGCCTAAGCTTTAAGTCTTTTTCTTCCTAGGACTCCATTGTTAGTCTTTCAAGCTTTTGAGTGTATTTCCTTCAAGAACTTCTTAAGGTAATTGTCATATGTTATTTTCTCGCTTGTTAATGTTGTAGCTACGCGTTGGATCTTCTTATATATCAAGTTTGTTTCCGTTTTTATTGGTGAATCATGTTTTCTTTGCTTAACTCTTGTTTCTAGTCATTTTGCTATGAGTGAGTAGTTAATCGGTTCGGTCATGGGGTGAGGTTTGCTCCATGGATTAGTCGTTTAAATGGTTTCACCTAAACTTTAGCTTAATCTCAAGGTTTTGAATGAATTAAACCCATGATTTCTAGCTTTGATCATGAGGTCGGTGGCTTCTTTGATCAATGAGGTCTATCGCCTCATGCTACGAGCTTGATATATCTTACGCGTGCGAACGATCCTTTTTCGTCTCTCACTTGCGTTAAATGAGTTCAGTTTGAATTAGAGCTTTGAGTTGAGTTATAAGTAGTCTTCAGCTTTTAATACTTCTAGTGGAATCCGGACGGTTTCGGTCCACTCATGAGTTAGATGAAGAAACCGTTTTATGGCTAAGTCGTGGGTAAATCAATCCCTTTGACTCGACCATCTTAATCTAGTTTATTTCCAAGCTTAATTTCGTTATTCGAATCAAACACCAAAGTTGGCCGCTTGAACGCCGAAACTCTTTACTCAACATCTATTCCGAATTCGCTGAAGAAGATTTCTCTGTGGGAACGATCCAGTCTTCCGGTTTATATGCTTTCAACGACCTAGCCCTATGCTTGGGTGCGAACCTTTCTACGAGGTTAGGTTGCGGTGATAAGCAGTTGTCCTTTCAGCTAGTGCTGAATAGTACGAGGAGCGCCTTCGTGCTTTGAAGCGTGATTTTAAAATGGTTCCTGCTAGGGGTGATACCGGTCCGGTTTCGACTATTATTTCGGTCGAAACCGGTTATTCGGTTTCAAGATTTTTGAAACCGGAACCGGTTGAGTTAAAATCGGTCCGGTTTCGACCGGTTCAACCGGTTTCGGTCCGGTTTATCTGGTTTTCATTAATGGGCCACATTTTGGGCCCAACACATCAAAAAATTCACAACTCAACCCACAAGATATCAAACAAAAATCCATAATTCAGCCCCTTTTTTTGGGCCCAACTAAAAAGGATAAATTTTGAGCCCAATACATCAAAAAAAACCCATAAAAACATAATTAAGCCCATTACACAATTTATAGGCTTTTAAATTACAAACCAAGGGCCAAGCCCAACAAGAAAAATAAAATGAATGTTCAACACTTTTAGTTCAACAACACAGCAAGCTGCGGCCAAAAAAAAATGCATCCACCAGTAGCAACATCCAACAGCATTCACCAGTAGCAACATCCACCAACAACACAACACCACAGCAGCAGCAACATAAAAACAGGCAATGCAGAGAGCCCAGCTAGTCATCTTGTGAACTTATGCTGTTTTTCTTTGTCCTGCAAGCAGCCATTGATCACGAGGTCAATATATAACAAATTCGAGATGCCCAACTATTGAGCTAGGCCGAAGCAGGCTAGGCATAATGCTTGCTACTGAAAATCGAGACCTTGAATTTTGGCCAACTAAAGCTTCTTTTACAGTTAAAAGGCTTCTCTTTTTCCCAACAATAAGGGCAACTTCATACAATCAGAGACTAATCTTAAGAGAGAAACATGGAAAACTTACTACAGACCCTAGCAAGCAAACTTACTACAACCATCAAAGTATTCTTAAAAGCAAAAGTATTAAGACAAAACTTTAAACCCATGGCCCGTAGCTCATTTTTTATAACCAAAACATAACCATTTCAAACCACTCACTGTATTCAACCTAAACTAGAAAGAGTAATCTTGAATTAGTAAGAGATGCCAATAACAAGAACTAGCACACAAAATAACAAACCAAACTAAAAAGAGGCGCCAGATTTGTACAAAAGGAAAGTGACATATGATTTCGAACTTACCTCTTTGCTCTTCACTTCTTTCTTTTTATCACAAATAAGTGACACATGATTCATCCTCCTTCAATGCTTCCAAAACCTCTATAAAGATGACAAAAAAATTTATAATGTAAAACAAGTTAAACCACAAACAAAAAAAACAAAACTCATACAGTACTTAAGCTATAGTTATTGAGTATTACCGGATTCAAGTGTCTCCACCTCATCAAGTGCCTCTCGAAGAGATATTTGAGTAGGACTCCTCAACCAATTTTGTGCACAAATAAGGGCCTCCGCTACTTTGGGAGAAAGAGAGGTCCGGTATGGATCAAGAATACGTCCTCCCGTGCTAAAAGCGGATTCGGATGCAACGGTAGATACCGGAATAGCTAGAATGTCCCGTACCATTTGAGAGAGAATGGGATACCTAGGAGAATTAACTTTCCACCAAGCCAACACATCAAACTTATCACCATGAACTTTAGAGTCTTCCTTACTCTCCAACCAATACCTCTCCAACTCCGATTTGCTCACCATCACTACAAGAAAAAATGGCTTTCCCGGCGTTTTATAAACGCCGGTAAAAGTGAAATAAACGCCGGCAAAAGCCTTCCCGGCGTTTTTCCCGGCGTTTTCGGTAAACGCCGCGACTGCCGGGCTCGGGAATACTAAACGGCGTTTACTAAACGCTGGTAAATGTTTCCGGCGTTTTGGTTACTATTGCCGGCGTTTGCAAAACACCTGGGAAAAGTCCAAAGGCCGGTGACTTTTCCGGCTCCGGCAAGACCTTTACTGGCGTTTACAAAAACGCCGGGAAAAGTTTTTTTTTTTTTTAAATTCTGCAGCTGCTTGATTCAACCAAATTGTTCTTGCATTTGGAATCACTCTATGCCACGTACTTGTACGTTTTAATTGGAGGGAAATCTTTCAAAATACTAAAATTTGTTGAACCATCAATATATCCAAAATTGCACTAAATAAATATCCCAAAAATTCAGATTACATTGTGTTCATATTCCACGTTCAACATAATGGAAGATTGAATCCAAGCTCATAACAAAAAAAAAAAAAAAACGAAGAAAGAACTACTTCTAATTCATGTACTGAAATCGTAAGCTTTTTGGTGCTTCTTTTTGTTGGAGTGATATCTTCTTTTGCACCTACATGTAAAATACAAAAAGAAAAGAAAAGGTCAGAAAAACAAGAAAATCCCTGGATTACTACAAAACAACAAATTCTGAGCAAAACTTTCACATTATAATTGACTTGTAAAGTTCACTGGATTTAGAAGCTCTTTAACTGTGTTATCCAAATATTGTGATCACAGTTGAGCAAGACATGACTCTAGATTCAAACATACATGCATCGAGTTGATAGCCTAATTACCAATCTCACATGAAAGTATACATCTATATTCCACTACCCCAAACTCACGAATGGTGCGCGGGTAAACCAAACTCACAAATTGGTGAGGGTCTACTACCCCAAACTCATGAACTGGGTGACTATTATGCCCACACATATATGAAGAACTAACAGTACCATGAAGCAAGAACTGTGACTATGGCCACACATATATTAAGAACTAACAGTACCATGAAGCTTTAAAAAGAGATACTTGACCATGCATCATCAGTCATTTATGTTTCAGTAAACTCGCTTTTGTAATCACTGGCCATAACAAGCTTACCTGCAGTATCCCACGGCCCTAAGTTAATCGTGCTCCCCATCCACAACCACATTTGCACTAAAATTGTCAAAAATAGTTGGCAGGTAGTCCTGTTGTCATCACATTCACAAAGAGACACCGTCGAGTTCAAATTACGATTTCTGAAAAGCTATAATTACTATGCTGCTACAATAAAAGTGAAGAACATAGACATTTGTAGCTTCCTATAATCCTATGTCAAGTGAAGAACATAGAATGATCACCACCCATCAAAAGTGTTTCACGTTAAGTCGGTGGTAAATGATCAAAGTAGTCTTTACCCTCAGTAAATTAGTTTCCAGTTATCTCCTGTATGCTTGTTGAATTGTGTCTATGTCAATCTCACCACAGATTCCACGTGACGTTTCAGAGTGTATAGTTCTCTCAACCTGCAACACAACACGCAACAGAAAAGAATAGCACTACATTAGACACTGAATACAAGGCGTAAAAGAAAACAGAATATGTATGATGTCTATCCTAGAGTACTTGAAGTTGCATGTCATAGATTAATTGTAAATTCACAAACCAACCACATCCCCAACATGTTAATTATCAGTCCTTATCCATGGTTATAATATGCCTATAATGACACAAAGAAACTAGGTTTTAGTTGGTTCACTGTGACACCTATCAGTTTCCAATTTCCATCATTACCAAATCCAAAAATGCACTCATTAGCATTTTCAATCCAATTATCACACTAATCCTTGCATACAGAAAATAGAAAACACAAATTATACATAGGCCAAATTATTTTGTTTTCATTTTAGCCAGGACCAAATAGGAGCACCCAATTAAGTAAAAATGAGAATGGTGAAGACACCAAAGAAAATGAGGGTTTACCAACATATCTTAGTTGCATCATTCATGCCGGCATCCGGGAGCAACCTGCCAGAGAAGGGGAAAAATGACAGAAAGAAAAAGAAGACATGATACACGAAACTAATTGCTAAAATTGATTCTAAAAAACTAAGTTGAGGTGGCTCAATTTGAGTCTGATATTTGGTTTTCCAACCTTGGGACTCCAATAAATCCCAGTAGAATTTGAGAGAGGTTATATGATGAAGTTAGAGAACTTGCAAGTGAAAAAGCTCAAGTTCAAGCATCAAAATTCAGCTCAATATAAGAAGTTACCCCTAAAATAAACCACGGAGAACCTAGTGGTAAGCCTGGTGGTGAAGGGTACTACTCTTTGAGATCATAAAAGAACAGTAGGCACCAAAAAAAATGTCTACTACAATGGCTAAAGATAGTATCTGGTCACTACTAGAACATTTCCGTACCAGAACCAGGACGTAGGACAACATACTTGATGTATAAGCGCCTCATGTATGAAACAGTAGTCGCTACAACCCTGAAAGGTTGATCAACATATTAGAAACCACATCAGTAGCTAGAAGTTGATTTAAAAAATGTGTTTAAATGCAATATGCAGTCATGACCAATGCATTTAATGTTAAGAGGTCCCCGAATACTCTCACCTGCATAAAGAAATTATAGCTATGAAGGATGCTAACAACATTGCACATCCAAATCAATTACAGTGTAGGAATTACAGATACAATAGTGACAGAAGACCTAAATACCACTACATGTCCACACACATACATGAAGCTCAAATAGTGTTAAGCATTGCCCATTGAAAATCTGCACGTTAGTAGTATATATTATCTACTATGTATGTGTGTGGACATGTATTGTTTATCTCTGTTAACTCGCCAATGGCATAACATAGAAAATTACAATTCTGTAACTTACTGAAGCTCTAGTCTCAGGGGACTTCCTTCGAACAATTTGAAGGCACTACCCTTTGCTTCCTTCATTGAATACCAACTAACCAGTCATAGACAATTGTAGCCATCTACACTTCCAATAACAAACTCCAAAACACAAACAGAGGGTAGAACAGGACATATCAATTTCCAATTCAAATACGATGTTCTCTTTGGACCGAGATCTGTAATCTCCAGCCAGTTCCAAAACAGAAATGAAAGGGTGAAAATCTACAAGTAAAGAAAGGCAATTCCTGCAAAATGAGAATAGGGATTTTTGTTGTTGTAGGAGTATCATTTTTCACCCCACAACCGATCGACGGGGTTAGGGCCACACGCGCGCGCGCACACACACATGCACAAAAGAGATCGAACTGATCTGAGGGCGGCAATGGTTGTTCGATCCATTTACAGGTCCCTAAAACATTAGGTTTTAAAAATTGTGACGAGGAATACTAGAGAGTGAAAACAACTTATCGATGTTGATGTGACGGAATGGAGGTCGAACTGCGGCGTCGATGTTGCTCGGTTGGCGGCGCCATTGGCGATTTCGGAAGGAACGGTTCTTGGTGCTTGTATGTACGTATGAGAGAGAGAGAGAGAGGCGAGATCTAACAGATCTAGGGTGGGAGAATGAAAGTTTGGTTTGGGGTACCAATCGGGGAAGTCGTGACTCGTGAGAGAGTGGAATTGAAATGGGGTAAGTGAACTAAGCGATAATGGAAGAGGGGCCAGCTAGCAGGTGGAGGGGGGAGGTGGAGGGAGGAGGCGGCGGCCTCAAAACTCCCAGACATAAACTCTACTGGTGATAAGCGGGGGAAGAGAAAGGGTTTTTTCCTGGGGGGAGAGAGTGTACTCGATTCTTATCCGCCGATTGAGATACGGTACCGCCCCATGTGTATTTAGTACTATTACCGGGGGTTTTGATAAATGCGGGGAATTTAGTGCGGGGAAAAGCCCTTTTTCTTGTAGTGCATATTATTCTCCTCTTCCATGTGGCGCTCAAATTCATCGTCCATTTCCTCACAAAAATTCACATACTCCTTTAAATTCTTCTCACTTCTAGAGAACTCACCAACATTTTGTGTTTTCCCATGTTCAACACTCTTCTTCTCATACCAATTAAAAAGTTTTAGCATCCCCACCTTTATCTCAATAACCTTATTTTCAACAACACTTTTGTCATAGTGTTTGTTCAAGCTCCATCCCACATAAACAAATTTGTAACGGGGATCAAGAACATTGGCATACAACAATAAAGAGTTTATTTTGTCAAACTTACCCCAATACTTGTCATACTTTTTGTTCATGCCACTAGCCAAAACCCTCAACTTAGGGTTATCACTACTTTTCAACTTAGCAATTACAGTTTTTATGGTCATGATCTCTTTGAAAAATGTATTGCATGTCACATACAAAGAACCCGAAAATTTCTCGGTTAGAATGTAAAACACCTTAAGAACTTCAACATACATTTCCACAACATTCCAATCGTCACTACTAGGAGTACCATGTGTTACATGTTTCCCTCTCCCTTTCCCTTGGCCCCTCTCATGTTGTTTCTCGAAATTCATGTCAATTAACCCACCACGTACTTCCCCTTCCAATTCATTATCTACAGATTCTACACCAATCTCATCCTCTCTAACACCAACATTAAGTGAGAGATT
Organism: Rhododendron henanense subsp. lingbaoense; assembly: GCA_020567845.1. Lineage (NCBI taxonomy): Eukaryota > Viridiplantae > Streptophyta > Magnoliopsida > Ericales > Ericaceae > Rhododendron > Rhododendron henanense. The sequence goes on along the minus strand of CM036321.1, from coordinate 15,392,539 downwards.
ATCTTCATCTTCCAATCTCTCAAAAGCTTTTTGAAACATCAAAGCTCTTTCCAACATAAAGTATGTTGCATTCCAACAAGTAGCAACATCTAAACAAGGCACAAGTTTAGAAACAATTTTTTCTTTATCACAACATGATCTAAACTTGGCATACCTTTGCGGTGAGGATCTCACATACCTCACAATGTTGCGCACCCTTGCAATTGACACATCAACATCTTTCAACCCCTCACGTACAACCAAATTCAATATATGAGCACAACACCTAACATGTAAATACTCGTGGTCTAGAATAGTGGTGTCTCTTTTCTTGGTCTTCTTCTTCAAAAAATCAATTATGCCATCATTGGATTTTGCATTATCGATTGTGATTGTCAAAAATTTGTCAATTCCCCATTCCACCAAACATTCTTCCACCACCTTACCAAGTGTCTCGCCCTTGTGATTTGGAACTAAACAAAAGTTAAGAATTTTTTTGTGAAGCTTCCAATCACAATCAATGAAATGTGCAGTGAGACACATATAGTTAAGATTTTGAAGAGAAGTCCAAGTGTCCGTGGTAAGGCAAATTCGTTGGTCCTTAAGTGCTCTTTTCAAAGATTTCTTCCCATCTTGGTATATTTTCATACAATCTTTTGCGACCATTAATCTACCGGGCGGATTTTCCCACTTTGGTTGCACCACGTATATGAACCGTTTAAAACCTTGACCCTCAACAAAACGAAATGGCAACTCATCAAGAATAATCATTTCAGCCAAGGCCTTTCTACATGCCTCCACACTAAAGCTAACGGCGGTAAGCTTTGGAACCGTGCCGGTGCCTCCTCCATTCACGGGTTCGAACGCTAGGGTTTTTTTGCCTCTTACCTGGGTTCTTCTTCATATTGAACTGGCTTAACTCATACTGTCTACATAACAACTTAATATGTGTTTTCATTGATGATGTCCCATTAGCATTTGAATCACAAGTATATATTTGGCCACAATGGTTACAAACAGCCTTTCGCTTTTCTCCTGGAACCTTTTCCAATTTCTCAAAATGATCCCAAACTTCAGACTGATTAGCCCTACGTTTCGGACTACATTTTGGACTACGTTTCGGACTCTGTTCATCCACTGTGATGGGTTCATTATCATCATTATTAGATCCAATACCAGTAATACCAGAATCATCCATCTACACACACACACACAAAAACAGCAAAAACAAATAAATAACAACAGATCAAAAGCCACCCCTCACAGCAAAAACAATACCAGATCTATTCATACGAGATGAGACAGCCGATGAAACCGTAAAGACTTGCAAGAGTTCTGATTAGGAAAAAAACAGAGCAAACAAACACACACACAGAGAGAGAGAGAGACCTGTGTGTGAGAGTGAGTGGACGCACTGGACGGAGTGGGAGATAGCCGGCCGGATCGCCTCACGGATCGCCGGTCATTCCTCGTCTTGACAGGAGATGAGAGACAGCCGGCCGAGGAACTCGTCGTTGATAGGAGAGAGAGAGAGAGAGATTCAACTCGTCGGAGGCTGGGAGCAGTGAGTGAGATCGTGGGAGGCTGGGTCGACTTCGGAGCAGTGAGAACTGAGAAGTGAGTTTGCTGAGATTGTGGGAGGCTGCTATAGAATGAAAAATTAGGGCAAAATTTGGTAAAGGGTTATATATATTATATTATATTATATTATATATTATATATATATAACCGGTCCGGTTTCGACCGATTTTTAGAAGACGTAAACCGGAAAACCGGTTTGTAAAAATTTTAAAACCGGAACCGGATCGAAATTATTCGACCGGTTTAAAAAATTCGGTCCGGTCCGATTTTTCCGGTTTCGGTCGATTTTCCGGTTTCGACTAACACCCCTAGTTCCTGCAGCACTTGAGTATTTGGAGAAAAATTGGTTGGAGCCCTATAAGGAGAGGTTTGTTGGAGCCTGGACGGATAACATCATGCATTTTGGGAACCTAACAAGCAATAGGTAAATGTTTCATTTGCAACTTAATGACTTTACTTTTGCATTATATATATGTTTTTTTTTTCCATATATTTATGTCGCTGTGATATGGCTAACATTAAACTTAAGCACTTTACTACTTCTCCATTTAAAATATATTTATGCCATTGTGCTATGGGTAACGTCTGCCTAATGTCTTGCCATATCTATTTGTAGGGCGAAGAGTGCACATGCGAAGCTAAAACATCAACTTGAGCACTCCCAATGCAACTTTGATGGTATATGGGAGAAGATTCACCGATTGATTTTGTTACAAGAAACTGAAGTCAAAGGTTCCTTTGAGAAGAGTCTTACTTGTATGCAGCATGATTTTAGGATTCCTCTATTTGACTCGTTGAGGGGAGTTGTTTCGAAGAATGCCATGACATTTGTTCTAGTCGCATCTCGTCAAGTGCAATGGTTAGTGGAATCCAACATTGCGTGCGGCTGTGCTTGAGGAAAACCCATGGTTTACCTTGTGCTCATGAGATAGCGCCTTACAAAACGGGAAATATCTCCATTCCGCTTGACTTAATCCACGACCATTGGAAGAGGTTGTCTTTGCTTCCTCCCCAGGTTGATGGTTCGTTGGGGGAGACGGTTAAGGCTGACTTTGAGATATTCTACAATAGGTTTATGAATGAAAGTCATGCAGGTCAGATTCATTTGGCAAGTAAGTTGAAAGAGGTTTTCCATCCGGAATGCACTACTCTCCTGGAACCCAAACAAAAGGTAAAGACGCGAGGTCGCCCGTCAACAAAAGAGAAGAATGCAAAGAAAGTAAAAAATGCAACCAAGGTACGAAATTCTACGCGTAGGGATCCTTCGGAGTTTTAGCACGTGCTGGCCTCCCTTGAAAACGAAAATCCGAATGCAGTGAAAAAGACACCACGGCGCAATCCAAAAGCCCAACTTGTTGCACCACAAGTGTCCCTTCAATCTGTGGAGGATGTGAATGACAAACCGCGGTGCAATCCGAAAGTCCAAGCTGTTGCACCACAAGCCTCGCTTCAATCCGCGGAGGGTGTCAAAGGGAAACTGCAGTGCAATCCAACAGCCCAACCTGTTCAACCAGAAGCCTCGCTTCAATCCTCGGAGGGTGTAAAAGGGAAACGACGGTGCAATCCAACAGCCCAACCCGTTGCACCACAAACCTCCCTTCAATCCGTGGACGATGTGAACCAGAAATCGCGGCGCAATTCGAGAGCCAAAGCAAAAGTTGCACATGCTTTGACATCTGACTTCATCAATCAGTTCTCGGAAGCGATAAGACCGTATATTGAATCGGTTAAGGATGTTGAGTCTGATGGGAATTGTGGGTTCCGGGCGATATCGGCTTTCATGAAGGAGGATTGTGGCGGTGAGCATGGGTGGAAAGAGGTAAGGAAAGATTTGCTACAAGAGTTGGATACAAATTTTTCGCTGTATGAAAAAGTGGCAGCTACGACTCGGAGGGCTTGGGAATTACATTTCATATTAAATTGCTCCGAAAGTCCCGCACCAAAGGGTAAGTGGATGACAATGCCGGACATGGGTCACTTGATAGCGTCTACTTATAATTGTGTCCTTGTCCACTTATCAAAAAACCAATGCCTTACGTTCCTTCCCCTTCGATCGAAGCCCTTACCCTCCATGAGGCGAAAGGTTATTGCTATTGGATTTGTTGATGGTGGGCACTTTGTACAGGTATGTTTATTGGATTTTGTGTCTTAACATTTGTACATGGTCAATGGTGTTGAAGTGAAATTCTGTTTTTGTTTTTGTTTTTTTGAAAAAATCTACAACGGCAGGTGTTTCTTAAGAACGGTTCCCCCATGCCGCCAATTGCTTGCAATTGGACAATCTTTCGTGATCCTGTAGCAAAAAATTGGGGTGTACCATATGCCGCGGCCATTAAGAAGTTCAACGAGATCATCGGCAATGATGTAGCAACGAAGGAAGTAATTGATGTGGATTAGACAATATTTGGTGAACTTGTATCTTCGTATTCTTGTCTGTATCTTCTTTTACAATGATGGTTGCACTTTGGTTATTAGTGTTCATTCCATAGACGAGGAAATGTTAGCTTTCTATGGTTTCTGTGACAAGGAGTAAGCCAAACTGCTGGTGGATGGACTTTCATATATTCATATCTGAAATGTCTGTAATACTTCAGCTTCATGTATCTGATATGGTCATAACTTTGCAGATTCTAAATTGAACTTGTATCTTTTAATTGCACGTACTTTCATTTACAATGATGGTTGCACTTTCGTTAATACTGTTGGCCATTTGTATGCTTTGGAATGTTGTCCAAGTTTCATTGTTGGGCATTTGTTGGCAATATCATTGTTTTGTTGTCCAGGTTTGGCTCTATTAGGTAGACCATTTTGTTGCTCGACCATGGGTGTCTCAATTTTGTTGCAAGGGCATTTTTTTGGTGGAATGTCCTTTTGTTGCCTTGCTGTCCAGTTTTGTTTCTGCTGCTGCAGGTAACTCAAAGAAGCTGCTGCTATGTTTTATATGATCTCGGATCCACGACTCCACGGACACATAAAATGAAAGAGTGATATCCCACAGATATTCAGCTTGAAAAATTAATGGAAGAAGCAAAATAGAATGAAAAGTAGAAAAACCTCTACCTCCATTTGTCACTAATTTCTCTATTTCTGTTCATTCATGCAGCCACAAATTGAAAATGGTGATAAGAGTAAGTTATCAGATTCATACCAGTTTAAACTTTAGATGTGTGTGTATGAATGTATTAACTTATGTATCACTCTATGTTCTTTCTGTTATAATGTCTCCCTCAGCCCTTCATCGCCTTGGTAAGTTGATTTATTTGAAATATTTGTGATGGCATCCTATCCACCATTATTTATAAGAACTTTTTGCTGCTATCCTCTAAAATGATAATACTTACACTTTATTCTTTTCATGCATGCCATGTGGCTTCATGTTTCTGCTACAAATGTTGGCATTGTAGTTGACTGAAGAGAGGTCTTTTGCAGATGTATACGTAGTTGTTATTTTTGTGTGAATTATGTGGTGCTTATACTTTTGAAGCTCTCATGATTGTGGAGTCTTTGTGCTAGTAGTGGTTCACATGATTTAATGAGTTGCTTACGGATGTTTGCATTGCATGTGGGCTTTATCAAAGTTGCCCTTTTGTAGATACTTCGAATTGTGCTGTTGTTGGTATTTATTTCTAGTAAAATTTGGCTGCAGTCTTTGATACCTTATGTCCATATGCTGCTACTATGACGACCTTTGGTTATGCTGCAACTCACATACAGGCATTCCTTTTGGAGGATCTGAGCGCTAAGTCAGTGGAGCAATATCCTATATACTACCAAATGCTATTTTAATCTTTTGGAGTTGTGGATGAATGAAGATATCAATTCTGCAATTGGGACAACGGCCTTGGTCTACTATTTCGACGAGGATTTGGGCATGTTTGTGTTTGTAGAATGGGAAATCGCAGTTGTGTTACACTTTGTTGTTTTTTCTTTAAGCTTGTTAGGTTGAATGCTCGCCAACCCTGTAGCTCTTTTGGAGCGGGTTATGGCATATGATTGGTGCGTGGGTAGGGTGCTAGCATAGTTCGGATGTTAGCATTGTGGTGCCGTTTTGATCCCATTACCTTATCCTTTGTAATGTTTAATGTTTCTTGTTGTCATAAGAAAATCTAAAATCTTTGCACTTAAAAAATGAAAATGTTAGTGGGAGTTAGAGGAGTGGAACCCAAAACTTATGAACTTGGAACAAGCACCCAAACACTATAGCTAGCTTGCATGTATGTGTATTGACTATGTAGACAGGGATAACAGTTATACTTGTTGGGTCAAATAATGGATTACATGTATGTGTAAATTGTTTCTCTCTTCTCGTGACATAATTCCTAAAAAGTGTCATGTATTTGTTATAAAATGCCCGTTACGTTTAGGGTTAAGTTGAAAATATGGCGCATTTGAGAGTGGATTAAGCTTTTTAGTTGGCTGTCTTAGAAAAAAAAATTGCCAAAGTAAAAAAAAAAAAAAATGGTAATTTTAAAAGGAAAGTTCGAGTTGTTGAAAATAAATAGGGTCCAATACATAATCAAGTGCGTTACTAGTGGAGTGGAAAATGTACACAAGCAAAATATAGACAAACAAAATCGATCCCCTTTTTTATGGTGATGGTGCCATTCTTTTTAGCTCGTTTATGAAATGCCCATCCCTTCCAATTTTTGTTGTAAGTACGAATCGTAAATGAAATGAAACGTAATAATCAATAATGTCCATCTTTCAAAAAAAAAAAAAAATTCAACCCAACATTTAAAACCCTAAAAACCTCAACTCACCAATTTAGCGCATATTTGGACTGCGCGAGAGTATTATATTCGCCCTCCTCTCCTGTCGATTTCTGTTGTTTCCTCCCGTCGATCAATCGGCGATCTGACTGACCCCACCATCGACCACCACCAATTCCATTCTCATCTCCCACCATCGACCTCCCTCTCTCTCTCTCTCTCTCTCTCTCTCTGTCTGTCTTGTATATATGGTACATATATGTACAATTTCATACGTATATACCCATACGTAAATTAGCTTTTCTATATGCGTTTCGTAGAAAGTGCCGACATAAAACCAGTTAGGCATTGGATCGTATAGTGCGTTTAGGGCTTCAAACTATGTTTTTACTGTTGTCTTCGGTAGGTTGTGAAAGTTCGAATTCTGTAGTTAAACAGCTATTTTTAAGGGTTATGCGATTTTGTCAATGTCAAATCAACTTGTATAATCAAATTCGACTTCAACTGTTTGTATGAAGCTTCATTTTCAGAGGTTCATTTTGAGAGGTTCGCAGGGAGAATCAATGTGCATGTTAAAGTGAAACAACATAAGGGTTCGGCAAATATGTTTGTAGCAGAGGATTTCCATGTTTTTCAAAGGGTTAAATATCTACTTCCCCCTCCAACTATTCCAATTTTAGTTACTTCCCCCTCCAACTACCAATTGAAGCTACTTCCCCCTCCCACTTTCAAAACGTCAGCCACTCCATCCAATCCTTAATTCCCGTCCAATTCATGGACGGAAAACCAACAGCTCTAACCCCCTCATCCAATTGAAAGGATTTACGTCTTTAACCTACCAATATGCCAATATATATGTATGTATATCCCTTTCCAGTCAAAACCCCCTCATCCTCGTCTGCATCTTAAGTCCCCATTCCATTCCACGAACAGAGACCTTGTTCCTCTCTCTCTCTCTCTCTCTCTCTCTCTCTCTCTCTCTCTCTGTGTGTGTATTTGATGATCCAGGTTGTAGATTTTGAGATTGAGAAAATATTTTATCCGGACTACCCGGTTATCCCATTTGTGTCCGGATGTCCAATAAACCGAAGCCGCGTCATCCATTTGCACAAGCGGAAGCTCTTCCATGCGAAGAGGCATTATGCTTGTACTGTGTGCCCTTCAACTTATGATTTCCAACTATTTTGGTGGATCCTTTGGTTTAGCTTCAATTGGTAGTTGGAGGGGGAAGTAACTAAAATTGGAATAGTTGGAGGGGAAAGTAGATATTTAACCCTTTTTCAAAGCTGCTTTGTACACATTTCTTCCATGTTAGTAGATATGCGTATGGGATATAACAAATCTGAACTATCTGTTTTGTTATGAAGTTGAACTGCGTGTTATCTTTCCATTGGCCGTTGACTTTAGATTCTTAAAATTAATTACATGTTTTGCACTTTTCTCTTCAGTTAATTACTGATAAGCGCTTACCCTCGTGTACGTGTCCTTGAAACCAATTTCATCTATTGGTATTGCTATAGCATAAGCTATTTGTGGCGAATGGGGAAAGCGTATTGAATAATTACGAGTTTTATCATTCAATATGACATATATATTGTCACGACCTGGATTTTTAACATAGAAATAAATAACTTATTGAAATAAAGAACCATGCTTGCCATCGTATTCCCAAAATAATGTCCCAGTTTCAAAAGAGTAAACACTATGGCACTCCGGCCCAAAATAGATTACATTTGCTCGTAAAGACAAATCATTAAGTTACAACCTCATCTTTATCAAAAGAAAGTCTATTACAAAGATGACTATGTAACTAGATCAGAGTTAGCTTCCAAAAATCCTTTACACTTCCAGGCACGCAAGTCATGCAAGTCACTGTCCAGCAGTTAATCCTGAAAAGAAAGAATAGGTTGAGCTATGCGAGCCCAGTAGGAAAATCTTTACTAAACTTATGTGCAAGTAACATGCTAAGTGCAAAAGGAAACGAATGAGAAGGCATGGTCCAATCAAGCATGACAATGATCAATGTACTCACTCTAACCATCCCGACAAGACTCGACAACATCATCCTCCACTAACTGTATTTCCACCCCTTGCGTTACAGTACTACATCCCGTGAGTCACCGTGTTACCACCCCTTGCGTTACGGCGAATCCCAACACTTCGGACCATCGTGGTACCACCCCTTGCGTTACGAGGTCCACTAGAGTCTCCGTATTTCCACCCCTAGCGTTACGAGACTCCCTATACCGAACCAGACTCAACAACTTCCTATCTAACCCACATGTAAACTAAGACTCTATCATATTCACACTCATGCGTGTAACATCTCACATCATGTCAACAATGCCACGGATATACCACAAATACTTACAAACAAACTATCGATTGATAAATCTCATTTCGACAAGGTCTACTCGAATAAACTTAAAGAAAATCCTACTACGAGAGGTCAATTGAATAAGGATTCACCAATCAATCATTGGAAGTCAATTAAATAGCTTGTGATAGTGTATGAGGTGTTACAAGGGTTTTAGAAGTGTCCGGGGTTCAAAGCAATCGAAGTAGAAGCAACGAAGGCAAAACTGCCCATAAGGAACTGGTATCGATACGGCCAAAATGGCTGTATCGATACAGGATGCTTATCAGCAAAGTCCGTTCTGTTTCAATTATGTATCGATACGGCAAGAATCCCGTATCGATACGGAGAGGTTTCGAGCAGATTTTTCTGCAGATATCAGAATTTCAAGCTCAACAACAACAACAACATCACCAAGCACGGATTTCACACATTATCAAGCTACCAACACATAAAAGTAGCAAAGAAATCCCTACCTCGGTCCAAGGAACGACACCCAACACCTCGAACGAGCTCGAGCTCCCAACTTTCAAAATTTGCCGCGATCTCCTTCCCGAACCTCACCCAAAGCGATACGAGCCCGGGGTTGCGTAGAGGAGGTGAAATGAGGGTGGGTTCTTGAGAGCTTGGAGGTGTTTTGGTGGGTTTTTGAGTGAGAAGAGAGGAGAGAGAGAGAACCGGCGGGGAGAGAGAGAGGAGCCGAGAGTTTTGGTTTTGGGGAAAATGATCCCATACTCACACACCACTCCTATTTATACCTCAAAATCTACAAATCACACATTAACCCCTCAATCTTCTATTCTCTCATCTAAGTCCCCAATTCAAATATTCACAAATAAAACCGTAATTTCTCAATTAGACTTTTAATCGATATCTCAAACATTAAAATTATTCGGGTCTCTACATATATTGACTTATTGTTTTTTATGTTTTATTTTTTAATCAAAGGATATGGAGGAGCATGAGGAAATTATTACGGAGGGACCTGTTGACCGTAGTTTATTGCAGTTTCAGGAATTCCATCGCTCCCATGCTATATGGAAAAACAATGTAAGTTAACACTTGTATGTATTCAACAGTATATAAACGCCCATGTTGTGATGTTGTTATAATGGTAACTTTCTGTCAAACTCGCTTGCATTGTAAATTATATGACAAATTTTTGCAGGGTGAGCGGCCACTTGATTGTAAGCCGGTTGTTGTTCGACGGAGCGAAGCTCAGTTGAAGAAGTTGAAACCCCCGGAGGAACTAGTTGCTCAATATATTCGGCAGGTTGGTTTTGGTGGTCTTCTTGACATGCCTTTTATCTCCATCGACCTAGCCTTAGTCACTGCATTACTTGAGCTTTGGAGGCCGGAGACTCACACGTTCCACTTCTTGATAGGCGAGTGGACTGTTACTTTGCAAGATGTCGAGGTGTTGCTCGGGGTACCTGTTGATGGAGAACTGGTTGTCGGGACGATTCTTAAAAAGAAAGATTGGAATGGTTTATGTGAGCATTTGTTGGGGGCTGTTCCGGACCAAACAACAGAAGAAATAAAGGGTGGTAAGATATCATTGACATGGTTGCGGGCAAGGTTTAGAGGTCACTTGAAACCAGGCTATACGGATGAAAATATTCGGCAGCAGGCTCGTGGATACATTCTACAGTTGATTGGTGGAATTCTTATGCCTGACTACTCGGGCTCCTACGTCCACCTATGTTACTTGACTCTCCTGGACGATCTTTCAGTTGTGCGGAGTTGGGGTAGTGCTTGTTTGGGAAATCTATACCACTACCTATGTCACGGTTGTAAACATGGTTCAGATAATGTGGGCGGGCCCTTCATTCTTCTACAGCTTTGGGCGTGGGAGAGGTTTCCGTACCTTGCTCTCGGACTACTTGGGAAGCGGTTTCGTCCGACAGGTTCTCCCCTTGGTGCACGGTACGGTAACATAATTGCAATAATTAATTACATTTCTCATTTATCTTGTTTCATGTTTACATTTTCATATGTGTCATAAATGTATACACATTTATGCAATGTGTAGGTGGCATGATAACTTTCACAATCCTAATTTGGCTGCCCACGTGCTTGGAGCGTATAGACATTTTTTTGACCTCCAGAAACCAGATGAGGTATGCATATACTAGTGCAAATACATATTATTAAATGCAACCCCTCAATTGTTAGCATATTAGAAATAACGAAAATGTAAACGAAGTGGATGTTAGCATTTCTTATATGAAGTTGACTTAAGGAAGTGTATGAACTTTTAACATACATGTTTCGTGGACTAGAAAGAACACAAGGGACTAATATGATATAAACACCTTCTTCGTCCTCTTACAAAAAATGTCGTGGAAAATCGTTGGTTGGTAACGAAAGTGTAAACTTTCAATTATTTTTGTTCTTGGTTTAGGTTTCTATGGTTGTTAATTTGGTATGTGGGTAGCTAATAGTATCTGAAGAGACTTGATAATACTCGTACATATGGGAAGTTACAAGTTATGACTATCCAGGTTCTCCTCAAAGGGTGAGACCGATGCAAATACTTAATTACTAGATTCCCGGGGGTGTGCAATGCTTGTGCAAAACTTATTACACAAAAGAGTAAAAGAGGAAAATCTGCAATTGAGAATAATCTCTTGCAAAATTTGATTTGAGGAAGTAGAGAAGAGGGGAGAAGAAAGCAGTTTATTTTGTTGTCCATGAGCAGTTTTTTTTTGCAGTTAAAAGAGGTGGTTTAGGAAATAAACATGTGAGCCTCTTCATAGTATATGTGTTTGGTACATGTCTCATTTCAAATGTAGAAGCACACATCTAATCTGGCCAAAATAAATTGGAAATACAAAGTTCAACCTTCACACCTCATATACAGCCCTATATGATGTCTTCATACAAAATAATGTTTGTACTCATTTTTTTTTACTTTATATGAAAACATTGCACAAACCATTACCGCTTATTGTACTTCGTGACATTTTCACAATCGTAAATTTGAGATTTCATCTCTATTACTCCCAATTTCAGATAGTTGTGCACCAACTGTGTAGGCATCGTATTCCAATTGTTTTGTGACTGAAGTCATGCTCGAAATTTGTTTTTTTGCAAGATTCATGTGCTCTCTGAAGTTGTGAACTTATTTCTGTATATGCTCTGTTTTGTTTTGTGACTCAACGTTTTTTGCCCTTCGAAGTTATGAACCAACTTCCTCCCGAGCCTCGATCACATCCTCCTCCGGCCTCTTTCTCTTTCTTAGCACTCTCCCTCCTCCTCCTCCACCTCCAACTTCCTCACAGGCCTCTATCACAACCTCCTCCTGCCTCTTTCCATTCCTTCGCACTCTCCCTCCTCGTCCTTCACCACCAACTTGTTGTGTGTCCTCCCATGCATCTGTCACAACCTCCTCCTGCCTCTTCCTATTTCTTAGCACTCTCCCTCCTGCTCCTCCACCTACACTTACAACTTCCTCCCGAGCCTCTACCACAACCTCCTCCTGCCTCTTTGTATTTCTTACCACTCTCCCTCCTCGTCCTCTACCTCCAACTTCCAATGTTGACATTTGCTTAGTCTTCCTCTTCCTCTTCATTTCTTGTATCCAACAATCAAACATTAGCACATAAAGAACAATTTAAACAACCAATTTAATTTGTCCATCTGTAAATTACTTCAACAGAAATTGTTTCGCTCATACATTGCAAAAATTAAGACCAACAGTACATAGGAACCGGACAGTAAAAACTTGTTTCTTACGAACGATCAATTGTTTTTTGGCAAGGGTTTCTCAAATTAGGTTTATAACATTTCTGGGTTAGATTCCTAGGTTTCGCTTAAGAACAGGCCGAGTTCAACCAAGTGGAAAAAGGGGCTGACCATTGCACAATTTTCTAGGGCAAGATTTCTAGGGCATTAGATTCCGATTCAAATACCCAAATTTAAAACCAATAAATCGAGTCCTACTATCTGATATCGTTTGTAAGAATGGCATATTTGCATGCGAATGCACAGTTGAATAAAAATCATACCTTTAGTGTACAGCGTGGTGGAGCACGAACGGTGGTGTGCTGCTGCAACCAATGGTGGTGGTAGACGATGGTGGTGGTGAGGCGTGGTGGTGGACGAGGCTGCTCGTGCTGGTGGTAAGAAGAAAGATGAACTGGTGAGAGAGTTTTGAGAGTGGAAAGGAAAGAAGAAGAAGACCGTGGTGGTGAACGGGCCAGTTGAGAAGAGGAATGGGGGGAATTTCAATGGGGGGGGGGTGTGCGCATCGTCGTTTTAGAGAATAGGGTATAGAAGGGTATATTTGGAAGCTTTGGGATATTTATTAGGTTGTATATAGAAAATTGTTATAAGCTTTGTCGGTTACATTTAGAACAAGCTAGGCTTAGGAAATAAATGGCTGCAAATAGAAAATCCCTTGTATTTTTGTGTTTTAAAATTGTGCGCGTAGCGTTTGATGTTTCTGTTACGGAGGCGGTTGGGGCAACGGAGGTCAGAGAATCAGTCGACCGAATACACGGCGATCGAGTTACGGCAATCGTCGAACAATTGAATTCCGCCGCAGCACGGCCCGACGAACTTCAACGGCACCTCTGCAGGTGCAGAGTAACAGCCAGCTTGTATTTCCTTTGATTCGTACGACTCGCCGGAACCCTAGAATTTAATTCGAACGAAGATGGGGAAGAAACAGCACAGCAAAGATCGAATGTACATCACCAAGACGGAGTGGGCCACCGAGTGGGGCGGCGCCAAGTCCAAAGAACTCGGCACCCCTTTCAAACGCCTCCCCTTCTACTGCTGCGCGTAACTTCTCTTTCTCTTCTCTCCGTATATGTACGTCTGTGATACATACATACATACAGGGCTGAACCTGAGTAGCATGATGCGCGTGCGAGTGTGAGAGCGTGAGAGCGTCTTTTGAGAACCTCCTAAACAACTACAATTCGAGAGTGCGAGGATTGAGATCGGAGTGAAGGCCATTGTGAAGGATTATGTACTAGATTTTGCCAGTTTTGCGTGTTAATTTGTAGAAGTCATACTCATTAGATTCTAATGCGACCGCAGAGTGAGGGTATTGAAATGTATTATGCTATTATGATATGGAGTAAGCGGGGGCTACTGTGTGTCATTCCCCTTTGTCTGTATGTAGCAAATAATAGCCGTTTTATTGTGTTACTTCATAGGAGTAAGCGGCAAACTGGGCAACTGGCTCCTGGAATTTCCTTGTATGACAACAAATCGTTCTTCTCTATTTTTGGTCACTTCACTTGTATAAAGTTAAATGGCGGCTACATGTATGCACATAATCTAGTCTCTTTCTTGGACCTAGCAAGTAGCTATATACACTTACAGAATAAATATTTTGTTCTTGGTGTAGAAATACACTTGTTTCGGCCCCAACTAGGAACGGATCTTTGGATCCTACGTCCGCCACTGCATACATGCATACATGTCTCAATGTACTAAGTATTTTCATCTTCAAGTTGGTAAATAGTTTAACTATCCATGTGTTTGTATATGCTTCTGAATTGAACCGTCTCTGTATGTGAAAATTCCAATGCAGTCTCACATTCACACCGTTTGAGGTCCCCGTGTGCACCGTGGATGGCAGCGTCTTCGAACTAATGTTGGTGACCCTGCAACTCAATACTTTTGTTCTTCCGTTATTAGTGTTTTGTTTTTGTTAGTCTTCTGTTTTGAGCAAATTGTTTGATGTTCAATTGAAGTGCTGATGGCTGTCCTCTTTGGGCTAAATTTGGGTGCAGGAGCATAATCCCCTATATAATCAAGTACGGTAAACATCCAGTTACGGGAGCTCCGCTCAAGCAAGATGATCTTATCACCCTTAATTTTCACAAGAATTCTGAAGGTGAGATTTTGAACTAGTATCAGTTGAGTCATAGGTTAAGTTTTTTGGATACTAAATGTCCAGTCGAACATGGCAGCTGCCGAATGGAACTACTGGAAAAGGTGAAACTGCAGCACTAACTTTGGATTAAGTATTGAGCGTAATGGAAGTGGTGTCACCAACAACTGAAAAACCGCAAATGAGATTAAGTGGGCGGGAATGGGATGCCCTTAGACTTCTTCTAATGAACCATGTTGTGGTCCCTATCTTACTGTGATACTTCCCATTGGGTTGTGATACCGCCCTGTTGTATCAGCATTATCTCCAATGTCTACCCAAGTTCGAGGTTGAATATGCGGTGGAACACATGATAACGAAAAAGATTTTTTTTCCTTTAATAAGCTTCTTTTGGAAGTGGATTGGTTATTCTCCGATGAAAGATGCCAAGAAGACCATGCCTTATATTTGTAGCACTTAAGTGAGACAGATGAAATCATGATGCTATATTGCTATGGGATATGGCTTCTCATGCATTTGATTGTGCATGAGAACTATTGAGAAGTGTACTAAACTTGTTTGGGATGATGTGTTAAAGCATGCTTTTTCAGTTTTATTCTTGTGCTCATATTGTACATACAAGCATTTTTTTTCTTCTTTTCCCAGCCAAGAAGGTGAATTTGTTGTACTGTGCTCTCAGAGAAACCGTTGCATGTAGATATGATATAGGTTGGGTAGTTGCTTTAACAAAGTGCGATTCACAGTTCTGGAGTGGGGTATGTCGAAATGATTCCGCAATAAACTATCATCTATGATGTTGGAATGCTGTCAGCATTGTAGATGATCTGGTATATTTGCCAACTATATTCTTTACCTAATCTCATGTTCTTAGAGCTTGGGTAGAAGAGCATGGACTAGCTTGTGACCTGTTAACGTAGGGGCTTTTTATTTAATGTTTCTCATGATGAGGTTACTCCGATATAGCAAATATGCCAGTAGTATATTGAAATTTTAAGTTAAAGTTGTGGGGAAAGTGTCACCTTGGTCAGTTCTTTGCCTATAAATTAGGACACTAAGGACCACATCAGTTTTCTGTGTTTTGATGATGGAACCGACTAAGAAACGGTCTCTCGGTGGCTTTATGATCTCATTTTCTGTAGGAAGGACGGGGTGTGCTGCAAAAGGAGAAAGCAGAAAGCTCTGTCTCATGGTTGGTAGTGATATTGATGCCATGAAATTCTAAAGATGCCGTCTAGAGAGAAGATATTTTAAATTAGAAAGTGATAGCTGTCAGGTTCGCAGAATGACTGTTGAAACCAACTGTATCCGCTCTCCTTACATGATCGAAGTTCGATCCGCCACTGTGAGGAAAGAGATGAGACTGTCTACCCTTCTTTGCACATACGAGAAATCACTGACTGACATATAAGAGGTGTCAACAATGTTAGGTTCATAGGCAGGCTTTTGGCTTATAGTTCCTTCTTCCTATTTATTGCTTATGTTGCATTAATTGTACTCTTGCTGTTATATAATAAGTTAAATAAAAGATGATGATGTTATGATGGCACCTTCTACCTTATGTTTTTGTGGTCTTGGGCTTTATAGCCCAAGAACACCTGGTGTTCTTGTTGGCATAATTAATTGCACGGGACTTGTCTTTATTTTTCTGCAGGCGAGTACCATTGCCCAGTATTGAACAAAGTTTTCACTGAATTTACGCACATAGTAGCTGTGAAGACTACAGGAAACGTGTTCTGCTATGAGGTTTGATTCTTAATTAATCTCCAATGTTAGCATTCTTGTCAGTTCTGTGTGTGATCTTTACCATGCTTTATACCTCATCCATTTGATTTTGGATATAGGCAATCAAAGAATTGAACATTAAAACGAAGAGCTGGAAGGAGCTTCTCACTGACGAACCATTCACCAGAGGAGATCTTATAACAATTCAGGTAATTAGAAATTTTGCGACGCAGTCTCTTATTTTGCCGTGTTATTCTGTACTTATGCACTTGACACCAGGAGGATCTGATGACATTGTCCTTCGATTTTTTCTTATGCTCTGCAGAATCCCCATGCAATTGACACCAAAGTTCTCGTGGATTTCGATCATGTTAAAAATAGTTTGAAACTCGATGATGAAGGTGAGTTATTAGCCGCAATCTTTTTGTCAATTCAGCTGTAAAACTCTTCTTTCTGTTGTTGGTGTTAATTTCTTATATTTTCTCATAATCATGACTCTTTTTAGTTTCTCTTTAATAGAGCTAGAGAAAATGAAGTCAGATCCAACCTACAACATAAACATTTCTGGTGATATCAAACAAATGCTGAAGGAACTCGGAACTGAGAATGGAAAGGAAATTGCATTGCATGGGGGAGGAGGAAACAAGGCACAAAATGAAAGAGCTGCCGCTCTTACTGCCATATTAGCAGCAAGATCGCGTATCAAAGACGATTCTAATGGAGAGGCTACACCTAAACAGTCGTACAGTATTGTAGATGCTGCTTCTGCTTCAGTGCATGGAAGAAGTGCTGCAGCTGCAAAATCTGCATCGAGTGACAAAACTGCTGCTCGGATTGCTATGCACATGGCTGGTGAGAGGACACCAGTGAATGCAAAAATGGTTGGTTTTCTAACTAGAGGTCTTTCCACTTCCAAAAAGAAAAACTAGAGGTGTCTCATATGCACATAGTATGCTTATGATTTCTGTCCTATGATTGTTTGTTATTAATGAATATCTGTCACTTAATACCAGTGGACCACCAAAGGTGAACAGTCGATTTCAATTAATCTGACACATATCATATCAAACTAGGTTTATTCGATCCAAAAACATAGATAATTCTTTGCTACGAGTTATTTTGATCCTTATTAGATAAAAATATTTTTAAAGAAACATGGGAGGAAGAATAGCTAAGAACGTATACAGTCGGCGTGAGTCCTATACTCCTATTAAATCTTTGTCACCAAATGATTAGAAAAGGCATTGGTATTTCCACATTGAATACGCTTAGAAGTTGTATTTTGCCTTTATTTTTCCACGCAAAAAAAGGTGAAAAGTGTTTCGGAATTTGTCAAAGTTGAAAGTTTGAAGAAGCACAGGAGTCCTAAATTGTGAATCTAAACTGTGAAGGACAATGTGGATCATAAGATTCATCACCAAAATTGTTATTCTCGTAGACTAGAAATCAGTTTATGCACAAATCGTGTATTATACTGGAAATTCTGATAACTATGTATTTGGTTTTACGGTATGGGTAATGATCTTGGCACTCCACTTTCTTATAAATGCGCTCCAAATTTTGTTTTTTAGTGCTTGAAATTACACAACTAGGGGTGTAACCTGTCCGGTCTGGTTTTGAGCTATTATTGGGACCGAACCGGAATATTTGGTTTGGAGATCTGTACACCGGAACTGGTCGAAACCAGACCGGTCCGGTTTCAATCGGTTCGGCCTGTTTTGGTCGGTTTCCATTCACATGCAGTGGTTGTCGTGGTCCCAACAGGTGGGGAGAATCTGTATTCACAAGCCCTAATCAAAAGATAAACAGATTCCTTCACTTCCAACAAAAAGCTGCGAAATAACGGCAATGACAACGACAACTCAATATGCACACAGAGAGAGAGAGAGGGGTCGCCATCGCCACCAATGGTGTGGATTGCTTTAATCTTAGCAGCAATCACAATAAGATTTGGGGAAAACTTAAACCGGGACCGAACCTGGATAGCAAAAAGGAGAAAAACCGCAAAAATCATTTTCTTTGCATTATTTTGACTAGTCCTAGCTTTGCCTGTATGTGATTCAACTTGAAAATAACTGGGAACTAATATATAAATGGAATATACAGAGTTGGGCCTATCCTATAGAGCTTAGGTCGGGGTGAATAATGCCTCCTAACAACAAACCCCACCCACCCCCCCAGCCATTAGTGAGATACTCTGGAAGAGCTAGAATTCTAATCTTGTGTCAGGATCTGTGCTCGAAGATATGGATAGCAGTGGGGGAGTGCTTGGAACCGATGTGGGACTACTTACCAAAAGGGGTTCGTAGAGGCAGACATGTTTGAGCCTAGTGACGGGTAATTAGGTCAAACTTTTGAATAAATGTTCAACTAACACTGTACCAGGACAATTATGTAATATACTAATCAATCCAACTCTATTGTAATAATAAGCTATAAACACAATACTGTAATGCCTTGAAGACAAGATACGCTAAAGAACGATTATCCTCTTGGACATATAACCATGGGCATTCGTGCTAGTTGAAATCTTCAACATCAAGTCATGAGCAGTTTTACAACCCAAACCTGGATGCATTAGCCTTCAGCCCAACATTTGGTTTACAATCCAACATTTGATTCACTGAGCATATAGGAGTAAGTCCCCTTTCTAGTGCTTTTTTTTTTACACCTGAGAAAGCTTTACTTGTCAAAAAAAGAGCCTACGTAGTATATCACATACTTGAGTACATTAGTGTGAAACTTGTGTTTGTAGCCTTTGAGTTGCATTAGTACTTAGCAGCAATCACCTAGGCTTAGGGTCATAAGGCATGCATGATATTAACAGATTTTAGAATTTAATTTCTTTTAGCAGAATTTACCTGGGCTTTGTGTTATTTAGTCTCTTGTTGCAGAATTTACCATCATGGGAGTCTGGGACAGTGAGTGATAGTATCACAGAGTAGTACATGCTATGGTTGGTTTTAACGTCTTCTGTGATCATGACTTTTCCAGGTAAAGAGCCGTTATACCACAGGTGCTGCTTCACGATCCTTTACGTCAACCTCTTATGATCCTGTCACAACAAATGACTTTGAATATGTTATGGCTGAGAAAAATCCCAAGAAGAAAGGGTACATTCAGCTGCATACCACACATGGTGATTTGAACATCGAGCTGCACTGTGATATAACCCCTAGGGCATGTGAGAACTTCATCACTCTGTGTGAACGAGGCTATTACAATGGAGTAGCTTTTCATAGAAACATACGGTATTGTGCTTAGCAATTTTTATCTTCTCAAATTTTTTATTGGTGTGTTGTACTTTTGAGGTTCATACTCACTTTTCATTTAGGAATTTTATGATTCAAGGCGGTGATCCGACTGGAACTGGGAAAGGAGGTGAATCCATATGGGGGAAACCTTTCAAAGATGAAGTGGACTCAAGGTTGCTTCATTCGGGGAGGGGTGTTGTTAGCATGGCAAATAGTGGGCCCCACACGAATGGTTCACAGTTTTTCATTCTATACAAATCTGCAACTCATTTGAACTTCAAGCATACAGTTTTTGGTGGAGTCGTCGGTGGTTTGTTGACCCTTTCAACAATGGAAAAGGTTCCCGTCGATGACGATGACCGGCCTCTGGTGAGTTACAATTTCCAGCTTCTTCTTTTAGAACCATTATGCCTGAACTGTTACGTATGTTGGGCTGCTTCTTCCCAAAAGAAGGTCTATTTAATGATTGATGGAAACTCTTACATATCTGAATTTATACGCACTGACACAATGTAACGGGCAGACATGCTGAATTTTGAAGTGCACCAAGTGTATTTTTTGGCTCAGTCCATTTTTGGAAGGGTGGTCATTATTTGAGGGAGGACACTTCTGTGTGAAAAGTCCATAATTACCTGTATCCTGGGTTATCGAGACCAATTCTGCATGATTGCTTTTTGCTAAGGCCATAAGAATGTAGTTGTCTTTATTCTCTTCAGTATCTTCTAGTTATCTTCCTGATTCTCATTTATTGGAGGAATGTCTAAAAGTGATGAAAAGTTCAGAATAATCCGTATCGAGTTCAGATGCCTTAGTCTTCCACTCCACCTTCCCCCCAAAGACAGTGAAAAAGATATGATGGGAGCTACATGTATAATTTGTCTCAGATTCGATTGAGGGATTAAAAGGTATTTTGTGCGATTTTGGATACGATGGACATGTGCTTCATGGACATAAACTTCTGATATTCTTCGATTAGCCTTTTTTCCACACTCTGTACTAGAGGAGAAGGGGGCAACAAGGAACTGGGTGATGGTTTTTTCCCAGAATATTTTGCTCAAAGTGGGTGTGGTGAAGATTTTTGGAATCATCATGTTATCATGTAACAGCAGTATGTCGTCCTATACGTATATTATCAGTTGTGGGTTTTGACTTGAACTTGTGACTGTTACCTTCAAAACCCCATACGCCTGCGAACAGGCCCAGAATTTCAATGTCCTATAATTTTGCTTTTTGACAATTACAAATATACCAATGCCCCAAATGGTAGTTCTTTATCATTTTGGGACATGTTTTAAGCCCTAGAAGTTGCTAACTGAGTGATCTTGACCGCAATCGATTTTCTATTATCAATGTACACTTAGCCAAATCCCTTACATCCACATAGGACTTTTCCTAGAATCCCCTCTTCAATTATTCTGATCTGCATTCCAACCTATGCTTAAACGCGAATGGCGACCATAATGCAAAAGAGTGCCAAGGTGTTTGCCTGCTATTTTGTGCTTAAGTAGATTGAATAGGCACTAAACCAGCTGTCTTGAGGACGGTAAGACCAGTTGTACCTGAATCAAGTCATGTCATTGGTTATTTTGACTTATTTGGTAATGTAACTGACTTCACCAAAACCTCTGAATCCAGCATCAATGACTTTCACACCATACAGCAATACCAGAATTTAAGTTGATGCCTATAAATAAATGACAAATGTTTCTTCGCCCAGTTCAATCCTGTGCTGAATTAATTGGTGTGAAGTTTCCAATTGTCCCTAAGGCTAAAGCTGTTGCACGTGGAGATTCACGATATCCGTGGATGATAGAGCGAAACAAACAAGAAGGATGTAAGCAGAATGCAAATGAGGAACAAATGCAAATAAAGAGTCTTAAACCAAAGATCTCACCCAACCTGAACTCTGATACAATGCTAAGTTAACAATTGTGTCAAAAGCTTAAGTGGCAACAATATATGTCAAGCTATTATGCACGTCATAGTTAACAATTGGTTAAATGTTAGTCACTTATTTTTGCTTGTAAAGTTCCTTGTGCCATCAGTGCTCACTTATTTCTCTGTTTGACTTTATTTACCCTTTTTCTCTCTGCAGGAAGAGATTAAGATAACGGGTGTAACTGTGTTCGTCAATCCCTACACGGAGCCCGATGAAGAAGACGAGAAGGAGAAAGAGAAAGAGGAGAAAATTGCTGAGGACGAAGATAATGTTAGTCTCTCACCCTTAGATTTAGAATCTCTAAGAAGCACATATACAGACACGGGCAAGCGGACACCATTTTTCAAACAATTTGGACGTGAATTCATTGGGAACACCTTTGTTATTTAATTTTAACGTCCTAATGTGTCCCCATCATGGACTTGAAGAATAATAAGAACATTGAACACGTCATTGGGACGTGCCCGCGCTTCTTTGGTTAAGATCAGCACAAGTTTTTGCTTCCTCTCTTATTTTCCCCTGAAGGTAATCATGACTTATCATTTGTAATATCTCAGGACAAGGTTGGATCATGGTACAGCAATCCAGGAACAGGAGCAATGGAATCTGGAGCCGTAAGTGGTGGTGTTGGCAAGTACTTGAAGGCAAGGAGTGCACAGGCTGCTGATACTGAACCACGGGCAACCACTGTAGCAAAGAAAAGGAAATCGGGTGCCCCGGTTGCGGAATTTAAAGATTTTTCTACCTGGTAAGACTTTCCCACATGAATTACCAGTTTTGCAAATCTGTGCTTTTGATCCGAAGGTGGTGTAGCCAAGCTGTGCAACATGCTCGTCTGAGAAAAATGCGATAGGAGGAACGAAGAGAGTTTTGGTTCACGTCAGTGAGCATCTGTATTTGGAGGTTGTACAATACCATGTATACAAGTTTTTTCGGTTCTCACTCATCTGAGGCGCACTATGGTTGAGTCAGGTTGCCAAGTTGCCGCACCTAAAATAAGTGTTAATTACTTATTTTGAGTAGCAGCACCAACGTCATAGATCAACCAGCAACTATTTTTAGAATAACGTTATCTGTCTTGGTGGCATTTAGTTCGCGTGTGTAATATCTTTCTAACCTTGATCATGTAGAAACACGAGTTAGTGAATATGGGGGATTTTGCTGCAGTTTTTGAGGCAGGCGTTTAGCTTTTTTCTTTCGGAATTTGTTCCAGCTGCAACTTCTGCTTCTTTTTGTGCTTCTGGGGCTAAACAGTGGGGAAAATATGATAATTTGAAACTCCATTTTATTGCTTGACTTCTAGTTCTCACAGGATCAAGTTTTAGTGTTATCAAGGTGGAACAAACACCTCACTCCAGTTTCGAGCTTCACTGGAATGAACCGTGCTTCCAGTTTTTGGTTAAAACCTTAGAGCTTCAATCTTGCTAGAAATTATGTTCGGTTTGGGTGTTGAGATAGGTGTTTGGGAGGTAATGAGTGGAGGGAGATAGATAGAGAAATTTTATTGGGGACCGTGCACAGGATTTTTGAGACCCAAATTTTAATGTGTTGTTTTCCTACTTGAACTAGGATTTTGACGTATTATTTGGTTCATGAATTATGAGATGCTTTGTGATGGGAAATGATACGGTAATTCGTTACCATAACAACCACAAATGAGCTTGTAACCCACAATACCGTTGAATGGAATAGCATACGCTGATATTTTTTTAATAACTCAGTATACGGCTAGATTGACCGACTAATTTGGGAAATCAATCCTTTCGTTTACTAACGGGACTCTTAATTAAAAAATCGGAGCAAAGTCCCCGATGAATGGGTGAAACGGTGAAACACAATAAACAATGATCTTGAGGAACTGATTCGACAGAACAACTCAAAAGATGATTTATGAGGGAAAACAACCTAAATATCTATTTTATGTTTTGCAATCGGAGCTGGGTTTTTTTTTGAAACTTGGCCCTCTAGTTTGGCTAAAAACGGGATTAGGGCATATTTTGGTGATGCTCTTTGCATCTTTATATTAAAGACATTTTTTTGCATTCCACAAATTACTATTTGCGCTCTATAAGTGGAGTGCGAAAATCAATTGCATATTGCACTCCAGTGACTCCACTTTTGGAGGGCAGATAGTAATTTTCAGAGTGCAAACATAATGGTAATGAGTCATATGGGCACCCCAAGAGTCGTGATAAAATTCTTGTGCATATTTTTTTGGACTTTCATAAAATTTCAAGTATTTTTTGTGTTCTCACACATACATGGTCGAGTGCTATTTTGTTCACCAATTCAAAAAGTGAATGAATATTACATGCTCATAAACCACTTTGTGTGAGGCCCATGCCGGGTCTTATTGGGCAATTAGAGCATTTATTTCCTAGGCTCGTTTTTTAGCGATTCTTGCAAAAAAAAATTACTTAATTAGATATCAATAAATGCTTGATCAAATCATTCAATTCTTGGTTTAAAATTCTGAACCAAGACAGTGCTATTCAATTATACACTTACTAATGTGCGATTCAACTTGTATTTTCATGGATTGTCGAAAAATCAAGTCTTACAATACAAAATAAACGGCTTCGATCACTCAAGCAGGACCTAAATGTGAAACCCACACGAAGGGGATGAACATAATGGCACTCGCTTTTTAGTATATTCACTGATCCAAAACAGCCATCACCTTATCCAAGTGGTACGAATCTCATTTGATTACAGGGATTGCACCTCCAGCTCAAAAAGTTCACTCTATCATTTAGGACCATGAATTCAGTGGACATAATTTTCTTGAAAAAGTTAACAATAAGTCTACAGACACTCCTATCGATCACTCCCCAACCAATCATTTCTCACATATGTGGGGCCGACTCTACAATTAAACGTGTGGGGTCGACACCTATCTTTTGAATACCAGAAAGACCTGCAGCTCCTGTTGCATCTGGCCTTTGGACGAAAAAATCGTCATGTTGTTGGAGTTGAGCCAATATCCTCAGAAACAAGGGTCGACTCATGCGAAAACATTGGCAAAACAAGTTTTCGCCATAGAGTGAATTTTCGAAAAAGTAATCTGCGTGGATTCGTTCGTCCACATGCACCAACTCTGTCTTGGGGGATCCAAGCTCGACCACTTGTGGAACCAACATGGCCTGTTTGTTGGTTCTGTCTTGTTTGTATTTTCCGGTACTGCCTAGCCATAATGAGTTGCACCATTGCAGTCCCCTCATCATCGGAGGAAGATCCGTCGAATTCTCCCTACAATATTCTTTGGGTTAAGTTGCTCATAATGAGAGTTTGAAGAGAATAGTGTAATGGTTGTGTGGTGGTTGGAAGACTGTAACAGTTTATTTATAGAATTATTGTGACAATGGTTGGTGGTTGGAGGAAAGTTAAGTGGAGGAAAGTTAGGGGGAGGAGATTAGGTGGACAAAGAAGTAGGACGGAAGTTAAAAATAAAAGATTATTTTTAAATTTTTTTAAATTCCTCGTTTGGTGGTTATTTAATTAATATTATTTTTTAACAAAAGTTGTAGTTGAATTAATTTGAGAAAAATAAGTTGGAGAGAAAGTTAACTATAAGACTCTTTGGTTCTAGTATTATAAAACTCACTATTGAAAGAATGTGAGTCCTATTATCTATCCAACAAACTTTTAACCACTTTTTTATATTAAAATAATTATACATCCCCTCGTTTTACATCCCACCATTGGACTTGCTCTTAGAGAGGTAAAGCATGTTTACAACCAGAGACAGAAAACTTACACTTCAGGTTTCACAATGCTCCGTCCCATAATATTTGTCCGGTCCGCAAAACGAGGACTAAAAAATAATGCATTTCTTTCAATAAAAAATTCAAACTTTTTTCATAAATTACAAGAACTCATCGATATCTAATGAATTGTTGAAAAAAATTTGAATTTTTCTTGCAAAAAACATATTATTTTTACGTTTTTGTTTTGCGGACCGGACAAATATTATGGGACGGAGGGAGTAAGAGACTTCTAAAATTTTAATCACGAAGGACATACCTGAAAAATTCATTAGAGTACGAAATAATCAAAAAATTATTAGGTATGGTTTATTGTATGATGATGGTACGAACTCGAAACTCGATTCGAGTTCGTACATTAGAAAACAAGTATTACCATCGCGAACCAAATCTTGCTTTGAAAAACCACAAGTGAATCCCACATCAATAGACAACCTGAAGGTTGCAATCAACCTTAGTTGCGTTCAGTTTCAGGCCCCATTTTCCCTCAAAAACAGTATACAGAAGGCTAGTTAGTTATACCAAAGCCCAACACCAAACAAACTCCGTCGATTCTGGTCACAACAATGAAGTGGTTTTGTCCAAAGAAATTGAAAACCAGTGTATGAAAAAGCTTGTTCAAATGGAGAGAAATTAACGGCAGAATTCCACCCTTCCTAATCCCGACATGAGCTACACAGAGAGATCCATAAAGCAACCCATAGAGCTCGAGAATCAATAGACGACGTTTTGCGCTTTCGAACCCGCAGATCATAGGTATTTTGGAATGGACAAACGAACTTCCATCTACGCTTCATGTATATATACAATTTGAATGCAGAAAACCCTATTCATAGTTTCAACTCACTCAACCTGTAAGGAAGCCTCCATCTCTTGTGCCAATAAATCGACACTCTTGACCACAATGGGAACCCAAAATTGTAGTCGAGAGGCTGGTCTGCAGCCCCCCCCACCGTTAACGGCAACCACACATATCTAGAGTCCCTCAAGTTAGCTGGATTCCACCTATCTGCCATGAATATGAAAGAACCTGGAAACCCAGGCAAAGGAACCACGAAAGTGCTCTGAGAAAAAAATGTTGTATGTCGCAAGACTTTATTACCCCCGATGCAAGGGTTTCCCAGGGTCTCCCATGGGCCAAGAATTGATTCGGCTGCGTGGGCCATGGCTTCGTTCGGGGCCCAACCCGTGCAGCCTGAAGTGACCATGTAGTAAGTCCCCTCGTACTTAAACAAAGCAGGGGCTTCGCGGTGTTGGCCCACGAGAATCCTCCTCATGACACGTGTCACATAAAGGTAATCTCGACTAAGTGGGCCAATATGAAGTTCGCTATTGTCCTCTGAGGAGTAGATGAGATACGCTATGCCATTATCGTCTTTAAATATTGTCATGTCCCGGCTGTCGAATCCATGGGGCCTTTTGCTGTGGAGATAATTGAAAGGGCCAGTGGGGGACTTACTTACGGCAACGCCTACTGAGGCTTTGGTGTAGTTGGCATCGTCAATATGCATCCACATCACGTATTTATCAGTGTTCCGGTTGTAAATCACTTTTGGCCTTTCGAGCACGTTGGATTTGTGTAAATCATGGGTCTCATCCGTTTCTTCTGCAGTCAGCACAATGCCCTCATTTTTCCAAGTCCACAAATCCTTCGACGAATAGCAACCTACGCCGATAATGTCAACCTAGAGAGAAGAGGGTATTTCAGTAATACTTAAAAGGTTTTGCAACAAACAAAGTGGAATATGCATGTAATGGGTAGATTACAAAATTGTAGACGAGGAATTGATAAGAAGTACCAGAAAAGTGGAAGAAGTATAACCAACCATAGGTAGGAATGAAACTCCAGACACTGACAAGTGACCGGGAGGATTTATTGCATGTTTCCATCAGAAATGACTTTTATCGGCCTATGCCACACCGCACACTGTCACTTAAGTAGGAGAACTCCTCATGCAACACATCATTTCCCCAAATCTTTACAACAATCTACTAAGCATATGAGAAGTTGATAGCCATGGCGCCCACAAAACAGCAATTTTATTTGATCTCTGATTGAAAAACAAAAAAAGCTTTATGCACATTTTCCCTACCACAAATCCTAACAAAGCTAGCATTCTGAAGAATTAAAACCTCAGAGAACGTCTTGTATGTGTGTTCAACTGTAAAACATTAGCCTAACAGTGTTCCACATCTGTTCATCAAACATATTCTTTAACAGAATTGCTACAATTTTTCCGACACTGGCCTGCTGGTTAAGGCACCCATTACCAGGCATCTTGCGTCTTACCGCTTCATATTGCAGCATCCCCTTCTGGCCTTCCCTTGTCACCTCCTCCAGATGAGGCAGAAAGAGAGCTTTATATGCGCGGCCTTTTGTCCCGCATGACTTATGTACTGTTAAAATGTAAAAGCTATACAAAGGATGTGGGATAGAAAGATAGTCTAGGTTGAGGGAAGGGAGACTTACATCATCTACATGCATAAAGTTAAACTAACAAAGAACATAGTCGAATATCAAAGTACCATATGGCCCTAATTAGAGCTGAAAGCTATGAAAACATCAAGTACCAGATGTTTGCTATGTTAACTTTATCAAGTACCCATGGTGATACGTACCCACCCCATCCCACATTGCATTATCTTCTCAAGGGTTCATCCAAGTCTAACACATAAAACCTGCTTAAATAGGCCATCTTTAAAAGACACAATCAACTTGGGAAGGTGAGGAACTAGCCCTCTTATATACCATCATCTTTTAATATCCAACAGTCCTAGTCTTTATTGCCCCGGAAGCAAACTATAATCCTCGTGGTTTTAACTTCCATTGTTATTTCAACCTATAAACCGTAAAAGGTAAACATTAACCCAAGCCTATGAAAGATTCCTGGTGTACCATCCACAGCCCCCAGACAGCTCTAAAACATGTTGCATCAAGAAGTGGGTGATATTCAAGAACAGTGCATATTGTGATACTATTAATAACAGTTGCCAGGAAACCAAAACTACATATATGCAACCTCACACGAATGTCCCATCAGATATGTTCCTTCAAAATACTGCACTAGTTACATAATGTGCAATAAACTCTTTCTTACATTTTTAAGCCCAAAACAAAGAAACATCAAGTCGAAATACCAGCTTTATCATTAGAATAACATACATGGTACAGATGTTTAACCTTAAACTACAAAATCTATATAAATCACACAAGAAATGAGAAATAGAAACCATTGTGAGATACTAACTCTAGTGACAAAAGGGATATAGAGGGCATAGAACTCTGATGCACAGAATCTTTCCTTTATTTCTAACATTTTTATACATAAATAAATAGCATATCTCGTCCTCAGAACATAAGCAGTATAGTTATGTAAACTACATATTGAAAAGTTATCTTTTGTCATGGATCACATATATGAAGAAATTAGGCATGTATTCTTATTGTAAGTACTTACCCGTGCAGCTGCCTTTTTGTGAATGTGGTAAGTTGGCCCATCTTTATATTCTCCATACCAATAGTACTTCCTTGATTTATCATCATACATGATACCACCTCCATGAGCTTGAATAGGGTTTCCGTCCGTATCCAGCCAAATTCTCGCAGGATAGTAGTACAAGCTTTCATTCTCTCCTTCCTTCATCGGGTCTATAGCAGTTTTCATATCAGGAAAGAATACGGGCCTAAGCTGGGAAGATTCATCAAGGAATTCCTCAATCAAAGTAGTTGGCCGCTTAGGCCTCCGTTTAGCAGCGCGTGGGGATCGTTTTCCCTTTGGCGGAGGAATTTGAAAATTCTCCTCCTCCACCTCTGCGAGTTCACGGAATAGAGGTTGGTGGTGGGCCTTTCGGAATTGTATATCTCCACCATCCCCATCTTTGTGATGAACAAGGGAGTACAAATGGAGCATAAGAAGGCAGCCCACAAGACTCCAAACCACAACAGGAAATGAGCATCTGGTTCCTGCATTGCAACGTAAAGTGGTTGGTTTCCGGTATTTGTTCCTCATCCTCATTTTGTTCTCGTTTTTATCTTCTTCATGATAATGCTGCAATTAAGAAAATACAACCTATGGATCCAACAGTAAAGTTATAAACGTACTAACTGTATCCTGGTAAAAAAAAAAAACACTTTGCAAACATAAACAGTGCACAAACACACATAATGTCCATGTAAGAGATACAAACACACATAATGTCCATGTAAGAGATACTACAAACAAAATTTATATCCATGTAAGAGATACTGCAGACCAAATTCAGTACCGAGAAACTGCAACAAAATTGCTTGATGATCCCGATGCTCATGAAGCTATTGTGCACCTTTTCTTGATTACTACACACACGTACACCTTCCAATCCAGACCCTTAATGCAATTATCAAACACTCACTACTCATTCGAATGGAATTCATTCTCCTGTCTGATAATTTGCTGAAATAAGATTATTCCGCAGGGAGCACAACAGACAATCAGAAACTGATGATCCACGTGAAAGCACATGTCCACCCATTTCATAAGCCCGACTTCACTTTGATACAAATCATGATTCATGCTCTATAAAAATCAAACACTAATTGGCAGTTATAACTCCACTAAAAAGCTAAACCCCAGAGAATTTATACAAGCAACCGATTCAAAACAGTACTGCAAAATAAAATATCAAGATTTACAGCATTACACTAAAAAAAAATCAGAAGCAGATCCACCTAATCCCAATCAGATAGGTCAAAACCAAGATCAACCCAAGAATCCCTTCACATAAACCTTCACTAAATTAGAAACCCACGTCCGAAATTAACTGATCAAAAATACCCACATCCGAAATTAACTGATCAAAAAACCCGCATCAATACAGTCTTCCAAAGTCAATGAAGCTTACCTGCTGATACCGTCCGAAACATGACATTCCCTGACATGGGTTCTAAATTGATGTTCCAAATGGATATGTTCTGAGCAAGCTGCCTTCCAGAAATGTCCTATGTCAATATCTGGCAATGAAGCAACATCAGATGACCCAAAACCCCACCTCTTTAGGGTTAAAACAATAGTGGAGGATATATATAGGATAATGGGAGAGAGAGTCGTGAAGGGGTTGGGCTGTTAATTAGTAGTTGGTTGTGTACTTATTTGAGATGGAGACGACTCTGCCAATGCCTTCATGCCAAAGATCCCTCCCTCTCCCTCTCCCTCTCTCTCTCTCTCTCTTCAAGAGCACCTCTTCTCGAAGATTAGTACTAGTAGTAGTTCTCTGGTCTAGGGGGGAACTGAGGCGGTTGACAATTGTTTGGGGCAATAATTTTCGCAACTCATTTTTTTTTATAACCACAATTTAATAATTGTTGTGTATTTTAAGCGTTAAAGAAAATATATTTAAATATAATTGTCAAAAAATGAAGTATCAAAATCAACTACCTTATTTTGTCTGGGTATATATATGAGGCGTTATGCTAAAAAAAATGAGATATAAGTGAACATGTGGATAAAATTTTGACAACCACAATTATTTGCGGAGGAAAAAAAGGGAGAGCAAAGTGTGTGTGAGAAAATTTTGAACTCTAAATTTTAATATTTCTTTTTTATCACGAGGTGGGATTTAGTTAAGATGGCGTTACAAACAATAGTTATATCTAAATTGTTTTTATGAGAATAAGCTTACTTTTGAAAGGTATTATTTTGCATTATTGGACTATTTTCTGAGTCATTTCATAGCTCATTTCAAAATCTCATACTATATGTAGAGCTCATCAACATCATCATCTATGCTAAAATTTGTATGTATCGAATGAGAATTGGTGTACTTTAAAACATATTTATGGGAAAAGAATGAAGGTTCTTTGGAATATATTGTTTAACATAAATTCATTCTAAATATATATCCGATAAAAGCAATTTTTTCTTTGGTAAAGTAATTATTCAATAAACAACACTACCAATAACAAAAGGCTTAAGAGAAGATCCTTGAGAGCCTATATAGATAAAAGGGCGGATTTTTTGCGCGGTTAACGTTTTTAATTTATACACTAACAAAATTAACGATTTCGATCATTGAAGTAGATCCGAAAAAAAACTCACAAAGGGCATAACATGACCCTCTAGAAACTGAAAGAGAATCCTATTTCTATTGGAAGCTATTGAATTTTTTTTTTGGATTCCCTTTATTAATGCTAATAAATACTTTCGAAGCTGTTAGATAAGTTTGAATTAAAGATCGCCTAAATTAAGCTTATCCAAAAGCTGTTACAGACTGTTTGGCGCAAGTGTTTTGATGAGAAATGGTGCGAAATAAAGAGAATCAAATTGTTTTTGCTTGGACCACAGATAGATGGAAATAGTGAAACATTGAAAGTGAAGAGATGGAATAACAAAGTACAAATATACCGAAGTAAAAAATAAAAATAAAAATATAACAAAGTACTATCTCCCATATTACTCCATAGATTTGACTAGTACTCGATTGGTACTTTAGATAGAGTGAAATTGTCTATCAAAATCTACCATAAATATGAAGAGAAGTATCCATCGCATTCTTCCTTTTCTATCAACTATCAAGTACCAATCATATTCTTATGGGGCCCTATCTCTCATGTTTTGTTTTCTAACTGTGGCGGGCGCGGTCCGGTGGAGGAACCAAGGCGGAGGTCACGTCGCACCTATTTGCCAAACCAATGAACTTACCATCCATGAGTCGGCAAGTTGGCTCGGTAGCCGATCCAGGTCTAGCCGAACCTTAAGTTGATCGTGGTGTTAATCCGAGGGAGAATATACTTTGGCTCGGCGGTTTCCTGCCGAACGGGTAGGAGATTGCCCCTGTAGGGGCTTAGTCAATGCCGTGCCATCTGTCCGGCGGAACCTATGCTCACTGAGCCTCCTGCCCCCTAACTTGAAGAGGAAGTTAGAAGAGATGGGCAGGAGTGGGCAATCTCGCGTCTTATCCCATCCCTTATTGTAGGAGCGGAATGTGGGGGAGTGGATAGATCCAAGGTTGGGAAGTCTATCTGGGACCGAGGTTGGCGGGTTCATCACACAGCGCGTGATGGGTTTACGTGGGCTGAACTCTGCGCTCCCTTTGGCTATAAAAGGAGGGATTCCCCTCTAGAAGAAAAAAACATTTTCCTAAACCCCAAACTACACTTCGATATCTCTTGCCCTTTGACTGACTAGAGCGTCGGAGTGCCTACCCCGGACCACCACGCTCCGGGCTTGGGCACTAACGCGGTTGTTTCGCGTGCAAGGCTAACCCACCTTCGAGCAGACCCCAACAATCCAAGCTACAAGATCCAACCGGAGAAAGCGTGCCGCCACACTAACATAATGTAATGACCCGTCCCAACTACCTGCTAATCATTCGTCTAATCATGTGACTCAAAAGATTAACCTTAAGTTATACGGTATCTGATCGGAATCACTTATATTTCACTTTTCCTTTGAAATCCTCACCTATGTGGGATTTCTCTTTGCCCAAAGGTGGGCTCTCACAATAAATATTGTGATAACCCACCTCATAGGAAAGTCCCACATTGAGAGTTTTAGGAAAAGAATAAATGAAATATAAAGGATTTCGACTAGCTACTGTATAATTTGAAGTTAACCTTTTGATACATGTTAGGCGAATGGTTAGTTGGTTAGTTGGGGCAGGTCGTTACAGTTGGTATCAGAGCACAACCCTGGTCTATATGGTGGGGGGCCACCTCTAGAATCTGGTATGAACACACTGAATGTGCTGTACATACCGAAGTGCCATACTATGACCACCAAGGGAAGGTTGCTGGGCCAAGGGGTGCAATGAGGACGTTGCAGCCAAGATGGGGAGATTGTGATAACCCACCTCATGGGGAAGTCCCACATCGGGAGTTTTAGGAAAAGAATAAATGAAATATAAAGGATTTCGACCAGCTACTATATAACTTGAGGTTAACCTTTTGAGTCACATTATTAGGTGAATAGTTAGTAGGTCAGTTGGAACGGAAGTACTATTGAATACCGCTACGTGGTGAGAAAGCCCTGGAGCACCACCACTCCAGGAGCATTTAATAATTTTTTTGGTAACATGATGAACTATCGAACCTAGCCCATTTGGAACCGATTAAAGAGCTTGTTTGGCAAGCTTATTTTTACATTTCTTATTTGGTGTATTTCTAAGTATCGTGTGCTGTTATGTTATAGAATGTATTCTGTCAAAATGCATTATCAAAATTAAAAAATCACCTCCAGATGAACTTTTGTGTCCTGATTATATACTTTCACTTGAAAAAATAATCAATAAAATCAATTCTTGCACGTATTATGTAAATACTAAGATCATCTCCCATTGCCTCCGCAAATCCCCGTTTTCGGCAAAGTGGCAAGCAAAACCCTTCAAATCCAAACCCAGCAGCCATGGCATCCTCCTGGCCAGTTCCTCCCCTACTATATATAGTGACTTGCGAAGCCCAGCAACTCTCTCTCTCTCTCTCGCCATCCAGCCTCCAGTCAAGGCACTCGAAGTTATCTGTGGTGATCGTTGGAGAACATCTCACCTTATCGGCGTCATTTTCATCGTTATCGTTGGCATCGTCAATGCCAATGGGTGAATAGCTATTCCTCTACTCTCTCCGTTTCATTTCATCTTTGTAGGATCTATTCGAGAATTTTGGGGATTTTAGATTTGTTTGTAAACCCTAACTTCAATAGAGTTTCAAGCGACTTCGACGTCAAGGCACTTGAAGTTATCTGTGGTGATTGCTGGAGAATAGCTCACCTTGTCGGTGTCATCTTCATCGTTATCGTTGGCATCATCAATGCCAATGGGTGAATAGCTCTTCCTCTACCCTCTCTGTTTCATTTCATCTTCGTAGGATTTATTCGAGAATTTTGGGGATTTTAAATCTGTTTGTAAACCTTAACTTCGACAGAGTTTTAGGCAACTTCGACGGCGTCGGTAATGGAGTTCAAGCGACAGTGACGACAACGAATTTTCAGGTGACAATTGTATGGTGACAACTATATATGAGATTTTTGTGATTTTATTGGGTGATCAGATGCATAGACTATTGGGTGTTGCATTTGTTTGGTGGCTAGGCAAAGTAGAAAATTGCAATGTTTCAAGGCACTGCTAGAGATGGTTTAACACAGATATTCTTTATAATAAATAAAAATCTACAATCTTAATCTATAATCCTCAATTTACAATTTCAAAAAATATTTGAATCTCAAACACTCTTTTAGACCCATGCCCATTTAGGCATGGCATGGGTTGGTTGAGGGCTAAGGTGGGCTAACTATGGAGGCTTGCGCTCGGTCTTGTTTAGAAGCCTACAAAGTTCTTTAAATTTACTTTTGTACAACAATACACAAAATGCACACCGCGTTGTGTGACACAAATGATTGGAGCCGCTCAATTTATTTAAAATATATTTTTAAGGATTCCATGTAAAATTACCTCAGTCGAAGGGTGTTCCAAACCATCTCATCAAGTAGTTATTGATGTTTTGTGATTTTTTTTTTTTAGCTTTTTGTCAATAAAATTGGATTTAATCTTGACAAGAGAAGTTAAAAAAATCTAAAAATATGGACCGAAGTTTCAAATTTAGATGAGGTAATGTGAGAAGACAAAGGTAATAATGGTTTGTCAAATATTTAATTGTTTGTATTATTAATATATTTTTCAAAACCGAATTAGTTGAAAACAGTGCTAGAACAATTAATAAATTCCCCTACAACCATCCGTTTGGGTAAAGTATCAAAGATACAATAGTAAAAAAATATGTTAGGTTGACTACCCAAACAGAAAAAAACAAACTATACTTATCCGATGAGGACATGCAGACTTTTATAAATTCAAGGACGGCACCATACAAGGTAACAAGGGGCAAATTTGACGTGAATTGTCCACTGTGACATAATGATGAAAAGGCTAGTGTTTTCTCTCTCTCTTTTTTAGGGGCTTGCATTGACTAAAATAAATATTTATTTTTTGAATTAAAGATGGGTGTATTGTGAGAGAATGATATGTCTCGTAAAACGAAAAATTAGTACTTAAAAAGTAAGAACCTTAAGAAAAAATATGTACTTAAAAAATTAATTTCCAAGGGAAATGGAAAAAGATGACCGGAATAAAACTTATTGTTGACGGGAATGATTTGTTTTACTATATAAAAGCACCATGCGAAGAATCGAGTTAAATAAAAAATATTTGCGTGTCTTTCTCTCTCTAACCCAGAGCATCTTTCTTTAAAAAATCACACATCTATGTTAATTCTCATAGGGTTTTCATCACCATTATGCGGCTGCGGAAAGAGAGGGCTTTGCCTTTGATGGATTTTTTCCTTTCCTCCATAGTGATGGATTTTCCTGCTTTTAATAACCAACTCCTCATTCTTAATGAGGGTTTTCTCTCTTGATCTCAAATTTGAGAGGTTTTTTTTTGTATTTTTCCCTCGTCCTTTCTCTCGGTTTTCCCTTCATCACTGAGGTGTTGATTCAAATTCCGACAATGGTGGTGGTGATGGTTCTCTAACGAAGGAAGGCAGTGGCAGTCCAATGACAAATTAAATCGATTAGCTTGCCGGCCTTGCTATTACGTGTGATTGAGTTTTTAATTAGTGTATTCTTTTTCTTTTTTTTTGCGTAGGAGTGCCAATGGCGTGACCCATTCTTTAGCTAGGAGAGGTGGTAGTAGTCTGGCTGCCTGTTTCGGGAAGGGTACCCTCCTTTGTGGCTTCCTAATCCTTTGATTAAGGACATGCATATGGTACTTTTAGGTTGTTATCTTGTGTACCTGCGTTTTCTATCAATAAACCATTACTATTTTGAAGGAAAAGAAAAAAAAAGACGACGACACAAGTTCCATGAATCATATAGTCCATTAGTCTCATATTAGTCTATTTTTAAACTTGTGTGGAAAATTGAAAACTTGTTTTACACAAAGTGTTTTATTTTTTGTAGTTAATGAGGTATAGGGATCATCAAAACACCAAAATCCATCCAATTTGGGTATTAGTGCAACATTACAAATTGATAAATCCCTATTTTGTGTAGATCTCTTATAGATATCACTTCACACTTCGGAACGCACTGTTCTTATAGAGAGAAATGCGTTCTATCCACATATGTTCCAATCGCCAACTCACGCCCAGTTAAATAAGTAAAATAGATAATTCATTCAAAAATTGAAACAAACAATATGAAACAAATGTGGTATTAGAGCATTCACAGTGGAATAACCAAACCCAAAAGGTTGCTAAAGTTAGAAATGTTCCCTAAAAAAAGTGCTTACAATGGCATAATTAAACTCAACAGGTTTCTTAGCAACTCATCAAATTTTGGCCATTGGATAATCAAAACTAACAAATTTTTGCCAATAACCAAAACCTTCTCTCTCTCTCTCTCTCAACAATATTTCTACGAAAAACATTTTTAAAAGAAGTTTCTTTTAGCAAAAACAGTTAAACTGTTTTTCAAAAATTATTTTTTATTAAAAAATGTTTTTTTTAAAACTGTCTTTAATTTTTTCAAAAACTGTTATTTAAAAAAAACTGTCTTTTTTTTTCAAAAATTGTTTTTTAAACTTTTTCTGAAAAGTGTTTTTTTTAAATAAAAATTTTCAAAAAAATATTTTCTATTTCTAATAACCTATTTTTATTAGTTTGAAAACTATTTTTAAAAAATTGTTTTATATGGTGACAATTTTTAGATTTTTACAGGTTGAAAAGGTGATGTGACAAGTTTTGATTATTCAATATTGATTATATCACTGTGGACATCTACATTGCTAACCTTAGCAACCTCTTAAATGGATCACTGTGTACATCACCTTTTGACTATCCAATTTTAATTAGTTCATTGTGGATGCTCTTAAATTTACTAAAACACCACATAGACAAAAGTCATATTCCAAAGGCCAAACACTACCAAACAAATTGCGTTAATTCAACTACAAACTTCAACAGATAAATTTATATTCCACTAATAATTTAATTAAATCATGGTCCTAATAACGCATACCACATAATATTTCATCCTGGTCACTTTTTGAAGTTATATTTATATCCTATTTACTTGCGATTTACCCTTTTTACCCTTTCATTAGGATATACATACAGAGTAAGCTTCTAATGCGGACCTCCGCATCCAAGCAAAGTGCGGACCTCCCCTTTCCCGATCGAATTTCGATGATCCGAGCCGCTCAATGTGTTCAGAACGTGATTTTAAGGGTACCCGCGAGAAATTATCAAAAAAAAAAAGGACCGGTAAGGGCTTCATCCGAGTAGTTTTTGTTTATTTTTTATTGAACGGTTCAAATAAAAACTGCTAAAATCAAGCCCTTTCCGGTCATTTTTTTTTCCGATTTCTCGCGGGTACCCTTAAAATCACGTTCTGAACACATTGAACTTGGATCATCAAAATTCAATCGGAAAAGGGGAGAAATGCGGTGGTCCGCACTTTGCTTGAATGCGGAGGTCCGCATTAGAAGCTTACTCTATACATACATACATGCAAATGTATAAATATATTTTGTTTCCTAAATTAGTGGATAATTACTGATAATTAATTATGAGTTTTTTGAAGTGGGGTGGAATTCGAAATGTGGATGATATTGTTTCCAAATATAATGGCTTTCATACGTGGATGATAATTATCAATATTGTTTCCATAAATATATTTTGGAAGTCATGTCTTCACTTCAAACCAAAACTCATCCCCAGTCATTCAAATATGCTAAATAAGTGAGCACCAATAAATTCGGTAAATATGATAAAGACTAGGGTAAAAAAGAATGTAAACACATGCGCACCAATAATCATGGTAAATTGATACATCCTCATATTATTATGGTAAAAAAGGCATACCATTAAAAATTAAAATATAAGTGCACACCAATAATCATGGTAAGTTTGGCAAAAACCATTGTAAAAATAACTACATGGTAAACAAATGTGCACCATTAAACATGGTAGATATGGTAGATATGATACACCCTCGGATTATAATAAAAAAAATAAGTGTATATCAATAAACATGGCCGTTTAAAAAAAAGCTAAATATGATCTATCACCTATGAACATGGTAAAAAATGAGTTAGATAGTGTTGGAAAAAACTTGGTTTTGCTCAACTTTGATCTATTTATTGAGTGGGTCCCACGCGTCCACGTGGACCGACCCACATACCGTTGTGTTCGTCTTGCTTAGGAGATTAAGATTGAACACATAAGTGGAGAAAATCAAGTCATGGTGAATGAGAAATTGCCATGGAAAGTTGCCCCTCACATGGTGTTTGGAGGAGTGGAAAATGGCTAGTCCCACATTGGTGGGAGGAGGAAAGATCATTGGGAATAAGTAACCCAAGTGAAGCTCAAAGGGTTGGCCCTTTGGGTCATAGAAGTTTTGTAAGGGGAGAGAGCATAGATAATGTATGCTTTGCTCTTATAAAACACACGCGCGCCGAACCGGGCCGGGCCAATCAAAAGACCCGCGCGCCGGGCCGGGCCAGGCTGATCAAAAAGATTGGGCTTGGGCTTGGCCCAATGCGTTATTATCTTTTTGCAGCCTTTCCGTTCGAACTGGGCTGGGTCAGAGCCGACCCGCGTTTCTGTTACCGTTGCCCCGTTTCTTTCCTTGCATCTGTTCGACGAACAGGTTCCGACCACTTCATTCATTACGAAAAAACATACATTCTGCATTTTCACACATCCATACTGAGAGTTCGATACAGTTCGGTTCGCTTACCAACCCGATTGCAGTGCTACTTCCGGTTGGTGAAAATCGGGTAGTCCTGGGAAGCAGACGTCCGCGGATTCCATCAGCACCGTAGTGGAGGGCGAATTTGCTTTAAGGACAGAGTTTTACTCGCCTCGATTATTCCATCCATTGCCAATTTTCGAACGCCTGAAATTGGCTAAGTACGTTTAGCATTCCTTTACTGTTTCTGTTTTATTTTTCCAGTGGGTAGAAGCCGTGGTGATAACAATCTTAAAGCAAATTCCTCGTGTTCTTAGTTTTATGGAATACGGGTTTAATCTACTTGAAAATTTATTTCGGTTTTCTAATCGTGTTATTGCTGGAAATTTTTTGGCTAATACCTTACTGATCGATCTTTGGTTTCGAAGTTGTTTCGTCGTTCGATAAATCAGTAAGATTAGAAAACTGAAATCAATTGTTTAATCTGTGTAGTCACATTGCTTTCAGTTTCAAAGTTGTGTGATCAGTGGATATTGTACAATTGGTATTTTCTTTGTAATCGGTGGTATATCTCGATTTTGGAAAACAGTGGGTTCTTAGACTTGCTAGCAAATTAGTCTAAGGCGAATTCCTTTTTGCTAAATCTTCCGTAATTTGGTTTTTCATCTTAGATTGTAGGAAAAATAATTTTTTGGAGAAGAAATCTTTTGTATACCTACTGACTGTGATTAACTTGGTATAATTCTGAAGTGTTCGACCGATTAAATATCTTTGCACTTCAGTGGGAATTGATTGAGATTTTTGTCTTTTGTATAACAAAAATTTTTCCAACTGTTCCGGTAAACTTTTGTTGTATTTGTTTAAATACTTTCAGATTTGTTCAAGTATTTATTACTTTGTCGAACTTTTGTTTATTAACAGAAATGACTACCGAAATCCCTAAGATTGATGATGTTCTCAAAACTGGAGATGGGTCTTCAGTGGCTTCCATTGCTTCCTCTTCCACCGCTGCTGCTGCTCCGGTGGCGGCACTGTTGCCGGTGAATCATTCCGAGAAGCCGGAGAAGTTCAATGGGACAGAGTTTCGTAGGTGGCAGCAGAAAATGCTTTTCTACCTGACGACTCTCCGTTTGGCTAAGTTCCTGACAGAGGATCCTCCTACTGTGGCTGAGAATGAGACGGACTTTCAAGTCCGTAAAGATTATGATGATTGGCATAACTCTGACTATCTGTGCAAAAACTACATTCTCAATGGACTGGACAACGCGCTTTACAACGTGTATTGTTCGGTGAAATCTGCCAAGGAACTCTGGCTTACCTTGGAGAAAAAGTACATATCAGAGGATGCCGGACTGAAAAAGTTTGTTGTTGGCAGGTTCCTGGACTATAAGATGGTTGATTCGAAATCGGTGATGAGACAAGTTCAGGAACTCCAGGTTCTCCTTCATGAGATTCATACTGAAGGAATGGTGTTGAGTGAGTCTTTCCAAGTGGCAGCCGTCATTTGGAAATTGCCGCCTTCCTGGAAGGCTTACAAGAAGCAACTCAAGCACAAGCGTAAGGATATGAACATGGAGGATCTGGTTGTACGTTTGAGAATGGAGGAGGATACTGTGAATATGGATAAGAAGGATCTGAATCCGTATGTGGCAAAGGTCAACATGATTGAACAAGGTGGAAAGCCATATAAGGGGAAGCAGAACTACAAAAAGAAGGGCAAAGGTATTGACCTTGGTCCGCGTGGTGGTGTGGCTAAAAAGGCCAAGTATGATGGAAAGCCTAGGTTTGCTGGTAAATGCTTTGTGTGCGACAAGCCGGGACATCGGGCTGCGGAGTGCAAAAGCAAGGAAAAGGCACAGGCCAATATAGCTGAGATGGAGGAGATTCTGTCTGATGGTGTTGATGAGATGAATCTCTCGACTGTGGTCTCAGAAGTCAACATGGTGGGTTCTAATCTCAAGGAATGGTTTGTGGACACTGGTGCTACTCGTCATGTGTGTGCGGACAGGAGGTTGTTCACCACCTATAAAACGGTGGATTCTGGCGAGCAATTCTACATGGGAAACTCTTCGAGTTCCAAGGTTGAGGGGATTGGGACTGTGGTGCTCAAGATGACTTCTGATAAGGTGGTGACTCTTAAGGAGGTGATGCATGTACCTGAGATTCTCAAGAATCTGATTTCTGGCTCGCTGTTGGTGAAAAAGGGCTTTTGTTTGGTTTTCCAGGCTGATAGGGTTGTTGTGAAATACAGGGGTATGTATGTCGGTAGGGGATACATGGTAAATGGTTTGTTCAAAATGCATGTGCTGACTAAGGTTCCGGCCTCTCCGGGTGATAAGGTTCCGGCCTCTCCGGGTACTAATGAGATAAACACATCTTCTGCTTATATG
Organism: Rhododendron henanense subsp. lingbaoense; assembly: GCA_020567845.1. Classification (NCBI taxonomy): domain Eukaryota; kingdom Viridiplantae; phylum Streptophyta; class Magnoliopsida; order Ericales; family Ericaceae; genus Rhododendron; species Rhododendron henanense. The sequence continues at coordinate 15,351,336 of CM036321.1, read as the reverse complement.
ATTGAGTTTCCTTATTTATGGCATGGTAGATTAGGACATGTTAATTATGGTACGTTGCGACGTCTAATCTATTTGGATTGCATACCAAATTTTAAGATAAACTCATATCACAAATGTGAAGTGTGTGTAGAGGCTAAATTGGCAAAGAATCCGTTTCATAAAATTGAACGAAATACTGAACCGCTTGAATTAATTCATACCGACTTATGTGATTTAAAGTCTGTTGAAACAAGCGGAGGGAATAAGTACTTTGTCACTTTTATAGACGATTGCACTAGATACTGCTATGTTTACCTGCTTAAAACTAAGGGTGAGGCCATAGATATGTTCATCCATTACAAGGGTGAAGTGGAAAATCAACTTGGCAAGAAAATCAAAGTTGTTAGAAGTGATCGAGGTGGTGAATACGTAGCGCCTTTTGGTGAATTTTGTGCCCAACATGAGATAATTCACCAAACGACTGCTCCTTATACACCACAACAAAACGGAGTTGCTGAACGAAAGAACAGAACTCTAAAGGAAATGATGAATGCCATGTTGATCAGTTCAGGAGTACCACAGGAATTGTGGGGGGATGCGATCCTCTCCGCGAATTATATCCTGAACAAAATCCCACATAAGAAAACGGATGTGTCACCGTATGAATTATGGAAAGGTCGTAAACCTTCCTATAAATTCTTGAAAATGTGGGGGTGTTTGGCCAAAGTAGCAGTTTCCCGTCCCAAGAAGGTTAAGATTGGGCCAAAAACCGTTGATTGTGTTTTCATCGGTTATGCTCAGAATAGTAGTGCATATCGGTTCCTTGTCGTTAATTCAGAGGTGCCTAATGTCTATCCTAATTCATTTATGGAATCTAGGAATGCAGTATTCTTTGAACATGTGTTTCCGTTTAAGGAAAAAAGAGTTCCTAGGTCAGTTCTGGAAACTGAACCAATTCAGGAACCTGATGATATGGACTTTGAGTACGACTCAGTCCGTGAAGAAAATGATGATGACAATGATGGAGTTCGACGTTCTAAGAGAGCTAGAACTTCGAAATCTTTCGGACCAGACTTTTTGACATATATGTTAGAAGCAGAACCTCAAAGCTATAAAGAGGCAGTGTCATCGTCGGAGGCTCCTTTATGGAAAGAAGCTATAAACAGTGAGATTGAATCCATACTGCAAAATCATACTTGGGAATTGACTGATCTCCCTCGAGGCTGTAAACCTCTTGGATATAAGTGGATATTCAAACGGAAGTTGAAATCAGATGGATCAATTGACAAATACAAAGCAAGGCTAGTGGTCAAAGGTTATAGACAAACGGAAGGTCTTGATTACTTTGACACTTATTCTCCTGTTACTAGAATTACATCTATAAGAATGTTAATTGATTTTGCAGCGCTTAACAATCTTGAAATTCATCAAATGGATGTGAAGACCGCCTTCCTAAATGGTGATCTAGATGAAGAGATTTATATGGAACAACCTGAAGGGTTTAGGGTTCCAGGACAAGAGGAGAAAGTATGTAAGCTTGTTAAGTCTTTGTACGGCTTGAAGCAAGCACCCAAACAATGGCATGAAAAATTTGACAATGTCATGATTTCTAATGGTTTTCAAATCAATGAATGTGACAAATGTGTGTATGTCAAAAATGATAACAGAGGTTATGTCATTGTTTGTTTGTATGTAGATGATATGCTCATTATTGGTAGCAATAAAGAAATCATAAAATCTATTAAAAACATGTTGAATGCCAGGTTTGACATGAAGGATATGGGTTTAGCAGATGTCATTTTAGGAGTCCAAATCTCTCGAACTCCTGAGGGGTATATCTTGTCTCAAAAGCATTATATTGAGAAGATACTTGAGAAGTTTAACTCGAATGACATCAGTATATCCAAAACACCAGTAGACTTAACTTTGCATCTTTACAAGAATACTGGTCATAGTGTCAACCAATTGGGATATGCGCGGATAATAGGCAGTCTAATGTACTTGATGAATTGTACAAGGCCAGACATAGCCTACTCTGTTAGCAAACTGAGTAGGTACACGAGCAATCCAGGGAAGGATCATTGGACGGCTATAATCAGGGTCCTTAGATATCTAAGGTACACCAAGGATTATGGACTGCACTATACTCGGTATCCAGCAGTACTAGAAGGATTTAGTGATGCTAACTGGATATCCGATACCAACGACTCCAAATCCACTAGTGGATATGTATTTACGCTAGGTGGTGGAGCCGTTTCTTGGAAATCCACCAAACAAACGTGTATAGCACGTTCAACGATGGAGTCGGAGTTTATCGCGTTGGACAAAACTGGAGAGGAAGCAGAGTGGCTTCGTCATTTCATGGAAGATATCCCAACTTGGTCTAAGCCTGCACCGCCGGTCTGTATACACTGTGATAGTCAGTCGGCAATTGGCAGAGCTCAGAATCGTATGTATAACGGAAAGTCTCGACATATACGTCGACGACATAATACTGTTAGGCAACTACTCTCAAATGGAATTATCGTGATTGATTATGTAAAATCAAAGGATAATATTGCGGATCCGCTAACCAAAGGGTTATCAAGAGAGTTAGTTGAAAGCGCATCGAAGGGAATGGGGCTTAAGCCCATGACTTAAAAGACTCTGCAACGGCAACCCAACCTAGTTGATTGGAGATCCCAAGATCTAGGTTCAACGGGACAACCGAGTTGTATGAGGCTTAGGATGATCACTGTGGAGACTTTGTCTCTGCCCATTCCTATGATGCAACAGTGATGCCTGCAGTATTTAAGGTTAAGCAAATGCTTTTAATGGTTCTTAAGTCTTGGACATCCATATGGGGTATCCAAGTCGGGTATAGCAGGATACTCGTATTAAGAATCACCTATGTGAATGTAGAAGGGGCCGCTTCTATGAGAATGTCTCGGGCAGAATTCTCTACGAACATTCATGAAGACCAGGCGTGTTCCAGGGCCATAATGGGCACAACCGTAAGAACCAAACTGTGTTTGGAAAGATTCTGGGTGTTGACTATTGACTCGGCTTACACAAATGGCTGAACAGTTCAAGACATCATGTTCACTGGTTAGCTAGTAAGTCCGATAGTTATTCACAAGGATAGGTTCAAAGCCAGAAGCTACCTAGCCCTATGCAGAAGATTTCCTATTGTAACTCTCAGGAATTTTGCATTTGCATTGCATTATTTATCCTGCCAATTTCATTCATGTGGGGGATTGTTGGAAAAAACTTGGTTTTGCTCAACTTTGATCTATTTATTGAGTGGGTCCCACGCGTCCACGTGGACCGACCCACATACCGTTGTGTTTATTTGAAAGATTAAAAGATAATCCTCCTCCTTGGACAAACAATCACACTTCAATTGTCCAAAAAGTCAAAAAATATATTAAAATCTTACCTTGTCTTGGTATTCCTACTAACAACAGCTTTAAAATTATCCAGACTGATGCTTCTGATGCAGGTTATGGAGGAATTCTTCTACAACAGATAGATTCCTCTTCCCCAGAACAGCTTGTCCGATTTCATTCTGGAGTCTGGAATAAAACCCAGAAAAATTACAGTACAATTAAAAAAGAGATTTTAGCAATAGTTTTATGTGTTTCAAAATTCCAAAATGATATATTAAATCAAAAAATTTTAATCAGAGTAGACTGTAAAAGTGCAAAATATGTTTTAGAACAAGATGTTCAAAATATTGCTAGTAAACAGATCTTTGCTAGATGGCAAGCTATTTTAAGTATTTTTGATTTTGACATTACATATATTAAAGGTAGTCAAAACTCAATCCCAGATTTTCTAACTCGAGAATTTCTCCTCAATAATAGATAAGTTATCATTTGCATGAGGGAGCAGTGAAAATTTAGCAAGTTAATCATTTCTGAGGGAGCAGTGAGCTTTGAGGGAGATACATCCTAATCTATATTTTTACAGGAATGGCGGATCAGAAAAAGCAGCTTGCCCTTCCACCAGCAAGATCAGCTAATCGATACCAACCACTCAATCAAGTTACTAGTTACAAGTCAGCATTAGCCACAACTTCCTCTTCAGACCAAAAACAAATAACTGACCCATTTGCTTCCCAAATACAACCAAGTCAACCCAAATTCCCTTACCCAGCTAGGAAAACAGAATATGTACTAAAACCCCAGTCTTCCAATTTATTCTACATTGAACCAGTCCATGCATCTATTACTGATCCAATTCAACTTGCCAAAGCCTGTTTTCCCCCAGATTGGCATTTTATCCCCTCACACCCACAAAAAACTCTAGCTTATTATAGAGACATTCTACTCCACCACCAGTCAATAGTCATCAAACCAATCCCAGATAGGAATAACCCAAATGTCACCATTTACCACTCTTTCTATATTCACAACATAGTCAGCCTAAAAGAATGGGGACACCCTTCCCAACTCAAAGAACTCCCAAATCACCCAGTACCATATAGTTACTATGATTACATTGATGCATTCTCTAAAGTTCTTTACTATGAGAATGAAACTTTCAGTCATTCATGGTTCTTATCCTTCGACCACAAATTCAAGTCACAAATACCATCTTGGTTTCTCCGATGGTGGTCACAGCATGGAGCTACCCCAGAATTGTTACCTTCTGATTTATCAGAACAAGTCAACTACTTTAAAACAGTGTATCCCACAGATCAACATACTAGCAAAATACCAACTTTTTTGCTATTTATGGCCAAGTACAAAGTCCCTTGGATCTTCAAATGGAGATACCACATCCAGTCAGATATACTCACCCGCCAAATGCTTGTCAAATGGTGGGATACTTACAAACATCAGAGAGTAATTGACCAAGTCAAACAAGAGTTTCCAGTCAACACTATAGCTACACCAATCAGAGCAATTCACCCAAGTCCTCCGGAGGTTTCTACAATCAGACTTGGAAGTCCCTCGCCAAGTATAATTGGAACATCCAAATCCAAGACCAGTAAATCCAAAAGCACCAAGTTACTAGAATTAGCCCAACAGCTAATTGCTCAGGCCAGTCAAGCTTCAGACTCATCATCCGAAGACTCAGTCACCAGTAAAAGTCCATATGATTCACTGTTTCAGGATGCTCAGGACCCATTTGCCTGATTATCTAAAGTAAAGAAGGAATCGTCCTACTTTGGTCAATAGTAAAATGAGTCATTGGCATTTACTATTCATGGAAGACAAAAGCTTTGATAGTAACCCACGTGATGAGGAAACATTTTCCTATTCAGTCAGCTTTATTAAAAGAAGAAGGCATCTCTAGTCATTCAGAGACTAAGGGCATCTCCCAACAGTAACTCAGTCACTTCTGACCAAAAGCAGTCACATGACCACAGTAAGCCCACTCGTGATTTGTAAACAGTTTCTGGTTCCTTATTCTATAAAAGGAACCACAGACTTCAGTAGAGGGTAGGCTCAATTTTTCAGTTTTCTAGTTTCATTACTCTTCTCTCCCCTCTCTCTAAGTCTCAGGATACGAAGACCCTGATCTTCATCCTCTTTCAGTAAGTTTTCTTTTATGTTGTACTAGAGCCTCCTTTATGTGAATAAAATTTATGTTTAAAATTTATGTTTAAATATTATGCTACTTCTATAGCATTATCCCTGTGAATACACTGTCTGTATACACTGTCTGATCTTTCTTCTGTTCTTCTACTGTACCTGTGCTTCCGCCCCTCCCCCCCCTGCAGGGGGGGGAGGGGCGGAAGCACTTTATCACAGAAGAAAGAGAAGACAGTGTATACAGACAGTGTATTCACAGGGATAATGCTATAGAAGTAGCATAATATTTAAACATAAATTTTATTCACATAAAGGAGGCTCTAGTACAACATAAAAGAAAACTTACTGAAAGAGGATGAAGATCAGGGTCTTCGTATCCTGAGACTTAGAGAGAGGGGAGAGAAGAGTAATGAAACTAGAAAACTGAAAAATTGAGCCTGCTTCTACTGAAGTCTGTGGTTCCTTTTATAGAATAAGGAACCAGAAACTGTTTACAAATTACGAGTGGGCTTACTGTGGTCATGTGACTGCTTTTGGTCAGAAGTGACTGAGTTACTGTTGGGAGATGCCCTTAGTCTCTGAATGACTAGAGACAATGCGTGGGTAACTGATGGAGCTTTTGTCTTCCATGAATAGTAAATGCCAATAACTCATTTTACTATTGTCCAAAGTAGAATGATTCCTTCTTTCTCGTGAGTAACTGATGCTTCATCCAAAAAGCAAATAGTAAAAGAAATGACTTTTACTATTGAGATATGCCATTGGTTTCTAGGAATGACTTTATCTTTTGGTGACTTCAGAATTCCATCAAATTATCTAAGTTGTGTATTTCTTCCGATGTCAAATTATCCCAATAATCTTGACCATCGTTTTCATTGGCAGAAAAATCGGATGTTGTTGACGAAGTGTTGCTGGTTTGTTGACTTTGGTATTTGGCTACTAATCCTTCAAAAAGAGTATGAAAGATAAATGGGACTTCTTTAATAGGTTCAGTAGATCTGATCTTCTGAATTGGGTCTTCACAAATTAACTTGTAGTTGTCTTCTAAATATTGATCATGGTGGTCAATGTCTCCAAGCTTGCAAGCAATTGACCAAGCTCTATGGTGCCGGATTTGACTTCGGATTGACTGTGAACAAGGCCATGGAACCTCATCTTCAATAAGTTGAATTGGGAGATGAATCCTGCTGAATGGCCAGTTGGCTGAGAGATACATAATATGCTGGGCAGGTATTATGTTCCCGGTATGTGTCCATTCGGGCATTTTGCTTTTGACTAGAACTTGGCAGCGTAAACCTCCATATTTGACAAAGAGATTGTTGATACAAACTGCCATTTTTCTGGTGACTTGGTCTGTTTGCTCCGGATCAGTGAAAATCATTTGTCTGAGAAATCCATGATCTAAAAGAGTCATGGGGGTAATTTCAATAATTTTACTTTTGTAAGTAGTGTTAATATTTTTAAAATACTGCATATCAATGCAGGCTTTAGGGATACTAAATATTAGTTGGCACGGACAATCAATTCTTTCCAAAGGTATTTCTTTACAAAGAGGGTTGATTTTGGGACATTTAATTCTATCTCGGTCATCTTTGTAAAGAGTTTCCCAAGTAATTTGTAAACCAGGTATTGACTTTTTAGATAAATCAGTAAGAGTCTGAAATAAAAATTCTTGGAAATGGTAACCATCCTGTCTTCCCAGATGTTGAATATGGTGGATTAATTCTGTAGGGAAATTTTTTGGAAAAAATAACTGGCTTTTGGGAGATAGGAGGTTAGTAGAAATATTGGTCAAAAGGATTGGAAGATGACTGTTCAATGATGCATTGTTGCTAATGTGTCTTTCTACAACCTCACTGCTCCCTCTATGCAAATGATTACTGCTTTCTACAACCTCACTGTTCCCTCGATGAAATGATGAATTATTTCTGATGTGTCTTTCTACAACCTCACTGCTCCCTCTATGCAAATGTAGAGAAAACTGTTTTTGAATAATTTTAATCTCATGTTGTAGAATATAATTTTTTGCTTTGAGTTGAATATTTTCTTGTGAGACTTTTGAAAACTTAGTATTTGATTGTTTCATTTCAGAAATTACTGAGATAAAAGAGTTATCATTATTTTCTCTAATTTTATTTTTCTCACAAAAGTAATAATTTAAACTATTTAAAGCATTAATGTAGTGACTATTATAACGATAATCCCCACACAAGTTCCAGAGAGCATCCAAGAGACATTGTTGGGTTTCGTCTATGTTTTCTAAATGACTAAGCTTTCTAAATTTAATGCTAGCTCCCTCAGGAATGACTGGTAGTGTGAATGCTCCGAAAGTTATTCCTTTCTGAGTCATCATCTGTAGAACAATCCAAGAAATCATTAGTGGGATAAATTGAATAAGTCTTGAGTTGTTGTAATTCATTTTGTCTTGGTTTAGTAAGGAATTTAAACTGTATATTTTGTTTATTCAAAGTAGTAGTAATCTTGTTACTAGAAACTGTAAATGGATAAAGTAGACAAATAAAAGGTACTCCTAAAATTACTTTATCAGATAAATTCTTTACTAAAACAAAAGAAGTGATAAAGTCTGTTTTGTTTTGTTGAACAATTACTTTGGGCAGCTTATATGCTATTTTCATGTTACTACCATTTGCTGAGCTTAGCATTTCTGTTGTTGACTGATAATATTTGACAGGTATTAAATTTTCTTGAATACAATTGAGATCTGCTCCAGTGTCAATTAGAGCTATTATTTCTATAACAAAATCATTTATTATAAGTTTAACTTTTGCATGCCATTTCTGGATATTTATGTTATTTATTATTTTTAACCTGGTATTTTCATTTTCGTTTTCTAACCCTTCCATAAAATATTCTGTATTTTTACTATGGTGGGATCTAGAACTAATAGAACTGGATGATTCGGATAAAGTTTGGTCATCAGAAGTAGATGAGTTGTTTTTAAGAGTTTTTAATTTTCTTGGTTGGAATTCTAATTCTAATTTTTGGGTTGTTTCTTTTAATTTGGCTATTTCAGTTTTAATGAGGTTTATTTCTTGTGCCAGATCTCGGATAGTGATCTCTTTGTGGGTTTTATTAAATCTTTCTATGGTTGCATTGAGATTTATTACTGGTTTAGTGTATTGTGGTTGTGTTTTATTCTGCTGAATCATTACTTTTTTGAGTTTGTCAATATATTGTCTTTTTAACTCAGAATCATCTATTTTACTAATTAAATCAATTAGTAATTCTTCTTCAGGTAATTCTCTGTTGAGTGTACTTATACTTTTATTACAACAATTATTAGTGCATCCTATTTGTATTGGATCATCATTAGAACTGTCATTTAGAGAGTGATATTCAGATGATTCAGATGACACTTCTAAACTGTCTTCTAAATCAGTTGTATTTGCTAATCTAAAAATTTCTAAAATATGTTTCTTTTCGGTTTTTGGGATATTTAGCTGATTGATTTTTTCTTTGACTTTGCATTCTGTTTTATAATGTCCCTTTTTCCCGCAATTATAACATGTAACTTGACTTTTGTCATTCGTAGTAAATTTATTTTTGTTCTTTGATTGGTGACTTCTTGGTTTTTCATAGTATTTATCCTTGGAGAATTGAGGTATATTTCTGGAATTTTTTTGAATTTTTTGCTTTTCAACACTTGATTTCTTTTTAGTTCTAGAAGGGGCTATAGGGGGTAAACCATATTGTTGACAGAAATTTTCTAATTCATATTTAGCTTTATTCTTATCTTTCTGTGCTTGTTTATTAATTTTCATATCAATACACATTCGTAATCCTTCTTTTTGAATAATGCTGACTATGTCACCGTAAGTAAGTTTATCATATTCAATTATTCCAGTAGGTTGACTTAAGACATCCCTAATCTTGTGAGCAAATAGGTTAGGAAGGCCATTAATAAATTTCTCTTTCCAAAACGACTTTGTGCAGTCGTCTCTGAGCATTACTCTAGACATGAAAACATCTTTGTACCATCTAAAGTCACTTAATGTTGGACAGTATAGATTACTCAATTGGTCATGAATTCTAGAGGTAATGTTACTAGGTTGTCCAACAAAATGTTTAATTATAGTATAGATTAATGTGTTAATTCCATCGTGTACTCCTAATCCTATTTCATTATCGAAAATTGGGAGACCATCTTCACCTATTTGGGTGGCGTATATTATTTCTTGTCTTGATTCATGGGAGAGGTACTTATCCCACCATGCCTTTAGCATTCCAGTAAAACCGGAGGTTAACAGTTCTACTATTTGTGGTTGACCATGGTCAAGGTTACTTAGGTAACTATTTGCCACCATTGACATGTGATTTAATTTTTCTAAAATTTGATTTTCACTGAGTCCATCAATATTCCATTCATAGAGTTTACTAGAAGATACTGAAAACTGGTGAGTTATTTCTTCATATTGTAAATCAGGTGGAGTTGGGTGAGAGTACCAATTTTTTGTTAGACTTGTTGGATTAAATGTTGGTGTAACTAATTTATTTATTTTTTGGGCAGAGAATTGCTGTTGTAGTTGGGAAATATCACTGTCAGACGAAGACTGTGATTGTTGACTAAGAATAGGACGTTTAGTAATGGTGCTGATTTGCGATGGTTCTGCTTTAATGGTTAATTTGGTTAATAATTCTTCTATTTTATTAATGTTTTGTTTTGTTGTAGGGATTTTTGTCCTATTTTCAGTGAGTCTTATTAGGGGTTTTTCTATAGTAGATTTACTGGTTGAAGGGGTGGATTTTACTGATAATTCATCCATTTTAATTTCTAATTTATCTAATTGTTTACTAATGGTACTGAGACATTGATTAGTATAATTATTTTGTTCAATAATTTGACTGTTTTCCGGTTTACTAGGTATTTTGAATGGTGAGGCAGTAACCGTGGAACCTCTGTGATCTATAATTATAGTGTCTAAAGGAGGATGGCTCGTGTGGACTATGGAATTATCTGACTTTTTCCATCTTACTTTTGTAATAGTATTTACTTTTTTGTAATGTTTTTCTAGGTATTCAAAAAATGGGACTTGACTATTGGTTTTGGCAATATACTTTTTCCAATAGGCTTTTATCTTTTGTCTTTTTCCTTTGTTGTACTTTTCCCTAAACTTTTTACGTTGTTCTTTGTTTCCAATAGACTTGTACTCTTTCTTTAAATTATTGTAAAGATTCTCTCCTATCAAAGTTACACTGCTAATAGATTTTTCAACAGAGTTTTCTATTCTGTATTCTGTATGCTGGTTTTCTGACAACGAAGCCATAGAGGAAGAACTGGCCGGAGAATTACACCTAAATAATCTATTCATTTTCTTTAATTTCAGCAAATTTCAAACTAGTATTCTAATTCGTAATTGGTACTTTTTGGAACATACCCCTATACACACATACCCAATTCCGGCCTAGCACATACCGCCACATACACACATGCCATTTCGGTCTAATCCAAACCCTCAACTGCCCTACCCTGGGACTTACCAACGGGAATTACTGGGAACCTACACGAGGCGGCTTAAGTGAAAACGGTGTCTAGACGATGGGTGGCTTTACCGGGTGCCCAAACGCGTACTATTACGAACCGGACGACCAGTTTAAAATCCTAAAATCAAGAATTTAAACAGATAAAAGAAGTGCAATAAAACTACCAAGAACCTCAACGTGGCTCTGATACCAGGAGATTAAGATTGAACACAACGGTATGTGGGTCGGTCCACGTGGACGCGTGGGACCCACTCAATAAATAGATCAAAGTTGAGCAAAACCAAGTTTTTTCCAACAATCCCCCACATGAATGAAATTGGCAGGATAAATAATGCAATGCAAATGCAAAATTCCTGAGAGTTATAAGTGGAGAAAATCAAGTCATGGTGAATGAGAAATTGCCATGGAAAGTTGCCCCTCACATGGTGTTTGGAGGAGTGGAAAATGGCTAGTCCCACATTGGTGGGAGGAGGAAAGATCATTGGGAATAAGTAACCCAAGTGAAGCTCAAAGGGTTGGCCCTTTGGGTCATAGAAGTTTTTTAAGGGGAGAGAGCATAGATAATGTATGATTTGCTCTTATAAAACACACGCGCGCCGAACCGAATCGGGCCGGGCCAATCAAAAGACGCGCGCGCCGAGCCGGGTCGGGCTGATCAAAAAGATTGGGCTTGGGCTTGGCCCAATGCGTTATTATCTTTTTGCAGCCTTTCCGTTCGAACTGGGCTGGGTCAGAGCCGACCCGCGTTTCTGTTACCGTTGCCCCGTTTCTTTCCTTGCATCTGTTCGACGAACAGGTTCCGACCAACCGGTACCGTTCTGTTCCGAACAGTCACGCCTGCCTTTTCCAAACGGGTGTCTTGATGCCTATATATTAGACCCGTTTCGACTTCATTCATTACGAAAAAACATACATTCTGCATTTTCACACATCCATACTGAGAGTTCGATACAGTTCGGTTCACTTACCAACCCGATTGCAGTGCTACTTCCGGTTGGTGAAAATCGGGTAGTCCTGGGAAGCAGACGTCCGCGGATTCCATCAGCACCGTAGTGGAGGGCGAATTTGCTTTAAGGACAGAGTTTTACTCGCCTCGATTATTCCATCCATTGCCAATTTTCGGACGCCTGAAATTGGCTAAGTACGTTTAGCATTCCTTTACTGTTTCTGTTTTATTTTTCCAGTGGGTAGAAGCCGTGGTGATAACAGATAGTATGCTTCTTTACCATGTTTCTGATAACACATGATCTTATTCAAGATATTTAGTCTACCATGTTTACAAAATGAAAACAAATGCCTACCATGTGTATGCTAGCGATTTCTCAAAATTTACCATGTTTTTCTAGTAGACTTACAGTAACAAAAATTTCAAAAGGGTTGAGGGTAAACATAGCCGTATACGGTTTCTTGGTGCAATGGGCGATGGAGAGAGGTAGATGGCATTTGAATGGCTTGTGGGGAGAACAATGGTGAGAATCACGGAGGCAAATCAAAGGAATGGAGGATTGATTTGTTGTTGTCGCAAACGGTAGTGGTTTGGAATGGTGGCGAGAGTTTGCTGACTTTGAATTGTTTGCGGAGAGGACGGAGGCAGGAATCGCAGAGGCGGATAAATGGAGTGGATGATTGATTTGTAGCCGTCACAAGCAGTGGTAGTTTGGAATGGTTTGTTGTCTAAATAGGCAAGTGTGGATGGCAGGAATTGGTGCCGCATGTTATCTCATAATAATGATTGGGACCTCCAATTTGAAGATTCCATCTTGAAAGTCTGTCATATATATATAGGGTACCAATAAATCACAAAAAAAAATACGTGTTATTTTGGCATTATTCAAATATCGGGATAAAAACATAACCGCCAAAAATGATCACGATGAAAACATACAGTTGCAAGAAGGACAAATATTTAACTGGCCCTAGTTTTTAAGATGCTGATAAAAAAAAAAAACCCTGATAACTGTGACTTGATAAACTCTACAGTCTACAACCATAATATAAGAGATAAGTGTCCTGGAAATCAGGATTCTTGATTCACCCTTGATACAATTCCTATTTTGTGAATCTGTGATTAACCAACACCACAGGTCCACAAGAATAGTTGGCTCCTGTATTATGCAAGTTGAATCGTTTAGAATAGCTTGCTAGACTCCACTAGTACCAAATAACCTCAATTAGTCCATTCAATTTTTTTTTTTGTCAATATTGTATACATTAGTGGAATTATCAAAAATAAATAAAAATACTTACCATAGCCCTGAACTTTAAACGCCTTTGCCGAGGCTCGAACTCTGGTCTCCCTTGTGGAAGAACCAGGAATTGGGCAATTCAATTAATTGAGTAAAAGGTAAATGAACAAAAACACCAAATAATCAATTATCGTTACAATTCATTTTATTTACTAAGCACATCAGTCGAAAACAAAACCATCTTCTTATTTTTTTCCCTTATTATTTAGCAAAGAGAACTAAAAATGGCCCTGATATGAGCAACAATAGTATTTGGGTGAGGAGTCGCGTTCTCTCGTCAAAAACTTGTTGGGAAAATGACGGTCAATGACATGTTTTGATAATTAATATCCGTCAAGGATATGCTGAGAACATTTGTTAATGCTGAAAATATCCTTAGCGGGTATTAATTATCAAAACACGTCATGGGTCGTCATTTTCCCAGTTTTGTTTGACATCGATGTGTTTTATAGTAGTAAAATTCAAGCTACTCGATTTAATAAATATTCGTGAGATCGGCCTACCCTTGAGCAAATCAAACTTAAACATAGTTTTAGACCTCTTTAATTTTTTAAGCCGAACTTGAACAACCAACGGCTCGTTTATCAGCTGAGACGCATCCACTTGAAAACTTTCAATTGGAGTAAGTTTTTATTTTTGTCGACGGTCATGGGTGTTCGGGCCAGCTTAATTGCACCTCAACTAATCCCTTCCCTGGTCTAGTGTAAGGCAGACAATCCCCCGCCATGATCTTATTGAAGATATTCAGTCTACCATGTTTACAAAATGAAAACAAATGCCTACCATGTGTATGCTAGCGATTTCTCAAAATTTACCATGTTTTTCTGGTAGACTTACAGTAACAAAAATTTCAAAAGGGTTAAGGGTAAACATAGCCGTATACGGTTTCTCGGTGCAATGGGCGATGGAGAGAGGCAGATGGCATTTGAATGGCTTATGGGGAGAACAATGGTGAGAACAATGGCGAGAATTACGGAGGCAAATCAATGCAATGGAGGATTGATTTGTTGTCGTCGCAAACGGTGGTGGTTTGGAATGGTGGCGAGAGGCGGCCGATGTTGAATTGTTTGCAGAGAGGACGGTGGCGGTAATCGCAGAGGCAAATAAATGGAGTGGACGATTGATTTGTAGCCGTCACAAGCAGTGGTAGTTTGGAATGGTTTGTTGTCTAAATAGGCAAGTCTAGATTACAGGAATTGGTGCCCGCATTTTATCTCATAATAACAGTTGGGACCTCCATTTTGAAGATTCCATCTCGAAAGTCTGTCATATATAAGGTACCAATAAATCACAAAAACCTATGAAAATACAGGTACCAATAAATCACAAAAACTTATGAAAATACGGGTTATTTTGGCATTATTCAAATGTCGGGATGAAAATATAACCGCCAAAAATGACCACGATGAAAACATACAGGAAAGACCAATATTTAACTAGCCCTAGTTTTTAAGATGCTGATTAAAAAAAACCTATTTAATTTTTGAGATAATTGTGACTTGATAAACTCTACACCCATAATATAAGAGAGAAGTGTCCTAGAAATCAGGATTCTTGATTCACCTGCTTACGATGGAAAGATGCACTCCCGGATGTAATAGCCCGAAGCGTAGGGCTTCTAGTCGTTTGCAGAATAATTCGGTAACACCAAGATTGATCCACAGGGAGCTCGAATATAGCTAGTTCGGATTGTAGGCTTTATGTAAGGTTTTCGGTGTTTAGACGACCAACTGTCGGTATTGCTTTGAAAAGTGGGAAACTATTGTAAAAAGACTAGAAATAAGGTTTGAACTTAGATAAAACAAGCGGCAAAGTCTAGGAGCTCAAATCACCCGACGACTTAGCCGTTTTAACCGTTTCTTTCTAACAACTCCAAGCCAAGACTTAGACAATCTTAACCCGAACCACTCAACGTTAAAAGCCGAGCATAATCATGGTGTTAGCTCGGAAATGACTTAATCTCGTTTAGAAGACATTTAACTCAAATGCCGGGAGCATTAAAAGCCCCAGGCCCCGAGTGCAAAACGAAGGTTAAAACTCCGGGCAACACACGGTCAAAGAAGGTATTAGCCCTTTTGGTTTGGCCGAAGATTAGAGTTTAAGCCTTTTCCTTACTAAAATCGTGATCAAGTCATAAAAAAACCATTAAAACAACTAAGCCATAGGAGAAAGATCACCCCATGACCAAGCCTAGAAGACTACTCAACCATAGTTAAAAAACAAGGCAAAGCATAAAAATGAGACATGTTAATTAACCGATAAAAACTGAAATAAATTTGATATTACTAAGGATCCAAACCGTAGCTACAACTTTAATACTTGAGAATTTAACAAACAACTAAAGCTTACATGTGTTCTTGAAGGAAATCAACTTGAAAAGCTTAAGAGCAATAACTATGGAGTTCTAGGAATTTAAAAGACTTAAAGTTAAAAGACTTGATAGATATTATGTGAGAGATCAGAGAGCCTTATAAACACATGGGTTTCTCTCTCATCACATATCACAAAATATCTCCCAAAACTTGCTAAAAGTAGCAAGTATTCCATAAAAGGAAAGTTGAAAATGGTGAAAAAAAACGCAGATATTTTCAGGCAGTACCGGTACTGGCAAACTCTCAGTATCGGTACCGGGCTTCAACGGGCTGGAAAAATCAATCTTTGGGAAGCGGGTATCGGTACTGGCCAATTCCCAGTACCAGTACTGGGTTGACAGATTTTTGTTTTTGGTCTGCACTTGGTCCGAACGGCCCTCCGACGACCCGAGCATTTCTCAACACTCAATTAAACACCCGTCGAGACTTGGCGGAGAGCCTCCACGCGGCCTCGGATACTTGGATGCTTCCGAGAGTCATCCATGGTGCTAAAAACCGCCTTAATTCCACGTTTGACATGAAACTAATAAAAAACAACCTTACGTGCAATATTGAATAAAAATGCCAACTTATATGTACAAACGCTACAAACTAGAGGACTTAAGCACCAAGATTATACAATATTGGACGCTTATCATCACCCTTGATACATTTCCTATTTTGTGATGTTCAAAGTAAATCTGTACCGTTGATTTATTTTTTCGGGATAATTTTGGGGTACATTTTCTTTGTACTTAGAATTTCTTATTTTGTGAAGAGGATCTGTGATAGACCAACACCACAAGTCCACAAGAATAGTTGGCTCATATATATATGCAAGTTGGATGGTGATATAATAAATAAATACATTTAGATTGAATCGTTTAGAATAGCTTGCTAGACTCCACTAGTACCAAATAACCTCAATTAGGCAATTCAAAGTATTTTTTTACCAATATTGTATACATCAGTGGAGAATTAGCGAAGAGTTAGTGAGTTAGTCCACAGGGAATCTAGAAGCTTTCCATAGTTTTGAACTCCAAACATCTCTGCCGAGGCTTGAACCTTGGTCTCCCTTGTGGGAGGACCATGAATTGGGCAATTCAATTGAGTAAAAGGTAAATGAACACAAACACCAAATAATCGATCAATTATCGTTACAATTTATTTTATTTACTAAGCACAACAGTCAAAAATTAAAATCATCTTTTTATTTTCCCCCCTTATTATTTAGCAAAGAGAACTAAAAATGGCCTTGATATGAGCAGCAATATTAGTTGGGTTAGTAGTCGTGTTCTGTCATCAAAAGCTCGGTTGACATCGATTTGTTATATGGTAGTAAAACTCAAGCTACTCGATTTAATAAAAATTCGTGAGATCGGCCGACCTTTGAGCAAATCAAACTTAAACATAGTTTTTGACCTTGTTAATTTTTAAGGGAAAATTAGTCATAAGAGTGGTAAAATAGTTTTCATTTAGGAGAAGGACGCCAACAAAATAGTTTTCAATGGAAGTCCTTCAACTTTTTGAGTTTTTTAGCCACAAGGCCAAAACATATTTAGGCACTTTCATAGGGTTTTAGGGTACACTTTCTTATTATAGGATTTTAGTGGTTTAAACATTTTCATCGGGTACCCTAGGGTTTTAGGCACTTTCATAGGCATATTTGTCCTTATATTTGATTGCAAAAGGTGTTTGTTCTTGAGCTCAGAAAATATAAATATGAATGATTTTTGGCTAATAAATCTCCCAATTTTTAAAGCCGAACTTGAACAATCAATAGCTCATTTCGCATCCACTTGAAAACTTTCAATTGGAGCAAGTTTTTATTTTTGTCAATAGTCATGGGTGTTCGGGTCAGCTTAATTGCACCTCAACTAATCCATTTCCCAGTCTGGTAAAAGGCAGACCATCCCCCTGCCGAAACTAAGGAATTTACAAAACTTTCTTGTGGCCTAATTGTAAAAATCAAACCTTAATCAATTATGCGAGGAGCAAATCAACAGACCAATGAGGATAAAAAAAAAATCTCACCAGCCAATAGAACTAACCCTCGAGCCAGTTTAATCCCACGGGAGTCTACTACTCCTACTAGTCTACTAGCATCGTTACGCGTGTTTGTCCAGAAAGTATCTTCTCCCCATTGCCAAAACCAAACAGCTCGATTGGCCCACGTACCCAAAAATCCAGCGAAGGGGCAAAAGCTATGGTCGGCCCCGTCTGTCTTTCTCTTCATTGGCTTTCGTTCAAAATTTGTTTTTTCTTTTCTTGCTTTCCCAGTAAAACTATGAGTAGGTGTACATTAAATGCATTGTAAGAACTAGGGCTGCTCGCGGTCCGGTTCGGTTCGGATTTCTAGGAATCCGAGGACCGAACCGCTAGTCACGGTTTTTATAAAATGAAATCCGTGTCCGGACCAAAAGTCCTACAGTTCGGTTTTTACAAAATAAAATCCGATCCGTGACTCGCGGATCGGTTACGGTTTTGTCCACGGATTTTAACAAAAATAAAGCTTAAGCATATATCCCACACTAAAAGGGAAGAATGTTACATTCAAAATTAAGTTTAACACCACCAGAAAATACTTGTTACATAAACTACCAAAAACCTATTTTAAAAATCAAATTCAAAAGAATCTAAACACTAGTAAGATTGTATCATTATAGTACATAACATTAAAAAAAATGAAAAAGAAACGAACTAGTGAAACTCAACTAGGGTTACCCGTTATTTATATGAAAACACTATAATTTACTCCTTATATTTTATGTACATCTACATTATATCCCATTATTAAGATAAAATACTAAAATTGGTAGAAAAAAGTGTTAACATTACTAACAATTTATTATATAAATACACATATATATTTATATAAAATAAATATCTCACGGTTCGGTTCGGTTAATCCACGGTTTTGTAATGAAAATCCGTGGACCGAACCGCGAGTCACGGTTTTCTAATTTTTCAATCCGTGTCCGGACCATTAATCCACAGACAAAATCCAAAAGATACGGATCGGATCGGTCCGGATCGGTTTCACGGTTCACCGGATTTTTTGAGCAGCCCTAGTAAGAACCCATAAACAAATGGTTAGAACCGCTTAATTTATTTTAAATGCATTTTTAGGAATCTCTTGTAAAAATTCTTCTTAAAGACTTGTACAGTAAGTTCTTTGCTCAATTTTCTGAGAAAAATTAATTAAGCTCTTACTAATATTTGACTTAACTAATTTTTCTTTTAAAAAATTTCAATTTTTTTTTTAAACAAATTGAGCGACTTTAATTATTTGAGTTTGACGACAAATTGATGCCACACAATGCAATGGGCAAATGGTGACCCAAATGGTGTAACCATAACTCTTTTTTGGTTTTTTTTTTGTTATTCTTTTCCATTCATTTTGTCGAGAGCGAGAATCATTCATTTCCAGTGGTTTCCTTTTCCCCGTTTCAAAATTTTCGTTCTTTCGTATATTTTAATCATTTAAGGAGGGAAGGGAAAGATAAAAGTTTCGAGAGAGAGAGAGAGAGAGAGAGAGAATCCCACAGATCTCTCCTCTTGTTAATCGCAGGAATTCGTAGATCTGTCTCGCCATCAAATGGGTCTGTGGGACGCTTTTCTCAATTGGCTCCGAAGGTTTGCTCCCCAACCTCTCTATCTCTCTTGCTTCAATTTGAGATGTATACATGTACATAGTACGTAAGTATAAACATGCTTATCCAAGAAGACATTTCCATGCCATTTGATCACAGGAGCTATGATTGTGAATTCTTGTGAAAGTTGGATATCATTTATTAATGTTTTTTTTTTTTTTTTCCGTGCTTACGTTTATGGGATTTGGAAGCTAATGAATAATTGGGTTTTCTCCTGGTATCCCAAATTCGATTGATTATAATGAAAAATCAATTTTTTTGCGCTCATTCATGTGTTTAGAGATCTGTTGGCCATTTATTTTTTTTGCTAGTTGATATGTTGCCCTTTGTTTGTATTCTATTGGTTATGGTTTTTCAAATTTTGTTCGCCCAAAATTTCAGGTCTTGGGCGTTGAATTGTGTTCGTGTCGCTGTTTAATCTTCTTTAAAAAGAGAAACAATTTTGATAACGTTTTTGGGTTGTATTGTACATGTGTACGGGTTCTTATGACGGGTTCAGGTCACAATTGAGTTTGTAGCTGTATGTGTGTGATGAATTATCATCGTGTTGGCTTCTTCCACTTTGTAAAGTATGTCTTGCCGGATTATATGGCATAATGGTTGAAGAGGGGAAAAGGGTCCTGTGGGACGGTATCTGTCCTGTTGTTAGGTGCTACCCTTGAGTAGGAAATTCCTGTTTAAGCTGGATCAATGTAATTTGCACATCGCAGAAATCATTAGTTTTGAGTCTTTTGACATTCATCCAACAGCAGAAAGTGTTTGAAGCAAATGCACGCAAACAAAATCCATTCGTTTAGCTGCATTTGTTGAAGTTGTAGAGTTGAATGGAGATGGAGCCAAGGGGGGACAAGTGGCAGCCGCCGCCACCACAAAGATTTCAACAAATGCTATTACTATATTGGAAAAAAAAAAATTTCCCCAAGTTATATTAACCCGCGACCACTCGAGTTTTTCATTAGTTTTTGTTATCTAGGAAATCTTTAATCCTTTAATTTCTTTTTTGAAAAAGGAGGCCCCAAAAAATAGTTGAAAACCAAATTCTATGGGAGAAGTGAAGTATTATGAAACATGGCATCTGAATTAAGAAAAACCAAATTCCACAACAGAAAGAAAGCAACATATCCACGGATGTGATTGAGCAGTGAGAAGAAATCTTCTTCAAAGTCGAGAAGGACACATACATTGGGAAGGACATTGCTAGAAGTTTTGATTTTTGATTCTACCATTGATGTTTTTAGTGACATGAAAGAGCGTTGCAATTCAGGATGCCTCACTATAGTAGATAAATTGAATTAAAATTACTCTTTCTTGGTACTGTATGTACATATGACAAAACAATTATGTATTAGAGTTTTTAGTATGTTAATCGATAAACATGCATATCATGTAATATTCACCACTACTAAGATAAAATCCTGGCTCCGTTCCTCTTGAACCTTAGCATTCTGTTGTTAGGTGCATGCAAACAAAAACTTTCTTTGTATGCATGTTTAACGTTAGTAAGTTCTGGCACTGTCAAGAACGAGAGAGTAGGAGGAATAATATGGTCACTCCTTATATTATCTTTTTTGTATAGTCTGTCTGACCTCTTTTCTTTTCATAAAATTCTTTTCCTGCTAATATGAAAATATGAATTCATGGTGAAGTCGCGAACTTCCTTCGTTGAACAGATGACCTTCTACTTGGCCTTCTAACCAGTGATCCCCAGCGTTTGCCTTAGATACTCACTTCCAGACTCCAACTTCTTCATTTTGGCTCTTCTTTGTCTATCTAATGTTATACATTGTCGATCATGGATTTGTTGAAGGAGCTTGATATACATTGTTTAGCTCTTGGGACAAGTGGTTACTTGACATGATATCAGAACTTAGGTTGGGACTTGGGGGAGAGCTTTTGGCCTCAAGTCTTTCTGTTTGCTTTTGTTTCCATTTGCTTTCTATTTCTCTTATGCATGGACTTGGGAGTTTTGCATCTCCACGTGTAAGATGGGGTTGCATGTGAGGGAGGGCGTTAGAGAGTTTGAAGTACAATTGAAGACCATTTTCCTATTTTAAGCTTTTGGGACAGCTCTTGACTCTACATACCCTATTTCATGTGATGATTATACAACTTACCCGCACTTCATTGTTAATTTACTTGCATGTGTAGCTGTTATCATAGTTCAGCCATATGCGATGCGATTAATGATTTCTAAGAATTCTTTTAGGAAGCATGAATCATGGATTTAGCTGCATCTGTGGATGAAACATATTGGAAATATCAATTTGTTGCACACTTTACAAGGCTCTGTGTACTGGCCTACTGGGTCTTTGACTCTTTGTTTCCATGATGTACTAACTATTCATTAGAATCTCAAAGATGTTAGATTACACCAATACAATCATAGTTGAGCAGTGGACTTCTAGAAGTGATGCATTTTTCACCACGGCAATTTCTGTTTCTCTGACTGTTTTAGCTCTCCCCGCATAGTGGAATAGTTTGTGATGCATGGGCTCACGTTGTGGTTTACATGTGGCAGCCTCTTTTTCAAGCAGGAAATGGAGCTTTCTTTGATTGGGCTTCAAAATGCTGGGAAAACGTCATTAGTAAATGTTGTTGCTGTAAGTAAATAAATGGAGATCGGCTTGTAATGTTTTCTGTTTCATTCCTTCCAACTTTCTGGAATCTAATTCTGATGCACTTCCAAATGGCTTGTTGTTGCTCGTAGACTGGTGGATACAGTGAAGACATGATCCCTACGGTGAGTTCTCTTCTTGAGGGAGGCTCAGAATTATTCTTACTTTGAGTGACAGAATCTTTTTTCTTTCTAAAAAAAAGTTTCATTAAACAACCAAAAAGCGCAAAAAGCTACAAAAGATCACAGGGGCATTCCCCTGAAACTACAACAAAACAAAGCCTACAACCAGGCTAACAAAACTAAGCAACAGTGACAGAGAATCTTCTCCTTTTATTTCTCTTGTTTCAACTTTTCTCTATCTTCAACCCCCAGCCCCTAAACATCCAATATTGATAACCGCTAAGGCAATGTGTATCATTTGGTTTTCAGGTGGGATTCAATATGAAGAAAGTAACTAAAGGAAATGTTACTATAAAGTTGTGGGATCTTGGAGGTCAGCCCAGGTTTCGTAGCATGTGGGAGAGATACTGCCGTGCAGTCTCTGCTATCGTGTATGGAACTATTTCTCCATCTCGATTGACTAATAGTTTATTCTATTCAATCCCTTGCAGTAGTCTAAAGAATGGGTTAAAATGTATGCTTGTAGAAATGCAGTCCTAGTATCCCAAATACTTAATATATACAACCTGTTAATCAAACCAAGCATGTCATATTTCACTGTAAGCTTCCTAGTATTTGTATCATCATCTCTTGCATTCAACACACGGTGTTGAATTTAGGTTGGATATTACAGTGAAGTTTCTTTGACAACTGTGATTTTCTTCTTATTTTTTGTCTATCTTTCTCCCTGTAGCCATGTTGTTTGTTGGTGGAAACTTTAGGTCCATTGTTGTATTCCTCGTGGGCGTGGGGTGAGTACTGCCAATATTATGGCTGTAAGGCAGGTTTGTGCGATTGGAGTTTAATAATGCTATTTCACAACACCTTACTTTTTGGGATCTGAGTTGCAATCTATTCTATACTGAGTTGCAATCTATTCTATACCCTTTCATAACCTTTTTCTGGTATCATAAAGCTTCTTTGACCTAAGGGTTCTAAGCCCGACATAACAAATCAAAGAAATGTAGTGGTATGGGCCATGGCGGTTATTAGTCTAATGACTTTCCATTTTCCTATCTAATCAATATTTCAATTCACATAGAAATCACAGCTGTGGTTCCTAATCCTCATACCAGAACAATCTATGTACGTTTTATGTAACTTTGAGAAATGACCAAGAAATGAAAAGGCTAGGCTTTACCCTATTTAAGTTACCAATTATCCCAAAAGCTTAAGTTGTTAGGATATAGGCCAATGTATATCAAGTTTTTCAACACCATCATGCACGCGGAGATGCAAATATCCATACATAGAGGGAAACAAAATGCTAATGAAAACAACTGCAAACGAAGAGACTTGTACCCAAGACCTCTTCCAACTTAAGGTCCGATACCATGTTAAGTTACCAATTATCGCAAAGCTCAAGCTGTTAGGATATGGGCCCAATGATGAATATCAAGTCATTCAACATACCCCAAAAGTTTGCCAAAGAAGGTAATCCTAACAACTAAAGGAAGACCAATAGAGGAAGTGATGTCATGTCATCTGCCATGCCAGATTTTAGTGGTATATGTGATTTAAACTTGTATCAGGTGCATATCCTTCATCAATAACGCATGTATCATATGCACTTAATTGATACTCCTGTTCTTATGAAGTAATGATGATGTGGAGCTACTTGAACTTGATTGATGGAGTTTCTGATATGGCAGATGCCATTACAACATTTTCCTTATATGCCTTTTCAAGTTTTTGGGGACCTTTCCATATTCTCTGTTCATTTTTTAGCATAAAGATCAGTTTTTTATATTTGGCCTTCCCCCAGTTGATCATTTATAATTCTTCCCTTCCACACACAGATTTTGATTAACCCTACTTTTCTATTTATTGGAGTGGAAATTTGTAGCAGTCAAAAAACTTTGGGCTCTCAAACAACTTGTCCAAACAAGCTAGCTTTTTGTTTTTGTATGTCGACATTTGAGTGGTGGACTGTGATGTTAAATTAGGGAATTGAGATAAGTAAAGAGATGCATGTGCCTGTAACATGATAGAGGGGAAATAATATGGAACCTGGGGGATGCAAGTATGCAACAAACAGTTCATTCAGATATTCTATTTTGTTTATGGTGGGAAGCGTGCCTTAAAATGTAGACATAATTAGAGACCACCCTGTCAATGTGTTTCATTTCTTGATGTGGCATGATGTATATTTGTGGGAATGGAACTGTTCAATAACTTAGCTATCACCAGTTAATTTGTTTCGACGGTTTTTCATCTGCCTTCAACTTTGGGCCTTGGAGAAAAATCAGCTTCTTGCTCGTTTTTTTGCCATTGATGTAAGTTCTTTGTTTAATTTCTTCTTCATGCTTATGTGACACTGCCAGGTTTGTATCATGATGAGCTTCTTTCATTTTTCAAGCTTTGAAATAAAGTACTACCGATATTTTCGCGTCTCTTTTGTTGCATAATGTTTGTACCACTAGCTGTTAGTAAGAATTCTGTTGTGCGCTTCCTATTGAACATGTGTTCTAGTCTATCAATCATGCCTCAACTCGTGAAGCTTAGCTCTGCTGCAATGAAATTAACATTGTTGTCACGAGAGCACTGAGCTGGTTCTCTGAATTTTTTGCTCCTGCAGTTACGTTGTTGACGCTGCTGATCATGATAACCTCAGCATCTCAAGAAGTGAACTCCATGATTTGCTTAGCAAATCATCGCTGAGTGGAATTCCATTACTGGTGTTAGGCAACAAGATTGACAAGCCAGGAGCCCTCTCTAAGGAAGCATTGACTGAACAAATGTAAGCGGTGTCAATGTCCCTCCCTTCGCTCAATTGTTAGTTCATGAATTTGTCTGTGTTAAGTTACCAGTAGGCCCAAAAGCTTAAGCTGTGTTAAGTTTCCAGTAGCCCTAAAAGCTTAAGCTGTTAGGAAATGGGCCCAACAATGTGTATCAAGCTGTTAGATACTCGTTGATAGATCGAAACAGAATACGAAGGGGAGAAACAGAATGCAAACGGAGAGACTTAAACCCAAGACCTCTCCCAACCTGAGCTCGTATACCATGTTACTAGTAGTCCAAAAGCTTAAGCTATTAGGAAATGGGTCCAGCATTGTATATCAAGTTATCTAACAGTCTGTGCTTTACATGGGGAAAGGAAAATGATAATGAGAGCAAAACCAAAGACATACATCAGTTTCTACTCTGCATTGTCATCTTATGCTTTTCCTGTTACCCCAGATCTGTCCGCAAGTCCATTAACAAAACACTGCATTAGTCTTAAGTTTCTAAGTACTGTACTTCGGTAATAAAACTGATTTTATATTCTGCAGGGGACTCAAATCTATTACTGATAGAGAGGTATGCTGCTATATGATCTCATGCAAAAACTCAACCAACATCGATTCAGTTATCGATTGGCTTGTCAAGCATTCCAAATCAAAGAGCTGAGCAAAGTCTTGTTTTGTCCATTTGGATCTGTATTTGCCAAGATTTCGTTAGACGGATCTTCTTCTTATTTTTTTGAGTGGCTGTTGGTGGTGAGGTTTGCTTGTCTTTAACTTGGTTGCTAATTGTGTTACCGGGTGTCTTCTACTTTTCATCAGTTTCCAGGTAATGTGTATTGACACTGTTGTATATTAATTTATTTGTCCAGTGGAGACTATTTGTGTGTGGGCTTCCATCTCTAGTCTAGAAAGATATGATCTGTAGACAGATTTCTATGATTCTCTTCCCCTCAATTTGGCCAGAGATTTCTGAACTTGTAATTCGCTGTCGCAATTGCTGTTGTAAATGCCTGTTAGTGCAGGTTTTATGCATATGAAATGGTGAACATGTTGACCATTTTTGTGTAATAATGGACAAAATATTTTCGGTTGCTTTTGCTATGCGGATTAAAAGATGAACTGATACAAAGATAAAAAGCCGTTGAAAAAAAAGCTCCGCTGTGAGAATCCATCCATCTGCTCGCGAAGGTGGGTGGATAAATCATGATTTGCATCAAGCTATAGTTCATTTCAGCCGCGGTGCTGCCGTAAGATGCCTTTCACCGATGTTGTAGGGGTGCCAAAAAATCTTTCGTTCAAATGATAGAGAGAGTGAGAGAGCATCTCAACCATCTCACTACCATAGATGTAGGAGAGGAGGAGGTGGAACTGCCTGGATCCGGGGAAGGGGATGAAGGAAGTAGGAGGCGGCGGGTTGGGATGTCGGCACTCTAGGGTTTTTTTAAAAAAAAAAATCCTCTTGGATCAGCAGAAACTATTTGAGAAGATGTAATTTAGATTTGGAATCATGCTGCTAAGATATGCTGTGTTAGAGGTATATATTAGGGTAAGTGCACCCATTAGTTTCAAAATAATGGGTGTGGCGCAATATATAACAAACGCTTCCAAAAGCTTTTCATTGTATATATCAAGTTATATTTCCTTTTTCTGCCACATACCGTGAGGAGTTCTCATTGTATGGTAAACTTAAAATTGAGATTCTTATTACCAAAGGTGGGCGCTATTTGCAGCGTACTTCTTGCTACTCGCAGCCGATTAAAACTTTTACCAATTACGGACAAAAATGCCCTCAAGCAGTTTGACCATTATACCCCTAAAACCTCATGTTATTTGACCATTTTACCCTTGAAGAATATTACATAACTCATTACATACAGCCACAAAAAATCATCTCGTTGATTTCCCTCCCTCCCTCCCAGAACGTCTCCTCCCTCCCCCATTCAAACTTCATTTTCATCCCTACCCAGCTGCCATCACCCACCACCAGCCCCTCCCACCACCAGCCAAGTCTGCCTATCTTCCTCCTCTCCTCTTCCTCCTACATTGTCAATGGAAACCTCGATTGCTTCATCTCCCTCCATTGATAAACAAGAAATAGTTGACCCATCAATACACCACGATTTGGAGTCGAAAGATCACACAATGGAAGTTGAGAAACAAGTCACAGATGTTGTAGTGACGGAGCAAAAACCACAGCAAGAGGTAAGCCCGCCCTCCATTTTCAATTTCAGAAGCCCTCTATTTTCAATTTCGGTTCTGGCTCGACACAGTTGGACACGCAGTGCCAAAACTTTACTAACTTTTCGGACTCTAATATCTGAATTATGTACAACTATTCGGATATTAATATCCGAATATTGTCAACATTGTTGGACTCTTATATCCGAATTTAGTGCCAGTTTTCAGATATTAATTTCTGAATGAAACTATAGAGAATCATGCACTTACAGTTGGATACACAGTGCCAAAACTTTACTAACTTTTCGGACTCTAATGTCTGAATTATGTACAACTATTCGGATATTAATATCCAAATATTGTCAATATTGTTGGACTCTTTTCCGAAAGGTTATTGCTATCGGGTTTGTTGATGGCGGACACTTTGTACAGGTATTATTTTGGTAAATGATTTGATGTCATCTATATAATGAATTGTGCTCCTTAAGTCCAACTTAATTTATCTTTTATGACTACCTAATGCATTTTGACAGGTATTCCTAAAAAAAGGTTCCCCTATGCCGCCAATAGCTTGCAATTGGAAAAGACATCGTCTTTCTTTCGCTAAAAATTGGGATGCAGCACATGTTACGGCCATTCAGAAGTTCAACGAGATCATCGGCGTTGATGTAGCAACAAAGGAGGTCGTCCATGTCGAGTAGCCATTTTTAGATTGAGAAACGATTTAATGTGTTGTATTACATAATGTTAATGTGTTATAATGTTATGAAAATTGGATGATTACGTCTGCTTGTAGTTTTCGGATCGTCAAGAAAACTCTTATATTGTATTTCTGTTTGAAAACTCATGCTTGTCAAGTCTGTGACATTCTATTCGGAAACTAGAATGGTGTCATGCTATCTAAAGTTTTCATTCAGTTCGGATACAAATCAGATATTAAAGTCCGAAAATTGGTATAAATTTCGGATATTTGTTTCTGAAATTATTGATCCAATTCGAACATTAGTATCCGAATGGTATTATGCTATCTCATAGTTTTCATTCTGTTCGGAAATTAGAATTCAATTAAAGGTATGCAATTCAGATATTAAAGTCCGAAAAATGGTATAACTTTCGGATATTTGTTTCCGAAATTATTGATGTGACTCAAACATTAGTATCCGATTGGTGTCTATCTGATAGTTCTCATTCTGTTCGGAAATTAAAATCCAAGTACTGGCATATAAATCAGAAGTTAAAGTCTAAAACTTGTTAAATATTTCGGATATTTATTTCCGAACTTAATTTTTCCCGAATGAATGGGCTGTAATGGACGAAAAAGAGTATGGATTCAAAGGGAGTTTGAAAATCAACTCCCTTATTTATTGTTGGTTAAAATGGGAAGTAATTCTTCATCGTATAAAAATGATGGTTCATATGTCATCAGAGATGGTCAAACCGAAAGAAATCCTACGTACGATCAACCAAATGGATGACTGCAAAATGGTGACAATCAAATCAGTATATGCATCACTACTCATTCGCGGATGGATGGGATACACAATATTCAAACAAGATTGAAGAGTTTAAAAACATAGTGGCAACGACGGACATAATCGAACTAGATTAGGTTGGCTCGAAGGACATTTATGTAAAATTTTAGTTCATAGACTCTTGTTGTAAAATATGAAATTTATGCAAACCCTTTTTTTTGGTAGTGTTCTATGTTTGTGTAGAGCATTGTCGGTTCGTATGACACTCCTCATTTAAATCTAAATTTTCACATATGAGTATTGTGTAGCAAATTATTTGTGCCTAGGAAAGTATGAAGAATGATTCAAACCATAAAATTTACGTTTTGGTGCCCTACGTAGCATTCATATTTTCACGGTATCCAATTATCAAAAATATCATACTAGTTATCCGCAATAAAACAAAAGTCATTCCACCACGGAAAGTAGTCCAGAAACCATGGCCATAAAGTGTCCAAATAAATACAAGGCCATAAGGTCCATCAAAAACAAGTCTAGAACACCAAGTCTCAAGTACGATCACGACGCCGGCACCTAGTGTAACGACTTGAGTAACGATCCGAACTAGGGCCTGCTATGCTCACTTCAGCAGCATCTGGTCCCCTCAAAGTCCTCCGCACTTCAACAAGTGCTTGTCATAGTTCATACGGGCAAATTGAAGTTGTAGCCCTAGTCCCACCCAAAACACTATGTATGGGTCAAAAACCACCTGCCAAAACAAAAACACGTTACAAAACATAATTTCGTATTTGAAGATAAGTATCCAACTCAAAACATACTGAAGCTTTCCACTAACCTGACTAGGACGTAGATCGTCTAACATCCCACGGTAGTGGTAAGTGGTCTCCATGGTAGTCTCGCGACGCGACAACCAACGTGCTGCCAGTGGTTTAGAAACATCCAAAACGAAGTTTAACAAAGAATAAACTACCGTGTCAGGTAATACCAACGACAGGCCACATAAACCTTGGCTATAGAATTATATCATAGTTAAGAACCACAAATTTATAAGATCAAATTAGAGATATAGAACAACAACTACTCAAAAAACTAGAATAATACGACCTCTTTAGGTCGCTCAATTAATTCCACAAACTCAAACCACATGCTGCGGTCAAAGTATTTCCAACAGTGTCACACCAACTTGTAAAATCTGACAAGATTAAAGTATACACCCAAATGACCTGGGATTTGGTATAACTCATAATAACACATCAAAGTTCATCCTTGATTTTTCCCGGAATTTTATAAGCAAGAGAACCAAGTCAAATTCAATCTCAAAGTCAGAAATTCTGTGTAGGAAACACAATTTTTCAGCAGAGCAGTTTGTGATCGAATATTCATTAAAAATCGTGTACTTCATATTTTTCGATGATTCCATCGCCAAAACAACACCAACTTAACAATCTTTAAGACTCGACAGGACCCATAACCAATAAACTTGTCTAAGTACAACAAATTTGATGAAAAATGTAGCTTTCGATGTTGCCCAGATTTTCCAAAATTTCTCAACATCAATAGCAGTAACCAACTTCAAAATTCTACAAGTTCATGCTTATAATCCATCTATATACCAACTAACATGCATCAATCTTGGGTTTCCATGATCAAAATCATATTATCCATACCAATTAACAATATTTGAGAATTTAAGATTAATTAGGTATAAAATCACCATATAAGCACTATAGAACCCTAATTCTTAAATCTCTTCCATGTAGGTTGATTCTATATGCAAATATTCATCAATACTCATACTTTAAGGAAGATTTCTTACCACAAGAAGAGAAATTTTCAGATTACATGTCAAATTCCAAGAGATTACTTCAAGTTCTTCAAGCCAAACTAGGGTTTTCCTATTCTTTTTCAATGGAGAAGAAAGAACTCGAGTGGGGTAATGTTATGAATGTTTATGGGTTCTCACAATCGGATTCTAATGACTGAAATAGAAGTGACAAATCGGACTCTAATGTCTGAATGGGGTAAAATACTTTGGATATTAAAATCCGAATGAGGCAAAACGTTTCAGATATTAAATTCCGAATGACCTTACCTTACAAATTCAGCTACATATTAAAATCTGAAAATTTTGTCAATCATTCCTGGACAATGTCAATGGTTCATGTCATTGTCTAATCGGTTCACATTATATGATGAAAACGTCTAGAGTGAAAAACTTACGGAGACCGATTACATACACGACTCGGGTAAAATTAAAGTATGAATGGGGTCACATATTTCGGATATTAAAATCCGAATGAGGCAAAAAATTTCAGATATTACATTCCGAATGAGCTATGCTAACAAATTTAGCTGCTGCTATATTACATAGGGGCCAATCGGCCAGTTAGATACTAAAATCCGAATGAGACAATAAATTTCAGATCTTAAAATCCGAATAGGGGGCAAACAATCAGACTTTAATATCCAAAACTGTGAAAAACAATCGGACTCTAATGTAGGATCAAATCTGAAATATACGAAATAGCAACGTACTTACTGTCGGGTTTCTCAAAAAAATTCAAACAAAAATCGAACAAAAATTAAAAAAAAAACCCGCGAAATAACAAGATTCAAAATTTTACCGATGTTCAACTTCGAAATAGTTGGTGATGCCGGCGTGTTGTGCTTTCTTCTCACACCTCCTTCGCCTCAAAGTTGTACTGCTATTATGGTGTGGTGAGAGTGGTGTTGTGGTGACAGATGGAGGAGAAGAAGAAACGGGGCAAGAGGAGAAGAAGAAACGGGGGGGGGGAGAGAGAGAGAGAGAGAGACGGGAGGTGGGGGTTGGCGGTGGCGGTAATGGTGGGTAGGTAGGTGGTGGCGGTACCCGTGGGTGGAGGAGGAGCTGTGGTCTGGAACGAACGAGCTGTGGAAGAAGACCTAGGTTAGAAATGGGAAGGGAATGAACGGGACTGGAGCTTTGAATTGGGCTGTATGTTTATTGTATAGAAGGGCAAAAAGGGAAATTCAGGATAATTTGTTGGCTGTAAGTAGCAAATCTTATAAAGTGGTGGTTTGTAGGTAGCAATCGACTGCGAGTAGCAAGAATTGGGCTGCGAATAGCGGCCACCTTACCAAATACTCTGAGGTCACCAAACAATTCAAAGCGCGGGGAGGCGGAGTTGATTCGATTTCTCGTCGATAAGTTTGTCTTTCTCCCATTTACTGTACCCTTGATTTGGAGTTATTCCAATCTTTATGTTCGCGTAGAGAAAACTAAGCTACCATCCAAATGTCGATTTTTTTTCCTTTTATAGTACGAAGCACTCCAAATCACCCTTCAAAAATGTTTTTTGTTTTTACTAACAAAAGCATAAACGAGTTTCTAGTTTTTAGAAAATTAAAAACTTTGCCAAACAAAGCCAGGTGTTGGAGAGATTTGTTGATGCACAAATTTCATGACTGATCTGCAACTTTTCTTAAATTCGTTGTTTAAGGCATCTAAATTCAAGTCACATAAAGTGGGTGCGGGTACGGGTGCAAGAGTATGAGCGTGAAAGCATAACAACTAAAATTCGTGGGAATGAAAATTAAGAACGCGAGCAAAAATTGATGATTGAGAACATGAACATAGGAGGATTTGAAGGATTGTTTGAGTAAAATATTACGAAAATGCTACGGCCTCCGAAGCCAAAAGCGGTGGCCGGCCACCGCACGCGTGTGGGGCCCACTCCGGGCCCCGCACGGATAATCCGAGCCATTCAATAATTTAAAAAAAAAAACCGAGTGGGACCCGTGAGAAATCACCTCCGTCCGATACGTGTAAGTGCTCGATCTAAACTTCCAAAAATCAGATGATCCGAGCCGTTCAAAAGAAAAATATTGAATCGAGCACTTACACGTATCGGACGGGGGTGATTTCGCACGGGTCCCACTCGGTTTTTTTTTTTTAAATTATTGAACGGCTCGGATTATCCGTGCGGGGCCCGGAGTGGACCCCACACGCGTGCGGTGGCCGGCCACCGCTTTTGGCTTCGGTGGCCGTAGCATTACTCAAAATATTACTACTATAAAAGATGCTCAACAACCTTAACTCCTCGATGAGGATAAGAAAAAACAGAAAAACCCTTACCTCCTCCTCCACGATTCCCACATTCAAGTTAACACTCACTTCGCTCACACTCCCACCACCACCACCACCACCGGCGCCATGGAAGCAGCTTCAACCGGACCTCCTCGCCTCCACCCTACACCACCCCAACCCCCCACCGACCAACAACTCACCCAAAAACTCCTCCAATTCAACCTCACCCCAACCCCCAAAACCCTCCACGCCCTCCGCAAGAAACACCTCCGAAAAACCCTCCGCAAATCCAACCAAAACCGCCCCACCACTCCCCCCTCCGACGAAGAAGTAGAATTATCGCACTTCCAAGCCCTAAAGACCGAGTACAGAAACTTCACCAGAGCCATCGACGCGAGCAAATCCAAACCCAAGGACGGCGCCGTTCTGATGGTGGGGAATCCGTGGGAGAGGGCGGAGGTGGGAGATGAGTTGAGGGAGGTGGCGAGCAGGGAGGAGTACGGCGGGGAGAAGCTGAAGGCGGAGCATTTGAGGGAGCTGAGTGGGTTCCTGGAACGGGACCGGGATGAGTTCCGGTGGCTTCTGGATGACGATGTTGAGATTGAAGGGGGGTGGGTGGAGGATAGTGGGAGGAGGAACTGGGCTCCGCGGAAGCGCGGGGAGAAGGAGTCGATTCGGTTTCTTGTTGATAAGTTCGTCCTTCCTCCTGTTCTCCTTGCCTGTGATTAATTATTTGGATATAGCCCTGTTTTTGTACGTGTAGAGAAAGCTTTTTTTTTTTTTAATAATTCAGGTATCTGGTCCAGCTTTTGCGTACCTCGACTAATCGTGGGTCCAATCCCACTGTCCACTTGCGGAGGTCCCAATTAAAGTCAAAGCAAAGTTCTGTATGGACTGACCCTAAGGAGTTGATAGCACCTAAGAAGTTGAGACTTTACGAGAGAGCAAACCCTAAGTCTTGAGCCTTGAGTCTTGACCACTAGGCCAACACCTTGGGGTTGTAGAGAGAGAGCTATGATACCATCAAAATGTATAATTTTTTTCTTTTTTTGCAAAGCATTTCAACGAGCAACCCCGAATCTAAGCATAAATTCGAGTAAACTCTTCGTTGATGACAAAGTTGTGAGTTTAAGAGAGAGGAAATGACCTTTGGAAACTTGAGTGCCAAAATTTTAAGTCTTGAGTAAGAGTACAACTTAATCTGATAGCTTTGAGTCAAGAGCTGTAGTGAATTTAGGAGGGTTTTACTTGGGCTTTGGTTCTGAGTAAAAAAAAAGGGGCAAGGGCTGGTGATGCTCTTTTATGAATAGGAGTCTAAGAAGCACGGACCCTTCAACAAAGGTGACTTATCTATGTCCGACAAGCTTATGATGCCGACACTTCTCGGATAAACTTGGACACGTGTCTCATACTTTTTTTTTCGTGTCCATAATCAGCAATAAAAATCTCAATTCAATTCGGACACGTGTCCGACAATCATTTTGCAATGTGTCCAATATTTCTCAGGTGTCTATGACTAAGAAATCAATACGTATCAACGCATCATAGACACTTACTAAGATGTGATTACCAAAAGGTTGGAATTTGGCATATCATCGTATTAAACAAGTTGGAAAAATGGTATGGTAATGGTTAATCATATTTGAACTTAGATAAGAATGTGTCATTGACCTCTGGCTCAAGAAGTGTTATGGCTAATCATATTTGAACTTCAATTAGAATGTATCGCTGATCTCTGGCTCAGGAAGGTGCAATCTTTGGCTCCTATCAAGTATGGGAGAAATTCAAAGGCTACGTTTAAGGAGTACTCGAGTCTTATGTCTGTCTAGATTCTTCATTGTTTATTGTTTCATATCTATAACTAACTAACTAACTAACTAGTTGAATATATTTAATTTAATGTATCCGCATGATATCTGTGTCTTACTTTTCAGAATATTAACGTATACTCATGTCTGTGTTGTGTCGTGTCGGTGACCCGTGTCCGTATCCGTGCTGCTTAGATAGGAGTGAAGTGAAGTTTTGCATGTTTTAGTTGTTACGAAGTGAAGTTTTGCATGTTTTAGTTGTTACAAAGGTTCCACTGTTATGCATTTTTGATAGTGACAAATTAGTGGAGTTTTGCATGTTTAAGTTGTTATGAAGTTCCACTCCACTGTTATGCATTTTTGATAGTGACTAATTGGTGAAGTTTTGCATGTTTAAGTTGTTACGAAGTTCCAGTGTTATGCATTTTTGATAGTTTAAATTCTCACCTATTTTTTGGGCTTATTTTTTATGATGTGTTCACACTTTTTATGGTATTAGACCATTACTTACATATTTTTATGACCAAGTATGAAGTCTGCACAGAAGTTTTATGAATCTGTTTTGCTAGTTACAAAAATATTTGGTGATTAGTTACAATTTATTATATTTAGTTGCTATAATATTGAATAGTGTGTACCATGGGCTTCTGTTGTATGTACATGTGTATGAGTTACATGTGTGTGTGTATTATGTAGGTTGAGTGGTACAGAACTGAGTGTGAAGGACTGGAAGTTATCAAGGATGATGAAGAAGTCAGAGCTACAGTTTACAGAGGATCAATTGCTTAAGATTGTTGAAGGGCTTAGGGTGAAAGGACAATGGAGGAATGCAATGTCTGTTGTGGAGTGGGTGTACAACTCCAAGGAACACAGACATTATAAGAGCAGGTAAATTTGTTTGTGTTCATTTGATTTGTGCTTGGAAATTTTGAAATGTGATCGTTCAGTCTTTAGTTGGAGGAGTAGTTGTTGAACATTTATGCACTCATTTGAGGATGAAAACTAGACGCATATTAATTGATTCTTAAGAGAATATATTTTGAATAAATGCTCCCCAAAGTTCACTTTGTTAGGTTTCTACTTTGGCATCAGTTGCAACTTCGTAGAATTTGTAGATCATCATAGTCAAAAGACTCGAAACGTACAGGCTGTCTCTCCATCATAGCCATCACCACATTGCCGTCGCTAAGAGAACCACTACACATTCACCTCTATCACGGCGTCTGTCACGTAGCACCTGAAGCCTCTCTCTCTCTCTCTCTGAAGATGATGATGATGATGACTTTACCGTCGTCAACGGCTTCTCTGGATCTGTGTTCAGAAACAAGAAGAGAGAAAATTTCATCACTTGTTTTCTGTATCTCCTTTATTGAATACTATTTGCATTCTATTATGTCATGTTTTTGTCACGTAAAGTAGTATCTTAAAAGGGATGTGAAATGAGTGGGCGATTTAGAGCTATGAAATGAATCCCATGGATGTACAATAAGTGCAATGTGATGATTTATCTGTTTTGTGTATTTTCAATGACTACGTACAGAGATAACTTTCATTGTTCGGATATAGCGAACAGAGAAATTTATACGTTAAGGGTGTTTTCAAAAACCACTTATAGAGACTAGTTTTACTGTCCGGTGAGATAAGCTTCTCTTTTCGAGTAGAATCAACATATAAAAATAATGATCTTGGAAAACCACTGAAGAGATAACCTTACTGTTCAGTGTAAATTAACGGCGGAATTTATCCGTCTTGTGCGGCCATTGGAATTTTTTTTCCCAACCGTCAAATTTTGTTTTTGTCGCTGGTGACCAGCATGGAGGCAGTGACCGTCATCTGTGACAGTGCTGGTGGCCGTATGTGGTGGCTGAGGAGGGTGTAGCAAATAATGAGGGCAATGTTGGGATTCTATCTCTTTTTTGATTGGTTTGACTTTTGGCATTAAAAACAGGAATAGATGGATTGAGTTAAAACTACATCCACATGGATCTAAGGCTAAATTTAGCTCCCTATTTTTTTCAGTTATTTATGTTGTTTAACTGGGTGAATGGTGTGGTTTTGAGAGGCTTACTCTTCGAATGAACTTCATAAGGTAGTATACTCCCTCTGTCTCATATTGTTTTTCGATTTTCGAAAGTCATACTTTATTTGGAAAACCTCTACGATCCACATAAATATATGTTCTCTCTCCAAATAAATGCATGTGCTTTGGAAATGGACAAACATTATGAGATGGAGGTAGTGTTAGTTATTATGTTAGTCGTGGAATTTGGCAATTTTCGCTCATATTCTGTGAGCATTACTATTTTCTTCATTGATTAGTTTATTTTTTGTAGGTTTGTATACACCAAACTTTTGTCAGTTCTTTGCAATGCAAGGAGACCTCGCGAAGCTCTTCAGATCTTCGATGTGATGCGTGTAATGATAAAAACTTTACTACTAATGCTCATGAGAATTATGTGCTTGAATATGTTAATGTTTCGAAGTCCGCTTCTCTTTAAAATTGCACGTGTTGTATTGCTGGTCGGAACTTAACTCCAAGTTATTTAGGGAGATTGCCAAATATATCCGGATATGCCTGCATATCACTGCATCGCTGTTACACTAGGTCAAGCTGGTTTTCTGAAAGAACTGATGAAGATTATGGAATGCATGAGGAAAAAACCTGCTAAAAGATTGAAAAATATGCGCCAAAAGAACTGGGAAGCTATTCTTCAACCTGATGTGGTTGTGTTTAACGCTGTAAGAGCTCATCAGTTTGTCTCACTAAATTTTCCCCACACCAATTAATCTTCACGTTGGCATAACTTCTTTGATTATATCGAATTGTTGGTTAGGTACTGAATGCTTGTGTTCCATCCCGTCAATGGAAGGGTGTATCTTGGGTGTTTGTGCAGTTGAGGAAAAATGGTCTGAGGCCTAATGGAGCAACTTATGGACTTGCAATGGAGGTAACTGGATCTTCAAGTTAAATGGCAGGCTATGTGTTATGAATCACTATGTTGTATGGATGCTTATTAGTCTAATATAAGATTGTTGACTGAGCAATTTTATTTGTTTACAAGTGTGAAGAGTAAGAGACTCACTGTAGGTAATCTCAAGGAGCAGTTTTATTAATATAAAATGGTGGCTGCATAAAAACGTGGGTAGCCATCCCACAAACATAAAAAAGAAATCATTGATGCACAAAATCAGGCACAAAGGGGAACATTCATAGAGTTCACTAGAGTTCAATGCTTTTTTTGCCAGACCATCAGCTAAGAAGTTGGCTTCCTTAGAATATCAGTCATTTGATGTCCCATTTACGGTATAGAAGAGTCCTGCAGTAAAAAATGAGAGGAGAAATCCATGGTGATATGTGGTAAATCATTAAGCAATTGATGAGTAATGCTGGAATCAGTTTCCAAATCATTAACCATGATCCCATCCAGTATAAGATCCATTCTAACTGCTTTTAGCTCTGGTACAAGGTTAGTTGTGGCTCCAATATTAAAATCTTAAAGCCGTCATCCAAAGCAATCCCTGAAAACCCCTCCAATGCTTGCTTCACCATCTTGGGATAAAACACTACCAGCAGTATTTCATTTTTATTCTGTTTTGAAAAGGGGGGCAACCACCTGATAGGTCAACTGTGAAATTTTTTGGAGGGGTTATATGTTTGGATTTGGATTCCTTGAAAGAGTGGTTTCCAACACATTAAAGCTATGAACGTGGAGAAAACTGAGTTCATATCATGCCATTGCGTCAGTCACATACTAGCTTTGGATCTTTTCTATACACTTGAGTATTGACTGGCTTTTAAGTGGAACAGATTGTATACCCTAAAACAATTTATTTATATGCTGGCTATATTTTTATTCAAGTCTTACAGGAATTGCTTGTTGAAAGGTAATGTTACGTTCTGGAAAGTTTGACCTTGTACATGAGTACTTTGGAAAAATGAGAAGAAGCGGGGAAGCTCCAAAAGCCCTTACTTATAAAGGTATGTTGGCCTCCCTTTACTGTCAAGGGAATTTGGTGTTTGGTGGCTTAAACACCCATTTTCTCCAACTTTCTAGTTCTTGTCCAAACCTTTTGGGAGGAAGGTAAAGTTGATGAAGCAGTTCAAGTAGTCAGGGACATGGAACAAAGGGGAGTGTTTGGGACAGCAAGTGTGTATTATGAGCTAGCTTGCTGCCTTTGCAACATTGGGAGGTGGCAAGAAGCTTTGCTCGAGGT
Source organism: Rhododendron henanense subsp. lingbaoense (assembly GCA_020567845.1). Taxonomy (NCBI): domain Eukaryota; kingdom Viridiplantae; phylum Streptophyta; class Magnoliopsida; order Ericales; family Ericaceae; genus Rhododendron; species Rhododendron henanense. The sequence goes on along the minus strand of CM036321.1, from coordinate 15,312,842 downwards.
CAGTTTTTTTGTTTTTGGTATTTCAGGTCATAACTTTCTTAGCATTTAGAATTTATATTTGAATAATATGTGTCGGCTTTAATAATTGGTAAATACACCTGAGAATGATATGAAATTTAGAGTGGGCTCTGTGAATGATATGACTTAGGAGTAAGCTCTGCTGATTTCAGCTGGACAAACTTATTCACGTGGTTATGATTGATTTACTCTCACCTATCCAACACTGATTTTGAGTGGTTTAAGCTAGGTTGATTAGTCTATCTCATACAAAAAACAGTGGCAATTGTTGGTCATCAGGGTTTTAGTCCTCCTTCTAGGTTGTGCTTCTGCTTGTGTTGTGAGTCCATGAAGTTTCAGGTGTTTACAGAGCTATAACTCTGTGCATCTTTGTGTAGTTAGTACCATTGGAATTGCTCTAATCTTGTTTGCTACTCTGTTTCAATAAAATTATAGACTGATGCATTCCCTTTCGTAGCTGATACTGCTTCAGGATATAGTCCCTTAAGGTTTGCTCCATGACCACGCGCATAAACATTTTTGGGTAAATCAGTAAATGACTTATGTATTCTTTCTTTTCTTTTTTTCACTGCACCAGGGTAAAACACCGCAGACTGTTGTAGGAATTTGCAACGGTGTTACTGTTATAGATTCATTCTTGAGTCTTGACAGAATAATATTATATCATGATGAACAGGGTCATCAATTTGTGTCATTTCTATATTCCTGTCAGTCTGTTAAATCTATTATCCATGCTACACGAGGAAAATTTATTCAATCTCAAAAACACCTAACTGCAGGTTGAGAAGCTAAAAAAACTTCCTCACACTAAGCCTTTAGAAGTTACCTTCACTGGCATGATAATGTCTTCTTTAAGGGGAGGACACATTCACGGTTGCATCTCTATGTTCCAGCATATCAAAGACCATTGTGTGATTGACATTGGCATCATAAATGCCATGCTCAAAGTATACGGAAAGAACGATATGTTTTCGAAAGCAAAGGAGTTATTTGAAGAGACCAAGAGTATGAAATCTGATTCTAACAACAGCCTGAATGATTTGGGCTCTTCCCTTAGTGCAGATGCATATACTTACTGCATGATGCTTAAGGCTTCTGCTAGTGCTCATCAATGGGAGTACTTTGAGTGTGTGTATAAGGAGATGGCCCTCTCTGGGTATGTCCTTGATCAAAGTAAACATGTGTCTCTGCTTATCAAAGCTGCCAGAGCTGGGAAGGTAAATTATATGCGACTACCTCTCTATTAAATTGGTGTTTTCTATTTCTATGCTCTTCCATTAGTACTTTATACTTCCGTCTGTCCCATAGTTTGGTCATCTACTCCATTTTCAGATGTCCCAAAATGTATGTCCATTTTGAAAGTCAAAGCACAGAGTTCGTAAGTTTCCGAGACTAATCCTTCCTAATTGTCATTGTATTCTAAAGTTAAAATACAGGGGCAATGTAAGTGATTAATGTCTCCCATGTTTTTTAAATGCAATTATGACTTATTCCCTTAAAAAGATGGAATTCCCAAAACGGACCACGAATATGGGATGTGGTTTTTCTGTTTTTGGGGGGTGGGGGGTGTTTACTATGTATAAATTATCTGCCCCATAAATACTGGCATGTTAAGAGAAAAGTACACACATCTATAATCAATTTCCAAAATGTTGCAAAAATAATTGTTGATGTTTTGAGGGCTAAAAGTAAAACTAGTGAACTCCATTAAAACATTAGTAATGAAAACGGAGGTATAGCCGAAGTGTTTCTAGGATCTTTCTCCATACTCGCAAGGAAATGTTGCAGAAGATAGTAGGTCATATATCACAATGAAGGATGTTGGGAAGCTGAGCAACAAGAGGGGAACGTTATCCCAGATTTTGTGACATGAAATTACTGCAATATGAGGCTAAATGATCCATCCACTTTGAGGCAGCCAAGGTCAAGAAAAATGCTAAAAATACCATGGGCATGACGTACAGCCATCAGACTACTTTAGTGTGTTATTTCTAGAGTTGGTAATGTGGAATTTGCTTTGCTTTTCTTTCCTTTGTTTACCTCTGCACCTGTGGGCGGAAGGAGGCTAAATGTTTCTTTGTGCGCAATTTTGTCATTGCTTTGACCTACAGCCATACACAGCTACTTTAGTGCGTTGTTTCTAGAGTTGGTAGTGGGGAAGTTGCTTTGGTTTTCTTTTCTTTGTTTACCTCTTGTGTTTGAGCTAGAGATAGACGATTTTATGAGGTTTTTGTTGTTCTTTGGAGCAACAGATAGTTCAACATGAGAATATCCTATCTTTTGGTTTCATAAGTTGGTAGGTGCCATCAATCACTTCTAACATGAATTTAGAATCATGTGTTTGAACTTCAAAAACTGGAAGACTGGTAAAAAACCAATCATTCTATTCTCTCGATTTTGATTGTGTGCATAGTATAGGTCTGGCTTAGGTTATGGCAACCCATTTTTTTCCCTTTGAAAAGTCCCTCGTGGTACAGTGGTTCGAAGATATCAAAGGTTTCTTGTTTTCAACCATTATGTTCTTGATGCAGGGGCATCTGTTGGAGCATGCATTTGACAGTATGTTGGAAGCTGGTGAAATACCTTATCAATCAGTGTTCAAAGAATTGATATGTCAAGCAATACTTCAGCATGATTATGAAAGAGCTATCAGCATAGTCAAGGCTATGGCTCATGCTCCATTTCAAGTCACTGTAAAGGAGTGGACAGACTTCTTTGAGCGAAATGGAGACAGGATCAATAGGGAGAGTTTAGAGGAGTTGTTGGAAACTCTCAGTAATAATGATTTGCCTATGGAAGCCACCGTATCAAATTTGACTAAGTCATTGTTATTTCTCAGTAGATCTGATAAGGTGGGTGATATGTCAAGGCCAGTAGCTTTTAATGGTTCATCTGTTGACCAATCACCTTCGGCTGGTGATAATGGGAAATTAGATTGTGGTGGAAGTAGAAATGTGCAGAATTTTTCTGAAAGTACAGAGGGCATTAATGGCAAAACACATGATATACATGGTGTTGGAAAAGGTAACCTATTTATCAGCCTTGAGGATTTGGCTCTTGATGTGACATCTGATGAATCAGCTTATGACTGTGATGACGAATTATTGAATCATACTGAATGTGGAAACCTAGATATGGAAGAGATAGAAATTGACGAACCAACCAGCTTAGTTGGCGACACTCATGAATCCAACCTACCCTCTGCGGACGAAATTCTGGAATCATGGAAGGAGGGCAGGAAAAGCGATGGAATTATTTTCCCCTTTCAGTTTGGTGGAAAGTAAGTGCAAGTTGTCTTATAACAGCTTGTCAAGTGAGCAAAACTATGGTTGTATGTCCGAGTTACAGGAGTTCGAAGAGTTAAAAGAATTCTGAAGTAGTACATAAAGATCTCTTGTGGATGCTTTGTTAGTGGCGCGGGAAGAAGATAGCCAACAATTGACCTGCTCAGGGTCGAACATATCTGAACCGGATGAGATGGGCTTTTATGGTTGAATTAGGGGCTTTAACAAGGCTTCAGTCTGTTATTGTCAGTGTTATCATCTGGCTTGGAGCTTCCTCTGCTGTAAGATCATTTCTGGGAACAGTGAAGACTTCAGAGACTTGGTTTTGTTTTCAGTTTCCACAGGCGGCACCTATTTCAGTTTGAGGGCATTAACAAGATTTCATCAAGCTTACCAGTGGGTGGAACTGCATCTTAAGCTTTGTAACTGGTTTGAGTTGATGTCTTATTAACTTTAGGTCTCCTATTTTTCCTTTCATGTCAAATGCATAGTAGGCAGGTATGGGATGCTTGTCGATACGTTTTATGCTTCTTATAATGTAGTATTTTGATTTCTGAAAAAACAAAACGAACTTGGTGTCTCACAGTTTTGACATGAGCCAGTTCCCCTAATCCTCCATACATTTGGTTGGTAAAACGTATCAGGAGTTTGATTGAACTGGTTGTAAATATCTGCATTGCATAAATATTAGAAGGGTATCTGGGTTGAAGTGATGAGCAGAGTAGCAGACATAAGAAAGAAGTTCAAATTCAAAGAAGGATTTCTAGGATAACAAAGAGAAGGTAGTGAAGATGCAAGGAAAATTCAGAGCAATCTCAATTATCCCAAATTCTACAGTTTCATTAGATTGAAATTGGGGAATTCTATTCAGTACAAAGCCTAATCATGAATTTGGGGAATCACAATCCGATAGTTGAAATTCAATTCGATAGCTACTAATTTGATATTCTTCTTCTGCTTTTCATGAAGGAAATGGTTCCTCGCTAGTCCCAAAAAATGGACATGGTTCTCCATTTGGTGCAAGGGGTCTTCAAAATTTTAAATATAGAGAATGAAAATGAGTCTCCTTTTTGGAGACCCCAAATGGAGAGGGGTTGCCGCTGGTTCTCCAAATTTGGTTTTCTGAAATGGAGTTAAGGATATGGATTAGAGATGCTTTAACTAGTAAATCATTTGACATTAAAGGTTTTTTACTATATTTTTCTTCTTCTTCCCCAACCAAACATACATCCCCAATTCCTAGTCACTTAGCTGTGTTTGGTTTGTGTTTTGAAATTTTTTTTGAAAAATAGTAGGGGTAATAAGTGGAGAGAGATAGAAAGAAAAATGTTGGAAGTAGGGAGAATCTAGGGAGAATTTTTTGAAAAATGCTTTTTAAAAAGCAAAGAGAACAAGGCAGATATCGTAGGTATCACGGGAGCCATGAATCTATTAAACTTATTTGGTGGCACTGAATAAGATATCTGATGCGATACTGGGTTCTTTTCTAGATTGTTCCTCTCCTGACCATCAAATGAGACCTTTCCGTATGAGATTGCTCCAAGCAACATAGATCCTTCAGGACAGTTCTGTAATAAATTAAGCACCATTAATCATACAATCTACTAGAATTCCAATACCTTTGGGAGCTTGTCTTTGGTTGGTGGCCCCACATAAAATGCCTCACTCTTAAAACAAAAAACGCAGTAGTCATCCCGAATCCTTCAATCGCGCCTTTCCACAGTTAATCAAAACCTCTTAACACAATCATTTTTGTAAAGAGAGTGGCCCAAAGCCTATAAAAAAAGAAAGAGAGTGGCCCAAACAAATTTGCTTTAATAATGATGTCACGGTTAATAGCAGAGGTATCAAACGGGCCGGGTTGGCACGGCACGAGCACAACACTTTTGAAGGCGGCATGGCACGCCACAAGCACAGTTTAATCCTGGCACGGCACGGTCTTAGTGGGCACGCGGCATGGCACGGGCACGGAAGTGAGCGGGAACGACATGGGCACGGCACGACACGGTCTTAGACGGGCACAGCATGGGCACAACACGGAAGTGGGATGGGGCACGAGTCACGATACGGCACGACACAGTTCTAGCCAGGCACGGCACGGGCACGAGCACGGAAGTAGGACGGGCATGACACGACACAACACGGTTCTAGTCGGGCACGACACAACACGGTTCTCGTCGGGCATGTCAAGGCACGGCATGACACGAGGCATGGAAAAACCAAAAAAAAAATGTTATTAAATAAACAAGGGATTTCAGATTATACTTTACTTTATTTCTATGTATTTTTTGATAATCCAATAATTTATTAATCTTTTCCTTTTATTTAACTAAAATAAGCTTTTAAAATATTTTATATGATTAAGAAAATTTGAATCAAAATTCAAACATGATAATATATCAATTACCACACATATACATTGCATTTTATCTAATAAAGATTTTAAAAAATATATCAATTTTTTTGTGAAAATGAATTATTTTTTGTTTGTGTAGTAAATTATATCAAGTTAAAAAAACTTATCAAAATAAGGGGAGAAAAAGTTTCAAAATAAAATGATTATAAAAAATATCAATTTTAAAAGATCAATTTATAAAAAAAAAAACATGAAGTCATGAGCAAAAATAACGTGTGTGTGTGTGAGAGAGAGAGAGAGAGAGAGGACAAAAAAGAAAAAAAAAGTTCCAAATTTTTTTTTTTTATAAAAAAAATGGGCCAGGGAGTCTAACCCTGGACCCAAGAGAAACAAATTGGGACACTTGAACCACTCCACCAACACAATCACATGTGCCAACTTCCATAACAATTTAAATAAGGAGCTAATAAATGTAACTGCGAATTTACTGTATGTAACTTGTTTTTAAGTAAATAATATTCGGACAAAAATGCCCTTATAAAAATGGACAAAAATACCCTTACTTTTATAACATATAACCACATCCAAAATGCATACACCCCATACCATAACCCACCCACGTTTCCCTCCATTTTTTTCCATCTTCGTCAGGTGGAAATTTTTTGGCGTCTGGTTCTTCCAGGCCACCACCATTGTTGAGCTCCCACCTCCCACCATAAACCTAGTCGACATCTGCCTTCGAACTCCCTCACACCTCCTAACTCTCAATGGAAACCTCCATTGCTTCCTCTCCCTCCATTGGTAAAGAAGAAGTCTTTGACTCAACATATGAGAGCAATGTGTATTTTGATTGGGATTGGAAGGTTGTGCAATGGAAATGGAAGTTGACAAGGAAGAAGGAGCCATGGATGTTGTAGTTTCAGAGCCGAAATCACAGCAAGAGATAACTCATCACTCCTCCATTTTTAGCCTAGTTCTGTCCCGACATTATCATATTTTAAAACTTGAAATTACGCCACAATTTCAAACTCTAGAGTATGAAAATTACAAGGATTTTCACATCGTAATGTATGAAATTGATTCCATATATCGAGTTCTCGAAATTGAAAGTATATTGGTAAAGACTGGGTTGGATTCAATTGCTAGAATCTGAAATGTCTGTACAATTGCATACTCTAGAGTATGAAATTTACATTTTCACATTCTAATGTATGAAGTTGATATCATATTTCGAGTTCTACAAATTGAAAGTATGTTGGTAAAGACTTCAGTTGGGTTCAATTTCTAGAATGTGAAATGTTGGTACAATTTCATACTCTAGTGTTTGAGATTTACATGACTTTTCAATTTCTAACATCCGAATGTTGGAAAACAAATGTGGCAGCTGTCTATTTATTTAAAGACTTCAGTTAGGATCTTCTAAATTTGTTCGTAGGCTGTGCAAAGCATCACCTGTTCACGTAGGAAAGCAAGAGCATCAGATTATGGAAGGGACATTTATGACATCAATTCAAGAACTGGTCTGCTGTGCACCGATGTTGTGGTGTGGTGGTGGCGTTTTGGTTTGGGTTGGTGTGGTGGTGGTTCAGACAGCGGGGGTAGTGAGGGAGAAGAACGGGGAGAAGGGGGAAGGGAATGGTGGTGGCGTTTTGGGTGGGTTTCAGAACTGGAGCTAGGGGAATGGAGGATGGAGGGTTTTCAAAAGGGAGCGGAGGGTTTTGGTTTCAGAAAACAGAGGGCGCTGAAGGGAGGGTTTTCAAAAAAAATTTGGCCGAATTGCTTGGTGGGAGGAGGAAGGACAATTTTGGAAGTTCATGGTTATTTTGAGGTTGTATGATAGCAAATTTTTATAAGATTTGTGGTTTAAGTTAGCAAAAGGCTACGTGCAGTAAATTCGCAGTTGCATTTATAAACTCCCAAAATAAAATAAGTCATCAAAAGATACGTAGCTGATCTGGTCTATTCTGGTTCCAAAAAAAAAAAAAAGGTTGTAAAGGTTTCAAGACTTTAGGTTAATTTCAGTGTTGGAGGGATTGTGTCTTGTGGATTCAAACATGATGAAGATATGTATAAATCATGTCAGATATGTGTATGTTAGACCATATATGAAATTCTTTTAAATTGAAATTTACGAGTCCCAAAGAACATTAGAGCATCTCCAAGAATCAAACTTAAAAAGTTTTAAGCAAAAAAGAACATTAGAGCATCTCCAAGTCTCAAATTAACAAGTCTCAAATAACTTAAGAACATTAGAGCATCTCCAAATCTCCAATTCTTTTCTTTTCTTTTCCATTTGAATTGAAATTTACAAGTCTCAATAAAGTTTTAAGCAAAAAAGATGGAGTAGTTCTTTTTGCTAGCACGCCTCAAATTAGGATTGAATACTACAAACTTAAGAACATTGGGCTCGATTGGATGCTATTTTGGTTGGGTGTATTCCACAATACACCCGGTTTAGAGGTGATTGGACAGATTTAGCCAGCTTTGGCAACCCTATTTCCTCATGTATTGTTCTCTCCTCCTTCTTCGCTCATACACCTCAATCCGGTGGAAGAGGTGCTATTTTATTGCTACCCCTGGACCGATCGTTAGCTAATCTGGCGCAATACATGTGTGATTCTTACCTTTCTGCCCTCCCTAATCTCCCTCTTCTACTCCTCTTCGCTTTACGAACACAGTCAGAAAACCCTTGTGCGATTTTGAGGTGCGATTTTGGCGATTGTGGTGTGCGATCTGTTGTGCGATTCTGGTATGATTTACTCCTAGTCTTGATTGTGATTTTGTAGCTTTCGATTATGGTTTTGATTTTGGGCGTTTTATCCAAAAACTAGGGTTTTGTTGCCTAATGTGGATTGCTTTTTTCTGTGATTTTTGAAATCCTAATAAAAGTTTTGATTTGGGCCATGCATAACGATGGGTTCAAAGCTTATTTTCGATTTGGGGCTTGCATGTGTGGTGTTGCTGCTATATGAAAAACTCTGTGTGTGTGTGTGTGTGTTGAACTCTGTCCAGATTTACTTCCAATTTACTTCCCACTAAAAACTGCAGATTTATGATGTGGCTTTTTGTTTGGAATCTCATATTCATACATCTGTAGTCAGTGCTAATATTTTTCTCTATCTAGAGTATTTTTGTACCATGTCACATGCATTAGAATGAATGTGAGTTTATGACTCCTTTATTGGAGGAACTTTGCAGATTTCTGTAGCATGCAAAGTCTTTTTTCCTGAGGGGCCATTGCTTGTGCAATCGTAAAAACTCAATCTGGTAGTTACGTACTTACATATGATATTTGTAATCGCGCACAGATTTTCAAAGTACTTATGTAGTTACGTATGATATTTGTCTCAAATCAATTCAATGAGGGAAGTGCAAACCTAGTAGATACGTATTGGTTGATTCACTAGCGATATGGGGATTCTTGACCAATATGGCCAATTTGGCTGCTTTAAAGCTCTTTTTTTTGCTGTTGATGACTTTAATTAAGTCACAACTGCAGTTACACTGTATCTTGATAATGCGCTTTATATCCATGCTTCTAATACCAAAATATTGCGTCTAATATTAACACTATTGTATCTTGGGATTTATTTATGAGCTCATGGAACAGACTGGTAGACTCCATTCAAAGTTTTTGGACAATGACTTAAAATCATAGAATAAACTGTGTAACCGCAATGCTATATTTGTAATAGCTGTTAGGTATGTTAAATTTGTAATAGTCATAGGTATGATAGATTTGTAATACATTTAACTTGTGCTTTTTAGTTCATCAAATTCAAGTAGATGTTTGTAAGTGCATATTAGTGAATTGATGACGAGTACGAATTAAAAACTTAGTATAAGATTATAGAGGATACTGTAGCTTGGATATTCTCAATTGGTGCTCTGATCAGTTTAACCTATAGCCATCTAGAAGGAATAAGTTGCCATGTAGATTCTACATCTCTAATCTATTGTTTTCCTTCAATTATGTGCTAAATAAGTGTCTGATGTATGCACAATTAACAACTTCATGTGAGAGTCCAATTCTACCTGATGGATGCCACAAGCATAACACTGCAAGGCTAAAAGAAGACGACTAGTTGTCCTTGTGTTTCCTACATCTAACATAGTATTAACGTATTTGAATGCGGAGTAATTTTCTAACATAGTAGTAGTTGAAGTTCTAAATTGTTTTTAAGGTTGATAGGATGGCAAGATCAAACAGAACTCAAATAAGGAGAAGAAGAAACGAAAAGGCAGTCATGACGTTATCCGCCTATGTTACTTCTACATTGGCTGTGTTTCGCCTCTACTTCTTCATCACCTCCACAAAACAACGTCCAGGTCCACACTTGTCTCCTAATCCGAACTTTTACCAGACCCAAGTAGATAACCTCAATAGTTTTGTGAGGGGTAATGAAAGTGATTGCTACGATCAGTTGAGGGTGAATAGATATACGTTCTTGAGGTTGTGCTTTTTAGTCCGAGGTGTTGGATTAGGGGACTCACGCTACGTATGTCTTGAGGAGAGGGTTGCCATTTTCTTGTGGATCATTTCACACCATACAAAGCAGAGGCGTACGAAATATGAGTTTTGGAGATCGAGTGAAACAGTAAGCAGGCATTTCAATGCCGTGCTCCAAGCCATCTTGCGGCTTTACAACATGCTCCTATAAAAGTCCGAGCCTATTCCTCCTAACTACCACGACAGTAGATGGAGTTGGTTTCAGGTACACTCGAGTTCAATTAATGCTATTTCTTCTATTTTCAATCATAAACTCTCCCATAAGTACTCTTCCCCATAAGTTCTCACTTCACTTGTTTCATAATTTTTCCTAGAATTGTCTTGGGGCTTTGGATGGAATATACGTGTCAGTTAATCCCCCAGCAGTTGACAAGCAACGATATAGGTCAAGGAAGGGTGAGATCTCTACTAATGTCTTAGGTGTTTGTACTCGAGATCAAAAATTCTCCTATGTATTGTCTGGTTGGGAAGGCTCAGCCACAGACTCTAAAATTCTTCCCAATGCCATTACAAGACCCACTGGCTTCAAAGTCCCACATGGTACATTTCAAATCCTAAGTTCATGTTTCCTTGAGTCCATTACATTTTCCGCAGTCAATGTCGTAACTTCCATTGGTTATAGGACATTACTACCTTGTGGATGATGGCTACACAAATGGGGATGATTTTCTAGCACCGTACCACGGCCAACGGTATCACATTAACATTTGGAGGCAAGGTGGCATCCCAGCTACGAAAAAGAAGTACTTCAACATGAAGCACTCCCAAGCTAGGAATGTCATTGAGAGAAGCTTTGGTTTCTTAAGATGTGGTTCGCAATATTGAAATGTGCCTCCTATTATCCCATAAGGACTCAGTGTAGTATTGTGACAGCTTGTTACGTTGTCCATAACCTCATTAAGAGAGAGATGCCGAACGATCCTATTGAGGCAAAGTATACGCAATGGGAACAAGACAACCTACATAATGTGGAGGTTGATGATAACATTGGTACCTTCGAGGCTTCCAATGAGTGGACTGCGGGGAGGGATGCATTGGCTACCGCCATGTTTAACAATTGGTTAGGCAATGGTGGGGGACTAGTGGAAAATATTTGAGACATTTGTATTAATAAGTGTTTAAAGTACTTGTAATTGAACTTAGTAATTCTTGTATGGTATGATCTTGTAACTTTCAATGCTTTAGTATTGCTACATCCTGCTTTCCTAGTTAATCGAAGTCATTATTCAATGTGAGATCTCGTTCATGATAATATTAGACATACTCCTTTTATATACTTTGTACTACTTGAATGCACTTGGCAGTAATGACTACCCATGAACCCGAACTTGCTGAAATCGAAGGTCTTTCCAAAAAGCCCCGTAAAACTTGGAGGCAAGTGGAAGATGATACCTTACTCAAGGTTATGATCAATGAGGTTTCTGAAAAGTGGAAGTGGCTTGCCGAAAATGGTTTTAGACCCGGGTTCTTCACACACTGTGAGGTCGAGTTGGCGAAGGTGTTGTCGGATGCTAACATTAAGGCCAACCCCCACATCGACTCAAAAGTAAGTTATTGGAAACAAACATACCATAAGATACTTGACATAACAGGTCTTAGTGGGATGAGTTGGGACCATACCAATAAACGCATTGTGATCGATGACCCAACGGTGTGGGCGGAGTACGAAAAGATAACTATCAATGCTTTATTTGATAGTTAATGCATGAGATTTTGTACTAATAACTTCCAATGTTTGTGTAGGTCCACCCAAAAAGGCCAAAGGCATGAACATGAAGCCATTCCCAATGTTTGATGATTGGGTTGTCCTATTTGGAAAGGATAGGGCAACGAGGGAGGGTGCAGAGGATCCGTCGCAAATGGCTATGCCGGATGTATTTGGTGCACCAGATGATGTTTACATGCCCCACTTCGGTCCAGAATTTGACGGTTTCTTCTTCAATGAAATCCCCTCCACTCCCACCCTTACTCCCACACGTCCGAACTCCACACCTCCGACCTCCACACCGCATAGGTCACTCCCGACCTCCACTCCCCGAGCGACCTCAGCCTCGGCTAACGCTACACCTAAGAAGGGGAGGAAGAGGACAATAATGGGTGAGGAGGAAGAATCATTGCATGCAAACATGAACGCTTTTCTGAAGGATACCTCGAGCCATATGGGGGAAATGGTGAACTCAGTTGGGTATGAAAGAGACCTATCAAAACGCCGACAAAATGTTCAAACCGAGCTAGGGAAGCTTAATATCAGACTTACACAAAAATTCAAGTTAAGTGCTGTTATTTGCAAAGAGGAACAGAGGGTGGACAACTTCTATGGGTGTAAAGAGGAGGAGAGGCAAGAATATGTTGAGGCCATCCTCAATGGTGAGATCTATGGACCGATTTGAAGTGGCCAATAGTGAGAATATTGGTACCTATTTTTTGAAGTGGCCAATATTGCAAATGATATAAATAAGGTTGACATTTTTTATGTAACTAAGTACTTTTATGACTAGTGGTACCAATTTTTTGTGTAAGTAAGAGCCGGTGGATGTGTGAGCACTAAACTTTGTAATGTTTTAATACTAAACCTTGGTTGAATGATCACAATGCTATGTATTGTTACATTTGATGGTGTACATTTTGGTAAATGTGGAATTCTAACGTGAAAAATATTTGCATGACAGGTTTTGGGCAATGATGAATGAGTTCACTTGTTAATGAAGGTGGATACCTTGGCGGAGTATAATTAAATGCAGCCATGAGTACCCTTTTCATTCCCAACTTATATTTGCTGAGCCCTCACCAGTTTTTAGTTGTGCTTGCTGGCAACTAGACAGTGTGTGTGTGTGTGTGTGATTGCAGTCCAGTGCAAAGTGCAAGTGTCACATGTTTTACTTGGCACTAGACACCATGCTAAACTGCAGAAAACAGCATGCCAAACCCAGAAATCAACTACATGCAGCCATGAGTACCCTTCTCTGGGCAATGATGAATGAATTCAATGAATAATTAAGGTAGATACCTTGGTGGGGTATAATTAAATGCAGCCATGAGTACCCTTATGATTCCCAACTTATATTTTTTGAGCCCAAACAAGTTTTCAGCTCTGAGTACCCTTTTAGCAGGTTATTTTCATGGGTTTTCTTGCTGTTTTGTGTTGTTTCTGGGTTTACCATGCAATTTGGTTATGTTGCTGTTATGGCAGGTTATGTGTGTGTGTGCTCAGTTAAGTGTAGTGTGTGCAGCAGGTTTTTGGTTCAAAAGTGCAAGTTTTGTGGTTAAAAAAAGGTAGGTTTTTGGTCCAAGTTAAGTCTTGGTTGATGGTTGAAAACGTGGTTTATTGGTTAAAAAACCCCATGAACAGCAGGTTAGTTGGTTAAAAAACTCTAGGTTTTTTGGTTCAAAACTGGCAGCTCTGTGTGTGTGTGTGTTATTGGACTGCTGTGTAGCTATGAGTACCCTTATGCCATGCCTCTGTTTGGTTTAGAAGTTTGTTTTCTGCAGTTTTGATACTGTTTTTTTACAGTTTTGATGCTGTTTTCTGGGTTTGCATGCTGTTCTCTGGGTTTAGAAAGCTGTTTTTTGGGTCTGCATGCTATTTTATGCAATTTAGAAGGTTGTTTTGTGGGTTTGGCTGTGATGATATTTGATTTGAGCCTAAGGGCAGGTTGCTGTTATGGCAGATTATGGGGTGTGTGAGTGGGGCAGATTTTTGGTTTAAATCTGTGTGTGCAGCAGGTATTTGGTTCAAAACTGTGTTGGTTGCAGCCATGAGTACCCTCGTGCTTTTCATAGTACTTTCTTAGCCCACTTTGATGCTTGGAGAAGGATGGGTGTGTGTGTGTGTGTGCGCCTCATCCAATGTGTGCTGCTGGTGCTGCTGTTATTGGACTTTCTGAGTTGAGCATGCTATTTTCTGCAGTTTTTGGTACCTCTAATAGGGCAATGATGAAACAATTACAATGTAAATGAAGGTAGTGCCTTGGCAGGGTAACTTTTGTTGCAGCTATGAGTATCCTCGTGTTTTTCCTAATATTTTTCTGAGCCCATTGGACTACATTTTTAGGGGTCAATTGCAGTTTTACTGCAGTCTATGGATTGGGGGCTTTGGTTGCTTGGTTAATTGGTTAGTGGAGTTTGAATGCAGTTTTGGACTTGATTTTATGTGCACCTTACTGCAATTTGAATGGATGGGCAGCCTGTTGTATTTGGTGCAGTGTATGCAAGTGCAGTTACTGTATGCTTATGTGCCAAAGTATGTGTGTGTAGTGTATGCAAGGGTTGCTGTTGTTTTTATGTGGATGCAGTTCTAGACTAGTAGTTGAATGGTAAATATTATTGGCTATTGACACAGTTTGGACCCAGTTTAGCACTTTCAAAAATTAACTTGGGAGGTTATATGTGTGCAAAACTTGCACTTTTATGCTTGAAAATTGCATTTTTTGCTTCAAAACTGCAGTTTTCTAACCTGCAAGTTCAAAACTGTTGCTGATTTTGGCTATGAGTGTGTGTAGCAGCAGGTGTGTGCAAGTGCAATGGCTGTCTCCAAATTGAGTCCAACCTGTGTCCAGGTGTTTGAGGGGGTATGCAGCACGACTGTGTGTGGTTGCAGCATCCAATCGGGCCCCTTTTCAGTATTTTTTTGGCTGTGATGATGACTTTTTACAAGATGCATTGGACTTAGACGAGGCAACATTAGAAGGTCAAATTGGCAACTAATATTGCAGCCTACTGATCCTTCAAAAAGTGGTTGATATAAACTTACAAATTATCTGAGCCAGTTGTTTTTTGTCTTGGTCTTGGTTATAGGTTTTGCTTTTTTTGGTTGTGTGTTTTTGGTCTCTGAGCAGGTGTTGTGTTCTATTTTTACCAGTAGATGATGATGGGAATATTTCTTCTTTGATACTCCTTATACCCTGCCACAACTATCAAACGTTCCAAGTTTTGCAAGGCTCTGGATGTTGGAAAATGTCATGTGGATTAATAAATTGTTCTCTCCAATATCATTGAGGCGTGTCCAGACATCTTGAATGGACACTAGTTGTGATCAGTTTAGATAGAATTGTGTTCATTTGTAACATGTTATTTGTTAAAGAGATTGTTAAATTTTAATTTATTTTTATGAATTTTGTGAATGGACACGAGTTGTTAATTTCTTGAATGGAATCTGAGTTGTTAATTTTAAAATATTTCATTGGATCATTACTATAACTCTTTTTTTAGACACACAATAGGCCTAGCTCTTCAAAGTTCATGGCGTAATTTTTCATCAAACACACTACATTTCATAAAACACTTACAATTAACTTAAACAAATTACAAAACACATACATTACAAGAGTACGAATTTATTTTTCAAACATTTATTCAAACAAGTACTAAATTATTCTTCAAACATCCAACTTCAAATTCTCCACCAACTGACGTTCAAAGCAATAGCTCCATCGATTTTTATTGGGAAATTGCATGTCCTTCATGTGTCTAACTCGTGGATTCACCTACAAAAAAAACACATGAACAATATGAAAAATCTTTACTAAACAGGAGTGTATATAGAATTGCAACGTCTCCTCCTCCTCCAGTCCTCCTCGCTCCAAGCCCGGCATGCCATTCAAATGATGCAAAAAACAAAAATATAAAAGTAGATAATTAAATGGAGATATGTGGGATGAGATAAGAAAAATGAGTGCTATTTATAATGAAATTAACCAATATTAATGAAATATAACAAAAATATAATAAACCATTTTAAAAATGAATTTTTCATATTATTATAAAAATGGAAACATGTGGGTGGTATTTAACTAATTTAAAAAACGAATTATATGTTTAAAAAATGATATTTTTAATATTTTTAATATTATTATATTAGTTAACTAATTTATTATTGATTATTTGTGAACAAATTTAATCAAAAGCTAGATTTCATAATTATATGTTTAATGTAACAAATAATCAAATTAAACACTGCACAAGGGCAAATGAGTCATTTGACAGATTTTTACCTCATACACCCTTCCTTATACACCCAAATTATCCTTCATCCAAACCAAATATTATTTTATCCACCTTCTCTAATACATCATCCAAACCATCTACTTTTTAATACACCCTCTATAAATGTCACATCAATGTGGGTCCTCCATTCTTAACTAATACCCCCTACTATTTTATCCCCCTCATAAATAATACACTCAAAACTCATACCGCATCCAATTGGGCCCTTAGAGGCACGGGAATGTGTGCTTTTTGGAAAGATTTTTTTTCAGACGAAAATTGGTTGGTGATGTTGGAAATGTGAATGGCCTGGGGGGTTACCAAGCCAATAACTTTCCCATATTCATGGTGGGAGTTTTCCCCTCTTCATTGTGGGGGTTACTCACCTATTCATTGGGGGGTTTTTTCCCCATTTATTCTGCCATTTACACCACGTATTGAAGGCTAGGCAGCATTACTATGGTCATTTCTGCCTATAAAAGGAGCAGCTCACTGCATAGTTCTAGACTAATTCACTCAAGTGTTCACAAGCATTCTGATATAGTGTGAGAGAGAGACAGACGCTGAGTTAGTTCGCCAAGACGTTCTTCGGTGGTGTTCCGACGTTCGTGGTCCGAGCCGGATCAATCCTGGGAGACAGACGCCGAGTAACCTCAACACCCTCCGGAAAATATGACAACTGACCAAGTAAATACTACCGTCACTGGCAAAGACAAAGAGACTGGTAGTGGCAGTGGAAATGGCGGTGGTGCTATTCCGATTCATGCTCCTATTCCTGGGATTCCCTCGGTTCCAATGTCTCACATGGAAAGGCCGAACAAGTTTGTTGGGGTAGATTTCAAAAGATGGCAACAAAAGATGCTGTTCTATCTCACCACCTTGAACTTGGCAAAATGGCTTGTCGAGGAAGCGCCTGTTATCGATGAGAACGACCCCGACACTCAGAAGCGTATTGATGTGGTCAGATGGAAAGAGCATGACTACATGTGCAAGAATTATATTCTGAATGCTCTAGATGACTCGCTGTATTCTGTGTATGGCGAGGCTCCGTCGGCTAAGGAGTTGTGGGAATCCTTAGACAGGAAATACAAGATCGAGGGTGCTGGGTCCAAAAAGTTTGTTGTGGGCCGGTTCCTTGATTATATGATGGTGGACTCCAAGTCTGTGGCAGTCCAAGTCCAAGAGCTGCAGCTCCTGCTCAATGAGATCAGGACTGAGGGGATGATTCTGAGTGAAGCATTCCAGGTGGCTACAGTCATCCACAAGCTACCCCCGGCATGGAAAGAGTTCAAGAGCTATCTCATGTTCAAAAATAAGGAGATGACTTTGGAGGCTCTTTTCATCAAGCTCCGCATTGAAGAGGAGAATCGGGGTATGGATAGGAGTGCAAAGGCATCCTACATGGCCAAGGCAAATATCATGTAGCATGGTCAATCTTCCGGTGTGAGGAAAAACCAGTATGACAGGCGTTCTGACAAGCGGTCTGACAAGCAAGCTGGCAAACAGAAGGACAAAAGTGTCAATTTGGGACCAAGAGGTGGGGTTGCCAAGAAACAGAAAGAGAAGTTTCAGGGTGCATGCTTCAACTGTAACAAGTTCGGGCATAAAGCTTCGGAGTGTAAGAAGCCGCTTAACCCTCGCGCTCAGGCACATTTGGCTCAGGTGGAGGCAGCAGTGTCTGATATCAACCTCTCGGCTATGGTATCTGAAGTGAACATGGTGGGTTCAAACCCGCAGGAATGGT